>CP106732.1:162002742-163236543 GCA_025506655.1 Gossypium rotundifolium | reverse complement strand
CCAAAAATGAATGTAACAAAGGCCTGAGAATAGAGTGCTTTCCGTAACCACTTGAATTCTACTCCCCGCATCTCCTCCAATCTCACTCGGTACTTATCCTCCCAAGCTTGTAACTTCAGAATCCTCATGTTCCTTAGACACTCGGAAGTCTTCCTCATTCTTTCATCCTTGGCAGACATTAACTTGTCTTGATAATCTTCTTGGACTTTTGCCAAAGGAACAGTTACAACGATAGATATGATGGTTGCAATCAATGTGGCAACGGAAGCAATTCCAACATTTTTATATAAGATTGCAAGAGCAAGAATTATTTGCAGCGGAAGCATCCAAATGTCATGGAGATACCAAGAATAGTCTCCCACTCTTTGAACATCAACCGCCATGTAATTAACAATTTCACCACTGGTATGGCTTTGTTTAGCTAAGCTTGAGAGCTTCAGCCCCTTGCGATACACCATTGCTGTTAGAGCTGATCTGACATGCATACCCAAAATGTCCACCCCGAGATACCACTGTCTGGTTGTCAATGTCTCCACAAGCTTGGATACAAAAAAGATTCCAGCAAGAACATAACCTTCGTGAGGGAAAGTCTCCCGCCCTCCCAAATAATCAACAAAGTAAGTGATCATGTATGGACCAACATAGGAAACAAGAGTGTTCAAGAGAGCAAATACAGCATTACAAGCTGCTTCCTTCCAGAATGATTTCAAAATCGCCCAAGCCAAAGATGGTTGCTTTGATTGGTTTTCAGCCTTCAATTTTTCCCAATTAGAATTCAAAACCTTATAATTACTCTTGGCTCGATCTTTCGGTGCAAGAAGAGGAATGTCCTTAAGTTCAAGCGGTCTCTTTGCACCGAGTGAAAGAAGTGAATTTAGCCAAGAAAGCGTGGCCAAGCTAAAGAGTCCGGCATCACTATAAGGAGTAACTTTAAGACACCCTGCCTCTTCTTCTTCAAGAAGCAATGGCTCCTGAAGGTCAGAGTTTCTACAAACTTGTATACCGGTCACGCCTCTAATCGCAACAAAGCAAAGAAATGCAAGAGCTGGAGTTACAGCAAAATTGGCTGCTACATGAGAAGAAAAGTAGCTTGAACCATCTACTAAGAAAGATTTGCCATCAACATACAAGTTACACAAGCAAATCACAAAAGAAATAGACCACCATACCCTCAGCAACAACGGGAATCTCTCAGACACCTTAAACTTACAATGCAGAGCTGAAAAACTCAATACAAACCAGGCTAAAACTTGAGTAGCAGGCAAGGCAACAGCAGACCAATCCACAACTTTCCCATCAACAGCCTCTCTTATCAAACCAAAACCATCAAATCCTAGCACCACAACTTGCACAAGAAGCACATAGAAACAACATGATACAGACAATTTAAACCCAGTACCAACCATAACATCCTGAACTTCTCCATCAACAGTAATGCTTCTCCTAATTGGGCTAGAATTTGCAACCGAATCGTCCTTATGCAATCGAATTCGACCAGCACAAACAGATATCTGCTTTGCAGATACTATTAAAAGAAAAACCAGGAAAAGTGTCAAATTTATGCAAATGGAGGATAGTTCCAAAACAGGCAACCCATGAATTGCCCTCAGAAGGGAGAAATGTGGTGGTTCTCCAGCAGGTGACGATGAAGAGGAAGAAGAAACTGTAATGCTATTGAGTAATAGAGTGAACAAGCCCATTATTGGCAAAGGTGAGCTTTTTGGTGAAGGATATAGACCTGAGAAACAAGCTGAGTCGGTGGCTTTGTTGTTGATGTCGATGAATTAAGTAAGAAGAGAGATCAAATCGAGTGAAGAAGGGCATCTCACCATCTGAGGCAATGAAAAAGTGAAGGCAAACAACAACAAAAAAAAGGTTATTTGGAGATAGAATCTAAAGACACATTGCACATAAAAACAAATAGATTTTATCAATACGCAAAACAAAGGCAGGAAACAGATAGAACAGAAACATGAAGATTGTTTTTTTTTCCGACTCTCCTCTGTTTCTCTTTCTTGTATCTATAACATGTCATCTTCAGTTAACAGAAGGAGACAAATAAAGGATATAAGAAATCAGATGAAACTTTGAATGAAACCCATATTAGAAACATAATTGTATCTAAAATTTTTCAAAAAAAAATAAAAAAACTGACCAGGTTCTTTATCCTCTGATCAACCAGAGGATGGTAGCTGGCTTTCTTCAAAAAGTTCTCTTCTTCTTTTATGATATATATATATACAGAAAGAGGGAGCACACACTCCTACATCAGCAATCCAAAATCCAAATGAATGATCTTTAGACTAGATGCTGAATACGCTAAAGCCTGTCAGCGTGTTAATGTGTATAATCTAGAGAAATGAAACAAGAACAAGAAGAAAGCTATAAAATTACATACATACATATATATAGAGAGAGAGGGGGGAGAATACTGTAGTGTCTTGCCTCTGATTTTTTTATTTTTGTAAAGAAAATGCTGAAATTAATATTTGGGTGTTAAACTTAAATCTTCAATAGGTTGATAATGAGAACCATGATAGGGATCCCCGACGCACCCAGACCGCCTTTTCAAGGAATCATTAGTAGATTATGGAATTTTGCAGTGTGCATTTGTTTCAATGTTCTGAGGAAAAAGAAGGTAAAAAATAAAATGGGTTTTTGTTTGTTTTCACTTTACAGTTGTTGAGGTGGTGCCATATGAGGTGGATTTCATAGACTCTCAACTTTGTTGCCATGAATTTATTCTAAAGCTTATCATTTTTAATTATAAGAATAAATATATATTATTCGTTTCATTTGTTTCATCATTGTTTTCATGTTCAATTTGGTATTACGTAAAAAATCGATAATTATATTTAAAAAGTAAAATTATAAATTTATCAAATCTTTTGTATAGTTTATTTTATTAATTTTATCGAAAAAGAAGCAGGGAAGAAAAGGCCAGTAATGGGATCAAACTGTAAAGTCATGGCCGCCCCCTTTTGAGTCATCTTCCTTGTGGTGAATTCCAAAGATAAAAGTTAAAACAATGATAGCACACTAATGGGTTAAATGACTAAAAAATAATTTTATTTTAATAGAGATTAGCTATGGGTACGAAAGACTCTAAGACTATAAATGAAAAAATAATTGAAATTGATGAAAATAGACCCTGTTTGTTTCTTGGGAAAAAATAATAACGCAGGTCTAGAAATGTCTAAGAAAAAATAATTAAATTTATGGGAAAATAAACACTGTTTGTTTCTTGAGAAAAAAAAAAAAAGTAGTGCATGTCTGCATGGCCAAAGAGGAATGAAAAAGAGAACATAGAACGAACTTGTTCATGATTCAGGTATCTTTGAAAATCATTTACTACTAATAAATTTACAATAATATAATTGATTAAGAATAAAAAAATAGAGTGCGAGTAAGACAGCATTTGATAGTGAAAACTGCGTTATTTTTAGTTAAAGCAACTGATTTACCTGAATCCGGTTTCCCTTTTTGTCTAATTTTATAGGCAAAACTAAGGGCAAATATCCTAAAAATACCAAAAAAACAAAAATTACCGGAAAGGATGATTTCAAAATATTAATCGGAAGGGCAATTTCCCAAAAGCGTCCACGCGTAGGCGCTTTTTAGGGAAAAAGCGCAGCGCGTCACGTAGGAGCGCTTTAAGTTACGTTACCTAAAGCGCCACCGTGACGCGCTTTGTTGAACGACGCGCCTAAAGCGCCTCCGTGGACGCGCTTTTAGCCGCAATTCAAAAAAAAGTGACCGTTGGACCCCAATCAAAAAAACCAACGGGTAAAAAAAAAAACTATAAATACCCCCAACCCTTCATTTTTTTCACACTTCAATCCTTTCTCATTTTCTCTCAATTTTCTCTCAATTTGCTCTCAATTTTCTCTCAAGTTTCTCTCAAAGCCCTTGAAATTTACTCTTAAATTTCAAATAGTCTTCTACCATTTACTGAAAAAGCCCTTTATAATTTTTTAATATATTTATTTTTTGGGAAAATTAAAAAATCTTTATCGAGTACAATGGTAGGAGATTTACATCGCTTAGACAAGACTCACATTACGGCCCAAAGAATTGAGAATGGTAAGTTTGAATTTTAATTTTCAATATTATTAAATTTTTTAATTATGCAATTTTCATTAATTTTGAATTTTATTATTTTTAAATAATCGTAGATCTGTGTTGCAATGTTATATTCGCAACATGCCTGGTCCCCCATCACCATTGATCGAGAATTACTTGCGGGAAGCGGGTTTTTGGCACGTGGCCACGATAGGCCGGGGGTTCAAGTTGGACCCGGTTTTGATAAGCGCGTTGATAGAGAGGTGGAGACCCGAGACGCACACTTTCCATCTGCCATGCGGAGAGTGTAGCATCACCTTAGAAGATGTGCGATTCATGATTGGGATTACCGGTGATCTGCCCAGTAGTCACCGGACCGTAATATCTCACGATTGGATGGTCAGTATGCTACGAGCTCCGGGTGCCATTCGGATAAATTGCAAGGAGGTCGGATCGATATGGTTTGGTTACGAGACACATTCCGCAACCGAATGAAGATTCGATCAAGATGAAAGAATACGGATGCACGGCATACATACTTCAGATAATTGGAGGCTATCGATGCCGGACGTCTCTAGAAACCTCGTCCACCGAGATGGCTCTCAAACTTGTTGATTTCAGCGTAACGGTGAATTCGGTTGGGGTCTCTTGCGCTATCGAGGTTGTATCGGAGATGTCGGGCGACGGTTTTTGATAAAGCAAAAATCGGAGGTTGTCTATCACTACTGCGCAATCATGGGCATGGTTTCGATTTCCATTTTACGCCCCTCGACTCGACCGACCATATTCATTCCCATTGATAACGAGGTAAATTTAATATTATATTTTTCAATTATGTCGTAGATTTATAGTATAATTGCATGCTAAGAGTTTATTTAATTAGGTGGAACCATCCGAGAAGTCATGTTGGAATACCGACTCGCTTGAGGATATACTACTCCTATTGGAACAACTATCGGAATCACAAGTAAGTGTCTAATTTCGTTATTATAATTTAGTATTTATGTATATAACTAATATTTTGGTAATGTTAATATAGTTTCAATGGACACCGTATGAGGATCCCAAATTGGGCAAGAATTCCAGAGGAGTTCCTCCAAATCCGAACAGTTGGCACGTTAAGGTCCCGCTAATCACCTACGCGACCGTGGAGATGCACCACGAGATCGGGTTCTGCGGCAATTTGATTTCGACAACCGATTCCGTGGCTCTCGAGGTGCTCGATGATGAGCATGAGATGTGGACTTACTGGCGGCGAGACACGGATTGGCCAATATTTTGGTCGAACATATCGAAAGTGGGAGAACCAGATGACTTTTTACCTAACCGGAACCGATCGTAGTTCCCGAGTTAGCGTGCGTCGCCGAGTACATGCCATGGTTTAGAATCCATGGCAAGTCAGATCTGTTGTCGGTGAAGAGAGGCGACAACAAATTCGCGAAATAAGGAACGTCGGCCCCTTTACATCCAAGGAGAAGGGTGATGAGACGGGCCCAAGAACAAGCCCTACGATCCACCGCCCATCATCAGGCCTATACAACACCGCCCATCAACAGCGCTTATACAACAATCGGCCCATCAACAATACTTATACAATCACCGGCCCATCGATTCACCGACAACACCGATAACACAGCGTTCATTAGCTTATGCCAGTCGTACCGCCCCCTTACATGTATCCTCCTAACCCATATATGTTTCCTTTTCTAGTCCCCCTGTGTTGGAATCCATGGCGGGTTCGAGTCCGTTCCGACAACTCCTTTTAGCCACCGATCGTGAGGCCGACATCGGTGTGGGATTAGAGGAGGTGCCGTCGGGAGCGCTTCTTTCTACTGCACTCTTTCACCAGACGGATGCGCCACCCCGCCGTGGTTTATGCAAACACCTCCGGTCATTATTTTATCAAGGTGGGTCATCATCGCAACACCTGTAACTGCACCCACCGCCGAGGGACGGATTCCCACCGAGGTTCCACAACCCCACGGGAAGCTAGAAGAAGGAGGAATCCAGCAGAATCGGTCGATCGCCTCGTGTGCACCGGTTCCCACCGACATCCGCACTAAACCCTAAACCCCATAATTTGAGTAATTGTAAATTAATTTATAATTTGAGTTTAATTTTTTGTATTGATCTCGTTTAATTTTTGTAATTAAGTTGTAATATATATTATAAAAATTGAGTTTGTTTTTTTTTTGTAATTTAATTTTTTAATTTATTTAATTTTAATAACTTTGACAAATTAGGTTTGATTTTTTTTGTAATTAAGTTGTAATATATTTAATACAATTTGAGTTTGTTTTTTTGTAATTTAATTTTTTAATTTATTTAATTTTAATAACTTTGACAAATTAGGTTTGATTTTTTTTTTTGTAATTAAGTTGTAATATATTTAATACAATTTGAGTTTTATTTTTGTAATATAATTTTTTATTTATTTAATTTTAATAACTTTTACAAAATATGTTTGGTTTATTTTTTTTTGTAATTAAGTTGTAATATATTTAATACAATTTGAGTTTGTTTTTTTTTGTAATTTAATTTTTTAATTTATTTAATTTTAATAACTTTGATGTAATATGTTTGATTTATTTTTTTGTAATTAAGTTGTATTATTTTTAATACAATTTGAGTTTGTTTTTTTAATTTAATTTTTTAATTTTTAATTTTTTTGTAATTTAATTTTTTTTAATTTTTTTGTAATTTAATTCGAGTTATTGTACAAAAGTTCACCGCTTTCCTCCAAAAAATGTACATTACATAGCCAAGAAGAGACAAACAAGCTAAGAACACGGTCAACTAGTCCGATTTGGACACGAGCGAGATGTATGGCCCGGTTCCTACACCACCCGCATCACCACTTTGGTTGGTCGGTTCTCTGATATCCATATTGTTGCGTATTCTAGTCGAGGAAGGTCGACCTTTTGGTTTCGCGTCTCAATTCTCTATCCAAGCAATGCTTATACTGGTGCAAGCGATACCGATGGCCACTTACGCTCATCTGGATCGGTGGAATACGTGTCTCCACACGTTGTACATGTTTTCTAATTTGTAGACTTCGCCGACATAGCTCATGGGGTCAAGACGAAGATTATGACAAGCCGCAAGTACATGAGCACATGGGTAACGGCGCATCAAATATCCCACATCGCATGTCCTATTTGTCAAGTGTACACGATAATGCCCGCCAACAATACCTTGGCTCGGCTCACAAACTCCGTGACCGAAACCATAGTCATCGCGATCGTGACAAACTGTGTGCATAGTGTTCGCCGTGCCTTCCGCGGTTAATTTCTTGCAAGACCTTCGGCTCCATACATGGCCTCCTTGCATCGCGCCTCGATAACTCGCCGCTTCTTCGGAAATAGTGCTGCTTAAACGAAAATATGTCTCCGTAAAACCGCAGAATCGGCAGATGACGGGTTCCTTTTAGCACGTAATTTATGCATTCGCCGTGTTTGTGGTCATATGACCATATCGTAGGCCATTATATGCTTGTGTCCACTGTTCAAAAGGAATATTGCACAGTAGTCCGCGCTTTCAAGCGTTATCTTCGCAAAATCGCCAACATCTCGTGAAAACGGTCTTTATTGATCTCGCACCGCCAATATACGTTGATATCGAATATTACATACCACTATTCAAATTGCGAATAAATCAAAATTTCAAAAGAAATTATATTAATAGAAATTTCATACCCATATCGGTCACTTGCCGCTTCGTCTTTTAGATCGGTGTTGCCCATAGTAGTTGGATGCCATATGCCTCGTGCAATATCGATGGTGTGTGCGATGCCACATGCTTCCTGTCGTTCTATTGCCGCAAGTATTCCAGGCCCCGATCCGATATAACGATATGTCGGGTTGAGGCGTATATGCCTCCTTAACCTAGATAGGAAGAAGTCCCACCATCACCGACTTCGGTGTTATTGCGAACGCAATCGGAAGGATTCTCCCACGTACCGCCTTGTGCCACGATTAGCAATAGCCGATCGATATCTACCATACATGAAGGTACCGTCAATTTGTACCAATGGCTTGCGGTATGTAAAAGCATCTCGGCATTGCTTAAATGTCCGAAACGCGCTTGAACACTGCGCATCCACGAAAGCAGACGATCATTGTAGTACGCCGGTTCCGCTTTCAATGTCTTGTCTTCGCTCGGGACATATCTCTCCAAAGACTTACACCAACGCCACACTTCATTATATGAAGCGTCCACCGACCGTGCAACTTTTCCAACGCCTTCGCTTGGCTATCCAAGCCTTTCAGAAGAGGGCGTGTACCCCATTTGGCTACGAATATTGCCAATTAAGGCCAAGATCAGTAGTTTTGGGATCGGCCTTCACCGTCGGGATTATTAAATCACCAACATGTCCGAATCCATCCTCGGATGATCTTGTGTTACACCACAACGAATTACGTTAAATAATGCAACATTACATAATATTAGTGTTATTCAAATCATTGAACACATAGTGGTATCTGCATCTAAGACATGTATGCGGACCTTTGTACTTCTTCACCTCCCACATCCCCGTCCTTTTCCTCAACGACGCCATGATTTTCCATGCACATGTGCCGCCTTGCACAAAGACACTTCGCCTGCACCTATCGAGCTTTGATTTAACCATGGTGTAGTTAACCCTGCTTCGATGTCAGATTGTTTCAATGCACCAAGAAAAGTGTTCTTGTTGGAAAACGGTTACCAACTTCTAATTGGTCCGAATCCAACGAAGAATTTGTACGGTCACGCGTCCGATGTGGTAGTTCAGAAACTCCAATGCATCATCTTGAGATAGATCGACATTATGCATGCTACCGAGGCGAGTATGCCTGAATAGCGGATCTTCTTCTTCTTCGTCTCGAACCGCCTCAACATCTTCGTACAATTGAACGGCCCGCTCGTAAAATAGTCCAACTTCGCACCGTCAGCCCTCGCTCCCGAGGTGGATCCACATCGGATTCATCGTCCGATCCTCCATAACTCGCAACAAACGAGGGCCCTCACGGTGGATGCCGTCGGTAATACATCATCCTCCTTAAACATCTTTCGTAAGATTCCAATCGTATGTGGATTGCCATCCACTAGAAGTTGATGACGCCCCCAATGCGTATTTCGCCATCCGACGCCGATTGACGAATATGCATGTCCCATCCACCAACCGAGTGTCGTGCGGGGTTATGTTTTCCATACTACCACCGCACACGGGCACTTCGTGTTTTGCCTCCCACTTACGTAGTGTCGACACGGGTCGTGTATTCCCCGAACGATACTAGATGTTGAGGTCGCAACCGAGATCACTTGGAGATGAAAATTTACATATAACTCGAGATAGGGCGATCCATCGACAAAATGATTCTCCACCATTGCCTCAAGGCTCGGGGACCTTTGATGTCGAATGCGCCATATCTCACCGGATCGATCAAGCGCAAAATCTATACTTAATAGATCGAACTTTCATTGGCGTTGTTCAATATTTTACGCCTAATTCTTTTGCGAAGTTCCACCAAATCGACGCTTTCGATTAAAACTCAATCGCTACTGTGTTCTCCGATAAGAAAACAACACCATTTTCGTGTCACGACTTCACCATCGTAGTAAATAACACTATTAATACGTTCACTCATTTTCGGTTTTTTTCTTTTTGCTTGAATGCTTTACGCTAACCGAGAATGCAATTTGGGCGATGATAGCCTAATTTTGCCGCGGCATCAGAAAGCAAAAAGTCGTCCCACGTGGAGCGCTTTTCACCGCCTCCGGGTAATAGTGCACCTCATTTGAAGCGTTTTTGGCCACAGTTTGTTCGAAACGTCTCTCAAAATAATTTTACCGGAGACCATCAGAGCAAAAGCGCGTCCACGTGAGAGCGTTTTACCACGGTTTGTTCAAACGTCTCCTCAAAATTATTTTGTTGGAGACTATCCGTCCAAAAATTAATTCATTTTTCACATTGCAAGTGGACGGAAAGATTCGCGAAAAGCGCGTCACGACGGAGAGCTTTAAACCACGTCCTAAAGCGCGTCCCACGGGGCGCTTTAGTGACGTGGCCTAAAGCTCCTCCGCGACGCTTAGCCGATTTCAAAAAACGCTACCGACGCGCGCTTTTTGGAAATTGCCTTTCCTCAATATTTTTGAAACCCATCCTTTCCGTAATTTTTGTATTTTTTTGGTATTTTTGGGATATTTGCCCCAAAACTAAACACTTGCGATTATAAATAGCGATAATTAATTAATATTAAGAAAGCAAAAGACAAAATACTAAAAATGAACCGTTAAATCAAACCGAACTTGATGAGTGTACCCATAATAAGAGTCAAACACGATGTCCCCATACACTAAACCAAACGGTTCGTACACACGATACCGGTCTTTTTCCTGGATCGAGATATGAAATTTTGGACTGGGGACAGACGACTTTTGCCTTTGGTCACTGTAGTTGCATAGCTTTTAGTACAGAAGTGGATGGAATGATTTTTGTCTTCTTTTCCAAATTATAAAGCGGAAGTTTATTTTAGGAAAATAAGAAAAATTTGAACTTTAAAAACTAAAATAAGTCAAAAGATTTGTTTTACTATATAGTTCTAATTTTATAAATGCAATGAAACTTTTGAACCGTCAAAATATTTCTAATTGTTTACTATATTATTTAGGGTTAGACCACAAAAGGGTTTAATATATAATAGTTTTTTTATAAAATATATTATCCAAATTAATAGGGTTTAATATATTATTTCTTAAGTTATAAGTATTTTGATTTTTTATATTTTATATCACATCTTATAATATTTATTTTATTTTACATTATATATTATAAAAATAATTTTACAAAATTTAGATTTTTATATATTTTAATTTTTGAAGTTATTTACTATAAATAATGGTATGATTGTGCTTATACAACTTTTGTACCACATGGCAAGTTCTAATAATTGAATGTTGTATCTTTAATTGAGAGAACCCTTACTATAATTTGAATAAAAATAGTAATTTAAATATATTTTTGATAAAAAAATAAAATATTTAAATGAAAAAATGATAATTTTTTGTGTATATAAAGCTAGCTAGACAATGTCAAACGGACCGACCACCCTTTGCAATGTGAAACGAGAAAGATGAAAGATGAGGTTTGGGGTCCGCACGCCTATCCTTCGCCGCTCCGCCCTTCTTTGAAAAACAAAATTCTGTTCAAAGCAAATTTGCTATTTTATTTTTACTTTTTGCTTGATGTGGATTTCTTTTTTACATTATATTTAAAATTTTAATTTTAAGTCTAGCAGTTAAATTTATTAAGTTAAATTTTATTATTCATCTCGTGTTATATTTAAGTTGTGATTCTAACCAATGTTCTCTAATTTAGTAATTTTAGTTCTTATATTTTTTAAAATTTAAAATTTCAATTAAATAATCATTAAATCTATTAATTAAAATGATGAGATTTTTTTGGATTTATTTGAAAGCAAAAGTTAATGTCGCATTACATATAGTATAATATGTTTGTCACATAAAATTTTAAAAAATTATTACTTTAATAAATTAACAATTGTTATTTGAATCATGACTGGAATTTCAAAATTTAAATAGTACAAGAATTAAAAAAATGAACAATTTAACTTTTCGTTTTGTATCGTGCCGCTTTAACGTCGCTCATGTGCTCACCGGTTTAGGTCTATCATATTCTTGTTCCATGTACTGGATGGAAAACGTTGTGGCATTAGATCGACGATAGGTGAATTCACTTGATTAATAATACTTAGCTCTGGTATCAGAGATATTATCGACTCTTGAACCCCAATTCTCTCCTTAGGACAGTAATAATTCTCTTTTCTTGATCGATTAAAGTGATTGTTTTCTTCTATATAAAATATCGTAAAGATGGTTTTAATTTTGTTTCTGTCTTGAGAAATGCTTTTAATTTTTTGTTTTGTTTTAATGGCTTTTGGCTTCTGTCAATTACTTTATCGCTTTCGGTGGACGTGTCAAATTGTGTAGTTGTTTAGTTTATCTTTCCTCTAATAAAATAAAATTACCAACTTACTTTTAAAATAAAAATTAAATTAAAATATAAGCATTAAATTTATAACTTACTCATAGTATAATTATTAATAGTTGAAATTTGCCCTTTCTTTATAAGTTATAAATTTCACTTCTAGTTGTGGTTGTTTGTTAAGTATTTTAGTCAATTTCTAGTTGCTAAAAATTGAGAGAAAATATCACATACATCTACATGTGGTCTAGCATAAGTAAGAGAAAATAAAATAAAAATCATCAACAATAATAATTAGATTACTTGCCACCACAACAACGTGGGTGCATAAAATTTATTTAACAAATATATTTTAAAATTTTAAAATAAATAATAATTGAAAATTTTAATTGAAATGTTAAAATCATAGTGTTCTACAATTGAATCCGTATTTTTAAATTTTTATATAATTTAAAAATATAAAAAATTCCCTTATAATAATAAGATTTCTTTTTGTAATTGCTCAACTAAAAGTGTTGGTTATTTTATAAATAATAGGTTTTTTTTTAAAATTGTCCAACTGATATGAAACTCGATTGATAGGTGACACTAACTCATTAAATTTTTTAACTTTCGTTTATCAATCTGATACTTCTCTCTAACTGTGTTAAATAGTGACATCAATTAACACATGGCCTAATCAGGAGTCACCATGTGACACCTTTTTTTTTTCTAAACTTTTGACTAGAGTTTAGAGATATTTCTGTAATTAGTTCAAAAATTTTTTTTCAAAATTAAAATATAACTTGATTTTTATACTTAAGATTTTTAAATTAAATTTAAACTTAAAATCCCATAATTTGAAAAATAAAAATTACAAAATAATAAAAATAACAAATTAAAACTACAAACATCACATTGAAAATTTTGTTAAAATACCAAGAGAATTTTGTCATTATCTCTAACAATAACAATATGTTGAAGTATAGAAGAAATTCTTGTATTGAATGAATCTCAGAAAGAGAGTCTACATACATGTATTTAATGCAGTAGGATTTGCATGTAACTGTTCTAACAGACTAACAACCTTAACAGATTAACTACTATCTATTCTATTCCATAACATTCCCCGTGCTCTACTAACTTTCTTCCTTTGAGAGCTTCATCATCACGTGCAACAACATTAAGCTTCCCTTTGAACTTGTTAAACATTACTGCTGATAATGGTTTTGTTAAAACGTCAGCTATCTGATCATGACTAGACACATGACCAACTTGTAGCACACCTGCGGCCACTTTTTCTCGTACAAAGTACACATCTAACTCCACATGCGGCCACCTTTTCTCGTAGAAAGTACACATCTAACTCCACATGTGTAAATTTTGAGTGCAGGATGGATTTCCTGCAACAGCAACCGCAGCTGAGCTATCGCACCACACCAGTGCCTTGGGCGAAAAGGGGACACATAGTTCAGTCAACAACGAGTGAAACCAGACTATTTCAACAGTGGCATTGGCCAAGCTCCTATATTCGGCCTCAGCAGTAGACTTGGAGACAACTCTTGCTTCCTCGAACTCCAGGAGACTGGATTACCTCATAGGAAGATACAATACCTCGATGTCGATCTTCTATCATCAAGATCAGATCCTCAGCTGAAATCGGAGTAACATTCAAGAACAAGTTTGGACGCTCGACGAAAGTGAAGACCATGATCCAGTGTGCCTTGTAGATAGCGTAGAATCCATTTGACGGCTTTGAGATGCATGTCCAATGGTTTGTGATGAATTGACAAACCTTGTTGACAGAGAAAACTATATCCGGTCTAGTGATGACAACATATTGAAGAGCCCCTACTATGCTTCGAAAAAGAGTTTCATCTTCAATCGAACTCCTTCATTACTCGATAATCGACAAGTAGACACCATAAGTGTAGGAGAACTGTTGGATCTGTCCATAGAAGCTTTCTTAAGTAACTTAAGAATATACTGTTTCTGATTAAGAAAAATACCATTCGAGGTGTATTTGACTTCAGGGAGAATTTGCTATGGAGCTCCTTGG
Source organism: Gossypium rotundifolium (assembly GCA_025506655.1). Taxonomy (NCBI): domain Eukaryota; kingdom Viridiplantae; phylum Streptophyta; class Magnoliopsida; order Malvales; family Malvaceae; genus Gossypium; species Gossypium rotundifolium. The sequence goes on along the minus strand of CP106732.1, from coordinate 163,222,459 downwards.
CAAACTGACTTATAGCACTTGAGTTGGAACCAGTAACTATGATGTCGTCCACATATACTAGGACATAGAGTAGCTGAGTGCCAAACCGATTTATGAAAAGAGAATTGTCAGCTTTTGATACCTCAAATTTGTTGGAAAGTAAAAACTCCTTCAGCTTATGGAACCAAGCTCGGGGGGCTTGTTTGAGGCCATACAAGGCTTTCTTTAACTTGCATACTAGTTGCTGCCCATTTGGTCCTGTCTTCTCGAAACCTGGTAGTTGTACCATGTATATCTCTTCATTTAAATCACCATTGAGAAATGCGTTGTTGACATCCACCTGTCGGAGGGACCAGCCCAAGGAGATAGCCAAAGTCAAGACCACCCGAATTGTTGTGGGTTTCACCACAGGGCTGAATGTCTCATGAAAATCTATACCAGCTTCTTGAAGATAGCCTTTGACTACCAACCGCCCCTTATAATAAGCTATCGAGCCATCAGCATTTCGTTTAAGCTTGAAGATCCATTTACAACCAACGGCCCTCCGATCCGTAGGTAATGGCACCAGATCCCAAGTATGATTTGAAATTAAGGCTTGATACTCAGTCCGTAGCTATTGTCCACTAAGGAGTCCGAAATGCTTCAGTTATAGATGTTGGTTCCTTTTTAGTCAAGACAGAAGCAAATAGTTTAGGCTTGTAGATACCACTTTTGGACCTGGTTTGCATAGGATGACCATTCTGAGGGAAAGAGCTAGGGGGAGCAATAGGAGGAGAAGATGAAGGCATAGGAGCAGCAGCAAATGGTGCACTTGAAGGAGATGTAGGTGTAGGTGAATGAGAACTAACTGGAGCACACCTTTCATGATGAGGTGAACTGTTAACTGGAATACAACTGTCATGATGAGGTGAAACAGAGCTAGCCACAGGGTTCAAGAAACCGGTAGTATAACAAGAGGAACATATGACTACTGACGATGTGGTTGAACAGGAGCAGAATGATCGTGACAAGAAAAACCATGCAAGAACGGGAACTAAGTTTCATCGAAGATAACATGCCGAGACACAAACACTCGACCAGAGTCATCAAGACACCTATAGCCCTTGTGACTTGAAGTAAGCTTGAGAAACACACACTTTTTGGATCAAAAATTAAACTTGTGATGATTATATGACTTTAAAGAGGGAAAACAGTACAACCAAAAACTCACAAATGAGAGTAAGTCGGTTTGACCTTATACAACATCTCATAGGGGCTGCGATGTTGAAAAAGTCGTGTTGAGAGCCTGTTAGCGATATGAACTGTATAAGAAAACGCAGAAGACCAATACTCCAGAGGCATGGAGGCTTGAGCCAAAAGAGTCAACCCCATATCAACCACGTGACAATGCCTTCTTTCAGCCACACCATTTTGCTCCGAGGTGTGAGGGCAAGTGATCCTATGCTGAATGCCATGTTTGAAAAGTTCAGTAGACAGGAGAGCAATATTCACCTCCCCAATTTGTTTGAATTATCTTGATAGAGGAACCAAATTGAAGTTGAACCATTCGATGAAAGTGAAGAAAACAACTCAATACTTCAGATTTAGCTTTGATTAAGTACAACCAAGTATAACGACTATGCATGTCAATAAAGGACACATAGTAAGAAAAACCATTCGATTTTATATGAGAAGGTCCCCAAACATCAGATACAACAAGCTCAAACGGGATAGAATATATTATTGTGGATGCTTTAAATGGTAGCCTTTGAGACTTACCTAGCTGGCAAGCTGAGCACACTGAGGCAAACTATCAGGTTTAAACGAAATATTACAAGTACGCAGGATACGTGTAAGAGTATCGTGATTTGGATGACCGAGTCTGTTATTCCACAGTAGGGGAACAGACGAGAGTTGAGCATGGCACGTATGAACCGAGTGAGACTGAGAGACTCCAAGTGAAATCTTGAAACTACCACGTCGAGACACATCAAAACGATAAAGACCATCATGCATGTGGCCCACCAAAAGTATCATCCCTGTCTGAATATCATTGACAAAGCACAAATAAGGGTGAAACTCAAAATAAACACCATTATCTTTAGCAAATTGACCAACTGACAAGAGATTCTTACACACAGTAGGTACATGAAGAACGTTCTTAAGATGTAATACTCTTGAACCAGTTAACAAAGAAGAATTGCCTATATGAGCTATCGAGACAGAAGCACCATTTCCCATAGAAACTTGATCCGTACCTGAGTAGGAGGAGGCAGTCGAGAGAGTTGTCATGTCCGAGTAATATGATTCGTAGCTCTAGAGCCAGGGTACCAAGCTTGAATTGATGGTTTGAAAGAAGAAGAGCATGAAGTCTGTTGAACCATGGAAGCAGACACTTGTGAATGAAAGTTACAACAAGAAGTAGATAAATCTTGATTGTTGAACTGATGATAGTTAACCGACTTGGAAGTAACAGAATCTATACCAGAAAAGTTTTCATCAAATCAATGATAACAAGATTGAACTACATGACCTATTTTTCCACATAACTGACACTGTGGTCTGGAGCGAGACCAACCTCTACCATTGCCATGAAATCGGCCACAAGACCAACTTCGACCATGTCGTCGCTGCGGGATCGAAACCTTGAGAACAAGTATTAGAAACATCATTGGTTTTGAATGATTCTTGGAATAAGAGGATACATTAGCTTGCAGAGGAACCTCGGTCAAAACAGCTAGTTGGCACGCCTCACAATCAAGTAACATGTCAGTCAGTAAGTATAACAACCCCAACCCGTATCCGTCATCGAAACAGGGTTACGAGGCATTACCAAAGAGTACAGAACACTTATAGATAATTTAAAATCATTATCTTTACACAAATAGTACACTTGAGGTGTACGGTTCTATAATCTAAATAAACACATTTATCAAACATATTCCATGTTTTTTATATATCACAATATCATATTTCCATGTATCAAGTACCATTATTTCCTCGTATTTCAGACAAATACGTGTAACAATTCATAGACACACAACTCGCTAACTCTTTCTGCCAATCACAATTTAAATTTACAAATCACTTATGAAGTCCAATTTCATTGTTCACTAAAATCTATCATTTAAATTTGGATGTACGTATCCACCAATAGATTCCATGTACCAATATCATCATCTCAAATTTCCACATGCATTTACTTTCCACATTATGAACTCAAATAACATATACAAGATATACCAATGTATTTCAAGTACGGTTTCATAATATTTCATTTCAAATTTCATATTATTTCATATTAGAAATTTTCTCATTAACTTATTTGGAATACTAATTCATACGGATAATACACTCAAGGGTGTACAAATATAAAATCACAAATGAGCTCATTTATCAACCAAGTTCTATGTTCATGTCTCATCAACTCGTATTTCCTTATATCACATAATTCTATGTAACACTTACCAAACTTTGTCAAATTAGTGAACGTCTTACTAATTAGTCTCGCACCAAGATGCACCAATTTCACTGATAATCAATGATGCCATAACATAGCTGTGGTCTTTTCACTAGAATGCCATAACTCACCCATGATCTTACATCTTCACTATCATTATGCTATGGTGAAACCATGGACTTATCCGTCAATTCATCACCTTTCACTAGAATGCCATAGCCCAGCTATGGTCTTACATCTTAAACACATATCACATCGATGCCATATCCCGATATGGTCTTACACAAAATCATCGGTCACTTGTAGCCGGCTAGCACTATTCATCGATCGTAGCAAAGCTACCACTTTTCACCGATCGTGTGCCGAGCTACCACTTTTCATTGATCGTAGCCGAGCTACCATTTTCACCGATCGTAATCGAGTGCCACTTTTCACTTTCACTTGTCCTTGATCAGATAAATGTAGCCAAAGCTATCACTTATCACTTTCACTTTTCCTTGATCAGATAAGTATAGCTGAAGCTATCACTTATCACTTGTTTCCATGGTTCAACTATAGTCTTTTCCGTCAATTTGTCTTGTCGTTGAACGAAAGTGCTCAATTTGATCGTTTATTCAATTTTCATGCTTTTACATTATTCACAATTTTATCATCATTACATATGAAATAACACATTATGAAGTTCATAAAATTAACAAATTATCACTAAAATTTAGCCGTATAAACTTACAAGTTCAATTTTTGTATTGTAACGATAATCATAATTTCATAATAAACATTCCAAATAAAACATTATATCATTTCTAATTCAACATTTATCAATTATAATAAGGCATGTGATCAATTTATACACAAGTCGTTCATATATTATTTTTCCTCCTCCTCCTCTCCATCCACATCCTTAGTATAAACAACACACTTGTAAGTAACATTATCTATAATTTTCACTATTTACTTATGTGAATATTCAAGCTGTCCATCTGTGTCATAGTCACTAAATTATTTTTATCTTAATCTACAGAACTCCAAATTAAGATCCATTAATTTTCTTTGAAACTAGACTCACATATATTCTTACTATAATTTTTTTCAGAATTTTTAGTGTGGCCAATTAGTATATTTTATTAGTTAAGTTCTCCCCTGTTACACAGTCTGGTGGCTCTGACCTCTCTTCACTAAAAATCAATTATCTCATAGTACGATTTTCGTATAGTGTTTCTGATTATTTTTAATGAAAATAGGCTCACTAAGGAATACAAAAATATAAATTATAACTCATAATTATTTTTTACAATTTTAGTGAATTTCTAAAGTAAGAACAGGGATCACCAAGTTATTCTAAACTAGTCTTATAAAATTTTAAATATATCAATATGTAGACTTCCTTTTCTTGCTTTGTTTCTTTTATATGAAAATAGACTCAACAAGCTTTAATTATATATCTCATTCAACTTATAATTCAATTTCTACCATTTTTGGTGATTTTTCAAATTTAGACAACTGCTGCTGTCCAAAACTGCTTTAGTGTAACATGTTGATTTCTATTTTGTCCCAAATTCCACAATTCATACAATTCAGTCCTTACTCAATTAACCCATCAATTGAGATAATTTTCTCATTTAATACTTTTTTCTATCATTTTAAACTACTTCATAACTTTTTAAAATCAGAATTTTAACACTAGACCTTAATTTCAACTCTTTCACAATTAGGTCCTAAAACCAATTTCCATCAATTTTACTTGCTAAAATCATCATATATCAAAATTAAAGCTTCAATTCTATATTTATTCATCATATTATTCCAGATTCATCCATAGCAACTTTAAATATTAGCCATAGAATAAAAAATTAATGACATAGTAAGTTAGACCCAATTGTAAAAGTTCAAAAACATAGAAATTTCAAGGAGAAAGCAAGAATTAAACTTACATGAAGCCAGAGTATGAAAACCAGCTTGAACCCTCTTCCATGGCTGTTTTTCAGCTGATAAAAATTAAGAGAAATGAAGAGAATTCTAGATATTCTAATTTGGTCCCATTTTTATTTAGCTAATTTTGGCAATTTTCCAATTTTGCCTTATTTCAACCATTTCCTAATTTTCCTCAGCTATTGCCGCCCAAAATATCTCCTTTGGGCTTATTTTCACTTTATGTCCTTCCTCATTTGACAATTAAGCTATTTAATCCTTCTATTAACTTTTACACATTTTTCAATTTAATCCTTTTTATTTAATTAACCACCCAAATGTCAAAATTTTCCAATGAAATTTTAATACTACCTTATTGACATTTCCTAAATATTCATAAAAATATTTATGACTCAGTTTATAACATTGAGACCTCGATACCTCTTTTTCTCGAGTGCTTGACCAAATAAATCTTTATAAAACACAATTTACTATTTCAAAAATCTTTTAAAAGCTACAATTGGCTCGTAAATATCAAATAATATAATCTTCAAGTTCATTTTTTAGATTTGGTGGTCTCGAACGACTATTTTTGATATTACTAAAATTGAGCTATTACAGTAAGTCAATAGTCATAGGAGTAGCTGAAGCTATGACCCGAATGGACTCATACTCAAGTGAAAGACTAGCTAAAATAATACTGATTTGTTCCTGTTCCGTAACCATGGTCCCTGCTGCAATAAGACTATTACTCAATTGCTGAACCTTTGACAAGTATTCTTTAATGGTAAGGTTCGCTTTCTTGAGAGAATACAGATCACGTCGAAGGCTTGAAATCTTTATGGTGGATTTAACTTCAAATCGGGCTTCAATAGCAGACCAAACAGCAAAACTAGTTTTGGAAGAAGTAAGATGAACTAAAATATCATCAGATATTATGGTTAGCAACCAGGAGGCCAAAAATTTGTCTTGTTTCTTATGAGCAAGAAACGCTGCATTGTCAACCAACAGACCATTAGCACCAGGAAGAAAAGAAGGAACTTGAACAATACCTTGTACAAAACCTTCAAGATTATATGGTTCAAGAATAAGTAGCAATTGATGTTTCCATAGCAAAAAGTTATGTTCAATAAGTTTGATAGTATCATGCTTGGTGAAGTAATGGATTATGGGCAACATCGCACCACCCAAATCATTTGACTGAAAAGCAACAGCAGTGTCGGACGAGTGATAAGGAGTGTCGGACGAGTGATGAGGAGTGTCAACTCTAAGCGCAGTCTGTATCCATCAGAAAGAAGAAAGAAAAAATCACAAAAGAAGAAGAGTGACTCTTGATACCATGTTGAAGTATAGAAGAAATTCTTGTATTGAATGAATCTCAGAAAGAGAGTCTACATACATGTATTTAATGCAGTAGGATTTGCATATAACTGTTCTAACAGACTAACAACCTTAACAAATTAACTACTATCTATTCTATTCCATAACACAATAATAGTAACATCAAGAAAGTCGTAAATTTATAAATGCATCTCTCTTCTTAATTTGGTTTTATGATTTATAAATAGTTTAGTGATGGTAGATTATTTATACCACTGTATATAAAAGGTTAAATTATACCAACAGTCACTCAATTTTGGGGTAGCTGATAAAACAGTCACTCAGGTTTTAATTTAGTCACTTAACTTTTGAAAAATAACAAGATAATCACCACTAACCATTTTCTGTTATAGACGTAACGGAGCTACCATTTTTTGTTACAATTTTGTTACTGACTTAACCAAAATACCATTTTCCATCCCCTTCCATCCCTCTCCCTCTTCCCCACCATCCCTCCCCCTACTCTGGTTTTCTCTCCCTCTCTATTTTTCCTCCACCATCCCTCCTCCTACTCTAATTCTTTCCCTCTCCTCACCGCCTTTTACTTAACCCTCTAGAGATGGTGAATCAATATGGCGTAATGAATGGAGACTTTAACAGAGTTAAAAAGCAAGGAAACCATTTTGAGCAAAATATTCCAAATTATATAAACTTACAATGCATAGGATAGAAAAAAATGTGCTTAGATTTAGACAACAAGAGTACCTGTAGTTCTGAGGAAACCTCCAAGAGATAATAGATTCATTCTTCAGATCTGGTGGCAATGACATGAAAGCTCTTCAATCTTGAAGCATAATTTTGAGATCATGAATCTTGCTATCCATACCATAATAACAATTTGCATGCATTGTGCATACTAAATTCAAATCTTTACTAAGTTCATAAAGACTACCAAAATAAGCAGTATCCAAAAATCTAATCTTTAATCTGATATTTGAGATTAAAGGATCAAACTTGATCTTATTGAAAACATCCTGATAGTGGTATCCAGGATAAGTTTCATGTGAAGCATACTAGAACTTGTAGAATGCTATTGACCTGTTATTAGACTTTACATAGTTAAATCTCCCATTGGGCATGTTATTCAGATCATCAGGATCGCCAAAAAAAATGGTCACATGCAATCTGGAAATCAGCATCTAGAAAGAACTACGGAAATAGATCCCTAAAACAACATGATATCAATATCTTGGAGATTAACCAAAGAAAAAGGAATTAAACATGTAGATAATCATTTTCATAGGATTTACTAGATTTGGAAAAGATCCATAAACATAACTGAGAAAAGCTATGAACAAGTGAGATAATACTTCATCTAAGTGGAAACAATTGTAGTCACCCCAACTATTTCTGCTATCCTTCTACGCCATTGTGTATCAACATGTTAGACGAAACCATATCTTAAGTTTTCCTATTTCTACTAACTAATATAAATAGTGATACATTTCAAAACAGACTAATCAAGACACAGTGAAACAAACCTCTGGAGGAACAGAGAGAATAACACTCTTGTTAGTGCAAAATATTGTCAATAGTTGAGAAGACAAAGACAATCATCCTATTTTGACATTTAAACAATAATCTACAAAGTTATAAGGAACTAGGATTTATTTTTAATTTATTATGTTACACAGATAATAAAATGTGTGTTCTTTAGAAAATCATAAATGAAGACTAATCTTTTAGCAGAAAGGAGTATTATTGGACAAAAATTCCATGCATTTTGTAACTCTAAAGGAAAATATAAAAAGTTTAATATATTATTTATTGATTTTTCATTATGCATTTCTTGCAATGATTAAAGCTACAGCACTACTCACAAGCTTATATGGTGTGCATCCTTCAGCAACAACAGGTTTTCTTCTGATTATTTTACCAGTGAAAACTTCCAATACTGCTTAAACTACTAAAATACATTTTAAAAGCAAGAATTTGTTTTCAAAAATTTTTATTCATAAAAGAACGCATCTTACTTCTTGTATTCATTGACCATGTTTTAAAAATAAAGTATGCACCATGATAACAATGAATCTTTCAATTAGATATCAAGCACAATGAATCTTTGTGGAGATGGAGTGTAACAGTCTGTTTTTTATAAAATCGGAACAGTGGTTTCGGGACCACAAATCCGATTCCGAAAGGAAAATTTATTTTAATATTATTTTATGGTCTATATTATGATGAAAATGTTATATGAAAATTTCGTAAAGAAATTTTACCAGTTACATGTCTAATTTGATAAATGACCAAATTGCACAAAGTCCAAAAGTTGAGTTCTAATAGCTAGAGGGATTAAATAGCTATAGAAATTTAAAGTGGAGGTCCTATGTTAAATAGACCATTTAAAAATGCATAGTGGTTAAGGATGATGATTCATCCATGGAATAAAAGGATGAAATTAGAAAGTGAAATAATAAAAGATGATAAATGATTAAAAAAACAAAAATATCATCATTTATTGAGAAAGTGAGCTCAAGCAAGCTATTTTGGCTTAATTGGATCCGGATAAACCAAATTCAGAGTTAGAGCGAGGAAAAGAGAAAGTGTTGTATTAGTAAATTTTACGTACACGAACATTTATTGAGGTAAGTTCATGTAACTAAATTGTATATATTTATATGCTTAAATTGAATGCATTTATGTGAATTGTATAAATGTCATAAATATATGAAATGATCACATATCCGACAATGCCCAAAAATGTCAAGTCTTGTTTGAATAAATGAAAATCGATGGGTACAGGATTTTTTGTTTTGGTTATGGTCTAGCATATGTTGTGGACACACCACAGCTCTAAAGAGCGTCCCTGTTATAAGCCTTCTCGAGCTTCCTGTTATACGGTTCTTGCAAGCTTCCCATTATAGCTCTTTGAAGCGTCTCGATAGGTTATGATCCTACATGTGTTGTGGACACACCTTAGCTCTTATGAGCATCCTGATGTATGGCTCTTCGTGAGCTTCCCGTTAGGCTCTTTGTGAGCTTCCCGATATTGCTCGCTTGAACTTTTTGGTATATGGCTATCCAGAGTGAGCTTCCAGGTAGGATCTTCGTGAGCTTCCTGATTTAAAGTTCTTTGTGAACTTCCTGATTATGGCTCTGTTTGAGCTTCCCGTTATATAGCTCGATATGCTTCCCGTTATATGGCTCATATGAGTTTTTTGTTATATGGCTCGAGAGAGGATTTCTCTATTATGTGCTTTAAAGAACACTCATGAATATTAGTTAACGGATTCTTGATTTGTACACTTCGAGTGTACTACTTGTATATCCATCGATGTTTTCAATTATTCAACGGGAAAAATCCTGACATGAGAAATTATGAACATGAAATGAATTAATACACGTATCTACCTGAAATACATGAAAATGATGATACATGCTATATGGAAATACTATATGATAATATATGAACATGGAATTTGTTTGATGAATATGTTCATCCATGATTATAGATTTGTACACTTTGAGTGTATTACCCGTGTGACACTGACATTTTAAATGATTTAATGGGAAAAGTTTTGACATGAAATAATCTGAACTCGAGACAAATTACTATGAAAATTTACTTGAAATACAAGGGTGTGATTTGTATGTGTTATATGAATACATGATGTGGAAAGTATATGTACATAGAAATTTAATTATTGTTGAGGCCATACATGTTTCTTGATATTTATATGAGATATATGACTAACAAGGGTGATGAGGATGTGTGTTAGGGCTCATGATCAAGTTGATTGAATGTACCTTGTATGTTTATATTGAATTTAAATGAGTGGTAAGTTAATTACCATGTTATACGAACTTACTAAGTATTATATGCTTACTCTATTTTATTTTTCCCTGTTCTATAGTAATTTAGAAGCTCGTTGGATTGGAAGCTTGGCGAGATCACTCACACTATCCATCGGCCATTTTAGTATATATGGTAAATCAATTATGGATATAATGGCATGTATAGGTTAATTAGCCAATATTGGCATGTAAATGTTTTGGTTATATCTAGCCACTGGTGTAACAGTCCGGTTTTGACCCTAGTTGGAACAGTAGTTTCGGGACCACAAATCGAGTTAATAAAATATTTAATATTATTTTTCGTGCCTATGGTATGTGATTAAGTATGTTTAAAATTTCTGTGAATTAATTTGATTATTTGTGTGTTTAATTTGAGAAAAGAATTAAATTGCATTAAATGCAAAATTAGCATGCTTTATGTAAAGGAATCTATTTGCTAATGTCTTTATTATATGAGGTCCTTAAAAGGTTATTATGCCATTATGAATAAGTGGACATTTATATCCATGCATTATAAGATGATAAAATTGTTTCATTAATGTTATATTAGTAATTTGTTACTTACATGATATTTAATAAAACAAAAGGCTTAAAAATAAGCCATTATCATCCATATTGCTGAAACATCAAAGAAAAGAAAAAGAAAATTGAGCTAGGGCATTCACTAGCTTTTGATTTAATTCAAGGTATGTTTTGCTTCGGTTTTGAAATTTCTACGTTTTTGCAATCGTTGCTTCATATACTTCAAAACCCATATCTTAATTTTGAGAATTGATTATGTTTTTGAAATGAGACTTTGATGAACTCATGTGATTTGTAATGTTTTATAGTGAAATATGAAAGATATGTATATGATTATCATAGTTTGTCTTTGAGTTTTTGGTGAATTTGAGTATTTTGGAGTAAATTGAGAAAATAATATTTTGAGGGACTAATTTGTGAAATAAATAAAATATATGGACTAATATGAAGCATGTGAAAATTTGATAGGCAAGGGTAACTTGAAATTATGTGTAATTTGTGATTTTGTGAATTAGGGACTAAATTGTCCAAATGTGTAAATGTGAGGGCTAATTTGCAAATTGCCCTAAATATGTGTTTTTGGATTGATTTGAATGTGTTGGTAAATAGAAGGGTTAAATTTGAATATGTATAGATCAAGAATCAAAGAAAACAGACTTAGATCGTGGGAAAATGAAAGTAGTCGAATAACCGAGATCGAACGAATATCCGAATTTGAGGTAAGTCGATATATAAATAAATGTATTTGTATTGAATTATATATGTTTATATGACTATGGATAATGATAAATGCATATGAGATGTTGTATATATATAAATTCTAAGATAAGATTGACATAGTGTTAACATCCGAGAAGTTCTCTTCGAACATAGAAATAGATAGGATTAACTATGTTATGACATAGGTGATCGATATTTGATTACGTGTAAGACCTTGTCTGGGACAGTGGCATTGATATCGATTATGGCCGTCGCTGGGACAGGGCATCGATATCGATTACGTAAGACCTCATGCTCGGATAGTGGCGCCACTATCGATTACGTGTAAGACTGTTCAGCGTAACACCTATCCCGTGTCCGTCACCGGATTAGGGTTAGGAGCATTACTAGACAATTCAAAAAGCATTTACAGAAATTTCATACATTCAATCATCATTCTCAAACATAATGTCCTATAAATGAGTCTTTGATAACAATAACATGCTTATAATTCGGGTAGAAACTAAACCGAAACACATACGAGGTTTCATGAAAATTTAAAACATTTCTAAATTACAGGGAAACACGCCCGTGGAAGGAAACCGTGTGCCCTCCACGACTGATAGACACCCCCATGTGTCTTCCTCGTGGTGATATACTGACTTATCCTCCACGGCCTCTAAGCACGCCCGTGCACTTAGGTCGTGTACTCTTACACCACATACTGACTTCCTCACCACGACCACTAAGCAAGCCCGTGTGCCATGGCCGTGTGACATTATAGGCCATTTATAAGGCCAAAATGCCACCCAAAAGGGTCAATCCTACAAGCAAAATATATCATCTCATTTCATTCACATATAACCATATCATTTAGTAACCAATCATACCAAAACAACTTCACATATCACATTCTTTTAAACATGATACCAAAACATAACTAGCCAAACCACATAGTTAAGTTCACTTTACAACTCATATCAAGAACTACCCTATACATGCCATATCTAGCCATACACATATTCAAAGTGTACCAAAATGATTTTTAGTAGTGTGATGACGATCCCTGACGGTCCCGAGCCTTCAGTAGCTTTTGACGACCTATAAAATAGAGAAAACGCATACAGAGTAAGCTTTCCAAAAGCTTAGTAAGTCATAAACAAATATACTTGACATAAGAGGCATTTATGCGAATAAATACATTAGCATATATCAATCACTTAACAAAATATCGCATATATGCTTTGATTCATATACTATTAACCACAATTGATATCTGTGCAAATTCAACAAATCATATAATTACGTAATTCATATAATCAAAACTTTACATATTATATCATCAATTCCGTATCCATAGCATCATAGTAAGATCACTTAGATGCTTACCTTGTATACATAAATAGTGTATAATCAACGTACTAAAATGGTTTTACATACACATATTTATTCTTAACTCGGTTTTACAATACGTATCACAGACTTGCCCGTCGAACTAATAGGAATCTAATAGGATGCTTAGAAAACTCAGAATAGTCGTACAAAGCCAACGTCCTAAACGGGGTCTTACATGCACTCAAATATCAATACCTCAGTCTCAGACAGATTGTTACACGAATCAATATGATACCGATGTCCTAGACATGGTTTTACACGAAAAGCTCATATCGTTGCCAACGTCCCAGACGTGGTCTTTCATATAATCAGATAATGATGCCTACGTCCCATACGAGGTCTTACATATAATTAGATAACAATGCCTACGTCCCAGACGAGGTCTTACATATAACCAGATAACGATGTCTACGTCCCAGACGAGGTCTTACATATAATAAGATAACGATGCCTACGTCCCAGACGAGGACTTATATTTAACCAGATAACGATGCCTACGTCCCAGACGAGGTCTTACATATAACCAGATAACAATGCCTACGTCCTAGACGAGGTCTTACATATAATAAGATAACGATGCCTAGGTCCCAAACGAGGTCTTATACGATAAAACAGAACAGATACCTTTGTATTTCTAAGTTCATACAAAACTTCTCCGACTTATCACTATTTTGACTTTATTCCAGAATTCATATACATAGCATCATAAATGCAGTCATTATCATTGATAGTCATGTAAATAAACTCAAAATTCAACACAATTACTTTTATTAGCAATATGACTTACCTTGGATTCGATCTATCAAATAGAAACGGCTACTTAATTACTTTCGCTTTCCCACGATCTAAATCTGTTTTCCTCGGTTCTTAATCTAAACATATTCAAAATTAACCCTTTATTCACTAATTCATCCAATTCAATCCATAACATATTCAAAATTAACCCTTTTATTCACTAATTCATCCAATTCAATCCATACACACATGTTTAGGGATATTAACAAATTAACCCGGTATTACCGGAGTTAAACATACATAAACAAGTAAATTGGGACATAGTCCCGTGGCACAATTTAAAAATTTTCAAATTTCATCTTTACGACCCTAATATGGCCCTACAAAACCCAAAATATGATTAGGAAATGATTTGGAACTAGGGGCATATGCCCGTGTGGTTTTGGACATGCCCGTGTGGCCTGCCCGTGGGAAATCACATGGCCGTGGGCAGCCCGTGGACAGATTCTGACTTACTACACATGGCCGTGGGCGATTCTTTTGATTCTAACTTTTGCCACATGGCCTGGGCACACGCCTATGTGTCTAAGCCGTGTGAAAACTGCTATTTTCACCATTTTTAGGTTATTAAAACATACCAAATACACCTAATTCATACACAATCAAAATCATCCATTGTTTAAACAAAACTTAACCATTTCATATGCATAAACTCATATCAAAATTAATACACAACCAAGCTTAACTGAGTGTATATATAAACATCATACAAACCCATACTATTCATCAAGTTTTCTATTTAGTCCCTCAATTTATCATTTTCTCTATTTAGCCCTATTTAGCTAAATTCATCAAAACTTCAAGAACAAAACATGTTCATAAAGCTCAAATCTTTCATTTAACACCATAAATAACCATAAAACTTAACATATCATTAATGGCACATTTCATGAACAACATCAATTCATTAAATTGAGATATGGGCTTGATAGTATACTTAACAACAATCTCAAAAACATAAAAATTATCAAAATTCAAAACCAAAACATACCTTAATTATGCTTAATGAATGCCAAAACCTAGCTCAACATTTCTTCTTTTTCTTTCTTCTAATTTTCGGTGGTAGATGGATGAATAAAAATCCACTATCAACCTTATTTGTTTTATTAACTAATATCTCAACTATTCAATTACCCATTTACCCACTTAATAATCATAAAAGACAAATATAAATCATGGTTATCATGACATTCCACCATCCACTAACTAAATAGTGGTTTAATTACCACTTAAGGCCACTACTTTTAAAAGCCACAACACTTAAGTACTTTAACAAATAGCAAGCAACTTTCATTCTCAATGCATATTCATCCTTTTGTCAAATTAAACACACAAATGAACGAATTAGCTTACGAAAATTTTCCACATGCTTAATCACATAACAATAGTATAGAAAATAATATTAAAAATATTATACAAACTCAAATTTGTGGTCTCGAAACCACTGTTCCGACTAGGGTATAAACCGGACTGTTACACTATCTGGGACAGTGGCATCGATATCTGATTAAATGTAAGACCCTGTCTGGGACAGTGGCATCGATATTTGATTAAGTGTAAGACCCTGTTTGAGACAAAGGCATCGATATCTAATTTCATGCAAGACCACGTCTGGGACGTTGGCAATGAACGATTATATGATTTGTATATTTGTATTAGGTATGTTTGATATATACACTAAGTGTGCATATAGGTAAGTATCTATATGAACTTATTATGATTAATATGTGAAATGGAATGATTAGTTAATATGCGAACTATGCTTGAATAAGTTATGTGTGAATATGATATTTGAATTAAAGAATTTTAGTATTATATGGCTAAGTTTATGAGCTAATAAATATGAGATGAATTTGCTATGAGAATTATAAATGACATTCCATCAAATTGAATAAGTGTATCATATGTTAATTTTATTTATATATGGCTTACTAAGCTTTTGAAAGCTTACTCTGTGTGTGTGTTTTCTCTGTTTTATAGATCGTCGAAGCTACTGAAGGCTCGGGGACTGTCGAGGATTGTTATCACACTACTCAAATTCATTTTGGTACTTTTGAAATATATATATAGTTAAATATGGCATGTATAGGCTAAATGTTTTGGTTATGATTGAAAAGTGTATAATTAGCCATGAGATGTAGCTACATAAGTGTTGATAATATGCATGAGTAAACATGAAATATGGTGTATGTTTTGGTATGGCTTGGTAACTATGAATTGGTTAAGTTAATGGTAAGTATATGGATGAAATTTTAATTATGCATAATCGATCAAAGAAGGAGAAAAATGAAAGATAAATGTTGATGAATTGTACTTGAGTATATATGTGTTTTAGTTATGTAAATTGGTATGATTGGAATTGTAATTGAATGTAGAGATTTGATATGTTCTTGGTTGCCAAATGTGTATGAGTTGTATTGGTATTTTACTTGTAGATATGACCCTAGTGAGGTGGCATTATGGCTTTGCAAATGGCCTATTTTGCCTACACGGCCGTGGTACACGGGCGTGCCTAGTGGCCGTGGGTGAAAGTCAGTAGCCAGCCAAAGAGTGCACGGCCTTGGGACACGGACGTGCCTGGTAGCCGTGTGATTTAGTCAGTATATGGCCTAAGAGCATACGACCATGGTTCACGGGTGTGCTTAGTGGCTATGTGGAAAAGTTAGTGTACATGCCCGATTTGGTACGGCTAAGACAGATAGGTGTGTCTGGTGTCCGTGGAGACACACGGCCTACCCACACGGGCTTGTGTTCTGCATAACTTAGAAAAGTTTTAAATTTTTGAGAATTTTTGTAAGTGTTTGGCCTAGTCTCGCCCTACTTTAAAGCATGATTTAGGTTTCGTTAACCTATTTAAAGGACACTTTTATTGTGATTGATGAATGATGGAATGTAATATCTGTATATGTTTTCGATATATCAGGTAACACCTTTAACCCTAATCTAGCAACGGATACGGGTTAGGGGTATTACATTTGGTTAGTATCAAAGCTACGATTTAGTTGATTCTCGGACTAATGTAGCGTGTCAGAGTCTAGCTATAAATGCCATATATCTGAATTGCGATAGTGTGATGAATCCTGACGTGAAAAATGTGATTTTTATATAGTAATGGATCCCAAAGAGCCGTAGCTGATGATGTAGAAAGCAATATGCCTGCTCCCTCGTAAGAGACAGCTGCCTTCTGATCCGAGATCGGCTATGAGTGGTCAAGAGGGAGAAGTTAAACAAGTTTTCTTCTAGATGATGAGTGAGTGGTTCACTCAATTTGTGAGAAATAACCTGACTGTTTTGCAACCTCCGCCCCAGGTTAATCCCCCTCAGACATCTGCTATGCTTTCAACTATGAATTTGAATCTGATGAACAAGCCTCCGGTTGATAAAATTCTAAGTATAGGGTGGAGAGTTCAGGGCTACTAATGATGATAATATCGAAAAAGTATTCTGAAGCTCGTAATGAAAGAAAAAGATTAATGAGTAATTTTTCTCAACCTTTGACGAAGAAATATAGAGATGCAAGTAATAGATCAAATGTTTCATTTGGACATACGAGTAGAGATCGTGTGAGATCAAATGTTGGTCTGAGAACTCAAGCTCCAATTGAATCAAATGATGAAAGTACTAAAAGCAACAAACCTGAGTATAGATAGTGTGGAAGATGACATGTGGGAAAATGTTGGGGCAAGTATAAAAATAGAGTTTGTTATAAATGTGGATCATGAAATCACTTCATTCGAGATTGTCCAAAGATGGCGAGTGTTGAAAATGTCAGATCCGAGCGACTCAAGTGTAAGGTTGTGGTAAAAGACATCCATGAATTTTAGATTGAATAATCAAGCTTGCTTCAGATGTGGATCGTTAGATCATTTTATTCGAGACTGCCCAGAGTCTGTTGAACAAGAGACTACTTAGAATCCGAGATCAGATAATGCTCCAAAGAGAGATAGACCTTCCCAAAATACAAGAAATGTCAGTAGTAGTCAGAGGTCTACGAGGGATACTGTTACAAAATCTGAATTTAGAGAGCCAACTAGAGCTTGTGCTATTAGAGCTTGTGAGGAAGCTTCATCTTCAGATATTATTACGGATACGTTTACTCTTTATGACATTTTTGTGATTGTATTGATAGACCCTGACTCTACTCATTCGTATATATATACATGAACCTAGTAATCAGTAAGACGTTGCTTGTAGAGTCTATTGAGTTTGTTGTAAAAATATCGAAACCTTAAGTAAAAGTGTTCTACTTAAAAAATATGCAAGAACTGTCCATTAATGTTTCAAGATAATTGTTTTCCTACTGATCTGATGCTATTACCATATGATGAGTTAAACATAATTTTAGGTATGGACTGGTTGATACTACATGCTACTGCTGTAAATTGTAAAAGAAAGACTTGATTTGAGATGTCAAAATGATGAAACAGTTTGGATTGAGTTAAATGATTTGAATGGTTATATGTGACAGAATCTATCCATCTGTCTAGAAACAAATTTTAAATGTACATATGTGAATTGAGGGATAGTCTAGAAGAAGAATTCGTATTCTTAAAGACTTGATACTGAATTATATTTATAGGAACAATTCTATCTGGGAAACGTTGTGATAAATTAAAGTTAATTTGATTGTTGAAGTTTTCTTCTACATGAAAATAATTTCGACCGAAATATCACTTCTGGTTTAGTCTTAATTTAATAAAGAGATTACGATCTTTGTCCTTGTGTTAATGAATGAAAGGTCTGAACTTGGCACAACAAGGTTAGCTTCAATTGTTGAAAAACTTTTGAGTCTATAAATGATTCTTGTCCGAGGAAAATGATTATGGTTTTGAATATTTTGATTTGGCAATGAATATGTGATTGATTTTATCAGGTAATGAACAGTTATTAGTTGTATTAGAAGTTAAATAAATGTTTATTTAGTGAAGTCTTGAAGTTCAAAAGTGTGTCAGCAAACTATAAGTTAAAAGGAGTTCAACATAAATTGATTTCTGATTCAGAATTTCTGATGTGGTATCGATGATTATTCATTATTTCAAGGTAGAATGTGTATGCTGAAAAGTTCTATAAATGTATACAACAAATTTGTGATGCTTAGAAGATTGATAATGAAATGTTAGCGAAACAAGCTCAGTGTGATTCAAGTTCTGATTTTGAATTTCAAATTAATAATGATGATTGCTTGAGATTTCGAGGTCGAATATGTGTTCTGAGAAACCCAAAATTGATTCAATTAATCTTGAGTGAAGCTCATAATAATCGCCCATCTGTACAGTCGGGTAGTACCAAGATGTATCATGATATGAAGCAACACTATTGGTGTTCTGGTATGAAACAAAATATCTCTGACTTTGTGTCAAAATGCTTAATCTATCAGCAAGTTAAAGCTGAACATCAGGTTCCATCTGGGTTATTACAACCGATTCTAATTTCTGAGTGAAAATGGTATAGAGTGACAATGGATTTTGTTTCAAGATTTGCCTATAACTCCGAGAAAGAAAGATACGATTTGGGTTGTAGTTAATCAATTGTCAAAATTTGCCCATTTTATTTTGATGAAATCTGATTATTCACTTGATAAGTTAGCTGAACTTTACATTTCTGATATTGTGAGATTACATGGGGTGCCATTATCCATTGTGTCAAATAGAGATCCGAGGTTTACTTCACGGTTCTGAAAGAAACTACAAGAAGCTTTAGGCACGAAATTACATTTCAGTACAGCTTTTCATTCGCAAACAAATGGTCAGTCTGAACGGATTATTCAGATTCCAAAGGACATGTTGAGACGTTGCATCTTTGAGTTTAATGGTTCGTGGGAACAATATTTGCCATTGATTGAATTTGCTTACAATATAGTTTTCAGTCGAGCATTAAAATGGCACCATATAAAGTTTTGTATAGACGGAAATGTCAAACACCTTTGTATTGGATTGAGTTCAGTGAAACTAAGTTACCGGGGTCGATTCAATAATAGGTACAGAACAGAAAGTGAAAGTAATCTGTGACAGTCTAAAAACAAAATCTGATCATCAAAAGTCTTATGCAGACTTGAAAAGAAAAGAGATTGAATTAGAAATCGGTGACAAAGTTTTCTTAAAAGAGTCTCCGTGTAAGAAAGTACCCTAATTCGGACATAAAGGCAAGTTGAGTTCGAGGTTCATTGGACCGTATGAGATCATTGAATGTATTGGGCCAATTGCGTATGGATCATCGTTACCACCTGAGCTAGAAAAGATGCATAATGTATTTCACGTATCGATTTTTAAATGATACCGATCCGTATCTTAGTTTGTGAAGTGAAAGAGTTGAGAAACAAGAAAATTCCGTTAGTGAAAGTGTTGTGGTAGCAACATGGAAGAGGAGAGGCTATGTGGGAGCCTAAAGATTCAATGAGATAGCAATATCCAAATCTGTTTAACGGTAAGATTTTCGGGGACGAAAATCCCTAAATGGGGAGAATTGTAACAGTTCGATTTTGACCCTAGTTGGAACAGTGGTTTCGAGACCACAAATTCGAGTCAATAAAATATTTTAATATTATTTTTCGTGCCTATGATAAGTGATTAAGTATGTGTGAAATTTCTGTGAATTAATTTGATCATTTGTGTGTTTAATTTGAGAAAAAGATTAAATTGCATTAAATGCAAAATTAGCATGCTTTATGTAAGAGAATCTATTTGCTAATGTCTTTATTATATGAGGTCCTTAAAAGGTTATTATGCCATTATGAATAAATGGACATTTATATCCATGCATTATAAGATTATAAAATTGTTTCATTAATGTTATATTAGTAATTTGTTAATTACATGATATTTAATAAAAAAAAGGCTTAAAAATAAGCTATTATCATCCATATTGCCGAAACATCAAAGAAAAGAAAAAGAAAATTGAGATAGGGTATTCGGCTAGCTTTTGATTCAATTCAAGGTATGTTTTGCTTCGGTTTTTGATAATTTCTACGTTTTTGCAATCGTTGCTTCGTATACTTCAAAACCCATGTCTTAATTTTGACAATTGATGATGTTTTTGAAATGAGACTTTGATGAACTCATGTGATTTGTGATGTTTTATAGTGAAATATGAAAGATATGTATATGATATCATAGTTTGTCTTTGAATTTTTGGTGAATTTGAGTATTTTGGAGTAAATTGAGAAAATAATATTTTGAGGGACTAATTTGTAAAATAAATGAAATATATGGACTAATATGAAGCATGTAAAAATTTGGTTAGGCATGGGTAACTTGAAATTATGTGCAATTTGTGATTTTGTGAATTAGGGACTAAATTGTCCAAA
Source organism: Gossypium rotundifolium (assembly GCA_025506655.1). Taxonomy (NCBI): domain Eukaryota; kingdom Viridiplantae; phylum Streptophyta; class Magnoliopsida; order Malvales; family Malvaceae; genus Gossypium; species Gossypium rotundifolium. The sequence continues at coordinate 163,201,244 of CP106732.1, read as the reverse complement.
TGTGTAAATGTGAGGGCTAATTTGCTAATTGCCCTAAATATGTGTTTTTGGATTGATTTGAATATGTTGGTAAATAGAAGGGTTAAATTTGAATATGTATAGATCAAGAATAGAAAAAATGGACTTAGATCGTGGGAAAATGAAAGTAGTCGAATAATCGAGACCGAACGAATATCCGAATTTGAGGTAAGTCGATATATAAATAAATGTATTTGTATTGAATTATTTATGTTTATATGACTATGGATAGTGATGAATGCATATGAGATGTTGTATATATATGAATTCTAAAATAAGATTGACATAGTGTTAACATCCGAGAAGTTCCGTTCGAAAATAGAAATAGATAGGATTAACTATGTTATGACATAGGTGATCGATATCCGACACGTAAAAAACCACATGCTCGATAGTGGCATCGATATCTGATTACATGTAAGACTCTGTCTAGGACAGTGGCATCGATATCTGATTACGTATAAGACCCTGTCTGGGATAGTGGCATCGATTGTAACACCCCCTAACCCGTATCTGTCGCCGAATTAGGGTTAAAAGCATTACTGGATAGATCGAAAACATTTACAGACAATAAAAGTGTCAATGAAACCATAATCATGCTTTAAAGTAGGGCCAGGACTAGGCCGAACACTTACAGAAAATCTCAAAAATTTAAAACCTTTCTAAATTATGCAGGACACACGCCTGCGTGGGCAGGCCGTGTATCTCCCACGGACACTAGACACACCCATGTGTCTTGGCCGTGCCAAATCAGGGCATGTATACTAACTTTTCCACACGACCACTAGGCACACTCGTGTACCATGGCCGTGTGCTCTTAGGCCATATACTGACTAAATCATACGGCTACCAAGCACGCCCGTGTGCTAAGGCCGTACATACTTAGCTAGATACTGCCATTTTCCCACGGCCATTAGGCACACCCATGTGCCATAGCCGTGTAGGAAAATCAGGCCCATTGTCAATGCCATAATGCCATCCTTACAAGGGTCAATCTCTACAATCAAATTACCAAATCATTTCATGCATAATTTTGCAACCAAAACATATCAAAGAATCATCAATTCTTCACCTAGAATTTCAACTCCAACCATGCCAATTTGTACAACTTAACACATATGCAATTAAGCATAATTCATCCATCTTTTCAATTCTTATATCCATTCCTTTGATCAATCAAACATGCTCATGTTGCATTCATATGCTTACCAAATCTTTAACCATTTCATAACCTATCTAGCCATGCCAAAACATACATCATTTTCATATTTGCTCAAGCATATTACCAATACTTATATAGCCACATCTCATGGCTATTATACACATTTAAAAATAACCAAGATGACTAGCCTATACATACCATAACTAGCTATATACATATTCCAAAAGTACCAAAACAAGTTGAGTAGTGTGATGATGATCCTCGACGGTCCCCGAGCCTTTAGTATCTTTTATGATCTATAAAACAGAGCAAATACACACAGAGTAAGCTTTCAAAAGCTTAGTAAGTCATATACAAATAAACATAACATACAATACATATAACCAAATTAATACATTGGTACTTATAATTCTCATAGCCAATTCATCACATGATCTTTGGCACATTTACTTACATAAAGCTTGCCACAACTTCTATTCACATATCATATGTGTACTTATCTCATTCAAACATAATTTCAAATATCATCTCATTATTCCATTGCACATATTGACTTTAGTAAGTTCATATAGATACTTACCTTTCATACACATCTTGTGTACTTATCAAACATACCTGAAACAGATTTACATTCATGTAATCGTTCATAGCTCAGAGCTGCCCGTTGAACCGTTCGGAATCTAATAGGATATACAGAATACTCAGAATAGTCATACAATGCCAACGTCCCAGACGAGGTCTTACATGTACTCAAATATCGATGCCACTGTCCCAAACAAGGTCTTACACGAGTCAATACGATGCCAATGTCCCAGACATGGTCTTACACATAAATCTCATATAGATGCCAACGTCCCAATGTGGTCTTACAGGAACTCTCAAATCAATGCCAACGTTCCAGACATGGTCTTACATGATAAAACAGAACAGACACCTATGTCATGACATAGCTAATCCTATCTATTCCTAGGTTAATACGGGACTTCTCGGACATTGTCACTATGTCGATCTTATCTCAAAATTCATGTAAACATCATCTCATAAACATTCATCGTTATCAATAATCACATGAACATACATAATTCAATACAAATACATTTATTTGCATAATGACTTACCACGGATTCGGATATTCGTTTGGACTCGATTATTCAACTACTTTCGCTTTCCGTGATCTAAGTCCGTTTTCTTTGACTCTTGATCTATACATATTCAAATTTAATCCATTTATTCACTAATTCATTCAATTTAATCCATGAACACACATTTAGGGTAATTTGTAAATTAGCCCTCATATTTTCACATTTGGACAATTTAGTCCCCAATTCACAAAATCATCAAATACACAAAATCACCATATACTCATGCTTAGCCAAATATTCATATATCTCATACAATTCCATACATTTTATCAAATTTACAATTTAGTCCCTCAAATTTCTATTTTCACAATTTAGCCCTAATTAGCTAAATTCATCAAAAATTCAAGAATAAAACATGTTCATTAAACATATATCTTTCATTTCACTATCGTCGATCCAAAAACACATGAGTTCCTCAAAGTCTCATCTCACAAACATCATAAATTCTCAAAATTTAAGCATGGGTTTTAGAGTATACGAAGCAACGATTGCAAAAACATAGAAATTATCAAAACCGAGATAAAAAATACCTTGAATCAAAGACTTTAATAGTCGAAACCTAGCTTAGATATTTTTTTTCTTTTTCTTCAAAATTTCGGCACCACAAAGATGATAACATTCATCTTTTCATTTGTTTATTATATTACAAACATATTATTATACATTTTAATATTTTATCCTTTCATTAAACATATAAGACAAATAACAATAAGGTTATTTTGTCATTTAATTACCCACTATCTTATAAATGGCTTAATTGTTATATGAAACCTTCACACTTATAAAGACATAACAAATAGGCATCTTTTCATAAAACAGGCAAATTTGCACTTCAATGCAATTCAATCCTTTTGTCAAATTAAACACACAGACGGAAAAATTAACTTACAAAACATTCAAAATGCAAAACACATGTCAATCGGAACAAAAATAATATTAAAATATTATTCGATTTGTGGTCCCAAAACCACTATTCGACTAGTTTGTGGTCCTAAAACCACTGCTCGACTAGGTACTAACCGAATCTGTTACATCGATCTCGACACGTAAGACCCTGCTCAGGACAAAGGCATCGATATCTGATTACATGTAAGACCCTGTTTGCGATAGTGGCATCGATATCTGATTACGTGTAAGACCCTGTCTGGGACAGTGGCATCGATATCTGATTAAGTGTAAGACCCTGTCTGGGATAGAGGCATCGATATCTGATTTCATGCAAGACCACGTCTGGGACGTTGGCAATGAATGATTATATGATTTGTATATCTGTATTAGGTATGTTTGATATGTACACTAAGTGTGTGTAAAGGTAAGTATCTATATGAACTTATTATGATTAATATGTGAAATGGAATGATTAGTTAATATGTGAACTATGCTTGAATAAGTTATGTGTGAATATGATATTTGAATTGAAGAATTTTAGTATTATATGGCTAAGTATACGAGCTAATAAATATGAGATGAATTTGCTATGAGAATTATAAATGACATTCCATCAAATTGAATAAGTGTATTATATGTTAAGTTTATTTATATATGGCTTACTAAGCTTTTGAAAGCTTATTCTGTGTGTGTGTTTTCCCTGTTTTATAGATCGTCAAAGCTACTCAAGGCTCGGGGACTGTTGAGGATCATCATCACACTACTCAAATTCATTTTGGTACTTTTGAAATGTGTACATAGTTAAATATGGCATGTATAGGCTAGATGTTTTGGTTATGATTGAAAAGTGTATAATTAGCCATGAGATGTGGCTACATAAGTGTTGATAATATGCATGAGTAAGCATGAAATATGGTGTATGTTTTGGTATGGCTTGGTAACTATGAATTGGTTAAGTTAATGGTAAGTATATGGATGAATTTTTAATTATGCATAATCGATCAAAGAAGGGGAAAAATGAAAGATAAATGTGGATGAATTGTACTTGAGTGTATATGTGATTTAGTTATGTAAATTGGTATGATTGAAATTGTAATTGAATGTAGAGATTTGATATGTTCTTGGTTGCCAAATGTGCATGAGTTGTATTGGTATTTTGCTTGTAGGTATGACCCTAGTGAGGTGGCATTATGGCCTTACAAATGGCCTGTTTTGCCTACACGGGTGTGCCTAGTGGCCGTGGGTGAAAGTCAGTAGCCAGCCTAAGAGAGCATGGCCTTGGCACACGGATGTGCCTAGTAGCCGTGTGATTTAGTCAGTATATGGCCTAAGAGCACACTGCCATGGTACACGGGTGTGCCTAGTGGCCGTGTGGAAAAGTCAGTATACATGTCCTGATTTGGCACGACCAAGACACATGGGTGTGTCTGGTGTTCGTGGGAGACATACGGCCTGCCCACACGGGCTTGTGTTCTGCAAAACTTAGAAAAGTTTTAAATTTTTGAGAATTTTTGTAAGTGTTTGGCCTAGTCTCGGCCCTACTTTAAAGCATGATTTGGGTCTCATTGACCTATTTAAGGGACACTTTTATTGCGATTGATGAATGATTGAATGTAATGTCTGTATATGTTTTCGATCTATCCGGTAATGCCTTTATCCCTAATCCAATGACGGATACGGGTTAGGGGTGTTACAATTGGAATGGCTTGTGATAAACATGTTTTGATATGTACAAATGAGGCTATGACATGTTTGGTGTGTGCTTAAATGGTTGATTGATAGAAATCATGTTGGCATATTGATGATTAATTTCAGCATATTTTGTAAAATATGCATATAGGTGAATTTGATAAGTTAAGTAAGTTTGTATATTTGGTTACATGATGGTAAAGTGTCATCTGAGGTGCTTAAGAGCACATTAGTTGTATGTGATGATATGTCATGCATGAGACTCTGTTTTGACTTGAATTAATTGTTTTAAAATGGCTTGTGAATATGTTAAAGTATTGGTGTACGAGGAAGACAAAATAGGTGAGAAATGTGGCTTGGAAAATAGCTTATTTTTGTCCACACGGGCAGAGACACGGGCATGTATTTCAGCTGTGTGTGACACATGACCTAGTACATGGTCGTGTGACCTGCCCATGTGCCTCCTGCATCTTTTAAATTTCAAAACAGAATGCCCAGATATTTACACACGGCCTAGCACATGGGCGTGTAGCTTGGTCGTGTGACCCAAGTCAGAGAGTTACACGGGAGAGTCACACGACCTGAGACACAAGCGTGTCCCTGGCCATGTGAACCACACGCCCTGACCACACGGGTGTGTGACCTCTGCACCTAGGAAAAAAATTTTATATTTTGTGAAAAATTCTCTGAGTACCCGATTTAGTCCTAACTTATTTCTAATGCATATTTTGGGCTTTGAGGGCTCATATAAGAGACTTTATGAATAATATTTGACATAAATGTTAAATATTATGAAATATTTGTATTTGATCAATAAATTTTGGTAATATTTCATAACCCTGTTCTGGCGACGAATACGAGTTAATGGTGCTACAGGGAGAGGGTTAGCAAAAAGATGGTAGAGGGAAGGGAAAGAATCAGAGTAGGAGGATGGATGGTGGGGAATAGGGAGAGGGATGGAAGGGGGATGGAAAATGGTAGTTTGGTTAAGCCTGTAACGGAAAATGGTAGCTCTGTTTCACTTGTAAAGGAAAATGGTTAGTGGTGATTATTTTGTTATTTTTCGAAAGTTAAGTGATTGAATTGAAACCTGAGTGACTGTTTTGTCAGCTACCCCAAAGTTGAGTGACGTTGGTGTAATTTACCTTATATAAAACAGGCTTCCTTATAAAAGACTTGTCCTTTTTTACTTTACAAAATAAGGGTTTTGAAATTTAATTTTTATACTTTGATTTTGAGATAATTTAGTTTTTTTTTTTTGACAGGAAGAAATAATGGCTAAATTTATTTCTAATCCTCTACTTTTTAAGATTATACAAGATTTGTTAAATTTTAATTTTGATCCCTACATTTTACTTAAAATTAAATTTTAATCTCTATACTTTAATTTTGACATAATTTGGTGCCTCAACTTTTACAATAAAATTAGTTAGTCTAAATATTTTATTATAATCAAAATGCTTATGTAAATTTTAAGAATTGTTAGCACCATTAAAAATTTCTATTAAATTCATGTCTATTATAATGTTATTTTTTGTTACATGGATACCAAGAGAATTTTTTTTAATTTCAAAATGACATACCAATAAATTTAACATAAGGACTTTAAAATTTAGTTAACAAATAGATCTCGATTTGTAAAATTTAAAAAATGGAAAGATTAAATTTCTAAAATTAAAAGTATAAAGATTAAATTCTAAGCATACAAAGAATACGGTAATTTTAAGCGTATTGTAACTTTTAAATTTTACTCTATAATTTAATAAAAATTAAATAATGAGCTATAAAATCCATTCTAGTTATTTAAAAAGGGTATCCTTTTGCTTTAGTTTTGCTTTAAATTAAGAGTACCTTTTTTCCAAAAGTACCCTTTTATTTACCGAATCGCAAAATGCATGTTTTCTTCAATGTCATTTAGAAAACATTGCTTTTAGGATTCAATGAATGATATTGCACATGTAAACAATTATTAAATAAAGAATAACCTTTCCTTATTTGCTTTTCCTCTAAAAGATGCTTAAATTTTTAATAGAGTGAATGTATATTTTCATTTAGTATTTGAATTTATATTCTGTTATTTAGGTTGGTTCTACTGTTAATTTGTATTGATATGATATTGATAGTCGATCGGACGATGACATATAATATCCTCTCAACATTCTACGTGATAAACATAAATAAATAAGTCCTTAAAAATAGATAAATTAATAAAATATATTTTTAACATCAAGAACTAACCTAGACACGTTGTCCAATTGCATTTGAATTTGGACAACTAATTTGTTTAGAATAATTCTAGACCTTTTTTCTTGTAAGTTTATATATTTTAATTTCTTATAAAATATTATTTTTTAAGGTTATTATTTTCTTGAAAATTATAAATATATACAATTAAAAAATAAAAATCCTATATTATTGCAAATATATATAATTTTATAATACATAATATATGAATTTATTAAAATAAAAATTTTAAATATATAAAATTACTAAAAGCACATTTAAAATGAATCTGGATACATGGTTGTCCAAATGCATTTGAATTTGGATAGTTTTCTAGCCAAATTCATTATTGATGTAAACTTTTAATTAATTTATAATTTTTAAAATTTATATATTTTAGTTTCAAAATAATAATAGTAGTAGTAATATAAATAACCTGATATTTTATAAATAAAATAAAAATAAAAATAAAATATATAAGCTTACTAAAAATACATCTAGAATTAATATAGACAACAAAGTGTCCAGATTTAGGCTTCGTTATTACTTTTACATCGGGCTTTTAAGAGGAAAATGATTTTCCTCAAAAGCAATAAAGAATAATCTCCAGTGCATAAAAATTTTTGACAGCCAAGAAGTGCTTTTGTAGCCGTTGAAAACGTAAAATTTTTTAGCTTTTCAGCCAAGAAGTGCTTCTGGGATGGAATATTTACTTGTTTAACCTTTTTTTTATATTTTTACAAATAGACAATTTTTTTTTCACAGCAGAACTTTCTTCTTCCTTAGGAGGACTTTACTCTTTTTCTTTTTTGTCTTGGACTGCACTTTACTCTTTTCCTCCGGTTATTTGTCTTTTTTCTTTGTCTTTTTAATATATTCTAATTAAATTTAATAAATAATTAATATTAATTATTTAGAAATATTTAAAATTAATATTATATATTAAAATATTAACAATAAGTTATAATAAATTATTTTTTATATTTTATTAAAATATCATAATATTAACTAATTTAAACATTATTTAAATAATTATTTATTATTTTATAATATCATGTCTAAAATAGACATTTTACTTCTCAAAAGCACTTTTGACAAAAATACCAAACACCTAAAATTTTCAAAAGTACTTCTCAAAAGACTTCTCCACAAAGACTTCAAAAACACTTCTCAAAAGTATTGCCAAACTGGGCCTTAGATGTCTTGGACAACCATTTGTCCAAATTCAAATTTTTATCTAAAATATATACTTTTTTATATTAATTTATACATTTTTAAAAATATTTATTTTTATTTATGTTTGCTACGTGACATGCGAAAAGGATGTCACGTGTCACATCCGAATTGGTTATCAATACCATATTTACCATAAACCAATCGTATTAATGCAAAAATATCAACTTAAGTGACTTCCAAAAATTCTTGATTTACTTTTTGTTAATTTACCGGCTTAGTATGAGATAGAAACATGCCTGTCTCGTCGTAATAATGAGTGAATCAATGAATGAAAGTGGGAAAAATGAAGGATAACTCCTTTTTATGTTTATGTTAAACCAATCACTGATCTAATACTTTGTATTATTAATATAATCTAGTTTCTTTTTACAATATAAATATTTATATAATAGATTGAGTTTATCTAATTTATTTCTAATAAAAAAATAAAAGGAAGATAGCAAAACAGATAGAATAAAAATTAATTAATTAATTAATTAAAGATAATGTTATTCATTGAATTAAAATTTATTTAATAAATAAACATTTATTTCATCAAGCCTCAAAAATAGATTAAGTAATTTTTCATCAAGATCAATATTAAAACAAGTTTAATATATTTTAGGACTCTAATAATAATCATTAGAAGTAAAGTTTTATATATATGTAGTTAAATAATTTTATACTTTGTCTACTAGTTAAATAATCGGTCCATGTAAACACAACATTGAGTATAAATAATATGATTCGTTAACTCAACTCGACTTGACTCAAAATTTTTTGACTCGATTCGAATCGAAAAAAATTCAAATTGAGTTCGGTTGATAAAATACGATTCGTCAACTCGAATAACTCAAATTTTTTACTCGACTCACTCATTTTTAGCATGTTTCCTTCCATTTTTTTTTTTTTTGATTTTGGTAAAAAAAAATTCAATGCTTCTTTATGAAAAAAAAACTTTTTATTTTAATATTTCATTCATATTGGATGATTAAAGATTTCATCACTAAATTATTGTTATTAAATTTGCTTGAAATTTAGTTTAAATTGTGATAAGAGTGTTATTAACCTGTTATTGTTGATTAAAAGGAAATTCAATAACATCTAATTGAGTCTTACTAATTTGCTATTACTGAATAATTTATTATAGCATCGTAAGATTCTATAACATATATTTAGCGTTGAAATTTGGTACAATGTGTATCGTTAAATTTCAAGCATCATAGGCAAAAATTTTAATTGTTTTATAAATGGTTTTACTATTAATTTATAAATGTTATTTTAAAAGTAAAGTTATTTTAGTACTTGCAATAGTGCTTGTAATACTAGCCGGAAGATGACGATCATGTTAAATATTTTCAAGTATATTTCATTATGATTTATTTTATCATAGAATGTATAATCGGAGACTAATCATGACAAAAACATGAACATATAAATTCTGAATTGAAATTTATGCATGTTTGTGATGGTGGTTATGAAAAAAAAAATTTGTTAGATTTTTATATTTCAGATGTGAGCCTTATCTATGCAAATGTTTAACTCTGAAAGACATGCCCATTAGAATATGATAATTCCTTACACTTGAAGTTGCAAGATCTCTTATCTAAAGCTCGTTATGATAGGATGCATATGAAGTTGTAAGATTTTAAAATTGAGAGTGAGTATAACTCTATAGTAAATAAGATAAGTTCTCAATTACATTAATGTGAGAAGAATATTACTAATGAGAACTTGTTAGAGAATTTATTTTAACTTTTGTGTTTCAAACGTGCTCTTACAGTGGTAATATCGTGAAAAAGGTTTTGAGGTATATTCTGAATATTTGCTTTGTTTAAATAAAATAACAAGCTATTAATGAAGATCATGAAGCTTGTCTAACTAGATCTGTTCCATTGCTTGAAGTAATGCAACAATACATAATAAATCTAAAAAATTGTAATCGTGGACGTGGTAGGTGGAACTATAATACTTGTCAAAGAGATAGTTATAATAATTCTTTTCACCACCAAAATTGAAGTGAAAAAATAAATATAAAGAAAAGATGAATAAGAATTTTCAAAATAACCCTTCAAGGAGTGAAGATAACTTGCCATTGGTTCCATGAAACGAAAGAAAGAGAACGTGAAAATGAATAATAAGAATGATGTCAAATCAAATTTGACATGTCAAATTGATGATGTGATGAAGGTAAATAATAAATAGATATTAAATACATAAAAATAATGTAAAAAACACCTCGAAAACAAGAAAGGCAAAAAGAAATAAACAATAAAATTTATAATTTCCTTTGCCATAAAAATTATAATTACTAAATTCTCAATATGAGTAGAGTGGTGGATCAAAATTGGAATCTGAATAATACTTTATAATGGAAATAAAATATTATCATAAATTTTGAATATAAACTATAAAGCGAATTAAAATAAATATGTATATACAAATTTAAAATCAAATATTATCTAAAGAAAGGAAAGGGATGCTTTGCCCCAACCGAATCCGTTCGCGTTGGATGCTTGATGGTCACCTCCAGAGAATGGTTGGGTTAAGCTTATTACGAATGGAGCTATTTCATACATCAATAGTTAAGTGTCGATGGGAGGTGCGATTAGAGATATGGATGCGAGATGGTTATGTGAGTTTTTTTATAGTGGTGAATAAGGATTCCATCTTTCAAGTTGAAGCACTTACTATATATAAAAGTTTAAACATAGCACGGGCGAAAAAATTCAAACAAGTAGAACTAGAATGTGATAATACACTTTTAATGGAAACTCTGCTAGTAGGTGGGGCTGATTCTAGTAGCTTAGCCGAACTACGATTAATTAGTTGCCACTTCAAACGAAATTGGAAAATAAAAATTCAACTCGTACGAAATTCACAGAATATGGTTGTTGATCAAATGACTAAGTACGCGAATAATGGTGCGTCAAAGCTTTTGCTAGTCATGGATCCACCAAGTTCAATACAAGAAACCTTGCAAGCTGATAGGAATGTGAATACAAAGGTTGATTGTTAATGTGATCGCTTAAAAGTTGTTCTTTTCTACCAAAAAAAAAAAGATAGGGAAGGGATCTACTTCCATAAAGTATAAAATTAAAGTAGTTTTATATTTTTTGTATATTTTTGACTAATATCTTAACAATCCAATCACCATATTTAATATTCTATTTATATAGATCAAATTAGGCATAAATTAAAATTTTTAATTATTTATTTTATGCAAAAAAATTAATCTTCAACTATTATTAATATATATATACACTTATTTAGATCAATACCATAAAAATATTGAAACGATTTAAAAATTTACAAACTTGAAAATTATAATTCAATAAATAAACAATCATACAAAAATATATATAATAAAAAAAATTATCACACATATTTTTATCATATATTAAAATAAGAGTAAATTACACCAACAGTCACTCAACTTTGGGGTAGCTGACAAAACAGTCACCTAGGTTTCATTTTAGTCACTCAACTTTCAAAAAGTTACAAAACAGTCACTAACGTTATAAAAAAGTGACAAAATAATCACTGATTAACAATTTCGGTTAAGGTTTTAACGGGATGCTGACGTGGCAAGTTAACCAGCTGATGTGGCAAGTTAACTTGCCACGTTGGTGAGGATTGTTGGTGTAAAAGTTCCTACTTCCTTCCTTCCATCTCAAGGACAAAACTGCAATTTTCCCTCATCTCCTCTCACCATCTTTTTTGGCCGGGAACTTCCACAAAACTTCGCCCTCAAATGATATCTTAATGCCTCCGAATCCAAAGAATATACTATATACCCTCCTAAAAAATAAATGCTCCTCCACCTCTCTTCATCTTCAACCTTTTCATTTCTCCTCCGCCCATCATTTCCACACTACAAAGAAAGACTTTTAGCGGCGTTTTTTTGGGCATTTAGCGGCGTTTATAAGCGCCACAAAAAGTATTTGCGGCGCTTTTCTAAGCGCCACAAAAAACGCCGCTAATACAACCGCCGAAAATTTTTGCGGCGTTTATGCGCTAAAATGCCGCTAAAGATCCTGACTTTTAGCGGCGTTTGTAATAAAAGCGCCGCTAAAAACCATGGTCTTTAGCGCGCTTCTTTTAAAAACGCTAAAAGTCCGGAACTTTAGCTACTTATAAAAAACGCCGCTAAAAGTCGATGTAACATCCCAAAATGGGGTTATTTGGAATTTAATTATTTTCTTATGTAAGAATGCTATGTCATTATTTATGGAATAATAATGATCAATTTAAGGCTTTGTGTTGGCTCGATTGGTAGGAAATTTTAGTTTTTTACTTTTAAGGTAGGGAGCCTTGGCAAGAGGGTGTTATAAGAATAAATGGGGATAATTTGGACATAAAATGAGCTTAGACCAAGTGGCAAAGCAAGCCCACTTGAGAGCTACATGTGACGCCACCAAGGGAGCAAGGAGAGCTTGTGTTCGAGTCATGAAATCCTCTTTTGGCACTATGTTGGACTAAGCATAGGAAGGAGAGTTTCTTCTCTTTTAAACTCTTTATTTTATGAGATAATTAAGGATTTTATTTAATATTAATTTCAAGGATAATTAGGATGATATTAATTCATTTTGATAAACAAAATAAAAGGGTGATAAAGGAGATATTAGTTGATTTACTTGGGATTAATTCAAATTATTTTGAATTTAATTAAACAAGGGCTAGGAGTGATTCAAGGAAAATTTATGGATGTTGGACTCTTGGGAGAAGAGGTGGACTGCAAGGACACTAGGGGGTGCCGAATGCTTATATAAGCACCTAATTGTTCACCCTATTTTCTCTTTTCCAAGTTTGCTAGCCGAATCTCTAAACCCTCTCATCTCATATTTTCTTTTTCTTTTACATCCTCTCCAAAACCATAAGTCAAACTCTCATTACTTACCCTTGCCAAACCTAATTCTTTAATCCCTCTTCTTCTATTTCCTACTAGCCAATCCTCCACATCTCCATAGCCATCTATTTCTTTTCTTCATAGAATCAAAACCCTATTGTCCTACCTCCAAATAGTCAATCTAATACCTATCAAGTGCTCAAATTCCTTCTCTTTTCTCTACTTGGCGAATAGTATAGTGGTTTCGGATTTCTCCTACATCCGATTGAAGCAGGTAAGAGGTATTAGCCGAATACTTTTTCTTCTTCCCTTCTCTTCGTGTCTCATCGACATCCATAAGGGGGTAAGTGCCGATTTCAATAGTGTATTAACACCCTTGTGAAACCGATTTCTTTCTAGGAAACTCCGGATCTCAAAGCGAAGGCGGATCTTCCATTCCTTAGTCAATCGATTGGTAAGTAGGGGTAAGGATTTATGGTAAATAGAGTGCTATTCTAGTAAGTCGATTAATGATTAAAAGTCAAGGCTATTGGTATTATTTATCGATCGATGGTGGTTAGCGAGCGAATTGGGAATTGAGTCTTGTGATTAGGAACCAAAAGGATAAAGGTAAGATTCGGGTCACAAGGAATCCTCTCAAACTTAATTGGTTTGGCGAATGGCCCATATCACTAACTCTATTATGGCCGAATATAGGAACAAAGAGATATAAGGTGGCCGATTGATTATCTTCGGGATTTAAGACTATCGTGGTAACAGGTGTGTACATACACACATATAACTTGTTAATATGCTGTTTGTTGTGAATGCTAACTTGATTTCTATGTAGCATTGATAATATACCATATCGGTATAGTTGGCAATCCGGGTAAGTCCCTAAAAATGTGCACTTGTTATTCGATGCTTTTGGTAAGCATGTTGCATTAATACATGAAATTTAAATATGTGATTGATGCGGGATTGATGAGTGGAAGGGGCAGTGTTATTGTGCCGACGGGCACCAGTGCTTTGGTAGCACACCGTGACTATATGTCACCAGAGGTTTGGTACCTCCAGAGGTTTGGTACCTCAATAGCGACTTGTCCCTGTGGTTAACACCACCGTGGGTTGGCCCCACTTGAGATATGGGATCGTCTGCCAGTGATTTGGTATCACACGATGGGTTGGCCCCATCACCCGATTTGTGTCTACGGACACCAGTGTTTTGGTAACACATTGTGACTATATGTCACCAGTGGTTTGGCACCACCAGTGGTTTGGTACCACAACGGGGTAGACAGTGGCGTATGGTTGGCTAGGTTGGGTACACATTATTTTGCATATTAATTGTTATATGTTGTGTATGAAAATATTTTTAAAGCGGGAAGGGTTACATACTGAGTCTTGGTGACTCACCTTCTCCATTATTTTTTCAGGTGATGCTTAGATCGCGGACATGGAGCCGGAGGGACTTGAGGAGGCCATGCGGTGGATTTAAAATTAAATAGACTTTAATTTTAGTTACTTTAAATTTTGGTTATTGGGTTGTTTTATTTCGGATGTAATAAGGCCTCATATTACTTTACTTTGGTTTTTCTTATATGTTGGATATTTTTATTTTCACTATAAATTTGAATCACGCGTTTTATAAAATTAACACGAAAATGTTTTATCGTGCCATCGGCACACACGTAGTTTGTATAACAACTTGACTTAATTAAGTTTACGAACTTAGTCCAAAAGGTTTCCAACAAAATATCCAAAACAATTGTTTTCAAACAAAACTTAAGTGGATTTAGAAAATGGGTTTCAATAAGTTCTTCTTAGTAACGACCCATATTCGGTCCTAACGATTAATGGGTTTGGGCTGTTACAAATTGGTATCGAGCCCGTTCAAAACTTCATTGTGGGCCCCAAGGCCCAAAAATGTTTTAGTAGGCCTTATTAATTGTTTTTGGGTTTGTAAGCAAAGATGGCCCGAGTCTCCCAAGACCGATCCGCCCAGGTAAGTACCTCTAAACCTCTTTGTGAATTATAGAAGGGTAGGAAGCATGGAACGTAGATAGACTTATAGGAACTTGAACCCTAGGATTAGAATACTCAAACACACAAGCTAAACATAAGACTTAAAGAACTAAACCAATCTATGACTTAGTCATCGAGCTAGGGTGTGGTAACCCCAGACGCATGCCTAGGATTGGCACCTAAGAGCACAGTATTTAAGCAGTCCGAGTGACTCACCACCTCTTCGCAGTATCCTACACAGTGCGTAGCTCGGGTTCACCCTAACTCGAGAGGCTCTGTGGTGTGGTAACCTCTGCGCATGTCTAGAAAGGTTCGGTGGGAGCTTGGTATTTAAGCAGTCCGCGTGACTCACCTCCTCTCCACACGAAACCTGCCTGGTGCGTAGCTTGGGTTCACTCTGACCAAGAAGGTTCGGTCATAGGCTAAACCTAATGACTAAAACCCGAAAGGGAATTAGCCATGTTTTGAAAGGAACGAAACAACAGAAACCCTAATGTTTTTAAAATTTCTGTAATAACTCTTTCAAATCGGAAAACATCATTTTTACAACGTTTTCCTTGAAAAACTTGATTTCTGGAAAAAATTACAAAAATGCCCTTAGGGGTAAAATTACTAAAATACCCTCGGTTCATAAAATATCAAATCAATGGTTTTGTCCAAAAATTTTAACTATTCTATAAATATTCAACAACTTAGCCATGAAAATCATCAGCAAAATATTTGGTTTTGGAAAATTTCGAAAACGCCCTCAGCTTATAAAATTACCAAAATGCCCCTGAGTACAAAATTTTTGCAACATCACCGTTTTAAGAAAAAAAAATTCTCAAAAGGGACCCTCAGAGTTTTACAATGGTTAAAACATCCTTGATTTACAAAATTACAAAATTACCCTTGGAGGACCAAATTACCAAAATACCCCTGGGTTAGAAATGGGCAGAAATGTCCGAAGAGTGAATAGGTATGGAAAGCATTAGGGAATGGATGCAAGAACTTCTTTGTGTGAACTAGGATAGAAGACTGAAACCTTGTTTGCACGAAAGAATCTCTGATTAAACTTTATCCATAAAATTTCTTCGCGAGTAATAAAGTGGAACAAATGCTAACGCATAAAAATTTTCTTAATCGATTAAAAGCGCAAGTAGATAGAATGAGTTCTAGAGGACGTGGGCGCCGTGGGCCGCTGTAGGGTAGGATGACGGTGTCTCGAACCCGTCAGTCGGGACAAGGTTCTCAAACGATGTACCACCGCCACCACCACCTCCAACTTTTGGAGCAGGGAGCAGGATCGACGGGAGGAGAGGCGTGATCGCAAGCGGTATTGCGAGTCCTTGAATTAGTGGTCAGGTGGTGGAAATTTAGGAGCTCAAATCTGCTCCGGCGGATTGATCCAACTGATTTGAGGTGTTCCGGTGTGTCGGAGTGGCACCCAGTGTAGCAGAGTATTGGTTGGAATCTACGAAGGGTAATGGATGAACTTGACCGACCGAGGAGGAAAAATGAAAGGGCGGTCGCTTCTAAAGGATGAAGCGTACAGTGGTGGTCGACAGTTCGGATGGAGCCACGGTGATGATCTTACGCGGGACTACTTTAAAACCGCCTTTCGGAAGAAGTATGTGGGCACCACCACACCGACGCTTGTGAGGAAGGCTTTTCCGGTCTAGTGCAAGGAACTAAGTCCGTGGCCGAGTATGAGGCGAGTTTTTAAGGTGAGTAGGTATGCCGAGGAATCGTAGCCATGAACACGAAGCGCCAGGTCCGCTTTGAGGACGGACTCAGATGACTTGAGGTTACTTGATTGCCAGCAGCAGTCCGTGAGTTTTCATCTCTTGTGGAAAAGGCTAAGGTAGCCGAGGGATCAAGGAGGTCGTGAGGCGTAATTATAGTAGAAATAATCGGAAGAGGATTTGGGTCACCGGATCCAGTGGTAATGATCGAAAAAAGGCTAAGCGAAATGGGCCAAATCAGCAACAAGGCCCGTAGCTACTAATCGAGGCCGACTCAAAGCAATCGCTTGTGGGAAGTCCCATTGGGAGGTTGTTCGACCGGCGATAGGGATGTTTTGAGTGTGGGTCTTTAGAACATCGGTCGAGATTGTCCCCGGCGCGAGCTCGAAATCGCCAGAGAGTCGAACTGCACTCGGGACCAAAATGTGGGACCGCAGAGGGTCGTGGTAATGGCAGAGGAAGCAATGGTCCTAACCGAGGTCGAGGAACTCGAGGCGAGGTTCAGCAACACAGAGGCTAAGCGGCTGGCTTAGTCTATCTGCGGCGAGCGTCATGAGGAGGTGACGCACCGATGTCATAACCAGACGCGTTCGATTTTTGGTCTTCCTTATTATGCATTAATTGATGTGGGGTCTACACACTCATACGTAGCCATGAGTGTGGTAGAGACTTTGAACCTGACTCGAGATCGCCGCTAGGGAGATGACCGTAGTGAGTCCTTTAGGTCACTCAGTAGTGGTAGACAAACTTTTTAGGGACGTACCCTAGAACTCCAAGGGGTCGATTCGGTCGATCGATGGAACTACCATTCGGGAGTTCGATTTGATCCTGGAATGGATTGGTGGCTAAGTATCGGACAAATTTGGATTATGCTAAGCGCATGGTTCTTAAGACTGAGAATGGTGAAGTGGTGATGATAGGTGATAGAAGGAATTACCTATCCATGTGGTGTCTGCCTTGAAGGCGCAGAAGATGGTCAAGAAGGGTTGTAAGGCGTATTTGGTTCGAATCGTGCTTTGGAAGCTAAGGAGTCGAGGTTGGAAGGTCCGAACGGTTGGGGAATTTGATGATGTGTTCCCGGAAGAACTTCCGGTCTACCCCGCATCGGAAGTTGAATTCAGATATTGACTTGCTACCCGGAACAGCACTGTGTCTATAGCACCTCACCAATGGCACCGAAGGAATTGGTGGAGCCAAGGCTCAGATTCAGAGCTCTTGGATAAGGGTTTATTCGACCTAGTATATCTCCGTGGGGAGCGCTGTGTTGTTTGTCAAGAAGAAGGACGGTTCTATGCGAATGTGCATCGACTACCGTCGTTAAACAAGTTAACGATCAAAAACAAGTACCTTTGCCTCGGATCGATGACTTGTTTGACCGATTGAAGGGCGTCGGTGTTTCGAAGATAGACCTTAGGTCGGGTTACCATCAACTTAAGGTGAAGGGTCGATGTTCACAAGACAGACTTTTCGAACTCGGTATGGGCATTACGAGTTTCTAGTGATGCCATTCGGGTTGACCAATGCACCGTGGCGTTCATGGATCTCATGAACCGAAGTTTTTCAACATAGATTGGACCAATTCGTCGTGGTGTTCATCGACGACATATTGGTTTACTCAAGGACGGAGGAAGAGCATGACAAGCATTTACGGATAGTTACGCAAGTGTTGAGGAAAAATAGCTTGTATGCCAAATTCATAAAGTGCTAATTTTGGCTAAGGGAGGTGGCTTTCTTAGGTCACGTAGTGTCGGCGGAAGGATTAGAGTGGATCCCCGCAAGATTGAAGCGGTATTGGAGTGGAAACCGCCTAAGTCGGTGGCGAGATACGAAGTTTTCTAGGTTTAGCGGGTATTATCGGAGGTTTGTGGAAGGTTCTCTCGATCGCAGCTACCGTTGACTAAGTTACTAAGGAAAGGTGTTCCATTTGTATGGTCGGAGAGACAAGAAAGTTTTGATAAGTGAGAAAGATTACGACTGAAGCTCGGTTTAGTACAACCCGAGGCGTGGAAATTATTCACGCCTATTGTGATGCATCTCACACCGGTTTGGGGTGTGTGTTGATGCAGATGGAAAGGTAGTAGCCTATGCGTCCGACAATGAGACCGCATGAGGTTAACTATCCAACTCACGACCGGAGTTAGCGCAATGTCTTCGCCCTGAAAGTATGGAGACATTATCTTTATGGGGAGAAGTCGGTAATTTACACGGACCACAAAAGTTTGAGGTATCTCCTGACACAGAAGGATCTGAATCTGAGACAGCGCCGATGGATTGAACTGTTGAAGGACTACGACTGTTCCATCGAGTATCATCCGGGTAAGGCTAACGTGGTGGCTGACGCGTTGAGCCGGAAGGTCGTGGCAGATTTGAGAGCAATGTTTGCTCAGTTGAGCCTGTATGACGATGGAAGCCTTTTGGCAGAACTTCATGTTAAGCCAACATGGATCGAGGAGATTAAGAGCAAACAGATAATGGATGAAGGGCTAAATGCGAAGAGAATACAAGTTCAGAATGGTGGTGTAGAGGGGTATAGTGTGACTGGTGACGGTGTGCTATGTTTTCAGGGACGGCCTTGTATGCCAAAAGATATGGAGTTGAGGCAGAAAATTCTCCAGGATGCTCATAGCATTTCATACGCTATGCATCCGGAGGAAGCAAGATGTATGGAGATCTACTAAACAGCTTACGGTGGCGGGTTGAAGCGTGAGATAACGAATTAGTAGGGAAGTGTTTGACGGTGTCGGTGAGTTAAGTGAACACCGCTTACCATCGGGTTACTTCAACCGGAAAGATCCCTCAATGGAAGTGGGAGCGGATCACTATGGATTTCGTCGATGGTCTACCCCTTACACCCAAAGAAGAAAGATGCGCTTTGGGTAATCGTGGACCGTCGACTAAATCACTCACTTCATCTGGTGAGAATGGACTACTCACTCCGTAAATTAGCAAGTTGTATGTGGTCGAGATAGTCGATTACATGGTGTACCTGTATCGCTTATCTCGAGATAGGGACCCAAGGTTCACTTGAGGTTTTGGAAGCGTTACATCAAGCGTTGGTACGCGGTTGGATTTCAAGATGACTTTCCATCCTCGAACGGACGAGCGAATGAGAAAGGTCATCTGATCTTAGAAGATATGTTTGAGGGTTGTGTCTTGGAATTCGAGGTAGTTGGAGGAATTCTTACCTCTAATGAGTTCGCCTACAACAATAGCTACCAAGCAAGTATTCGAGATGGCACCATCTGAAGCAATGTATGGATTTGAAATGCCGAACCCGACATGTTGGACGGAGTTGGGTGAACGACAAGTGTTGGGCCCAGACTGGTAACAGAGACCAAGACAAAGTTAAAGTAATTCGTCTCGTTCAAAGAAGCGTCGGATAGGCAGAAGTCTTATGCCGATCTCAAACGCAAGGAAATGGAGTATGCTGTAGGAGACAAGGTCTTTCTAAAGGTGTCGCCTTGGAAGAAGGTACTAAGATTTGGGCGAAAAGGGAAGCTGAGCCCAAGATTCATTGGCCCATATACAGTACTAAAGCGAGTAGGACCGGTAGCTTATCAGCTTGAACTGCCAGCAGAGTTAAGTCAGATTCATGACGTCTTTCACGTATCAATGCTGAGACGGTATCGGTCAGATCCATCACATGTGGTGCCCGTGACAGAAATCGAAGTTAACGCGGACTTATCTTTTGAGGAAGAACCTGTTCAGATCTTGGATAGAGATATAAAGGTTCTACGTGGGAAGTCGATGCCCTTAGTGAAAGTGCTATGGCGGAATCATGGTCTTTGAGGAAGCTACGTGGGAACCCGAGGATGTGATACTGGCAATACCCTCATCTGTTTTAGTTATGTAATTTGGGACGAAATTTATTTTAAGGGGTAGAATCGTAACATCCCAAAATGGGGTTATTTGGAATTTAATTATTTTCTTATGTAAGAACTGCTATGTCATTATTTATGGAATAATAATGATCAATTTAAGGCTTTGTGTTGGCTCGATTGGTAGGAAATTTTAGTTTTTTTACTTTTAAGGTAGGGAGCCTTGGCAAGAGGGTGTTATAAGAATAAATGGGGATAATTTGGACATAAAATGAGCTTAGACCAAGTGGCAAAGCAAGCCCACTTGAGAGCTACATGTGACGCCACCAAGGGAGCAAGGAGAGCTTGTGTTCGAGTCATGAAATCCTCTTTTGGCACTATGTTGGACGGCATAGGAAGGAGAGTTTCTTCTCTTTTAAACTCTTTATTTTATGAGATAATTAAGGATTTTATTTAATATTAATTTCCAAGGATAATTAGGATGATATTAATTCATTTTGATAAACAAAATAAAAGGGTGATAAAGGAGATATTAGTTGATTTACTTGGGATTAATTCAAATTATTTTGAATTTAATTAAACAAGGGGCTAGGAGTGATTCAAGGAAAATTTATGGATGTTGGACTCTTGGGAGAAGAGGTGGACGGCAAGGACACTAGGGGGGGTGCCGAATGCTTATATAAGCACCTAATTGTTCACCCTATTTTCTCTTTTCCAAGTTTGCTAGCCAATCTCTAAACCCTCTCATCTCATATTTTCTTTTTTTTTTACATCCTCTCCAAAACCATAAGCGAAACTCTCATTACTTACCCTTGCGAAACCTAATTCTTTAATCCCTCTTCTTCTATTTCCTACTAGCCAATCCTCCACATCTCCATAGCCATCTATTTCTTTTCTTCATAGAATCAAAACCCCTATTGTCCTACCTCCAAATAGCCAGAATCTAATACCTATCAAGTGTCAAATTCCTTCTCTTTCTCTACTTGGCCGAATAGTATAGTGGTTTGATTTCTCCTACATCCGATTGAAGCAGAGGTAAGAGGTATTAGCGAATACTTTTCTTCTTCCTTCTCTCTCGTGTCTCTGTCGACATCCATAAGGGGGTAAGTGCCGATTTCAATAGTGTATTAACACCCTTGTGAAACCGATTTCTTTCTAGGAAACTCCGGATCTCAAAGCGGAAGGCGGATCTTCCATTCCTTAGTCAATCGATTGGTAAGTAGGGGTAAGGATTTATGGTAAATAGAGTGCTATTCTAGTAAGCCGATTAATGATTAAAAGTCAAGGCTATTGGTATTATTCTTGATCGATGGTGGTTGGCGAGCGAAATTGGGAATTGAGTCTTGTGATTAGGAACCAAAAGGATAAAGGTAAGATTCGGGTTCACAAGAATCCTCTCAAACTTAATTGGTTTGGCGAATGGCCCATATCACTAACTCTATTATGGCGAATATAGGAACAAAGAGATATAAGGTGGCGATTGATTATCTTCGGATTTAAGACTATCGTGGTAACAGTGTGTACATACACACATATAACTTGTTAATATGTCGTTTGTTGTGAATGCTAACTTGATTTCTATGTAGCATTGATAATATACCATATCGGTATAGTTGGCAATCCGGTAAGTCCCTAAAATGTGCACTTGTTATTCGATGCTTTTGGTAAGCATGTTGCATTAATACATGAAATTTAAATATGTGATTGATGCGGATTGATGAGTGGAGGGCGTGTTATTGTGCCGACGGGCACCAAGTTGCTTTGGTAGCACACCGTGACTATATGTCACGGAGGTTTGGTACCTCCAGGAGGTTTGGTACCTCAATAGCGACTTGTCCCTGTGGTTAACACCACCGTGGGTTGGCCCCACTTGAGATATGGGATCGTCCGCCGGTGATTTGGTATCACACGATGGGTTGGCCCTATCACCCGATTTGTGTCTACGGACACCGTTGTTTTGGTAACACATTGTGACTATATGTCACCGGTGGTTTGGCACCACCAAGTGGTTTGGTACCACAACGGGTAGACAGTGGCGTATGGTTGGCTAGGTTGGGTACACATTATTTTGCATATTAATTGTTATATGTTGTGTATGAAAAATATTTTAAAACGGGAAGGGTTACATCTCGAGTCTTGGTGACTCACCTTCTCCATTATTTTTTTCGGTGATGCTTAGATCGCGGACATGGAGGAGGGACTTGAGGAGGCCATGCGGTGGATTTAAAATTAAATAGACTTTAATTTTAGTTACTTTAAATTTTGGTTATTGGGTTGTTTTATTTCGGATGTAATAAGGCCTCATATTACTTTACTTTGGTTTTTCTTATATGTTGGATATTTTTTATTTTCACTATAAATTTGAATCACGCGTTTTATAAAATTAACACGAAAAATGTTTTATCGTGCCATCGGGCACACCTGTAGTTTGTATAACAACTTGACTTAATTAAGTTTACGAACTTAGTCCAAAAAGGTTTCCAACAAAATATCCAAAACGAATTGTTTTCAAACAAAACTTAAGTGGATTTAGAAAATGGGTTTCAATAAGTTCTTCTTAGTAACGACCCATATTCGGTCCTAACGATTGGGCGGGTTTGAAATTTCTGATCAGGCCTTTAGCTGGCGCTTTCCCAAAAAAACGCCGCTAAAAGTCGGGGACTTTAGCGCTTTCCCAAAAAACGCCGCTAAAAGTCAGGGCCTTAAGCGGCGCTTTACCAATAAACACCGCTAAAAGTCAGGGCTTTTAGCGGCGCTAACTCAAAAAAACTCATAAAAATTTCTTGACATTTAGTGGCGCTTTTGTACAACGTCGCTAATTTGTACAGATTTAAAAAAATAAAATTTTTTCAATATTATACCCTCCCGCACTAAAAACCAACCAATAACAAAGATATAATTCCAACGCAAAACAAAGAAATTTAGCATAAAATCACATCAATACATTAATTCTAAATGATACTTGAAATTTAATAAATTAAATGAATGATAACTGAAAATATTGTAACAATAATGTTAAATGTAATAATGTCAAAACTTCTTACAACGAAAAACTAAATGTCTAAGATGGCGGTTTTTGCGAATCTTCAAACATCTCGCATCATATCTTTGAAGTTGGTGCCGGAGCTCTTCATATTTTCGCTCGCTCTGCTAGCATCGATCTTTTCTCTGCCTCCCTCATGGCCGCATTGCCTCTCTCTCGGCTTCTTCTTTGCCTCCTTGCTTGTGCTGCTTGCATCCGCTCTAAGTCGCTTCTTTGAGTTCTTCATATTTTCTTTGAACATCGCAATTTGTTGCCTCGCTCAACCGTGTTCTCTTGCATCCGAGCTATCTGGTTTTGTAGCCTCGAACTTCAAAGACGAGATTGACCCCGGAGGCATGTATTGGCTGGAGGCGGATCCAAAATATTGGGTCGGGGTAACACGGATCCTTTAAATCGAACCCGACCATACCTTTCAAGACCAAAAACATCGGTGATAATTCTATTAAAAATATACTAAAGATTAGCGAACTATCATCAAGCGTTCGTGTACCTTTCGGGACCCAAAACATCTGTAATAATTTCATTATCAATCTCTCAAGATTAATGAACTATCGATCAAGCAACCGCTTTATACTCGACCTTCTTCTCCTTTAGTTTATCCTAATAAATCAACGAAAGAGTTAGAAACGAAATATATAAATAAGAAAGAATGCAACATAATTGAACATTATAAATTTAAAACTATAAACGATGAATTAAACTATTATAATTAAACGGTAGAAATATTTATAAAAATAAAATTTTATTAAGTAAATATACCAAAATTTCTGCACTTTGGATGTCATCGGAGATCCATCCTTCTTTCTATGAATAATGTCAAAAGTCAACGCGTCCAACTTTTTGACCAACAAGTTTCCTACATTTTAGCGTAAAATATAATTTAATAGTATAAAGTAATTAATATTTGATGTAATTAATAAATTATGATACCTCGGCGTCACTACACAAGCAAAACTTCTAGAACACCGCCGTAAAAGCGTGAATTTACATTTCATCTGCTTGCTTATTCCAACTCGCTCACGGTCCTACATAATGCAATTTGAATTATATATATAGTAAATACTATAAACCAAATAATTTATACGATTTTAGATGTACGTAATACCTCTCCTTTTTTTGAATTCCAAAATCTAACTTGATCTTCCCATTGGTACCTCAACATTCCCGGTGGAACATTTCTTAATTTTTCACGAGGCTTATGTCTTTCTTAAAATATTATTTTTGAGCGTGCTTTTATTGTCTCTCCATTTTTACCCAATGTCTCCTTATCATAGTCATCAGAGACCTCTAAATTAAATCTACCCTGAAGAAAAAAAATATAAAAAGTTAATATAAATGAAAATTAAATTAAAGTATTATAAATTACATTCACGATTTATTACCTTAATATTTTCGAGAGCCTGATTTTTGTTGGCATCAGGCATGTGATGCCATGATTCGTAGTTAATGGGCAACATATTGGGATTTCGTGCTAAAATGCCCAAATAGCCTCCTAACAGTCGAGCTTCAGATCCAACAGGCTGGCCATCATTGTTTCTCCTTACTTTAACACGATCGTTAGGCTCTAAGTCGTATAAATCTTTAAGTAATGTCGTCCCCGACCTCTGCGATCCCACCACCTTCAAATTTGAAAAATGATATATTATTATATTAAAATTGAAAAATGAATCAATAGTAAAATTCAACATGCATGTAAAATAAACTTAACATTACTTTCAAATTCTCCAGGCTCGTCATCTATGTCCGGCAGAGTAGAAGATCCAACAACTGTTTGGTGTTCACTACTATTAGCTTCTTCCGAGTTGGAGTTTCATGACAATATTTAAACCTCGTAATCATCTTTTAGGCATTTTTCCCGCAATACACATGAAAATTATATAACATGACCAACATGAAAATTATAATATTACATATAAATAATAAATCGTTAAATCTTACTACATTATATTTCAGTAAATATCTTCGTCCACATCCCCGACGAACCCATTGAAATTGTTGACTAGTACTAGGATATTTTCGCTAAGTCTTGTTCTAGAAAAGGCATAGTTTCGATCTTTCGACTATGTCATCTCTACTTCCACCGTCAATGTCGAAGAAGTCTCTAGGGGTGTTTCAAGTACAACGTACCAACCCTCATCAGTTGGATCTTCCGAGTAAAAACTTGTTTAACTTGAGAAGAAAACACATACTACTCGTCCATCGGTTGTTCTCCGGTGTGAATTAATCGAGAAATTCACCATTGTAAAGCCATATTGATCATTTTTAATTAAGAGCCGTATTCACATCACCCAATCACCTCGAAATAGGACAACTTTACATTTGCCGTAATAATCCAACTCAATGATGTCAGTAATAAGTCCGTAATATTCTAAATTCCCCTCGACCGAATTTCTGTCCCTAGCACTAGCATAACTTGTAATCGAAGAATTAACAACAATTCCGCAATTTTGGGTTCTCCTCAATCTCTCGCGATACCTTGTATGAAATCAGATCCGTTGATGAGGAAGCCACTATATCTTTAACTATTCTGCTTGGACCTTGTGAAAGCCATTTAACGTCATTATTTACTTCATTCCGACTCCAAACCTATTGAGTCGAAAGTAAATCGAGTAATTATGAATGTTATGAGAAAATATTATTACTTGTCAATGAAAATTTAAATTGCATACCATTTGGCTTAACCATTCATGGAATGATTCTGCGAACAACTTATTAATTTCTTGTCGATTTAATCTTCGAGATCATGAACGAGCTCTCAATATTTGTTTGTACTCACTACGGTAAAAAAGGTTTTACTTTGTTAGAAGACAAACAAATCATAATTGATGAGTATTTATCAAATTGTAGAACGTACTTCCGAAATGGTTCCATTGAATCGTGATGAAAAAGAACGTATCGATGTGCTTGGACCCACGATCTATCGTTTAATTCTATAATTTCGACTCTGCCGATCGGTTCTCCGAAACTTTGAAATAATTTCAGCCAAATTATGATCTGTGAGCCCAGCATTTCTACTTGGTTTGTTCATTCTTGTTTTAACATCTTCCAAATACCTTAAACAGAAAGTCATACATTCCTCTGCCAAGTATCCCTCGGCAATTGATCCTTCCGGATAACGCTTATTGCGGTAGTATGACTTCAATTTGGAAAAGAACCTAAACACGATATACAACATTATCAAAAGTTGGAAATAAAGGCATTTAGCTGAATGAATGAATATTTTGCAAATAAAGTAAGACCTTTCAATGGGATACATCCATCGATAGAAAACGGGTCCACCAAGAAGTGCTTCACGTGGGAGATGAATTAACAAGTGCACCATGATAGTGAAGAAGGAAGGCGGGAATATCTTCTAGATTGCATAAAGTTAATGCGGCTCGATCTTGTAGTCTCTCAAGTTCTTGAACATTCAAAACTTTACCACAAATGCCTTTCATTATATTTGATAGTTCAATTACAGAGAGTCGTCACCTTTTTCGACATACAACACCGCATAGCAATGGCGATAAGTCTTGCATCAATATGTGATAGTCATGCGATTTTAAGCCATATAATCTTGGTCCTTAAGACTCACACATCGCGATATATTTGATGCATACACATCCGGACCTTTATATCCTTCAACACCGCATGAATACTTCTTTCTCCATCTTCAAATTGAAAAAATAGCGGTGACAACCGATATTTCATATTCGAAAGTACTAGGGATGAAGCTCACGCGAATTCCCATGTGGACTAAATCAAGTCGACTCAAGAAGATTATCTTTTGATTTTCCATCGACATTCAAAATAGTCGCAATGATGTTCTCGCAGACATTTTCTCTATGTGCATGACATCAAGGTTATGGCGTAAAATCGATGCTCCCAATAAGGCAACTCGAAAAAATACTTCTTTTTTCCACAAGTCCAACTCATTAGGATCATCCTCTTCATCGATTCATCATCGATTCATCCCTAGATCTTCTATTTCTATGCGGGTTTGCTTGGTTGATTCATCTTCCATAAATGAAATTCATATCTTTCAACATCAACAATATTTCGATCCACCGGCCTGCGAAGGAGTCGATCTGAACTCTTCAAGACCATCAAACCGAGCACTCTGAAATCTAAATGTATGATTTTTCGGTAACCACCGCGATGCCCCATGTAAGAAAACTTCTTCCCATTATATAACCATTGCGAACATGTCTGCAGAAGACAACACGGACAAGCATAACGTCCCTTAGTACTCCAACTAGATAAATTAGCATAAGCCGGAAAGTCATTAATAGTCCACATTAATGCCGCATGTAAATTAAAGTTTTCTTTTCTCATTGCATCAAATGTCTGAACACCAACCCATAGTTGTTTTAACTCGTCAACAAGTGGTTGCAAATAGACGTCAATATCATTCCCGGCCTTTCTCTCCGTGTATAATCATAGACAATATAAAAGAAGATTGTTTCATACAAACCCATGGAGGCAAATTGTAGGGAACAAGCACCACGAAGCCAAGCATCTTTGACGTTGTGCTCATAAGTTTGTAAGGTTAAATCCATCGGATGCTAGCCCAAGCCTCACACTCGAGGATCACTTGTAAAGCTTGGAAATTTAGATTCAAAACATTTCCAAGCTAAAGAATCTGCAGGATGCCTTAACAACCCATCATCGGTTCGTCCATCACGGTGCCACGTCATTGATTCGGCTGTCTTCGACGACATGAAAAGTCGTTGAAGCCTCGGTATAAGGGGAAAATACCGTAAAATCTTAACTGGCTGCTTCTTTGACTGTGTACCGTGTTCATCCTCGTTACATCCTTTGTATTTCTATTAATCCAATGGGATTGGCGCATACATGACAAAGACTGTTGGTTTATTCGGTCGCCTAATACAACATGTAGTCATTTGGGCAATCGTGAATTTTGTTGTATCCAAGGCCCAATCCTTTATCAATTTCTTCATGTTTTGGAAGATCGAGGATTTTACAAGCGGAACATTTCTTGCGAAACTCTAACACATTGTCAACGAGTTTCGGTCTACCCCCAAACATTTTAAGTGAAAAGACGAATCTGTAATGACAATTTGGAAAATTTTGATTCCTCATACGTTCTTCATTCATTTCACCAAGTAACGTGTAGAACCTCACCGCTTCTTCATTTGGTCGTTCATCTGGTACACTTCTTTCCCTTGGTGAAAGTATTTCCTCCAAAATTATGATCATCGGTTGCACCCAAGTCGTGGAAATGACCCGAAACCATCATCACAAGCATATTAAAAGCATCCCGCAACATATTTTCCATGTTATCGCCACTAACATTCGATTGAAAGCACTATGAGGATACCCAGATTCATCAATGAAGATGCTCCACTAGATGCGACTCGCCATGAAAAAACCATATTTTGTACCCCGGACAAAGCCATCAACAACTAGATGTTCGTGAACCACTTCACGATAATGCCGCTAATATTGCAACACTTCTTACACGGGCAAAGAATCATATTCTCTTGGCTTGCATTTTGAAATGCGAAATTCGAAAAGTTTCTACTCCATTTCGATAGCGTTGCTTACCCTTGACAATTTCATCCAACTCCTATCCATTTCGTAGTTGTTGAAGTCTAAAGTTGACAATAAATTATACAGCTAAATTGTTAATTAATAATTTATGTAAATAATGCTATGGAATTTGATCTTAAAATTAGGTAAGTTATGTATTCTTTAAGATCCATCATACGTGGCATTGTTACACCTAGGAGGATCCATTATATCCGCGATTGAGATATAAGGCAACCCGTCAGTTTCCACCTATATACTTTGAATCATTTTTTTTAAAATTATACAAGTATTATGTAAGTTATGAAGTTTGATCTTAAGGAAAATTATGTAAGTTATGAAATTTAATCGTCAACTTATTTAATTTATGAAATTTGAACTTAAAATTAGGTAAGTTATGTATTCTTTAAGATCCATCATACGTGGCATTGTTACACCTAGGAGGATCCGTTATATCGACAAAGGAGATATAAGGCAACCCGTCGGTTTCCAACCTATATACTTTGAATCCTTTTTTTTTAAATTATACAAGTATTATGTAAGTTATGAAGTTTGATCTTAAGGAAAATTATGTAAGTTATGAAATTTAATCGTCAACTTAAATAATGCTATGGAATTTGATATTAAAATTAGGTAAGTTATGTATTCTTTAAGATCCATCATACGTGGCATTGTTACACCTAGGGAGGATCTCATATATCTAATGATGAGATATAAGGCAACCCGTCAAGTTTTCACCTATATACTTTGAATCTTTTTCTTAAAATTATACAAGTATTATGTAAGTTATTGAGTTTGATATTAACTTAAAATTAAGGGTTAAGGGTTATAGATTAGGGGTTAAAGGTTAGGTGTTAAAGTTTAGGGTTTAAAGTTTAAGATTTAGGGTTTAAGGTTAAGGGTTAAAGGTTTAGGGTTTAAAGTTTAGGGGTTTAATACATGTTATATTATTTCGATATGGAATTTGGTATTTCGTTTAGATCCATCATACGTGGCATTGTTACACCTAGGAGGATCCTTTATATCTAACGATGAGATATAAGGCAACCGTCGTGTTTCAACCTATATACTTTGAATCTTTTCTTAAAATTATACAAGTATTATGTAAGTTATTGATTTTGATATTAACTTAAAATTAAGGGTTAAGGGTTATAGGTTAAGGGTTAAGTGTTAGGTGTTAGTGTTTAGGGTTTAAAGTTTAAGGTTTAGGGTTTAGAGTTTAGGGTTTAGGGTTTAGAGTTTGGGTTTAAGGGTTAGAGGTTTAAGATTCAAAGGTTTAAGGGTTTAGAGTTTATGGCTTAGGGGTTAGGATTTAGTGTTTTAGGGTTTAGGGTTAATGTTTAGGGGTTTAATACATGTTATATTATTTCGATATTTAATTTGGTATTTCGTTTAGATCCATCATACGTGGCATTATTACACCTATGGAGGATCCTTTATATCTAACAGTGAGATATAAGGCAACCCGTCAGGTTTTCAGCCTATATACTTTGAATCTTTTTCTTAAAATTATACAAGTATTATGTAAGTTATGAAGTTTGATATTAACTTAAAATTAGGGGTTAAGGGTTATAGGTTAGGTGTTAAGGGTTAGGAGTTAGGGTTTAAGGTTAAAGGTTAAGGGTTTAAGGTTTAGGGTTTAGGGGTTTAATACATGTTATATTATTTCGATATGGAATTTGGTATTTCGTTTAGATCCATTATACATGGCATTGTTACACCTAGGGAGGATCCTTTATATCTAACAATGAGATATAAGGCAACCCGTCGGGTTTCTAGCCTATATACTTTGAATCTTTTCTTAAAATTATACAAGTATTATGTAAGTTATTGATTTTGATATTAACTTAAAATTAAGGGTTAAGGGTTATAGGTTAGGGGTTAAGGGTTAGATGTTAGGGTTTAGGGTTTAGGGTTTAAAGTTTAGGGTTTAAGGTTTAAAGGTTAGGGTTTAGAGTTTAAGGTTTAGGTTTAGGGGTTTAAGATTCAAAGGTTTAAGGGTTTAAGGTTTATGGCTTAGTGGTTAAGATTTGGTGTTTTAGGGTTTAGGGTTTGGTGTTTAGAGGTTTAATACATGTTATATTATTTCGATATTTAATTTGGTATTTTGTTTAGATCCATCATACGTGGCATTGTTACACCTAGGGAGGATCATTTATATCTATGATGAGATATAAGGCAACCGTCGTGTTTTCAAATTTATATACTTTGAATCTTTTCTTAAAATTATACAAGTATTATGTAAGTTATGAAGTTTGATATTAACTTAAAATTAAGGGTTAAGGGTTATAGGTTAGGGGTTAATGGTTAAAGGTTAAGGTTTAGGGTTTAAAGTTTAGGGTTTAAGGTTTAAGGGTTAAGGGTTTAAGATTTAAAGGTTTAAGAGTTTAAGGTTTATGGCTTAAAAGTTAGGGTTTAGGGTTTATGGGTTTAGGGTTTAGGGTTTAAGGTTTAAAGTTTATGGGTTTAGGGGTTTAATATATGTTATATTATTTCGATATTTAATTTGTATTTCGTTTAGATCCATCATACATGGCATTGTTACACCTAGGGAGGATCCGTTATATCTAACAGTGAGATATAAGGTACTGTAACATCCTGAAAAGGGCCTATGCATTTTGGCCTAATTGTACAAAAGACATCTTTTATGTGTTTTGGAATAAATTTGGAATGATTTTTGGAAACCGAGAATGCATGGAAATGTTATGTTGGAAATAGGAAAATGAACATTTTGGAAACTTGAACATTTTGGAAATGAATCAAAATGAAAACACTGAACATTTTGGAAACTTAAACATTTTGGAAACCAAACCAAAATAGGAAACTAAACATTTTGGAAACCAAGCCAAAGAGGAAACTAAACATTTTGGAAACCAAGCTAAAGAGGAAACTAAACATTTTGGAAACCAAACCAAAATAGAAAACTAAACATTTTGGAAACCAAACCAAAATGGGAAACTAAACATTTTGGAAACCAAGCCAAAATAGGAAACTAAACATTTTGGAAACTTGGAAAATACTGAGTCATGAAAATTTTTGGAAACTTAAAATGACCGGAATGTCGAATTTTAGAGCCCAAGGGGAACTTAGGGCCAAGTGACCCTAAAATATAAAGTACATGAAATTTGACCCAATAACGGACTTGGAAAAGTGGCTGAAGATGCCACCTAAGGCCTTAGAAAATGGCCCACATGCAAAAGGTTTTGGGCTTGAGTTCGAGTCACATAAGAAGCAAATAAAATAAGTTTATTTTGCTTCTAGAAGCCCAAGAGGTGGACGGCACAAGGCTTGCAAAGAGGAGTTTCACTCTCTTAAAACTCGGCTAATTAGAAGATCATAAGGACTCTTAAGGGAAGAGTTTAATTCTCTTTAAAATTCGCTAAATAGGTGGATAAATGAAGAATTATTCTTTAATTAGGAAAATAAGGAAGAGTGGTGGCCAAGTAAAGGATTCTTGGCCTAGTAAATTCGGCTATAAAAGGAGGGACTAGGGCCATTCATTATTCATTCTCCTCTCTTTCCCTCGCCAAATATTCTTCTTGAGCATCCATTCTTTTCTTCTTTTCTTTTAGCCTCTAGCTGATTTCCTTCTAAGCCTATTATTCCTCTCTTCTTTCATATTTGAAACCAAATACATAAGGAAACATAGCCGATTGTTCATCAAGTCTCTAAGTCAATCTCCGAAGGTTGAAGTGAAGGTGCAATCGATTCCTTCAAATAAGGGTAAGATCCAAGTTTAGTTTTCCATTCTTTTATATTCTAGACTTATTGAAAATTAGAGACTAATTTCGATTATTAATCTTGGCGAATCATGGAAGAAGAAATTCTTTCCGAAGGTACTCCATAGGCCACGTGTTCCTAGTTATTCGGTGAATTTGGGATTTAAGATCCACAAGGTAAGTACCTAAAAGTATTCTACCAAAGCTTGTATGATTATCTAGATTAGTTCTTTAATTATTAAAAGCTGAAAACTAACCCATATTGAGATTCAAGGTTGGCGAATATCAAGTGAAGGAAAACCAAGTTTTGGATTTGAATAAACACCAAATCGGCATCAAAGGTAAGTCTTTTACAAATCCTACTAGGATTTGGATATCATAGCCAAATAGAATTTATGCTAAGTAATAAAGGATGAATCAAATGTAGGGACTAAGGATCTAAACTTTAGATCTAGCTTTTCTAATCTCAAGGAATCGCTAAACAAATCGTGTGTGTACGCACACTAACTTTCGATATTTCATATGGCAATTATTTTTATTATATGATTATACGTAAGAATATGAACATGGCTAAATACCTAATGTGGTACAAAAGTACTCGCACGTTTCCTACTTCGATAGATTATGAAATATGTTATTTTATAACATGTGAATATTTGAATGTTAAGCATGATATATATATATATATATATTTGGGGCATTCGGGATTTATGTGAAAGGGAAGAAGGTGTTGACTTGGTCTCACCAACGTTATATTTGAAGGTGTTGACTTGGTCTCACCAACGTTATATGGTGACTACGGTCACAAATATTTGAATATGGTGTGTAGCGGATGGAGGTTGACTTAGTAGTCCCCACGGTGTAGAATGGCGTGCAATTGGTGTGTAGCGGATGGACCATTAAGATTGGGTTTGGGTTGCATCATAATTTCATTTTATATGGATCGATGATTTGAACATGAATGCTGAATTGTTGAATGTTAGTATTGTGTGCACATTGAGTCTGTTGACTCACCCTGTTGTGGGAATTATTTTCGGTGATGAGCGTGTGATTTTGACCGGGCGGTGGACCTTGAGGTGGCCATGCTACATTTGGAGATTTTATTTTATTTGGACTTTATTTCGCTTAGTACCCTTAATTATATTTCTTTTGGGTTTTATTTGATGTAATAAGGCCATAAGGCCCAGATGGATTATTCTTTATTTTACTTTACTTTTAAATATTGTGCTAAGAACTATTTTGGACGTAATAAATCAAATTGGATTTACAAGTTTAATAAAATGGGTTTCAATCTAAGCCCAATCCACAACAACATTTTCAAAAAAAAATCTTTACTGAATTTTCTCTAAGTAACGAATGATTTTGAAATCGGTTCACTTTAGGAACATACCAGATCCGGTCCATTCTCGTGGGCCGGGTGTGGGGTGTTTTAGTTTGGTATCAGAGCCCAGTTTTAAACTCTCGGCCTGTGGTCTAAGGCCCAAAACATTTTCAAAGCAAGCCAAATGATTATCTTTGAAAAATAAGCAGGTTTTCTGGCATGGCACCTAAGTCTCCGACCCGCAGTCCACCAGGTAAGTACCCTAACTATATGTATGATTCTGTGAACTGTTTAAGGGTAGAAAAGGCATGGAACGTAGAATAGAATGATAGGAACTTGAACCCTAGGATTAGACTACTCAAACACAAAACCACATAAGACTTAATGCACTGAACAAACCTATGGCTAAGTCACTGAGCCAGTAGTGTGGCAACCTCTGTGCGCATGTCTAGGAATGGTTTCGGTGGGAGCTTGGTATTTAAGCAGTCCGCGTGACTCACCTCCTCTCCACTCGAATCCTGCCTGGTGCGTAGCTTTGGTTCACCCTGACCAAGAGGGCTCGGTCATAGGCTAAACATAATGACTAAAACCCGAAAGGGAACTAGCCATGTTTCGAAACCTTACTATTAAAATTCTTAAATCATTTTTTCCTTAATTCACAAAAGCTATTTCTTATACACAATTTTCTCCGAAAAATTTCCAACTTCCAAAATTACGAACATACCCCTAGTGGTAAAATTACCAAAATACCCCCAAGGTCTAAAAATTTCTAAAATACCCTGATTTCAAAAATTTTCCAAAATATCCCGGGTAGTGGAAAAACAACAAATGAAAAACTACAACGTTTCTCCGAATGAACTAAGGTTCATAATTGTTTGATGGATGTGTGAATGAATGAAAAGATGTGTGCATGTATGAATATGAAAGAACCACTCCTAAACTCTTTTCATAAAATTTCTTCATGAGTAATAAAGTGAAACAAAATTTTTAATACATAAAACTTCTTAATCAGATTAAATCGCTGACGTTAGAAATGAGTTCTAAGGGACTTAAACTTAGAGATTGTGCCTAGAAATTATGATAGTTCTTTAAGATCGAGTCTTGTGACAATAGCGTAGTGTGGTGAGTTAGACTGCATTTGATGAACGATAGTAAGTAATTTTGAGGACGAAATTATTTTTAAGGGGGGTAGAACTGTAACATCCTGAAAAGAGCCTATGCATTTTGGCCTAATTGTACAAAAAGACATCTTTTATGTGTTTTGGAATAAATTTGGAATGATTTTTGGAAACCTGAGAATGCATGGAAATGTTATGTTGGAAATAGGAAAATGAACATTTTTGGAAACTTGAACATTTTTGGAAATGAAACAAAAATGGAAACCTGAACATTTTGGAAACTTAAACATTTTGGAAACCAAACCAAAATAGGAAACTAAACATTTTGGAAACCAAGCCAAAAGAGGAAACTAAACATTTTGGAAACCAAGCCAAAAGAGGAAACTAAACATTTTGGAAAC
Source organism: Gossypium rotundifolium (assembly GCA_025506655.1). NCBI lineage: Eukaryota > Viridiplantae > Streptophyta > Magnoliopsida > Malvales > Malvaceae > Gossypium > Gossypium rotundifolium. The sequence continues at coordinate 163,165,381 of CP106732.1, read as the reverse complement.
CAAACCAAAATAGAAAACTAAACATTTTGGAAACCAAACCAAAATAGGAAACTAAACATTTTGGAAACCAAGCCAAAATAGGAAACTAAACATTTTGGAAACTTGGAAAATCTGAGTCATGCGAAAATTTTTGAAACTTAAAATCACCCGAATGTCAAATTTTAGAGCCCAAAGGGAACTTAGGGCCAAGTGACCCTAAAATATAAAGTACATGAAATTTGACCCAATAACGGACTTGGAAAAGTGGCCTGAAGATGCCACCTAAGGCCTTAGAAAATGGCCCACATGCAAAAGGTTTTGGGCTTGAGTTCGAGTCACATAAGAAGCAAATAAAATAAGTTTTATTTTGCTTCTTGAAGCCCAAGAGGTGGACAGCACAAGGCTTGCAAAAGAGGAGTTTCACTCTCTTTAAAACTCGACTAATTAGAAGATCATAAGGACTCTTAAGGGAAGAGTTTAATTCTCTTTAAAATTCGCTAAATAGGTGGATAAATGAAGAATTATTCTTTAATTAGGAAAATAAGGAAGAGTGGTGGCCAAGTAAAGGATTCTTGGCCTAGTAAATTCGGCTATAAAAGGAGGGACTAGGGCCATTCATTATTCATTCTCCTCTTTTCCTCTGCCAAATATTCTTCTTGAGCATCCATTCTTTTCTTCTTTTCTTTTAGCCTCCCAATGATTTCCTTCTAAGCCTATTATTCCTCTCTTCTTTCATATTTGAAACCAAATACATAAGGAAACATAGCCGATTGTTCATCAAGTCTCTAAGTCGAATCTCGAAGGTTGAAGTGAAGGTGCAATCGATTCCTTCAAATAAGGGTAAGATCCAAGTTTAGTTTTCCATTCTTTTATATTCTAGACTTATTGAAAATTAGAGACTAATTTCGATTATTAATCTTGGCGAATCATGGAAGAAGAAATTCTTTTCCGAAGGTACACCATAGGCCACGTGTTCCCTAGTTATTCGGTGAATTTTGGGATTTAAGATCCACAAGGTAAGTACCTAAAAGTATTGACCAAAGCTTGTATGATTATCTAGATCGTTCTTTAATTATTAAAAAGCGAAAACTAACCCATATTGAGATTCAAGGTTGGCCGAATATCAAGTGAAGGAAAACCAAGTTTTCGGGATTTGAATAAACACCAAATCGGCATCAAAGGTAAGTCTTTTTACAAATCCTACTAGGATTTGGATATCATAGCCAAATAGAATTTATGCTAAGTAATAAAGGATGAATCAAATGTAGGGACTAAGGATCTAAACTTTAGATCTAGCTTTTCGGAATCTCAAGGAATCGCTAAACAAATCAGGTGTGTATGCACACTAACTTTCGATATTTCATATGGCAATTATTTTTATTATATGATTATACGTAAGAATATGAACATGGCTAAGTACCCTAATGTGGTACAAAAGTACTCAGGTACGTTTCCTACTTCTGATAGGATTATGAAATATGTTATTTTATAACATGTGAATATTTGAATGTTAAGCATGATATATATATATTTGGGGCATTCGGGATTTATGTGAAAGGGGAAGAAGGTGTTGACTTCGGTCTCACCAACGTTATATTTGAAGGTGTTGACTTGGTCTCACCAACGTTATATTTGAAGGTGTTGACTTGGTCTCACCAACGTTATATTTGAAGGTGTTGACTTGGTCTCACTAACGTTATATGGTGACTACGGTCACAAATATTTGAATATGGTGTGTAGCGGATGGAGGTTGACTTAGTAGTCCCCACGGTGTGAATGGCGTGTACGGGTGGTGTGTAGCGGATGGACCATTAAGATTGGGTTTGGGTTGCATCATAATTTCATTTTATATGGATCGATGATTTGAACATGAATGCTGAATTGTTGAATGTTAGTATTGTGTGCACATTAAGTCTGTTGACTCACCCGTTGTGGGAATTATTTTCGGTGATGAGCGTGTGATTTTACCGGCCAGGTGGACCTTGAGGTGGCCATGCTACATTTGGAGATTTTATTTTATTTGGACTTTATTTCATTTAGTACCCTTAATTATATTTCTTTTGGGTTTTATTTAATGTAATAAGGCCATAAGGCCCAGTGGATTATTCTTTATTTTTACTTTACTTTTAAATATTGTGCTAAGAACTATTTTGGACGTAATAAATCAAATTGGATTTACAAGTTTAATAAAATGGGTTTCAATCTAAGCCCAATCCACAACAACATTTTCAAAAAAAAAATCTTTACTTATTTTCTCTAAGTAACGAATGATTTTGAAATCGGTTCACTTTAGGAACATACCGATCCGGTCTATTCTCGTGGGCGGGTGTGGGTGTTTGAGTAACCCGTCGAGTTTCCAAATTATATACTTTGAATCTTTTCTTTTATCTATACAAGTATTATGTAAGTTATGAAGTTTGATATTAACTTAAAATTAGGGGTTAAGGGTTATAAATTAGGGTTTATGGTTTAAAGGTTAAGGGTTAGGAGTTTAAGATTTAAAGGTTTAAGGGTTTAACATTTAGGGGTTTAAGGGTTTAAGGTTAAGGGTTGGGGTTTAGGTTTTAGGGGTTAGGGGGTAAGGGTTAGGGGTTAGAGGTTTAGGGTTAAGAGTTAGTGGTTTAAGGTTTAGGGTTTAGGGTTTTAGGGTTTTAAAATTTAAGGGTTAGTATTTATGGTTTTAGGGTTTAAGGATTAGTGTTTATGATTTAAGGTTTTAAGGTTTATAGTTTTAGGGGTTTAAGGTTTTAAAGTTTAAGATTTAGGGTTTAGGGCATTATTAATAAATGTTATTAGCTAATTATGTATTTAATAAATGTTATTTTATTTCAATATTTAATTTGGTATTTCGTTTAGATTCATCATACGTGGCATTGTTACACCTAGGGAGGATCCATTATATCTCGATTGTGAGATTTAAGGCAACCCAAAGTTTCAACCTATATACTTTGAATCTTTTTCTTTTATCTATACAAGTATTATGTAAGTTATGAAGTTTGATATTAACTTAAAATTAGGGGTTAAGGGTTATATGTTAGGGTTTAGGGTTTAAAGGTTAGGGGTTATGGGTTTAAGATTTAAGAGTTTAAGGGTTTAAGGTTTAAGGGTTATGAGTTTAAGGTTAAGGGCTAGGGGTTTAGGTTTTAAGGGTTAGTGGGGTAAGGGTTAGGGGTTAGAGGTTTAGGGTTAAGAGTTAAGGGTTTAGGGTTTAGGGTTTAGGGTTTTAAGGTTTAGGGTTTTAAAGTTTAAGGTTTAATGTTTAGGGTTTTAAGGTTTAAGGATTAGTGTTTATGATTTAGGGTTTTAAGGTTTATAGTTTTAGGGGTTTAGGGTTTTAAAGTTTAAGATTTAAGGTTTAAGGTATTGTTAATAAATGTTATTAGCTAATTATGTATTTAATAAATGTTATTTTATTTCAATATTTAATTTGTTATTTCGCTTAGATTCATCATACGTGGCATTGTTACACCTAGGGAGGATCCATTATATCTGACTGTGAGATATAAGGCAACCCGTCAGGTTTCCAGCCTATATACTTTGAATCTTATTTTTTCTATACAAGTATTATGTAAGTTATGAAATTTGATCTTAACTTAAAATTATGTTAGTTATGAAAGCTGATCGTTTAGGGTTTAGTGTTTAGAATTTAGGGTTTTAGAGTTTAATATTTATGGTTTAAGGGTTTAAAGTTTAAGGTTTAAGGTTAAGGGTTTTAGTGTTTAGTGTTTAGGGTTTAGGGTTTTAATGTTTAAGGTTTAGGGTTTATGGTTTAGGGTTTGAGGTTTAGGGTTTAGGGTTTAAGGTTTGAGGTTTAAGGTTTAGAGTTTGGGATTTAGGGTTTGTGGTTTGAGGTTTGAGTCTTGAGATTTGAGGTTTGGGATTTAAGGTTTGGGATTTGGGGTTTTGAAATGAAGTTATGAAAAATACAAAATATATATATCTTATTAAAAATTAAAATTACAATAAATTTTAAAATTAAAAGTACTTAATTTTTAAAAATATTAATAATATAAAACAATTATAGAAAATAACAATGAATTATTAAACAAATATAATCTTTTTTAAAAAATTAATTAAACAATATTAATTAACTTTTAATTTTCAATTCAATTTTTAGAGTTGATTTTGAGTACCAAAATATATAAATTTTTTACCATACCACTAAACAACATAAAACCAAAGAATGATATAAAAGGAAAAGGCCAAGATATAAAAGGAATATGCCAAGATATAAAGGAAAACAAGTTCCCAACTAAACCGTGGAACTAAACAATGAATCTTAAGAGGTAATGTGACCTAATCCTATTGGTGTGTGGGCATTTTTATTTTTGCCTTGCATTTTCTTTAAACTTTAGCTAAATTTCTTCTATATTTGCTTCATTTCTTGCTTATGTACCATTTCATGCATTTCTTGTTTTTCAAAAGTGCTATGTATATAGTTACGTGTTGTTCTTATGTGTTTGATTGATTTTAGATTGTTGTTAGCAATTAGTACTTTATTCATATGTAATAATTTATGTCAAACTAAAAGCAAAGAAGGTTTTATACATGTTAAAGCATTTACTAGTACGAAAGTGTAAAAATTTCTAAAAGGCGCTTGCACAAACAAAAGGTCATTATTTTAACACAAAACCAAGCCTAAGATTAACAAGTGGAAAGTAAAACTAAGATATGAAAGAACTTACTTTTCGTGTGATAACGCAGAACCGATGTAACTAAATCAAGAAGCCACTTATCTTTTAGAATTAATGAATTCACCGCACATGCATACAGAATTTGGTTGTATGTAGTGGTAAAAAATAAAAAATTGTCATTCAAAATTCCAACACACAACAAGATCATGCAGACCAAACTTCTAACTATTCGATGGTCCAATCGACTTGACAATCAAATCATACATAATAAGTTCTAACAATACCTCACTCAAGGCTAGCAAAAACAGATCCAAAAAGATATATATATAATAACATAAAAGCAGTGATGAAATTAACAAATAACAAAATTTATTATATTAAAAAACATTATATTAGCAAGATTCTTAACAACTTTTAGGGGAGAATTAAATCTATGATCTTCAAGGGCACTATAGGTCTTAGTATTGATGAAGGAAGTTATGCACTTCTATCAATGTTCTCATTGGATGCAACTAAATCGATTAGAACCGGTTTCCATGTAGCACAACTTTCTGTTTACACTTAATAACCTAGGTTATATACATACAACTAAGTTATATACAAATTTCAACTAAGTTATATACAAATCAGTTAATAATTTTAATAACTTAATAATATCAAATTTCAACTAAGTTATATACATACAACTAAGTTATGCCTAAAAGTAACCTAGGTTTACGACTTTCAAACTTAATAAGAAGAAATGTATGCCAAAGATGTAATATCAAATAAAATGAACATCTAATTATATATGCAACTAGGAATAAATAGATTTCTTCACTTCATGGCTCATCAACTAGGAATAAATACGCACTGTAAGAACATCTAATGATATCTGCATGCCGAAGTGATTTTGATAAACCATAGAATCAATACATATTAGAAACTGTAAATAATGATATTCAAATACCTGGGGTTTGATTTCGGTTCTTGTCCAAATCTCAATTTCTTTCCAGCCGTCAAACCTATCGAAGAAAGATTAAGAAGGTAAACAAAAGAAAAAATAGAATGATATAAATAAAAAAAACCCTAAATCAAAAAACTATCTGTTTACAAATTAAAAGAAAGTGTTACCTTTAAGAAACTTGTTTGATAAAGGGAGAAAATACTGAAACTCCTATTCGGCGAGAATAACCATGAAACCGAAAAAAAAACCAAATTAGGCTTCTTACTGGGAAATTTGGGATTAATAATTTTGAGTTTGCGGAGGGAGACTAATTGGGAGACGATAGGGGAAATTTGGGATTAGGGAAATTGAGTTCGGGGAGGGAAACAGATTGGGAACGATGGGGAAAATTTGGGATTAAGGAATTTGAGTGTGGGGAGGGAAACAGATTGGGAACGATGGTGAAAAACTTGGGAAATTCTGAGTTTGATTTTGGGGAAAAAAATCGGGTTAGATAGTGGAAAGGGATTAGGGGTTCGTTGTTTCTGAAAATTTGGGGAAATTTTTTAGGGATTAGTGGAAAGGGATTTGGGGAGAGATTTCGATGGAGGGGGAATTTTCTATTCTTTTGACTTTTATTTAGGGTTATAGCAGATGGAACAAAACAACAATGTTTTGCAATAAAACTGAATCCCATTCTGGCGTTTTATATAAACGCCACTAAAATAAATGACAAAACGAAGTCGCTTTTGTAAATGCCTATAAAAACTCAAGAGAATAACAGTCGTTTTGTAAACAACATTATATTCGCGGCGTTTTAAAATAAAATGCCAGTAAACCAGAAGCCTCTGCGGCGTTTTTCTATAAAACGCCACTAAAATCAAATAACAAAACGAAGTCATTTGGTAAACGCCTCTAAAATCTAAGCCGAATAACGATGCCGTTTTGCAAACAGTTAATATATTTGCGGCGTTTTTACTTAAAACGCCAGTGCAACACAATATTTTGCGGCGTTTTACTTATAAACGCCACTAAAATCAAATAGTAAAACGAAGTCGTTTATGTAAATGCCTCAACAAACTAAGCAGAATAACGGCGCTGTTTTGTAAACATGTAATATATTCGCGGCGTTTTAACATAAAACGCCAGTAAAACACAAGCTTTTGCGGCGTTTTTTGAAAGCCACTATAAACAAATAAAACACATCATTTTCTGCCGTTTTGGATGAATGCCACCGAACATAAGCTTCAAACAAATGCTCCAAGTTTCCCATATATTACAAGGCGTTTTAATAAAACGCCACTATTCTAACTTATTATTATTTTTTAATTTATTTATAAATATTTTATAGTTTTGTATATATTTTATAAAAATTAAACATTAAAATATGCATACATATATTTTTTGTAAGTTTTTAGCTTTTTAATTTTACGCTTTGAATAATAAATATCAAATTAATGTAATTAATGTGTAAAGTTAAGGGTTAATTTTGTTGAATTTTAAAATTACGATTAAATTGATAGAATCTACAAATATTAACTTTAATTAATCTAGTTAAATAATAAGCGAGAGGATGGAAGAGTGCAACAAAACAAAAAATTCCACAATATGAAGTATAAAAGTTTAAAAACTTTAAATAATTTTGGTTTTGGAATTGAGGGTCATATATGTCTTAAACCCTAAATCCTAAAACCCTAAGACCCTAAACCCTAAAATCCTAAACTTTAAACCCTAAATTCCAAACCATAAACCTTAAACCTTAAACCCTAAAATCCTAAACCCTAAACACTATATCATAACTCCTAAACTATCATCCCCTAACCCCTAACCCTTAACCCCTAACCCTTAACCCTTAACCATTAACCCTTAAACACATAAAACCCTAAACTTTAAACCATAAACTATACACCATAATCCCTAAACATTTAAAATAGTAACACTTAATTAACCTTACACCTTAAATTGTATATGCTAAACCATAAACCCTAAACTATAATGATAATTAATTTGATATAATAAAATTAATATACCTATTTTACAATTATGTAAGAAATTATTTAATATATAAATTAATGAGACTAATTACTCTAAACCCTAAACCTCTATCCTATATATCTCATAAACCCTAAATCACACAACATAAACCCCTAACCCCTAACTCTTAGCCATTAACCCATGAAACCTTAAACTTAATTTAAACCACAAACTACACGCCATAATCCCTAAACATTTAAAATAGTAACTACTAAACCTTACACCGTAAATTATATATGCTAAATCATAAACCTTAAACTATAATGATAATTAATTTAATATATTACAATTAATATATCTATTTTACAATTATGTAAGAACCCCTAACCCTTAACCCATGAAACCCTTAACAGTCAATCATATATACCCAATAAAACTTTAACATTATTTGCGGCGTTTTCCCAAAAGCGCCGCTAATGCTCAGACTTTTAGCGGCGTTTTCCCAAAAGCGCCGCTAATTCTCGAACTTTAGCGGTGTTTCCAAAAGCGCGCTAATGTTTAGATTTTAATGGCGTTTTACAAATAAACGCGCCATATCTCATTTTAGCGCTTATTACCAAAACGCCGCTATTGATCTTTTTTGCGTTTCTTTTCAAACGCCGCTAATGTATAATATTTCGCGTTTTATTTAAAACGCCACTAAAATGCCGCTAAAAGTATGTTTTGGTGTAGTGCCGTGTTTCAAGCTTGAATTCTCGGGTTTAGAACGATGAAGCGCACACACTATGGCACCTTTAGTATTTTTGGTTTTGGATTATTCTATTTTGAAATACAAGTTTTGTCTTTTAGTCAATCAAGCCACTATTAGTTCCAGCAACGATTTCTCCAAGTAATTAAACAATTAAAAATTCATAAAAAATAATATTTATTCATCAATGACAATGCATAGGTAAGATTCTACACATATTTAGATAGGTGGTAACGTGAATGGGAATCATTGCTACTTGTTTGGTCTTTTATTTTTGTGATGAAAAATACTATGAGGGTTGATGGTGTAATCGGGGAAGACGAAGGGTTAAGGTGACGAGGGTGTTCATGCGAAAAAGACGATTTTCTCCCTGAGGAATCGTTTAAGAGCTGGGGCAATTACGTCCAAGCACCGAAAGAAACTCCAAATCGGTTCATGAATCGGGTTTTGAACCGATCGCTTGACTCGACGAGCTCCATGAAATCAAGGCTCAAGCCAACATGAAATGAAGAAGAACCTCTCGTGGTGGGACCTTATTTGGTTTGGTATCGGTCTGCCATCGAGCCGGAATTTTCATTCTCATTGGACTTCAAGCAAAACAAGTCTCCGCCTCATCGTGGTTTTGTCCTTCGTGGTGTCTGGCGTGTCGGCCATGCTTTCCGTGTTTTGCTACATTGAGTTCGCCGTTGAAATTCCCGTTGCTGGTAAATAGTATACTATTTTTTGGAGAAGAATAAGAGGAAAAAATGGATGATTTTTAGGGCATCTCCCTAAAATGGTGTAAAAGTGAGAGTAATCGGCCAGTTGGACGATTTTTTGGCACCAATGATGTCATCACCTGTCATGTCACTTTGCCGTGACGTATGTGACAGAAAATGGTAAAAAGGACTATTTTGTAACTTTTTAAAAATTAAATGACTAAAATAAAACATAAATGACTGTTTTATCAATTACCTTAAAATTAGGTGACTGTTAGTGAAATTTACCCTTAAAATAAAAATAAAAATACTTTGAGGTATTGGGCGATGGATGACGACAATGATGCAGATATGAGGTGTGAAAAGAAGAAAGCTTTAAACTTTAAAAATTAAGTTAAAAGTACAATGAAGTAAGAATGAAATGGTACTTCCTTTTTTTATCTTTACCCATTTATCTGACCCAAGCTAAAGTGGAAGCAAGTAACCCTTTTTTTTCCTCCTTAAAGAAAGCAGGTAACAAATTTTCTATCTTATCTCCACTTAATTTAAAATTGATGTTAAAAGACACTTTTTAAAATTTTAAAATATTTATTTTAAAAAATAAAAATTAATTTAATTTAATTTTGATTATATTATAATATGTCATATTAAATAATTGCTACTATTTTACATTTGTCTACAGTCAAACAAATATCAACGAGAGTAAAAGGTTTCAAGTTTCTTTTATGCAAATTTATATTTTAAATGTGTATTAAAATTTTAATATATATCTTAAAATAGTTATAATTTAAAAAACGTTTTTTATCAAATGTTCTCTCTATTATCTATATTTTAAATTAACATAATTTAATTTATCTACTTTTATAATATCATTAGTTAATTACCTTTAATTATTCTGATTAAAATACTCAAAAAATTTCCTTTAAAATACATATTCAAACTTATTCTGTTAAAATAATTTTTAAAGAAAAATTCACTTCAATATTTTAACAAAATAATGGATATTAATTATTTGGACCAACTAATGTCATTATAAAAGTAGATGACCAAAATATGTTAATTTAAAATATAAAATTAAATCTCAAATATGAGCATAATGGAGTAGAGTTGCCCATAGGTCGGATTGGGCCCAAACAAAATCTTATGACCGTTTGCTAGGCCCAACTCGATATAAAAAATGGGCTTAAAATTTTATCCAAGTTCAACCCAAATAAAAATGCTAAAACTTAGGTTTGACACAACCATATTAATTTTTTATATAATATTATTTAAAATATATATATCTCAAAATACTAAAAATATTAAAATAAGTGTTTCCTAACAAATTAAAATAAATTTAAAAATATATGTATACTTAAATAATATTAAGATAGGTGTAACTTAACAAGTAAATATTTCTAAAATAGTAACAAAATTAACAATAAAACAATAGTTATACAATATCCAAACAATAACAACATAATAATGAGATACTAGCAAAATAGTGAGAAAATAACAAGAAAGTAACATCAAAACAATAAAAAAATATTTTTTTACAAATTTAGGGCAGGGCAGACTCAGGGCCAAAAGGTCTTACTTGATGCTTGGCCCGTTTTGCAAATGGATTTTATTTTTCTGCCCAAAATCGTTTTTTGAGTTTATATACTTTTAGATGGGCTTTTAAGTCGGATCGGATAACTCAATCTATAAATAAATTTATAATTGAGTGATTAGAAGTATAATTTCACCATTTTATTATAATGACTAAAAAGGGACAACACTCATGTATGTCTTGCAGAGAGAATTTCATTTTTGTTCTTTACATTTGTTTTACTATTCATATTCAAAGTTAGTGATCACTCTTTATAACATATTTTCAAAAATCTTCTCATTTAAAATATAATATAGGTTGTATATACGGTAAAATATAATATAAGTTGGACCACAATCCCATTACGGCTCTATGGGTGCACGCCTCAACCAGGAAATTATAAAAAAACGTGAAATAGATGCTTGCTGTGCTTGTCGGGTTATACATTGGGACTCATAGGACCCGACCGACTATGTGTCGTACCTATATCACATACTTCCAAAGTATGGTACGATGTGCCTTTTATATTTCTCTTGGATTCACTTCAAAGGAGACGAGACCACCTACATTTTCACCTTTTTCCAAAAGCTTTGCTTAATGTTTTGGACACCCAACTAGATATTTAAGATTGCAAACTATTTTTTATGGTCCTAATCATATCTTTAATTTTTCGATTTAAATATACATTTTCTTTTTGTTTAAGAGTTTAAGAATTATAAATATGAGTAGTAATAGTATAAAATTTTATTACATTGAGTCTTAATTTTATTCAGTATAGACATTGTTGTCAATATTAGATTCGGTGTCATGATGTACATTATTCTTTTATTTATGGGTTAGGGAGATTATGAGCAGTTTTAAGTATTGTATCATAAAAACAATTATAATCAAAAACTTATGATGAAATTATTAAAAATAATATATATAAAAAAATCAATATATTCAATTAGACTCAAATTTAAATTTTGTAATATTTAATTCAATTTCAAAATAATGTTATCATTCATATTTTTATACCCACGCTGTGAATTATACAGTTTATTTGTTTGCGATAATGTGGCATTTCATGTTTCCAATACTAAAAAAATTCCAGGCTGTTCGAAGTTCTTAATGTAAAAAATATTTACAAAGTACTTTATGCATCATGACGACGAAATATGCTTTCTTGCATGTGCTGTCTCAATCTGCTATTTATGCGTCCTGATCAGATGGATAAGATTAAAAATAAAATAATGCCACAAATTAAATTAAGTAGGCATATATTTAAATTCAATCATATATATTTAATATAGTTTATTTTTAAAGTTGGTGATTATTTTTGAAGAATGTTATTTTCAAGATTTAAATGTAAAATTTATTTATTTTAAGTATAATGTGACTTATCTTATTGATAAAATTATATATTTCCAATACTCATCTATCTATACATATTTAGGAAAAAAGGAAAAGTTTGAGTATATCATGATTTTTTTCATGGGTCAGATAAGGTGCATCCAAAAACTTTCAAAACTATTTCCTCAAGTTTGAGGCTTTTTTCAGAATAATATGAAATAAAATTATATACTAAAATAATATGAATTTTATAATTATTAGAATAATATAAACTATACATGGAAATCTTAAATTACTATAAGACAAGACATGAAAATCGTTATAATCTCGAATCAACAGCTGATAATTTAGGTTATTAATGGTCAAAGGTCCTCGGAGCCTTGAGGCAATGGTGGAGAATCATTTTGTCGATGGATCGCCTATCTCGAGTTATATGTAAATTTTCATCTCCAAGTGATCATTGCGACCTCAACATCTAGTATCGTTCGAGGAATACGACCCAGTGGACACTACGTAAGTGGGAGGCAAAACACGAAGTGCGGTGTGCGGTGGTAGTATGGAAAACATAACCCCGCACGACTTTCGGTTGGTGGATGGGACATGCATATTCGTCAATCGGCGTCGGATGGCGAAAATACGCATTGGGGGCGTCATCAACTTCTAGTGGATGGCAATCCACATACGATTGGAATCTTCTGAAAGGTGTTTAAGGAGGATGATGTATTAAGCGGCATCCACCGTGAGGGCCCTCGTTTGTTGCGAGTTATGGAGGATCGGACGATGAATCCGATGTGGATCCACCTCGGGAGCAGGGGCACGACGGTGCGAAGTTGGACTATTTTACGAGCGGAGCCCGTTCCAATTGTACTGAAGATGTTGAGGCGGTTCGAGAAGAAGAAGAAGATCCGCTATTAGGGGCATACTACGCCTCCGGTAGCAGCATGCATAATGTCGATCTATCTTAAGATGATGCATTGGAGTTTCTGAACTACCACATCGGACGGCGTGGTACAAATTCTTCGTTGGATTGGACCAATTAGAAGTTGGTAACCGTTTTCCAACAAGAACACTTTTCTTGGTGCATTGAAACAATACTGACATCGAGGACAGGGTTAACTACACCATGGTTAAATCAAAGCTCGATAAGTGCGGCGAAGTGTCTTTGTGCAAGGCGGCACATGTGCATGGAAAATCATGGCGTCGTTGAGGAAAAGGGCGGGGATGTGGGAGGTGAAGAAGTACAAGGTCGCATACATGTCTTGCAGATGCAGTACCACTATGTGTTCAATGATTTGAATAACACTAATATTATGTAATGTTGCATTATTTAACGTAATTAGATTGTGGTGTAACACAAGATCATCCAGGATGGATTGAGACATGTTGGTGATTTAATAATCCGACGGTGAAGGCCGATCCCAAAACTCTGATCTGCGGCCTTAATTGGCAATATTCGTAGCCAAATGGGGTACCGCCCTCTTCTGAAAAGGCTTGGATAGCCAAGCGAAGCGTTGGAAAAGTTACTGCGGTCGGTGGGGCGCTTCATATAATGAAGTGTGGCGGTGGTGTAAAGTCTTTGGAGAGATATGTCGAGCGACTATGAACATTGAAAGCGGAACGGCGTACTACAATGATCGTCTGCTCCGTGGATGCGCGGTGTTCAAGCGCTTTACGGACATTTAAGCAATCTTAGATGCTTTACATCTGCAAGCCATTGGTACAAATTAGCGGTACCTTCATGTATGGTAGATATCGCATCGGCTATTGCTAGGCGTGGCACAAGGCGGTATGGGAGAATCCTTCGATTCGTTATAATAACACCGAAGTCGGTGATGGTGGGACTTCTTCCTATCTAGGTTAAGGAGGCATATACGCCTCAACGACATATCGTTATATCGGTCGGGGCCTGGAATACTTGCGGCAATAGAGCGACGGGGAAGCATGTGGCATCGCACACCATCGATATTGCACGAGGCATGTGGCATCCAACTACTATGGGCAACACCGATCTAAAAAGACGAAGCGGCACAAGTGGCCGATATGGGTATGAAATTTCTATTAATATAATTTCTTTTGAAATTTTGATTTATTCATAATTTGAATAGTGGTATGTAATATTCGATATCAACGCGTATATTGGCGAGTGCGAGATCAATAAAGGCCGTTTTCACGAGATGTTGGCGGTTCTTGCGAAGATAACGCAAGCCGGACTACATGCAATATTCCTTTTGAGCAGTGGACACAAGCATATGGCGACCTACGATATGGTCATATGACCACAAACTGGCCGAATGCATAAATTACGTGCTAAAGGAACCGTCATCTGCCGATTCTGACGGTTTCTGGAGACATATTTTAGTTTCTTGTCATGTCCGAACTTTGAGATTTTTTATATTTTTAAAATTTTAAAGAGTTTATTTTTATAATTTTATTTTAAGAAATATATTTTTAATTTTTTAAAATATAATTTTAAAATTTTATTTTTTATTTAAAATATGAAAATTAATTTTAAATTTATTAAAAAAATTTAAGGTGCAAATAGTAATTTGAAGCTAGGATTCCATAATGCATAAATTTTAATCCAAATAATATTATCTTCCATTTGCAACTAAAGTTATATATATTGTAGATATGGAAAAAATTTGACCAATTAAAAACATTACATTTCAAGTTTAAATTATCGTGGCTCAAAATTAAAGTTATCATAATAAAATATAAAATTATATCTATGTCATAATTATTTTTTCTAATTAATTTAATTTAATTAAGAGATAAATAATAATATTTTATATTATTATTGAAAATTAAAATAGTTAGATGATAATATTAAATTATTATTTTATTTTAATTAATTAAATTAATAAGAAATAAATAATAAATAAAAGATTAATTTTTATAAAACAATCAAATGATGCAGTTAAATTCTACAAGAACTCTTTGTTATTCAAATAATTGACACTACAAAAAGTGTCACTCTAAGCTATTCTATATATTCACAAGTTCAAGAAGCCAAAAAGATATACAAAATTCTCTAAACAAGCACAAGAACTTGATGAAAAGCTGCCTTTCAATTTGATTCAACCGTGGAGAAAAAGTTGAAAGTTGTTTATGAAGAAAGTCATCTTTCGATCCAAGTCAATTGAAGAAAAGAAGTCTAAACTCGTTTCAAGAGCAATTCAAACCGACAGTTGAAGCAATCCACATCTATCCAAAATCGAATCAGACAGCCTTTGACCAAATCAAAGAGAAGAATTAAAGGATATTTTTTTTGAGAGATTTTTAAAGATTATAACTTTCTTTCAAAGTTATTAATAAATTTTACTTTGAATTTTCGAGATATCTGTCGACTCAAAATTTATATATATATATATATATATATAAACCGAAAGTATTCACCACAAGTGCAAATAATATATCTATTTTAGATGAAAATTTTAAATTAGCTTGGACTCCCAAATGATGCATATTCTAAAGCTTGAATTCCATCATGTATTTACAATTTTTTAAAACATGTATATGCCATTTTAATCTATTTTAAGATATTTGATTCATTGTTTCACTATTTTGTAAAAGAGTTTTTTAGTTTTCAACATTTACAATTTTGTTTTTAACCTTTAAAAAATTTAATTTTTATATTTCAAATAAAAACACAAAATTTTAAAAATTATATATATTAAAATCCATATTTTTAAATAAAATTATAAAAATACTCTTTAAAATAAAAAATAATTTTAAAAATAAAATAAAAATCAAAATTCTTACATGACAAGTAATTGAGAACCCAAAATAATTTGGGATTTCAGCATGTCGATTTGGGATAATGAGGATTTCATACACAATCATCGTCTCATAGTCACTCCATTTAAAATTTCCATGCACAATTCATATTATTTTGATAATTAATTTTTAAATCCAAAATAAATGTTACCAATTTTTTATACATTAGCAAAAACAAAGAAAGACAAGCTTGTTTTTCTTTCTAAAATCCTAATCAACTTTTTACAAACTAAAAAATTTATTAAAAAATTTTACGGTGCAAATAGTAATTTAAAGCTAAGATTCCATAATGAGGATTTGGGATAATGAGGATTTCATACACAATCATGTCAATTTGGGATAATGAAGATTTTATACGTAATCATTGTCTCATAGTCATTCCATTTGGAATTTCCATGCACAATTCATATTATTTTGATAATTAATTTTTATATTATTTCGCCAAATAATATATATTTTTCATATTATTTTGGAAAAAAAAAAACTCAAATTTAAATCCAAAAAAATGTTAGCAAGTTTTTTATACATTAGCAAAAACAAAGAAAAACAAGCTTTTTTTCTTTCTAAAATCCTAATCAACTTTTTACAAACTATAACTTGGTTTTGTCGATTGTCGGCCGTGGTCTCTTTAATGGTTTTCTTTGATTTTTCTGTGCTTTTTATTTCTAGTTTCAAATCACTTGGTCTTCTATTTTGAAAATGATGGTTTTCAATCTAATCTCCTTTCTTTAAAAGCTATAGGGGTAATGGATTTTTGTTTATTTTAATTTTAGTTTTGTCTTGTGAAAAATATAATGTCGGTAATGATAATATATCGCAAAGAAAATATAAATAAAATTTAAAGAACATACAGATTTTACGTGGAAACATTTTCGGGAAAAAACCACGGGCAGAGGAGAAGAAAATTCACAATGTCAAATTTGAATCGATTACAAGAGGAATAGACTATGTCTATTTATACGCTTGTAAAGCCATATTCCAAATAGGAGTGTAGTAAGATTGAAATACCTTATTCTAATCAATATCAAATAGATGGAGTTTAATAAGGTTTAAAAACCTTATTTAAAATAAAATAAAAAAAGTGTAGTTCTATAGGATTCTTCTTTATTTTATTTTACCATTGTATTTTATTTAAATAAGGATTCGGTCACTTAATTCTAACAATCTCCACCTTGACACGAATTTTTAATAAACACGTTCTTCATCGCGAACTCTCAATGAACAAGTTCTCCACCTTTTCCATAAAACCCCTTAAGGGTTTAACTTCAACAATGAACACCAATCAAGTCTAAGCAATGCTCAAGCTTGGTTATAGGAAGTGACTTAGTCATCATATTTGCAGGATTTTCATGAGTATTAATTTTGCTCACAACAATATCACCACAAGTAATAATATCACGAACAAAATGATATCGAACATCATTTTGTTTTGTTCTCTCATGAAATGTGCTACACCGAGCACACAAGCGATGCATGTCGGTTTGTATGATGACTCTATGGCTCACTTAAGTGCGGTGGGAAATTTTCTGGCCCTACAGGAGGCGTCGACCTTTACTCTAATACCTACAACCCGGGATGGAGGATCACCTAACAAGTTATGGGGCCAACCCACAATATAACCTTACGAAGCAAGTTCCACAGCACCACAAGATTCGGGTAATTCTCTAGAAACTTTGGTCAATAAATTAGCAGCTAATATGCTTGATTTTCAACGAAAACCGAGGCATCTATAAGAGAATTGACCATATCGGTTGAAAATTGAACTCTCAAGGAAAGCTGTCGTCACAATGAAACCAAACCCAAGGCAAACGCAAAATGCGTTGTGCGCAAGTGGAAAAATCTTTGGAATCGATTCTGACAATCATGCCCAAGAAATCGCCAGAAAAACCCAAAAAGTCGAACAGGTCCGAGCGAAACCCCATTGCCCATAATTCAACCTCCATTTCGAGCGATTCCACCGATGTCGAAAAGGTAAGCGGGACAAGGAAATCCTCGAAACATTTAGGAGCGTCGAAATCAACATTCCTTTGTTGGATGCCATCAAGCAAATACCAGTGCAGCTAAATTTCTTAAAGAGCTTTGCACAACAAGCGAAAGTTAACGGGTAATGAAAGGGTGAATGTTGGTGAAAATGTGTCGCGATGTTACAACGAAAATCTGGCAAAATGTAAGGATAGGGCATGTTTGCAATACCATGCAAAATAGGTGGGTTAGAATTAAAAAGGCTATGTGTGATCTAGGAGCCTCCATAAATGTAATGCCCTATTCTATTTATGAATCACTTAGCGAGTTTTTGACAAAAAGCAGTGTTAGCATTCAATTAGCGAGACAGTCCGTTGTGCATCCCGAAGGAGTCCTCGAGGGCGTGTTGGTAAAAGTTAACGAACTTATTTTTCTGCAGATTTCTCGTGATAAAAATGGAGGAGGATAGTGCTCAGGGATCTTTCAACAATGAACACCAATCAAGTCTAAGCAATGCTCAAGCTTGGTTATAGGAAGTGACTTAGTCATCATATCTGCAGGATTTTTATAAGTATTAATTTTGCTCACAACAATATCACCACAAGCAATAATATCACGAACAAAATGATATCGAACATCATTTTGTTTTGTTCTCTCATGAAACATTTGATCTTTTGTAAGGAAGATGGCACTGACTATCACAAAATAATGTCTTGATTTGAAGGTCTTTATTGAGCTCACTAAAGAGTCCTTCATCCAAATAGCTTCTTTACAAGCCTCGAATCGCTGTGTACTCAACCGATAGTGGTAGACAAAGCGGTACAGTAGTTTGCAAAGTAGCTTTCAACCGATTGCACAACCTCCGATTGTAAAGACATAACCAAGAGAGATCTTCTTCTATCAAGGTCTCCAGTAAAATCAGCATCAACATACCCAATGACTCCATCTCTTGTTCTTCCAAACTGTAAGAAAACATCAGTAGTACCTCGTAAGTATCTTAAAATCCACTAAACTATTTTCCAATGTTCTTTATCGGGATTTGCCATGTATCTGCTAACTGCATTGACTACATATGATAAATCTGGACATGAACAAACCATAGTATACATGAGAGATCCCACTGCACTAGAGTATGAAACATGTGACATGTACTCAATCTCATCATCTGATTGTGGAATCAAAGCCGATGAAAGTCTGAAATAGGCTGCTAAAGGAGTACTAACAGGCTTAACACTCTGCATATTGATCCTGCAAAGAACTTTCTCAATGTACCCCGTCTGACTTAGGTACAATTTACTTGCTTTTCTATCTCTGAGAATCTCCATACCAAGTATCTTCTTTGCTGGTCCCAAATCTTTCATCTCAAATTCTTCACTTAGTTGGGCTTTAAACTTTCTTATCTCTCCTTTATCTTTTGTTGCTATCAACATGTCATCAACATAAAGAAGTAGATACACAAAAGAACCATCACTGTTTTTCTTAAAGTAAACACAGTTGTCAAAACTACTTTTTTTAAAATCATGAGAAGTCATAAAGGAATCAAACCTCTTATACCACTGTCTTGGTGACTGTTTCAAACTATAAATGGACTTTTTCAGCAAGCAAACATAGTCCTCTTTTTCTGAGACTGTAAAACCCTCTAGTTGTTGCATGTAAATATCTTCCTCAAGTTCTCCATGCAAAATACAATTTTTACATCTAACTGCTCAAGCTCCAAATCATGCATGGCCACAATACCAAGCAAAGCTCATATCGAACTATGCTTCACAACTGGGGAGAACACATCTGTGAAGTCTACTCCTGGAATTTGACTGGAACCTTTTAAAAATAGCCTTGCTTTATATCTGGGTTCTTCAACTCCTTGAGTCCCTTCTTTCTTTTTAAACACTCATTTACAGCGAAAAACCTTTTTACTTTTAGGAAGTTTCACAAGATCCCATGTTCTGTTTTTATGGAGTGATTCTATCTCCTCTTGCATAGCAAACATCCACTTTTTTGAGTCTTCACAGCTACCCGCCTCAGAATAATTAGATGGCTCTTGGTTTGCATCTATATCTTCGGCCACATTTAAAGCATAAGTAATTAGATCAGCCTCGGCATACTTCTTTGGAGGTTTAATTTCTCTTCTAGTTCTATTTTTGGCAATAAAGTATTGTGGTGAAGAAGCAACTCTATTCTCAATTTTTGTACTGGCTTGAGGAGTCGACTCTGTATTAATCTGATGCTCCACCTGCTTTTGATTTTCTTTATTGGAAGAGTCTTTAAGAGATAAGTTAGGTAGCATAGTAGTTTCATCAAAAACAACATCTCTGCTAATCACAACTTTTCTATTTTCAGGACACCATAACTTATACCCTTTTACACTAGCTTTATAACCAAGAAAAACACATTTAATGAATCTCGGTTCCAATTTTCCATTATCAACATGAGCATACGTAGGACACCCAAAGATCTTTAAATCAGAATAATTAGCAGGATTATCAGACCATACCTCTTGAGGAGTCTTTTTCTCAATGGAAATAGATGAAGATTGATTGATCAAAAAACATGCAGTAGAGGCTGCTTCGACCCAAAACGACTTTGGTAAGTTGGCATTTGACAACATACATCGAACCTTCTCCATGATCATTCTGTTCATTCGTTCTGCAATGTCATTTTGCTGTGGAGTATGACGAACTGTCAAGTGTCTCACGATCCCTTCTGACTTCCACAGTTTATTAAACTCATCAAAATAAAACTCTAAGCCATTGTCTATGCGAATGTATTTTATTTGTTTTCCCGTCTATTTTCCAATCATATTTTTCAAGACTTAAATGCGAAAAACACATCGTTTTTCTACTTCAAGAAGAATGCCCAAACTTTTCTAGAAAAATCATCAATAAAAGTTAGCATATAATTAGCTCCACCTCTTAAAGGCACTATTGGTGGCCCCCATAGATCAGAATGAATATACTCCAACGTTTCCTTTGTGTTATGGATTCCTCTAGTGAATCGAACTCTCTTTTTCTTCCCAAAAACGCAGTGCTCACAGAACTTCAGCTTGCAAATTCCTTACCCATCAAGAAGTCTTCTTTTGCTCAATTTTGCCATGCCGTTCTCACTCATATGCCCTAGGCGCATATGCCAAAGTTTAGTAATATCATTATCTAACAAGGAAGAGGAAGCGACAACTGCATCACTAATAACAGTAGAACTCTACAAAACATATAACTTGGAAGTCTTTCTCTTCCATTTCATCACAACGAGAACATTTGGAAATCTTCAAAATCCTACTTTCAATTTTGTATTTGTACCCTTTTGAATCAATAGTACTTAACGAAATTAAATTTCTCTTCAATTCTGGAACATGTCGTACGTCACTAAGTATTTTGACAACTCCATCAAACATCTTAACTTTAATTGTTCCAACACCTAGGATTTTACACGAAGCATTATTTCCCATCAAAATAACATATTCAGACACTATTTCGTAATTTGTAAACCAATCCCGATTGGGACACATGTGGAAGGTGCAACCCGAATCAAGTATCCACTCTTCGCTCACTTTAGAATTGTTGACAGAAGCGACAAGAAGTTCACTATCGATGTAGTCTTCTACAACATCAGTTTCACCGAAATTTTCTGGTTGTTTTCACTTTTGGTTCGCAGCCTCCATTTTTATCTTGTTCTGTAACTTATAACACTCAGATTTAATGTGCCCTTTCTTCTTGCAGAAGTTACAAGTTTTACCTCTGTTTGAATATTTCGATCTACCCTTAGATTTACAGCGAGGATTCCATTCATGTGTCCTTCCACGATTATCATCAACATTCCGATCTTGTCTCTCACGAACAATGAGACTCTCTCCCTGAGAGTCGGGTTTAATCACAAGATGCTTCATCTTATCATACGAGGTCAAAGAATCATAAACCTCATCAATTGTGAGAGACTCGCACCTATATAAAATCGTGTCTCTGAAGGTTGAATAAGACTGGGGTAACGAACAAAGTAGAATCAACCCTAGATCTTCCTTATCATACTGAACCTCCATGGCCTACAAGTTTGAAGGAATTTCTTTAAACACTGTTAAGTGTTCGTGCACAGACGCACCTTCCTCCAAACGATGAGCATAAAAACGTTGCTTCATATGCAACTTGCTGGTTAGAGTTTTCGACATACATATTTGTTCTAGCCTCTTCCATAATGAAGCGGCGGTCTTCTCCTTCATCACATCCTGCAAAATTTCATTAGACAAATGCAGATGTAACTGTGTTAACGCTTTTCGATCCTTGCGCTTTTTCTCTTCCTCCGTCAATGTTGAAGGCATCTTATCTACCCCTAGCAGGGCTTCCTCTAAATCCATATGTGCAAGAACTGTCTGCATCTTTATCTGCCACAATGCAAATCTGGTGTTATGATCCAACACCGAATTTCATACTTTAAAGACGCCATTACCGTGATCGAGATGAAAAACTGGAAGCTCTGATACTAATTTGTGAAAAATATAACGTCGGTAATGACAATATATCGTAAAGAAAAGAGAAATAAAATTTAAAGAACACACAGATTTTACGTGGAAACCTTTTCGGGAAACAACCACGGGTAGAGGAGAAGAAAATCTACTATGTCGAATTTGAATCGATTACAAGAGGAATAGACTATGTCTATTTATAGGCTTGTAAAGCCATATTCTAATAGGAGTGTAGTAAGATTGAAATACCTTATTCTAATCAATATCAAATAGATGGAGTTTAATAAGGTTTAAAAACCTTATTTAAAATAAAATAAAAGAAGTGTAGTTTTATAGGGATCCTTCTTTTATTTTATTTTACTATTGTATTTTATTTAAATAAAGATTCGAGTCACTTAATTCTAACATGTCTAATTTCGTTATTAAAAGACCTCGTCATGATATAATATTATAATGGTGATCACATGACTAGACTCCAATTTGACGAGGAAAGAAACAAGCCATTTGGGAGTGAGGTCTCTTGAATCATGTATAATTTTATATATTAAATCAAAATTTACCTCTAATTTTAATATTTATTCTTAAAAAGTACTAATCGAAAAATGGTCAGAATTTACAGAGATGGAGAGCAGGATCACGTGCATTTCGTTAGATGAATTTGGTATTCTGTGTGTTTAAAGTTCCAAAAAATGAAGGAAGGAGGACGTCGCTCCTTATCTTCAACTTCAAGCCGCGAATTTAATTGCATTGATTAATCAGTGGACACTTACATTTTTTACAGGCTGTTTCCATATAATGCACTGCCGAAGCCGAACCTTCTTTTCGATGAGCAAATTAATTTGATTCACTTTTCCTTTCTATCACGTTTTACATCCTCCCTACACAATCTCACTCTTCTCCATCATTTTCTATGCCAACTGCCTCTTACACATGCTGTTATGATTATTTTTTTTTCCCTACAAAAAGTTATAGCAAAGCTCCATGCTTTAAAAGGCATTTATTTTTGCCAGTTCGCCACCACCACTCTCTAGGTTTTTGGAAACCTTTTTTCTTTCTTACCATATATGATTAACTTCAGTTTCATCAACTTCCGAGTAGTATTATACCACAAGCATCGAATTATGTGATTCTTCGTCCATCTAAATACTTGTATTTTGTGCGTCTTATTTGGTTTTGAAAAATAATTTATTTTTTAAAAAATTAATATTTTTTAGTGTTTGGATGAATCTATGTCAAATGTTTTCTTTTATTTGACAGATTTTCTAAAAGTATTTTATAAAATGTGTTTTCAATGAAACAAACATACATATGGGATTTATGATAAGTAGTGAATTGATTACAAAATAATGTTAAGGTGAAATTATAATAAATAATTAATCTTCTTGATGTTAATGATTAAATTGTAAAATTTATAATTGAAATAGGAAAAGTGATATGCATGAAAATTTGTTATGTGAAATAAGATATTATAATGAATTATTTGATTAAAGTGCTTATATGGTGAAAAATAAATTAGTAATAGGGACTAAATTGATAAATGTATAAAAGTTTAAGTGTGAAACAATTTAATGTGTGAATAAGGAAATTATGGTAAAAGTTTAATGAATGCGTTATGAGATGATGGAATATGAAATATGGAGTATGAAAAATAACGTATTGTAAAAGTGAAATTGTGGAAAAATATAGAATTTTTGTAATGACAAGGACTAAATTGTTAAACTTGAGAAAATATGTGGACGAAATAATAGAAGTGAAATAATAGAAATTTGATATGTGAAACAAGATATTGAGATAAATTATGTGATTAAAGTATAACAAGAAAGAAAATTGATTTAATATGATTAATTAGTGAATATTGAACTTTAATGACAAAAAGAAACTAAATTGAAAAATTATGAAAGTTTATAAGAAAATATTTTATAAGTGAAGAATACAGTAAAGAATGTAACATCCTGATGCTTTGACCCGATTTCGGTTTGGGTATGGGGTGTTACAGTGAACAAAGTCTTATCAGTTTGAAAAATGTCTTGCAGAAAAAAATTGGTAAAATATTTTACGAGAATAAAGGGATAATTTTACATTTACTGAAAATTTACATTGATCATCCTATTTTACATGAAATAAATATCGAAAAAATTAAAATATTTTCCATATTTGGAGTATTCAAAACTAAGGATCTTCAAATTTGCCAATCATGCACTTATTATTTATACCCGAAATGAATTTACAAATTAACTTAAACACCAAAATTATTAAAGCATCAACTTTATCATTTTTTCATAAATATATTTTAAATTTAATTTCTCGGTCATATTTTATTTGTACTTTAATCTAATATGGGATTATTTAATAAAATAACAAATATTATTATGACTTTTAATAATTTATATAAAATCATTAAATGAAAATACTTAAAAACAAAACATTAAGAATTGAACTTTAATCCAGTATTAATAAAGAGCATCGTACTCTAAAAGAAGAACACAGTTCAATTTTAAAGACAATATTATTAGTGTTAAATATCAAAAATAAAGAGGCCTCAATGATTCAATGGGGATTAATTTTTAGTTTTAAAGATAAAGACTTCTCTCTTTTTTTTTTTTAATTCATAAAATAGTAAGTAATTTATCAATATAAATACACTTATTATGTATATATTTTATCAGTCTAAAATATTATTTATATTTATATTATCCCTGCATTGTTTTCCAAAATGGTGAATATCGTCCGTAAAATATCACTAGAAGTGTAGAACCTCTACCCTTCACCACAACATTTAGAAAAAAGAAGGCTCCAGCAATGAGCATCCACCAAATCATTTCACCATCCAAAATTGACTGTTAGATTAAATTTTGAAATTGCATTTTTGGGACCATATAAATTTGGAATTTTGGGGGTATCTTTAACATTGTTTTCAGAAAGGTCACATCACACTAAACCACAAAAACATAAGTTAAATTAATCAACACTTGCCTCAATAGTTCATTCTACACCGTTCAATTTCACCCCCGTGAATTTCACATCATCCCAAGCTGATACCAAACAAGTCTGTCCAGCTCTTGGACTTGTTAAAGTAGAGTAGCCATCAACCAGGCTATGAAAGCTGCCCCCACTTTTCAGTTTTAAGCCAGAATTTTGGACTGTTATTACATGCATGGCTCTTTCATGTGTTTTTGTAATGATTCCTCTTCACTAGGCAAGGTTTCCTGGATATGATGTAATAAAGGAAATTTCTAGGTTATGAAATTTGCTGATAGTGATTCCCTTTGCGTCCATCGTAGATATAGAGCGATGCAAATGATAAATGAGAAACAGAACCCTTTTCTTTTTAAATGCCGTCTTAGGCTCCTATTGACGTGCAACATCATGGTTGAGGTCCACCCACTAAAACCTCAGCATTTTATAAGATGTTATGTTTTTCGGACTCGGATTAACGATGTCCAGCCAAAACAGTTGGATATCGACAGTGTGCGACTCGGTGCTGTAACATTCATCATCATTCAAAACAAAAGATATTGATCATTCAATAAGAGTTGCTCTATAAAGTATGAACTGTTCAATTAAACTATTGACATTTACAAGGATCTGCAAGTAAGAACGAAGTTTGAGTTCCTAAGCATTTTAGCAACCTTTCGCTGCCAACCGTGTACACGTTTTTACTGCACTGCACCCTCTATAATTCGACGAGGGCTTAAGGTCGCAACTGATAGTGTTTCAGAGGGCCATCACTCTTCAAGGCTATACATACTTTATATCTGATGGAGTTTTGCATCTAGGAAGCTTATACTGATGCAATGTACCTGTTAATCAGATTATGTTAGTGCTCAATTTCGAAGCTTGACAATCTAGAGTCTGATAGAACGCTGAATAGTTGTGTGTCTACAAACAGCTGCAAACAAAAAACAACAGCAATGAGTAAGCAGTTGAAGCTCGGAAATTACCATGCTTAACCAATCATTTGAAACATAAGAATATATGATATCCTTCAAACTTCATGTTACATGTGTTACATCAGATCTAGTGCAACAAACTTGTAACTTATGGTTCGACATATTTTGAAATATACAATTTTCTTTCCCTTTTTATTTTTCTCGTGCAAGGGAAGAACTCAGAGATGCAGAGTATTTACAGGGCTCGGGAAGGTTTTGCTCCTGATCTTCGAAGAACAACCCAATACTTGCTTCTATGGCTTTTTTACATAAGAACATCAGTCGGTGTTTTAGCTAGACGAATGGTGGGCTTTGTAGTTCAGGCATCATGCGTTATTAACATGGTAAAATGTAGCAAACATGATTGATACCAATGATAAAGCAATAGCACGCGGTCTGTTAAATGAGCATGTACCAGGATTACTGTAATTGAACCTCATCCTATTTAAATGTGTGTTGATGGTTGAGTAATTCTATCTATTTGATCAACAAGGGGATAAATTGCACTTTAACATAGATCTGGATGTGTTGTTTGTTTTTCAAGCAGCAATGATAGGTTTGGATCGAGTTTAAACTAAAAGATGTTCAGCCATCAAAATAGAGAACTGAAGTTACCTTAATAAACGGCTGGTCCTTACTAGGAAAAGAGTCAATAAAGCTATCTTTAAGTAGTAAAGAAACCTGGAAGTTAATCAAACACATAAAAAAGATGATGAGAATGGTTCAGAAAGAAACCGAGGAACAACATAAATTATATGTGCCAAACTGCCAACCCTGTCATGGTTTGATTGTACACTAGTAATTGTATGAGATCTCAGATTTGCACAAAGTGACTCGAGGTACTGTCGCATGACTGTCAAAAATTGCGTTGCAGCTTCAGCCTGAACCGGTAAAACTGATATTAGTTGCAGTCAAAAGATGAAAAATAAGAAGTATCGATAAAAGGATAGTAAAGGTGAGTAAAAAGCAAAATATTCAGAAAAAAAAATGTTAGATGCTAAAATCTCAAAAGTTTATTCCAGTAACTATTAGAACAAAATTTTAAAAATGACTCAACCTAACCATTAATTAATCTGAACTAAGTAGAAAGATCTTTTGTTAAAATCTTGACATCTTCCTAGTACAACAATGGGTCATGGAAACAGATACATTAAGCATTTTTTATAGTGATTGGTAAACACCTGCACTTCATTGCACCTATATGTAGGATTTTTGTTAGCAATTGAACCTTCATATGACAGTCTGGAATGTATTGACCTTAGTTCCGTTACAAGCTCTTTATGTCGAGGAAGTGTAGGCAAGTAACACGATTTCACCTGAATAACAGTTAAAAGGAACAACTAAGAATACTCCCGAGTTAGGGTGAAATACTTTGAGCAATCCTAATAGATTATCAAATTTCTGTACAAATTGTTCGAGAGTTAGGAGAGCATGGAAAGAAACAAGAGACACTTTTAAGGAGCTGAATTACAGTCCATCAAACATTGTAAGTATACCCCAGAAAATTTTATGGCAGTTCTACAGTGGAACTTTGGATCTTGCAACCAAACATGCAAAACTATGTCTAGAAACCATAAATACCTGGTTTTTGAGCAAATTAACTTGAACAAGATTAGATGTTCTCATTTTCAATTCGTTGGGTTTATGTTGTACGCCAACCTATAAAATGAAAGAAACAAAAAGCTAAATCAGGGCATTCCATAACTTCTACTAAACATATGCTACTATAACACAATTTTTGCATATAATGGTTTGTATGTTCATTCTGAGCTTTAACCTGCTTACAAAAGCCACAAAGAGTCCTTTTCTGTTTTGAGATGAGCAAGATCAATCACGTATACAAAAGAAATATGATTTTTGTCTTTCTTAGGCAGGTTAAAACTCTTCCCTTACAATTTAATGTCAAACGTCAGCTTAGAATTTCATGAATCATACTATCTTTTCTTCTCTTTTCTTTTTTTTAAACTAACATCCAGAAGAACACTACAACTCACAAGAAAAGGAACCGGCGCATCAAGAAAATCAAGCATCCTCATCGGCAGCACCTGAATGCAAATAGAGTTCAGAAAGTTACAAATATGATATCCAGAAGAATTACTAAATACAATCTTTAACTAAAACATCTGAAATGGAACATGCCAGTAAGCAAAACTACTTGAACTCCCATCTTTTTCCCATTTCACTCATAAGAAAGAGTGAAGAAAAACACTTTATCCAAAGAGGAAAGGATCGATATTAACAGGTTACATCACCTTCATATGACTTATATTGTGTTATCACCATATAAGATGAGGGAATAACAGCTTCCGTAAAAATGTATATTGATATGTCTGTATGTGTATTTATTCCTTCACTTACAAATAGCAATATGCTGCAGCAAAGGCTGCAAACATATTTAACATTTCTGCATTTTATTACTACATTAACAAGGCATTTAGGCAAGAACTTCATGCCGGAGATCATCATTAAGGGGCATTAAGACTAAACCTAGGACACGGATAACATTTTAGCTGTTCATACATTTCAACCCTAGAAGCCATATTTTTTAAATTGCACTGCGTATCTCTATTGGTTTCACCATTTTCATTGTAGACTTTGACTGTTAACACTTCATGTCTTTCTGCTTGATGGCTTTCTTAAGAATATTCAAAGAAACGATCTACAACAGCTTATTGGTAATATGAAGATTTGAGCTACATCCAGAAAGATATCTGCCAACTAGAATTTCAGAAAGAGCAGCAGCGATAGAAGTTACGGAGATTACTGGAAGAAATAAACTCTGCCACTGAAACGGACGAATCAAAGGAACTATAGATAATACCACAGCCGATAAGACACCCTGCATTGATGCAAATTAGTGTCAAAAAACGGATATAGTTTACAGTTGGCCATAAAAGAAACTAAGTATGAAACATATAGGAACAAGAATATGATCTTACCAGATTTGGGGAAATTACAACAACCTGTTTTTCCAGTAATACTCCAGCAAGCACTGCCAAAATCTGGAAGAATGATCAAAAGGTGAAAACATATCTACCAAAAATAAATTGAAGCCAGGTGAGGTGAGGTGAAGTGAAGTGAAGAGGTTTGCAACATAGAACATTACACTATCAAGAGAGAGAACTCGACAAATTGTTGCCGTTGTCCATACAGAAAGTGCAAAAGCTTCCTCAGCAGCTGCCAACTTTGCATCAACCTTTCACCAAGTTAAGCCACATCTAAGTGAATGTATATGTTACAAAGGAGCATTTATTAAAAAAAAAAAAAAATGATAAAATAAGGAAATACCTCAGAAGGTTCAAACGAAGATAAATAGCTTTCATCCAGTCCAAAGGCAGAAACTGGAGGTCTTACATATTCAATAGCCTGTAAATGCTCAAGAGGCTGAAAAAGTATTTCTTTCCCTTGTGGCGGAATAGATAAAGCATGATAAGCACAAACGATCTGTAGAATATCGTTTTTGTTTTCCTATCAAATAAATCAGATAAGCAAACATCAAATGGGAATCCAACTATACCAATGATATGTGAGAAAACCAGAAACAAATAGAAAATTAACCCTAGCCCACTCCAATATGAAGTCATCTCTAAAATCTCTCTCAGGATCGGAGAAAAGGTCATCATCCTCGTCATCATCCTCTAATGCCAGGCTTCTAGTTGGACTGCCAAAGATAACATTATATTTGAAAAAAAAGATGGCTGGGAAAAAACCCACAAGAAACTAAAATAAAGATGCCAGCAGGCAGATATCATAGAGCACTTTTTCATATGAGAGTCTCATCTAGTTATGATAACGGATTTCTTTTCTATTTATTCTAATACCAACCTAATAATCAATTTAATCATAATTTACCACCTGAATAGGGATTGAGAACTTCCCATTCTGTCCATAGTACGGCTTCTCATGCCAACAAATGTTCCAATCTCAGGAGAAGCTTGTCCATTTTCATAGTTCCCATTAATTCTTTCCGAAGCATCGGAGCGATATTCTGAGGTTTCAGATATATTATCGTCAAAGTATAGCACATTTTTTCTACCATTCTTTTCTATTTCGTTAAGGTGACCCAAATCTGAAGCCTCACTTGCTGCTACACTTTCAGGTGACATCGGTGAACTTATCTTTAGTGAAACAGATGAAACCTCATCATCGGCAATAGTTCCAGCAGCAATGGGACTATGAGTTAAGGCATTGTCAACAGATATTGCAGAAGCCATCCAATCATTAACATACTCCCCATCTAGAGACTCAGTATTATCATTCATTTGTTCATCTAGTTTGGTGACAGATGGGGCATAATCGTTGAGAGACAAAGACATTTCATTAACAAATTCTGTTATTCGATTCAGGCGCTCCTGTGCAATGATACTGCATGCAAGTAAAAGAAAAAACATTGAGAATGAGGGCATCAACAGAATTATAATTACGGTTAACATCTACCTCAAATTTCAAAGACAAAGAATTCTAGGGGTCATGAGGGAAAGGAATCAACTTTAACCTGTTCAACATCTCATAGTGTAACTCAAAGAAAGGCACTCTAGTTAGCAAACAATAGCAGCGAGGTGCAGATACCATAAACTGGCTGCATGCTCCAGTTGACGTTGAAATAGGAGATGTACCATCTAAAATACCAGGCTGCCTCTGAACAAGTTCCGGTACATGTAAGCAAACACCATAAACCGTAGCATTGCCTGCCACCTGATCAAGGGATTATAAAATGTTTCACAACCCATCATTTCCTTGTTTCACATAAATCTTATTGTACAAGAAGTGCAAGGACATGAAACAAAACAGACAAGTTCTTGTTCCATTTGGGATTCCATGGTCATTTTTACAGTAATACACACTAAAAACAAAGGACAGAATGATTGAGCAGAAATGAAAGTAATGTCGAACAAGTTTTGGCCATAATATTGGAAAAAATGAATTGCTAGGGTCCTCTATCCATTCCCAGCTACAGCAGTGATGCATCAATCAAGCTTGCCTCTTCACTTCTCACACACCTAACACTATTCTTATCAATAATAGCTTCAATATGGAATTAAGTATTAACATGGTGCATGGTACTGCCCCAAAAATTCATCTCTCCTTTTCTGTATCGCATCCATTAGAATGACAAAAATACACAGATGGAGAATATAAGAGTAAAGAAAAGCTAACTCCATCAATTATATACCATCACATGTTATAAGTCAATGTACCATAAAGGGATCCAGTTGAACACAATAAAATCCATGGAAGAATGCAATAACATAGCTCAGGGAACAAATATGAAACGTACCTTAAGTGAAAAAATAAATGCTAAATCATCTGTGGCCAAATGCTCCTGTGGAGAATGTACAAATAAAAATGTTATTTTTCTCTTCAGGTCAATAGAACTGACAAGTGAGAAATGTTCATTACTTAAAACTTATTATATTTTTTACTGAAGGAAAACTATTCAGAATGAATTCCATATAGACAACTAAAGATGTTTAGCATATCTTTCAAAACAAAATATCAGTGTTTACTGGCTTAACCCTAAAAATGTACAGTTGGATAATCACTTTTTGGACTTAGGAAAATGAGAAGAATGAGTTAATTGAAAAAGATAAAACAGAGGCACATGGCATGGTTTGGATATTAGTGATAGAAAATAGATGTTATAACTGAAAAAAGGAAAATCGTATAACTTTGTTTCTTTTATCTTCTTTTCTCTGCCATGTTTTCTTCACTTGAGAATGGGCAAGTCATTGTGTAATACAGTACTAGAAGTAATCCCCATTAAGAAAAAATAACAGTCTGATATACAGAAAAAAAAAAAAAGGCTATATGGAACCAACAATCTGAGGATAATATAGGAATCCTTTAGATAAATTAATTCTGTATACCTGTCCATAAAGAAGCTCATTTAGATCACTAAATGACGGGGTTCTTTCCAGCAATCGTCCCTAATTCATAGAAAAAATAAGTGTTCTAAGTTCATAAATGTTAATACAAAGAAAAAGGAAAAGAAATGTAGTACATTGACAAAAGTTAACCAGAAACGATCAAAATCATATAGATGAAGAGTACAACATTTATAAGTGCTCAACAGGGCATATGGTAACTATTACTATATGGAGAAAATTCGAATAGATTGCATGGAAATGCTTACCTGTTTGACCAAGTTTCAACTTTTTAATCATAAACTACAAATTAACATGTCATAGAAAGGCCAAACGTGACCTATAATAATCATTTTCCTCCTAAAACAGGCAAAATGAACAAGAAGGCAATAAAGCAACAAAGAAAGGAGAGACCTAAATAATTGAATGATAAACTGACTTAATAAATGCAATATATGAACCAAAAAAAGGCTATAAAGTTTGAATTAGGTTTACTGTAACTCAAATACAACAGACGCCATGAAATTAGAACCAACTCAGCTAGTAATTCTCATCATTTAATATAGCTCACACCAAGTTGAACAACTGATAAGCTAGTAGACAAGAGTATCACCAAAAAGTAATGAGATCAAACCTTAACACCCCCAGGAAAACAAAAGTTGGCTAAGTCCTTCAAACGCATAGGTATCCTCTTCCCAGGAGGGTATCTGAAAAGTAACTGTTAAGAAAAAGAAAGAATCATGATGTCAGCTCATATGAAAAGAAATATATTATCTTTGATCCAAATGCCTACTCTAAAACGATTTCCCATTGATAACATGTTTACGAAAGGAATTCCAGTGAAGCAAACGCATTCTCTGAAAAGAGTGCAAGTAGAAATTTAAGAAGAAAAGAAAACACACAAAGAAAAACCAGATTCTTCTTCCTTCTATAACGGCACTGCCTTTATTTGCAAGAAACGTAAATTGTTAAGTTACACAGTTGACAAACTAGATCTCCCTAAGGTCATGCAAACTTGAAGAAAATTAAGGAGAAGAGTAACAGATTGTTGAAAATATAAAAAGGGTCTCGTTGCATTTCATTATGTAGTCAACCTGAGGTTCAAATGTTGGAAGTGGAGGTCCATGATGCTGTATTATCTTAAGATCTATGATTCCAGATTTTTTCATCTCCATCTCCCACTTCTTCCTTTTAGCAAAGTCTTTTTCCATCTCCCCAAGACTAGCATCTGGATGAATCCCAACAATAATGAAGTGCTCAAAGATTGACTTTGGGTGCTCATATTTAATACGATCCTGTAACAACCTCGAATTAGAATTCTGAATTCCTAAAGGTATAGAAATATATCAGAATCACATTTAGCTAATACTCACTAGCTGTTTACTCCAACATATCAGTAACAGATTTTTGTCAGAATGACTATCTTAAGGTATGAAA
Source organism: Gossypium rotundifolium (assembly GCA_025506655.1). Classification (NCBI taxonomy): domain Eukaryota; kingdom Viridiplantae; phylum Streptophyta; class Magnoliopsida; order Malvales; family Malvaceae; genus Gossypium; species Gossypium rotundifolium. The sequence continues at coordinate 163,132,102 of CP106732.1, read as the reverse complement.
TTGACTTCCAACATTAAGACATACTTATCATTATAGAAAATAGCACGTCGCACAAAAAAAAGAGCAAAACATAAATGTAAACAATCTTTTTGACAGAAGCCATTAGCAATAAATGACGAAGCCTGACCTGAATGTAAGGCCAAAAACACTCAAACTGGAAACAAAATGGGATAAGACCACTTACCAATAACATAAGCCATGTGTTATGAGTTCCTATATTATTACATGTTTGGCCTTGAAATCAAATCATCATCAAGCATAGAATAAAAGTAACAAGGAGCAACCAAGTATATTTTAGTTTAAATGCCTCACAGAAGACATTAAGATATAGGCCCTTAAACCACCTAAATCACATCCTATCATCCAATATAGCATCTGCATCACAGTAGTATTTAGTGCATACAACAAGTTCCTTAGAGACACGAATAGTAAAAGAGATTTTTTTTAAATGGAAAAACTTTTACAAGCATAATAAGCAAAAGAAAGGAAAAGGAAGTAACGGGGGACTCGTCCTTAGTGCAAGTAACGGTGCAAGTTATAATTATTCTTCAATAACAGGTTACAACCAATCCAACGAATTTACAGCCATAGAAAATGCATACACAAAATGACTGATTAGAGGAAACCTGGAAATGAGAAAAGAAAGAAGTGAAAGAGTTTGGTCTAAAATACCATAGATTTGGAGTGGAGTTGGTACCACTGGCGTTTCTGGTTTGCCAAAACCTCAGGATTGAAGCTTGGCCGATATCTTTCATCCCTTGAATTGCTACCCCATCGCCAAGCCCTCTGCATCTGAGTTTTCAATCTCTGGAAACTATTGGTACGCTTGTGTCCTGCAGTTGTGAATTCACTCTGAGTGCGCCTATGCCCCAATGGCAGCAGCCTTGGAGAAGCGGTGCTTCCAGAGTGCACGGGATTCTGAACTCCCCCATCCACTTTCACAGCCTCCTCCTCAAAACCATGGTCCAATTCCCAAATTGTTGATTGTGATTGGTCTTCATGTCCTTCAGCTTCTTCCTTGGTTTCCATTTTCTAAACACTTCCTTTTATCTCATCTTACATTGTTAATTAAATTGTCAGCCATGCCAACTAAAAGATTCAAACTTTTTCATTTATTCTGCAGAATCTACAAGATACCATCCTCTTCAAGTAAAGCTTATCACAGAATACACAAAGATATGAAAAGGGTTCCCTTTTATGTGCTCTTAATCCTCAAATTCTCTCACTACCCCCAAACCATGAAAGCTTCCACAATATAAGCTTAAAAAAATCCAATAAAAAATTGCCACTTTATACACAAAGTATACAGTTTGAATACCAGTACCTTGACTGTAAATGTAATGACTCCTACAGTACTAACACCCTGTAATACAAAATTTAAAAAAAGGAACCCATAAGGGGCAAAATAAGATACGAAAAGACAACCAATCAGTTAAAAATTCCCAACAGATTTAAATTCTTCAGAAAGAGAATCAAAGTAGTAACTCTTTTGTAACGGGAAAAAAAAGGTGATGTAATAAAAGGAATTGAAACCCAGGTAATGCAAATGATACAAGAAATAAATAAGCAATAACATCAAGCATAAGTGGAAGAGAAACATGAGAGATGTTTCCTTACTTGCTTTTATTATTACTGATATTTTAGTTGTCTGATTAGCGAAGTTTTAGTTCCTTCAAGCGAGAGAGAGGGGAAGGGAAATGCCAAAAATAGAAGGGAGTTAAAAAGTTATACATAACATGAGAGAAAGGGAAGGTTACACATAAAAGAGGAGATCAAGCGATGGCGCTTATCCCCTAATTACAAAAACAACAAGCAATAACTTCCCTTTAAAAAATATAATCTTGTAAACAATAAGCAATATACAAAATGGCAGACGCAATAACTTCCATTGACAATAAAGTATGATGCTTTTTTTTATTGGAAACTCGACGAGTGGTCTAAGCGATGGCGAAGGCAATGGCACAACGAAAGGGCAGGAAAAATGAAATACACTTCTCGACTCTTTCCTTTATGAGCGTGAATTAAACGCGCATTAAAGCATGAAAAAGTTTTGAGTGAAATCCTCCGAAGTCGCACATGCTCATTGCCGTCCATTTTTCTCGACAACTGTGTTTTCTTTTCTTTTTTTTCATTTCAGGTGGGTAACTTTACGAGAAAGATTCTGAAAGCTAAAAAGTAAATTAAAGTTTGAAAAATTAGTGAGGTTGTTTTCTCCCCCTCTTCGGACATCTCTTTCGATTCCATCATCAAATCTTTCGCTTTGGAGCCAATCTCGCAATTAATATCTTCACTTCTGTCTGGAAAATTTTGAGGGAAAAATAAATAAAGAGAGAAAGAATCTTGTGTAACTTTTTTTTTCTTTTGCTAGAAAATAAAAAAGTAATTGGAGTTTAAATTTTTTTAATAATAATAATTAGATGAAATATTGCGTCTGCCGTGGCTCCATTAGTGGGTGGGTTTATGCATTACTCTGCTCCTTTCCCCGGCCGGGGGGGGGGGCAAGGGAAGGTGACCCATCGAACTGAGCGAAGATTTGTCAAAGCAAGTTGCTGTTATTGTTTTTATTTTGACAACTGAGAGTAAAAGTTACCGGCGTAAGTCTCTTTTATTGTCAATGTTTGCAACGATAACGGCTTGCCTCTTGAAGAGTTGTTTTTTGAAGGCATTGCTTCTTGTGGCGTTGGATCTTGGGCCCTGCTTTGTATCTTTCATTTTTAAAAATATGGTATAAAACATTTTAAATACACATTACAAATATTTTAAAATTAATAATATAAAATAAATACATAAAATAAAATAAGAAATTAATATAAAAGTAAAAAAATTGAGGAGGGTGGTGGCCATTTCAAATGGCACCACCAAAAAGGAAAATTATTTTTAGGCCTTTACTTTTTAAATACATGAAAAGTAAAAAAAGACAAAATTAAAAAAAAGCTGTAAAAGGTGGTGGCGCCATTTCAAATGGCTCCACCAAAATTGAAAATTATTTTAAAGGCCCCAATTTTTAGATTTTACGATTTTTCCTTGTATTTTATACGGTGGAGCCATACCAAAAATTATTTTTAATCCCCTATCTTTGACGTGGCAACTTGGTGGAGCCATTTAATTTGGCTCCACCTAAATTCTTATGAGTTTTAGGTCATTTTAGTATTTAATTAAAAAGGTGGGTTATTTTGACAATTAATTAATTTTTTTGGGTTACTTTAGTAAAAGGCCTATCTTTCACTATATTCCACTTTCCGAATCTATCATTCAAGTTTTCTTTCCATTAATTAACACAATTTTAAGAGTTTGAAAGGATGAGGTGTTGTTCTATTTTAAGGTAAACAATAGAATTTTATCTCCTAATTTTAATTTGTTACAAAATAATCATTTTTTAGAAAATAACAGCATTAATTGAATACATGGCCCTGCTTTGTATCTTTCAGGCCTTTTTACTAAAGTAACAAAAAATTAATTAATTGTCAAAATAACTTTTAATTAAATAAATGACCTAAAATACGTAATTTAGGTGGAGCAAATTAATTGGCTCCACCAAGTTGCACGTCAGCATAGGGATTAAAAATAATTTTTTGTGGAGCCATTTTGAATGGCTCCATTGTATAAAATACAAGGAAAATAACGAAATCTAAAAATTGGGCCTTTAAAATAATTTTCTATTTTTGGTGGAGCCATTTGAAATGGCGCCACCACCTTTACTATTACTTTTTTATTTTGTCTTTTTTTTACTTTTTCATGTATTTAAAGTAAAGTTTAAAAGTAATTTTCCTTTTGGTGGTGCCATTTGAAATGGTACCACCCTCTCAATTTTTTACTTCATATTAATTTCTTATTTTATTTTATTTATTTATTTTATATTATTAATTTTAAAATATTTGTAATATGTATTTAAAATGTTTTATACTATATTTGTAAAAATTTTAAATAGCATTTTAAATAAATTTTTAACTTTAGATATATTTTAGTAATTATTTTAAATATTATATTTTTTACTTTTTCAAGTTTTGAAAAGTTTGGGGACTTATAAGTAATTTTTTTTTTTTGGTGGTGCCATTTGCAGTGGCGCAACCCTCTTACCTTTTTTCTTTTTTTTTACTTTTATTATTTTATTATTTTATTATTTTATTTTATTTAGTTATTTTATATTATTAATTTTAAAATATCTGTATTTAAATGTTTTATAATATTTTTAAAATTTTAAATATTTTAAATAAATTTTTAACTTTAGATATATGTTACATATCTAAAGTTAAAAATTTATTTAAATGCTATTTAAAATTTTAAAATATGGTATAAAACATTTTAATAATATATCTAAAGTTAAAATTTATTTAAAATGCTATTTAAAATTTTTAAAATATGGTATAAAACATTTTAAATACACATTACAAATATTTTAAAATTAATATATTCCTCTTTCCGAATCTATCATTCAAGTTTTCTTTCCATTAATTAACACAATTTTAAGAGTTTGAAAGGATGAGGCTGTTGTTCTATTTTAAGGTAAACAATAGAATTTTTATCTCCTAATTTTAATTTGTTACAAAAATAATCATTTTTTTAGAAAATAACAGCATTAAATGAATACATCAAAACCAATTAAACTCATGTAGAGAGAGCATTATCCGACAACAAAACCTCTTGAATTGATGAAGGGGTGTCTTCAAGTAAAATTAAATTCAAAGAACTATTAGACTCACACTTAGCCATTCGATCATCACCGCATTTTGGCTCCTTGGAATGTGACGAATCTATATCCTCCAATCAGTGTTGATGAAGCTGTGAATTAAACGTAACTCAGTTAAATTACTATTGACGGTGTAGCCCACCAGTAAACACTCAATAAGTACTGCATTGTCGCATTCAATCTCTAATTGCTGATGACCCTTTCTCATGTTATACACAAACCTTTAGCATAGTACGTGCTTCAACTCGAAAGATCGTGTTCTTGGCAATCATCATTGAGAAACCACACAATCATCTTGCTTTCGAATCCCTAAAAACCCCACCAACCGAAATAGTACTTTTATTGAGTGACATTACTCTATCTGCATTAAGCTTAACCTATCTTATTTCCTATTACGACCAATGCAAAGTCGACACTAAAAGACTCTGATGAGATAAGCTCATGATTGTATTAGCAAAACTCCTTGCCCATGCAATACCTGTATCAACAAGGTCTTAAGCACAATTATTACTAATAGCAAACACAAACAGATTTCTTCCATTGTATCCAACAAACAATAGTGAAACTTCTCAAATCTCCAAATCATAGAATTTTAGGCCAAATTCACATCTGATTTTTTTTTTTTTTGAGCAATTTAATTTTTTTAATTTTTTTTTATTTTCTTCCTTTTACAAATAAAAATAAAGGAGATATACTTAATTTGTTGATCAATATAATTGTATTTAAAGTTTTAGTTTCTATTGTCAGATTACCAAAATAATAGTCCTACAATATATATATATATATATATATATATATATATATATATATATTCGAGTTTATAATAAAATATTATTAGCTACGTGAAAATCCAAATTTACAAATATAATTGAGAAGGTGACACATTTTCATTTACAAAGTGAATTAAAAATTAAGTATTACAAAAATAGAACACATGTTATTTTTAAATATTATTTATGAAATTAAAACATTTTATTGACAGTTCATATTATATACACTACTAATTTTATCTCAAACGATACACTCATTGATTTTAATAAAATATATTAAATGACTATATATTAAAATTATTTATTTTTATATATTATGCACCAAAATATATTATATTATATTAAGAAATATTAAAGTATTGAGTCCGCCATGTGTCATTCTAGTAACTATGTCAACAAAATAGACAAACCATTTTTTAGTAAAACCTTATTATAGAATATATATATATAGATATATATGATATATGATTTAATTTAAAATGTTGTAAAAGTTTTAAAGAATATGTTTTGTAATTTTTAAATCTATCTGTCGAAACCATTTTTAATTTGGAAAACGGGGTCGACTTAAAAAACGAAAATGGAGTCGCCACCAATCTTTTTTTAGGTGTGATCGGGTCACCTTAAGATTGATCGTTAAAACATTTTGATTTATTAAAACGATAGTTTTGGTCTATGAAATTTAGGAAAACGGGTTCGGGAGTCGATTACGCACGAGGAAGGATTAGCACCCTCGTGACGCCCAAAATTGGTACCTAATTGATTACTTGATGTCTTTATGTCGAAAATTTGAAAAGATTTTAAAATACGATCTTCTTTATTTAAAATAAATTAGATTGGATGCTGAGACTTTCTTATTTCGAAAAAGTAAAACGTCACATCCAGTGAGTTAGGATACGACGTTTCAAATCCTCGAAACTAAGTTTGTCTTTTAACCCTTAAAGCCGTGCATTTAAAATTAAGAAGGGTATTCAATTATTTGGGTCGAATGAGAAAACGAAACCCAAAGTTATGGCACAATTTCTCAAAATTCCCAAATACAAAATATTGCCTTTGATTTGGAAATCCTTATCTCGAGATAACAGAATGCCATATCCAGTGAGTTAGGACACAATATTTTGAATTCCCGAAAATAAGTTTTATTTAACCCATGTGCTTTGATTTTAAAAGAAAATAATAAGTTCTTTAGATTCGATGAGAAAAATCGAAACCCAATAAGTTAGGGTACGATTTCTTTCGAACCTTAAAACTCGGAATGTTTGCTTATTTCAGAACGAAAATTTTAACGCATCAAATAATATGTGATATGATTGTAGTAAAATGGACTTGGATTATAGTACACATGCATAATAGAATAAGACAAGGGTAACAATGTAAATAATAAAAATGGAGGCAAAAAAAAAATAAAATAAAATTTAAAACCAACCATCTATATGAAATACTAAGAAAAGAACAAATAAATAAAAGAAAATAATAACAAAAATAAAAGCTAATGGTAAATCAATACAAATAAATCAAAGAGAATAATAACAAAAATAAAAGCTAATGGTAAATTAATAACTAAATAAATACTATATAATAATTTAAAAATAATGAATAATAATAGTAAAAAATACAATAATAATATTATTAATAATAATATATTAATAAACAAATAATGGGTTTCCTAGAGAAATCAAATTGCGTAAACAATGAAATCTCTCTCTTGAAAATCAAGAGTGCTTTCCATTAGAGTCCTAGGGAGGGTGGTAACTACTGCAGTCTAGGATGGAGGAGGGTGGCGGTGATGAGAGGGAAGGCAGTGAGGAGATCTCATTGTTGGCAAAAGAGCTTGTTCAGTTATCTATCAAAAGATTTATGGTGATGCCAGATGAAAAACCGACTCTTCTCTGTTCAGTATGGACAAGGAAATCTTTTAATCCAGATAAGAGTATATGGAAAACAAAGAGAAAGTTTGAGATCCAAACAGTAGGGCAAAATCTATTCTTACTCATCTTTGATTTGGAGGACGACATGGAGTTTATTCTGGAAGGAAGGCCCTGGTTGTTCCGTAAGTATTTAATTTTATTTGAACGTTTACGAAATCCAATTGATAGGGCTAGCATTAAACTTGTTAGTTCGCCGTTTTGGTTAAAAGAGGGTCCCATATTGCCTGAGTTTGATAAGAAAGATCTTATGCATGCGGTTGGATGTACGTTTGGGGGAATTATTAGATCAAAATTTATGGTGATTATTACAGAATTAGGGTTAATTTAGATGTTCAGAATCCACTTAGAAGAGGGTTATTTGTATCAATTGACAACGATGTTAAGTCATGGATTACTTTTAAATATAAGAAGCTCTCAGTTTTTTGTTTTGGCTGCGGTAGGATGGATCATAGCTTGACAAACTGCCAGCTGGTTAAACCTGAAGAGAAGAATAAAGTTAGAGAATATCCTCCTTTTTCTATAGCATTAAAAGCAGAATCAAAAGCAATGGGGAAAGAATCTTTAAAATTTAATGCATTTGTGAAGAAAATAGGAGATTAAGTTACTTACACAGGGAAGTCTAGCAGTTGCCCTGAGGGGATAGAGGGTTCTGAATATTTTGTTTTGGCGAAATTAAGTCAAACAGGGAAAAAATTGGAGAATTGGATGGAGGGGCTTTAGAGACAGGAGGAAAATTGTGATATGACAGAAATAGGGAGACAATTGAGTAGTAGTGTGGATTTGGAAAGTGTTGAAATGGCCATTAATAAGACAAGATGGAAACAGTTTGAGACAGGGAATCGTGCTGAGGCTGCCAAGAATGTGAGCTTGATGGGTAAAAGGAAATTCAGATCAGAAATGGAGAAGTTGAATCATTTTGGGTTGGTAGATAAAAAGGTAGTCAAAAGGGCGAAGAATGAGGAATCAGTTAGTGGGGAAGGCGATGGTATGGAGATTTTCGTTCCCAATGGGGAGCAAGTTCTTGAAACAAACATTTTTGGATCGGCGGCTGCCAATGGGCAAGCCGATCGCTCGCAATGAAAACCATTTGTTGGAATGTTCGTGGGTTGGGGAGTCCACGAGCGGTGCGGAGGCTGCATTACTTATTTAAGCAGCACCATCCCCAAATGGTCTTCTTAATGGAGACTAAATTAGATCATAAGCGTATGGAGAGGATTCGATTGAGGTGCGGTTATACTAACGGGATTGATATTGAGGCAGAAGGGTCTCGGGGTGGTTTATGTTTAGCATGGAAAGGGGATATTGATGTTACTGTTAAGAGCTACTCGAAATGGCATATTGATTCTTTGGATAGGGAAGGGAATGGGAAAGCTGAATGGAGGTTTACGGGTTTTTATGGGTCTCCTTATTTGAAAGATAAAAACACTGTGTGGGATATGCTTAAAGGTCTAAGTCATGGAAATTATCATCCATGGCTGGTTGCTGGAGATTTTAATGAGATTTTATTTGGTAATGAAAAGAATGGAGGAGGTGTGAGGGACCAAGGGAGGATGGATGCTTTCCGAGATACTTTAGAGGAATGTCAGTTAATTGATATTGGTTACTCAAGAACTTGGTTTACTTGGGAAAGAGGAAATCTTCTAGAGACAAATATTCGGGAGAGGTTGGATAGAGGAGTCGCCAACGAAGAGTGGATCAATTTATTCCTGATGGGGTATGTTCAACATCTTCCATATTCTATGTCAGATCATTGCCCGTTACTCATTTGCACTGACCACTTAACTCAAAAATTCGGAGGGAAAAAATTTTATTTTGAATCTTGGTGGACGTTGGAGGAATCTTTCGAAAAAGTTATTAAAGAGGCATGGGAAAAAAGTTCAGAGTCACTAATGGAGAAATTGGTGTGTGTACAGTCTAAGTTGAAGTTGTAGGCACGTTCTCTTAAACTCAGAAGGAATGATCGAAAATTGAGATTAGAAAAGAACTGTAATCCTTGCTGAATGAAGAGAGGGATGATGAGACAGTGACGAAGATTATAGATACCAAAATTCATCTGAATTTGGAAATTGATAAGGAGAAAATGTATTGGGAGCAAAGGGCAAGGGCAAATTGGATTCGATATGGGGATAAAAACTTCTCATTTTTTCATAAGTGTGCTACAATTCGTAAAAGAGCGAATTTGATTCCAAAGTTAATTTTGGATGATGGGAAAGAGGTCACCACAGAGGCTGAGATAAATGCGACAACAACAGATTTTTTCAAAGAGTTATTTAGTTCGAAGGGAGTTGCCAACCGGATAAAGTGTTGGAGGGTATTGAAGCAAAAATCACGGAGGAGATAAACATTGAACTGGTAGCGCCATTCCAAGAAGAAGAAATTTGGAAAGCTTTGAAGGAAATAGGACCCACAAAGGCACCAGGTCCAGATGGATTTCCTGCATTATTTTACCAGAGATACTGGCACATTGTAGGTAAGGATGTTACGGGGTATTGTCTTGGAATTTTAAATGAACGTAAGGGGGTCGAAGATATTAATAATATCGATATTGTGCTAATTCCTAAAGTACCACATCCTTCAAATATGGTTAATTTTCGGCCCATTAGTCTTTGTTCAGTAATTTACAAAATTGTCGCAAAAGCAGTGGCTAACAGGTTGCAAGGGGTAATTGGGAACTATATCGACAAAGTTCAGAGTGCATTTGTCCCGGGAAGATTGATTTCTGATAATGTTCTATTAGCATATAAAATTCTCCATACGTTCAAGAAGAAAAGAACAGGACGCAAATGTTATATGGCGATCAAGTTGGATATGAGTAAGGCTTATGATAGGGTGGAGTGGGATTTTTTAAAAAATACAATGCTGAAAATGGGTTTTGCAGAGAGTTGGGTAGATCTTATTATGAAGTGTATTTCGACAGTTTCTTATTCGATCATTACAAATGGATGAAGGGGAACTAATTTTAAACCTACAAGAGGACTCCGACAGGGTGATCCTTTAAGCCCGTTCTTATTTCTTATATGCAGTGAAGGCCTTTCATCATTGATGAGATCGGTAAAGGAGAAAGGTTTAATAAGGGGAGCAAAAGCAAGCAGAAGGGGACCAGAGATTTCTCATTTGCTTTTCGCAAATGATTGCATTTTGTTTGGTGAAGCAACAGACAAGGGAGCAAGAATTTTAAAGAATATTTTGAAGGAGTATGAGGGTTGTTCAGGTCAGTGCATTAATTTTAATAAGTCTACAATATTCTTTAGTTCAAACACAAGTATTGAGAAGAAGGAGGAAACATCTTTAGTACTGGGTGTTAGAAGCTCTACGTGTCCGGAAAAATATTTAGGGCTCCCTAATGTCGTAGGTCGAACGAAGAAAGAGTCTTTTCAGAATTTAATTGATAGAATAATTTTGAAGATTGATAGCTGGAGTACTAGATTGCTTTCTCAAGGGGGAAGGAAGTCTTTATTAAATCTGTGTTACAGTCAATCCCTACATATGCTATGTCCTATTTTTTATTGCCTAAAGCTCTATGTGAGAAGATTGACAATAAAATCGCTAATTACTAGTGGCAGAAAGGAAAAGAAAAGCGGGGTATTCATTGGTGTCAATAGAAACATCTGTGTCGAGCAAAGGAGGAAGGTGGTTTAGGGTTTCAAACATGGCCCAATTCAATATTGCGTTACTGGCAAAGCAAGGGTGGCGGTTGTTAACTTATCCGGATTCGTTAGTAGCACAAGTGTTTAAAGCGAAATACTATTCAAATGGGGATTTTCTGCGTTCAAGTCTGGAAAATTCGGGTTCTTATGTTTGGCATAGTTTGTGGTCGAGCAAAGCTATTTTGGAAAAATGAATTTTTTGGAGAGTGGGTACGGGCAGGGATATTTCGGTTGCGAACGATGCATGGATTCCGAATTGTTCCATTGTTAATTTAGTTACTGATGATCATATAGTGCATTTTGATAAAGTCTCGGATATAATCATTAGTCATGACAGAAAATGGGATAGGGATCTGATAGAAAATACCTTTGCAACAGAAATAGCTGAGCAGATTATTCGAATTTCGTTGGCGTTGGAACCACACGAGGATCTTCGAGTATAGAGGGCGAACCGTCTGGTGAATTCTCAGTCCGGAGTACTTATAAACTATTACAACAATTTGAACCTACAGCTTATGCTTTACAAACTTCCTACAAAGAATTTTATAAAAAATTATGGCGGATTAATCTTCCTTTGAAAGTTAAGCTACTGATTTGGAAAATTTCCTGGAACTATTTGCCAACTAAAGCCAACTTGGCTTGCCGGAGGGTTACTAGGAGTACTTTATGCCCTAGATGTGGTCAAAGTGAAGAAGATATGAATCACCTTTTCCGTGAATGCCCTGTGTCAAAAGCAGTTTGGAGAGATATGTCAGATCCAGAATTTGTGATGTTTCCAGGAGCAGAGTTTATAGACTGGCTTACCAGGGTTTTGGTCCTCCTCTCTCTTGAAAAATGCAGACTTTACTGCGGGTTGTTGTGGGTCATTTAGGGAGATCGGAATTCTCGGATGCATAACGAACGAGGCCACTCTAGTCAGGAGATGATAAAGTTTGTTATCGGGTATATCAAAGAATTAGATGGACTCAAATCGGTGAAGCAAAAAACCATGTTTAAAGAAAAGAAATGGAGACCCCCACCTGGTCAGACGCTGAAGATTAATTTTGACAGAGCGTTCGATGCAAGAAGAAAGCGCGCGGCACTCGGAGTTGTAGTTAGGGACAGTAAAGGTCGGATCTTACTTTCAAAATCCAAACTTTACAACGAAGTTGAGTCTGCCTTTGCAGCTGAAGCATTGGCTTGTCATTTAGCAACCATCACAGCCCTCGAAAGAATCAGAGAAGAAGTTATAATCGAAGGAGATTCTATGTCTATAATTAAGAAATGCAATAATCCAGAGTTTGACAAATCAGAGGTTGAGGTTTTTATACAGGACATTCAAGGAATGAAGTCAAAATGCAGATGTATAAGATTCGAGTATACTCCACGAAAGGCTAACAATCTTGCCCACATAATAGCAACAGAAACCATGAAAAGGGGGGAGGAAGTTTACCTGTTTGATGCGATTCCAAGCTACGCAGAGGACCAGGCAAGGGATGACAGCGAGAGAGAACCGGACTGAGAAGGAGAGAACGATGGAAGGTCTGAGGGAAGTTTCAAAATGAAAATCAAGAGGCGGTTTTGTTTTCTTCCCTTGGAAAGCTGTTTCGCCATTAATGTGAAATGATAGATGTGATGTAGTAGGTCGGCGAGCAGATGATGGGATTGGGCTGCAATAATGTCAGTTTTAATTTTGTGTCTAGAGTCTTTCATGAGACGTTTGGGGTTTTTAGGTTTTTAATTTTCTTTTTATTATTTTTCATTTAACTGAGTCACAATGTGTTGGGCCTGATTTAGTTGTTTTTTTTAATAAATAATAAAGCCCAATCTGTCTTAATTTTAAAAAAATATATATATTGTTATAACTTTCAAATTTAAAAAAAAAACCTTATATTTTTAATCATTTTCTTAAAATACTTTTTTTTGGAATTTATTTAAATTTAATCTCTAATTGGTATTTTATTTTTAACCCATTAAATTTGATAATAACATTGTAAATCTAAATTTATAGTTATTTTGCCGGCAAAATAATATAATTTATGTTTTATTTTATTATAATATTGAAAGTAATGTAATGCTAATATATAAATGCTAGGTTCCGAAATTATGCGTAGGTATTAACAATTTTATGAAAAAAATATGACAATTTTAGAGTATTTAAATGCATATATTATTTGTCGATAGAGTATTAGCTCAATTGATATGAGTATTATTGTCAATGTAAGAGTATATAGGAAGAGTTTATTGGTGGTTCTAAATATTCTATTAAAAAGAATAGATATGATCGAATTTATAACAAGATTAATCAAAATATATTATATTCTCTAGTTAATATATTATTTTATTATAATATATTTATGGAAAAGATAAATATAAAATATTTATAAAACAAGTGTACAATTTATGGCGTGCAAAGTTTATAAAAACAAATTTAAAATATTTAAAAATTAATATTTAATTAAATATTATTTTGATACTATATATTTAGAAAATTAAATTGTAAATTGCAGTGTATAATTATATTGCAGGAAAAACTCAATAAATTATGCTTATTGAATAGTTACATAAATTGTTAAAATTGTCTAACCCAAATCTTGTTAAAGAAATAAATATAGTGACAAGATAAATAGATTTGTGGGACAACTCTTGCATCTTTATTGTTTTCTATAAATTTATAATAAAAAAGAAAATAAATTGGAAAACACTAAGAGAGATGATAATATTAAATATTTGTTAAAAATAGAAATAAATTTTATAAATAAAATATATTTATTAAATTGGATAATTTTGTGATGTGTTTTGTTTGATTGAATACCATGTTTGACAAAAGTTATAAAATATGAAAATATAAATTTGTCAAAATTTAATTTAATAAAATTATTTATTTTGATTTTTTGTTTTTCCAATGCTAGAATAATTTGTTTTCACGATTTATCTATATGATTACGGTCAAAGTTTACAATTTTTTGACAAGCAGACAATTAATTTGTCATATGTAAAAGATTTATGGTGAAAATGGCGTGAATGCAACTATGCCACAGAGTAGAATGCTTTCCTCAATTTCAACCTCATGTTACTATGGTATATATATAAATGATTAAGGTTAAATTAAATTTGAGACTTAAACTTGGTAATTATTATTACATTAAGGTTTGAATTGTTTTTTTATTCAAGTTAGTCATTAAATTTAACAATTATTTTCATATTAGGGCCTAAATTTTTTTGTTCAAGTTAGACCTTGAAATTTAACAACTATTCTTATATTGGGGTTTAAATTTTTTGTTGCCCAAGTTAGTTCTTGATATTTTCTTAAAAATTCTAAAGTTCAAGCCTCAATGTTGGAGCAATTGTCAAATTCAAGCCTTAACACGAGATCAATTGTCAAGTTCAAGGATTAATTTCAACAAAAAAAATTAAGCCTCAATGCGAGAACAATTGTCTAGTTTAAGTTTTAATACGAGAACAATTACTAAGTTCAAGTATTAATTTTGACAAAAAAAAAATATAAGCCTCAATATGGGAGTTATTACAAGTTCAAGCCTCAAATTTGACTGAATTGGTCTCACTAATTAACCAATTTTCAACTCAATGAAAAATTATTAAAAAGATCATTTTTTGCAAAGTCAATTAAATTATTAGAAGTATATTTTTATATAAATTATATATAATAAGATTTGAATTTGATACTATTATAATTTATTATTTTATTATTGTAACTTATATATAATAATAACTAAAATTTTATTTAATTATTATAATTTATCATTTTTATGTAATATTTTATTGTAATGTTTCAATAACGTGATTTCCAGTAATTTCCGGGTTACGGAAGTACTGAATGGAGGCATGGATGGGGGAGTAACATTTGCCACCTTCCTTTTTCAAAAGATCTATAATTTTATTTAATTATTTTAACTAAAATTTTATTTAATTAATATAATTTTCTAAGGTTTAACTTCAAAAGGATGATACCAAAAATAAGTGATAGTGTGCTCGACTTCGACAGGATCCCCGAGTGCGAGCTCCAACTTTAAAGATCTATATCATGAACAAACAATTTCACAATGGTAAGCTATTATAGCTTAATAAGTTATAAGCCAAAGAGGTCGTATATCTATATACAATCAATTTAATAGTTTGTAATTGATTTAACTTAAACATGGATTAGATTGCAACATCCATACACATAATATATATATATATATATATATATATATATAACATCATTAATTTATATTATACCTATTCAGTCACCAACCAAATCCAAATATTCACATGTTAAAAGTCCATATCACAGGAACTTACCCGATTTACATCGAGAATGAACAATCGTATATGATAACATGATTATTTTGCATAATTTTTTATATTTAATTCGGTATATTTTTGAATTAATCCCTGCTAATTTATGTTTTTATGATTTAATTCTTCTCAGGGACGCAATTGAGCAGAAACATGCAAAAAATGGCTAAATAGATAGAAAATCATGAAAATGGGGCCAAATAAAAAAGATGGAGGAAGCCAAGGACTCATCAAGCAATTTGACTTTGTAAAAAGCCAAGAATAGAAAATCCTATTTTAGTTTTTTTATTTTTTTTTTTTTATTTAAGATTTTATATTTAATTAGTTAAGCTTATTTAGTAAATCCATTAGTATAAATAGGGATGTTTGTATTGGGATAAGCATGAATCAAATTAGTTTTTTTCTATCCCTATTTGGAGTTGTACTCTTTCTTTGTCTTTTCCTATTCTCATTTAGAATAGAATTTCTTCTTTATTATTTTTTTTCCTTTAAGCAACGTCCAAACATTCTGTCCATTTCAATTCCTTTTGTTTCTTTTCCCAAAATTGGTTTAATTACCTTCCAAACCCCTTCCCTTTCCAAAATCCCATCATCTTTCACACCAAAACCCAAACATCTTCCACAACCTTCAAGCATGAGTGAAATCATGCCACACTAAACCCTTTCACCTTAAGCGGTATTAACCCGTAAAAAAACGTGAGTTACTGAACTCGAGCTATTCAACTCTCGATTTCGATACTTATTATTTCTTCTGATTAAGAGTATGACTTCGTCACCATAAAGTCAAGTCGTATTAAGTCAAAAAGACGTCGTTTGAGTTAGCACGACTAGACTTACAGTTGGAATTCGAAAGGATCGATTGTCTAATTGGTCTTCAGTGAACACATTGGCGTGCCAAGTAGGGATTGCTGTTTGGTTCCGTCAAGGGAAATAGTAACCGGATTTAAATGTCCCAACGTTTGAGGGCATTGGTTCGAGCTAGGCTCTTCTAGAACGCAAAGCTGCCGGAGTACTAAGCCACGAACGTTTCATAGGTTGTTTGATCGGTAAGGGTTAGTTATAGGACGTTCCATAGCTAATTTACACAAGGAATAGTTGGTTCCCGAGGCGTCCTTGGTAGCTATAACTAGCTTATCGAAAAAGACGAGTTCATCTAATTTCTAGGATCGGGTCAAAGGCGGAAAAACCCGTGCTTGAGGCTGAGCTAAGTTTTATCGAGTTCTTTTCGGACTATTTCAATTTATTTTCTTATTTAATCACATTTTTACGTTTTTATTTTACGTATGCTGCTTTTAGGTTTAACATTTTACTCCCCAACGTCATGGGCACGACAATTGCCCGACACTAACTCCGGTCAAGAGATAGATGATTTTTCAAGAAACCGGTCTCTATGGGATCGACCTACCCCTATACTACTTAATTTTGCAACTAGGTGTAGGTTTATATTGGTGGAATCGACAGCCATCAGTTTTGGTGCTGCTGTCGGGACCGCAACACTCACAATTGTTTAATTCGTCTTTATGACTAGGTCTTCATCGGAGATCTCGAATCGACCCACGATCGAGAAATCAGCATGAAAAGCGATGAAAAGAGACAGAAGCTCTCAAACGCGCAAGTAAAGTATAAGTTGAACTAGGGCAAGGGATCCTAGAATCCAACGTTGAAAAGTTGAGCGAAGTAATTCGTGCAGAGGCAATTCGACGTGGGAAACAAGTCGAAGTGGTTGGAACTGAGATCGAACCACTTCTTGAAACAAAAGAAGAAAAAGGCAACCTCGGTGAACCAGTAAGGATGGCGAACCGAACCATTCGTCAACTAGTCACTTCCCAACGAGCAAACACCATTATGCATCAATTATCCAACCAAAGGAACCCGCTTGAGTGAAATCGCTTGATTCACCTTTTGCCCACCTTTCGAGGCTTGAAGAATGAAAATTCGCACACACTTGAGAGAATTCCACATGGTCTGCTCAAGCATAAAATCGCAGGGAGTACCCGAAGATGAAATCAAACTTCGGGCCTTTCCTTTTTCTTTAGTTGATACAGCAAAAGAATGGTTATTTTACTTACCTCCCGGTTCTATCACAACGTGGGATGACTTATCTCGTGTTTTTCTTGACAGGTTCTTTCCAGCTTCACGAACAGTCGAACTTCAGAGGGACATAGTGGGAATTCGCCAAACGGAGAATGAATCGCTTTACGACTATTGGGAGCGGTACAAAAAACTATGGTCCTCAACACGGGTTGACTGAACAGTCACTCATTCAGTATTTCTATGAGGGATTGCTCCCTATGGAAATGAAAATGATCGATGCTGCAAATAGAGGGGCGCTTGTCAATATGACCCCTCAAAGGGCGAGAGAACTGATATCCACCATGGCTGTGAATTCGCAACAATATCGGCTGAATTCAGAACCCACAAGACGGGTTCATGGGGTACACGTTTCATCTTTAGAAGATAAGTTGGATAAGCTTACCAATGTTGTTCAATCTTTGCTTACAAAGAAAAAGAGTCCGACCCAACTGTGCGGAATTTGCGCTACATCTGAACATCCGACGGATTCGTGCCCAATCCTTAACAACAATTCAATGGCACATATTGATGCTGTCGGAGGTTTTCTGGGACCTCCTCAAAGACGTTATGATCCTTTCTCCAACACCTACAATCCTGGGTGGAAGGATCACCCCAACTTGAGTTACGGAGGTAATCCCCGATATAATCAATCGTACCAACCGAGACCTCTGCAACCACCACAACAGTACCCAAGCCGAGCACATCTCTAGAAGTTATTGTGGAAAGACTTCTGCCGATCTTTGCAAAGTACCAACAGAGAGAGACGATCAATACAAGAGTTGACCAATCAAAGTTAGTAAACTCTCGATGGCGCTTAATCGTTTGGAATCTCAAGGTAAATTACCTTCCCGCATGAGTCAATCCTCGACGAATGCAAGCGTAATTACTCTTCGTAGCGAAAAGGTCCTAGAAACGGTGCCAACCAAAAGTCGTGGACAAGATAAGGAACGAGAAAGGCAAGTGATGGATCCAACAGCTAAGCCGGAGTCGAAAATTCAGAAACCAATTGTGATGCCACCTCCTTTTCCAGGGAGACTTGCCAAAGATAAGAAAGAGAAGGAGGAAAAGAAATTTTCGAGACATTCGAAAGGTGCGGTAAATATCCTTTACTCGACACTATCAAACAAATCCTCGTTATGCAAAATTCCTTAAAGAATTATGTTCTAACAGAGAAGGTTGATAGGTAACGAAAGAGTAAGTGTTGGAGAAAATGTCTCCAAGATCTTGCAAAAGAAAGTTCCTCCCAAATACAAGGACCAAGGTATGTTTGCCATTTCTTGTGAGATAGGTAATGTAGGCATTAAGAAAGCCATGTGTGATTTAGGGCTTCAATTAATGTTATGCCTTATTCTACTTATAAGTTGATTAACGCGGGTCCTTTGAAAGAAACAGAGTAATAATCCAATTGGCGGACAAAGTCGATCGCTCATCCCGAGGATCGCTTGAAGACGTCCTTGTTAAAATTAACGAATTAGTTTTCCTGCAGATTTCTACATTATCAATATAGAAGATGATAACTCAACTAATTCATCGACATTTTACTTGGAAGGTCGTTTTTAAGTACCGCAAGCGCAAAGATCGATGTTCGGAGTGGAACGCTGACAATGGAATTTGATGGCGAAATAGTGAAATTCAACGTCTACGAAGCCATGAGTCATCCTAACTCACTATTAAATATTTTTAGCATTAATATTATAGATTGCTTAGCTCAATCTTATTCTGAGTATCATAACTTTGATGAGTTGAAATCGTCTTTGCGAAGCATTGACATGGATGTTTTACATCATCTCGAGGAATTAGTCGTCATTGACGATCTATTACGAGAAATTGTCAAACACTTAGAAACGCAACCATCATTGACGAACCAAGGTAATCCATTTGAACTATTACCTTCCCAAACTAAAATGTTGCCTTCGGTTTTGCAGCCACCAACCTTGGAGCTTAAAACATTACCGGACCACCTTAAGTACGTCTTTTTGGGAGAAAAGACACCTTACGATGATAGTGTCAAAGAAATTGACCACAGATGATGAGGAAAGTTTAGTTCGAGTTCTAAGAAATTATAAAGAAGCCATAGGTTGGACGATAGCCGACATAAAGGGACTAAGTCAGTCCACATGTATGCACAAAATTTTCATCGAAGAAAACACGAAACCAAAGAGAGATGCTCAAAGACGCCTTTAATCGCCCATGATGGAGGTAGTAAAGAAGGAGATCCGTAAGTCATTAGATGTCGGAATGATATACTCGATTCGATAAGAATTGGGTTAGCCCGATCCATGTCGTGCCCAAGAAAACTGGCGTGACAGTGGTGAAAAATTCGTCAGGAGAGCTGGTTCCTACACGAGTCTAGAATGGATGGAGGGTTTGCATCGACTACAGAAAATTAAATGCAGCAACACGGAAAGACCATTTTCCACTTCCTTTCATCGATCAGATGCTAGAACGATTAGCTGGTAAGACCCATTACTGTTGTCTCGATGGATATTTAGGATTTTTTCAGATTCCAGTGGCTCCAGAAGATCAAGACAAGACGACTTTCACATGCCCATTTGGAACGTTTGCATATAGACGAATGCCGTTTGGACTCTGCAATGCTCCGACCATTTTCTAAAGATGCATGGTGAGCATATTCTCTGATTATGTCGAGAAAATCATCGAAGTTTTCATGGATGACTTCACGGTATACGGTAACTCTTTTAACGAATGTCTTGATAATCTTGCTAAAATACTACAAAGATGCCTAGAATTTAATCTTGTTTTAAATTATGAGAAATGTCATTTCATGGTTGACAAAGGGTTAATTTTGGGTCATATAGTTTTCTTGGAAGGAATTATGGTCGACAAGGCAAAAATGGATATTATTAACTCATTACCTTACCCCATATCTGTGAGGGAGGTTCGTTCATTTCTTGGCCATGCAGGATTTTACAGACGGTTCATGAAAGATTTCTCGAAAGTCACGCGACCACTTTGCAGCCTGTTACAAAAGGATAAAGAATTTGAGTTCAATCAGACTTGTAAAGATGCATTTGATGTGCTTTGAAGCAAAATTGGTCTCCGCTCCCATAGTGCAAACCATCAAATTGGGACTTCCGCTTGAAATTATGTATGATGCCGATGACCAAAGTGTGGGAGCCGTTCTTGGCCAAAGAATAGGGAAAGAGCCTCATGTTATCTACTATGCTTCGAAGACTTTGGACGCTGCCCAAAGTAATTACACAACCACCGAGAAAGAACTACTAGCTGTTATGTTTGCTTTAAATAAATTTAGGTCTTACCTATTGGGAACTAAAGTTATTATCTTTTCTGATCATGCAGCTTTAAAGTACTTGCTAGGGAAAAAAGAGGCAAAACCCCGACTGATCAGGTGGATTCTACTTCTACAAGAGTTTGACTTTGAAATACGAGATAAAAAGGATGCGAAAACCTAGTAGCCGACCATTTGAGTCGATTCTGATTCTAGTAGATGACACACCATTGAAGGACAACTTTCTAGATAAAACCTGCTTTGCGGCAGATCACGGTTCATCCTTGGTACACGTACATAGTAAATTACCTCGTTATGTACTATTCCTTGGTTTACCAAGGTCTAAAAGAGATAAGATTAAAAGGATGCGGTATTACATTTGGGACGGTCCTTACCTTTGGAAACATTGCTCGCACTGTAATTCAACGGTGTGTAAAAAGCAGAGCTATAGTCTATCTTAACTTTTGTCATTCTTATGCATGTGGAGGACACTTTGGACCTAAATGAATCGCACAAAAATTCTCGAATGTGGGCTATTTTGGTAGAATATAGTTCGTGATGCCTTTTATTTTGCAAAATATGTGAAAAATGCCAAAGAGTTGGCAACCTTGGTCGCCAAACCGATGCCCCTTACTCCCATTCATATTTGTGAAATTTTGATGTGTGGGGCATCGACTTTATGGGTCCTTCGTTTCTTCTTTCAAGATTTTTATATACTCTTAGCTGTTGATTATGTCTCTAAGTGGATAGAGGCGAAAGCCACTCATAATGATAACGCTTAAAACCGTGGTTGACTTTCTTAAAAGTTCTATTTTTCCGTATGGCACTCCACGAGCGATAATCGATGAATGAGAGGAACTCATTTTGCAATAAGCTTGTAAGTGCAATCGATGGAGAAATATAGAGTGACTCAATAGATTGCCACTACTTACCATCCACAAACGAACGGACAAGCTGAAGTGTCGAATCGAAGGATCAAATCCATTCTGGAAAAGACGGTTAAACCTAACAGAACGATTGGAGCTCGAGACTTAATGATGCACTTTGGGCCTATAGACTGCTTACAAGGGACCGATAGGCATGTCACCTTATCGACTCATTTTCTATGGCCGTGCCATCTTCCAATGAGTTAGAACACAAGCGTTTTGGGCAGTTAAGCAGTGTAATATGGAGATGGAGTCTGCAGGAAAATATCAGAAACTGGACATCCAAGAGCTCGAGGAAATTAAAAACGACGCATATGAAAATGCTCGAGTTTATAAAGAAAAGAGAAAGGAGTTTCATGACAAATTCATCACTCGGAAGCAGTTTTCAATAGGACAAAAAGTTCTCCTATATGACTCCACCTTAAAAATTTTCGCTGGTAAGCTTCGATCCAAATGGATAGGACCATTTATTATTACTAATTTATTTTCTAATGGTACAGTGGAAATTCAAAGTGAAGAAACACGAAAGTGCTTTAAGGTGAATGGGCAACGACTAAAACCCTTTTTCGAGAACTTTCAAACGCACACAGTTGAGGAGATTATTCTCGACGAACCCGAAATTTGAATAAACAAGTCGTCGAGCTAACGACGTTAAACAAAAGCGCTCTTTGGGAGGCACCCCAAATTTCTTTTAATTTATTTAATTTTAAGGTTTAGTAATTTAGGTTGTAAATAAATAAATTTTTACTTAGTTCAATTGATTTGATGTTTTCAGGAAAATAATGGAGAGCATGAATTTTTTGAGAATTGGATAATAGTGATGGCGCGGGCACGACGGGCTAATAAGGCGACACGCATTTACCAAAATTAAAAAAACAAAAAAACACACACACACACACACACACACAAATACCCATTACCCAAACTTAACCCATCTATCCAAAACCCAATATCCATTTAACCCACCAACAACTACCCAAATACCAACCAACAAAAAAACAACCCAATAACCTAACCCATTAACCCAAACTCAAACTTAACCCATCAACCCAATACCCATTATACTCATCCATTTAACCTACTTTCCATACCCATAAACACAAACCCAATTAAAATTACCTACCCAAAAACAAGATAAAAAAAAAACAAAGAGGGGAAAAAGAAAATAGAAAAGAAAAGAAAATAGAACACCCAACCCCTTTCATCTTCTTCACCTTCTTCAACACACAAAAGAAAAAAAACAAACCCTAACACCTCAAGACACCGCCGCCGCCGCCGCCATCTTTGTCGCCGATGCACCCCGTTATCATCGCACGTCGAGACCACCACCATTGTCGTTTTCCTCTCCCCTTACCGACACCGAACCTTTCCCTTCACAACTCCCTCTCACCTTTCTTCTCCTCCACCACGTAAACCACCTACCACCACTGTTCACCTCGCCCCTCATTGCCGTTATACTCCCCCACTACCATAATCCCGACGGTCGACAACTAAACCCCCAACACCACCCTTTTTTTATTTTTTTTACTTTCTTTTCTCTCCACACAAAACTACCCATAACCACGTTTTCCACCGAATACACCACCATTGCCACTCTCACAGTCGACTAAAAACACGCCGTGACCACTTGTCGCTGCCTTTTACCGTGCACCACCAGAATCGCCGCCGCAAATCGCCGCCGTCTCCTTCCTCGTAGCAGTCGAACCTTTGTGTCGCCGCCACTGAATGGTCCAAACTAGAAACCAAACGACCGATAACATCCCGCCGGTTTATTAACTAAAATTGACACCATTTCACCGCACCTCCATTTGTCAATTTAGATGATGAAAATGCTCCTCTGCAACCTCCACCACAACAGTAGGCCGGCCCATCGAGACCTCGACGTCAATGAAGGCCAATACCGATTGAGTCCGACACTTCAGGTAGTCCCGAAGAAGTCGGGACCTCTAACGACAACGTCGAAGCTACCCCTACCATTGACGAACGAGTCCCTCAACGCCAAACCCGAAGTCGTCGATAATCGACACGAGAGCCATTGACACCCCCGGACAGCAGTACTGACGTTGCTGAAGAAGAAAATCTACCTGACTCGCCTAACGAGCACATTCGACCACCCCGAGACGGCCAGCGCAACAGACAGAGTCATGCCAATACAATTCCAACGGAAAGTCGACTTCGTGGGTTTCTCGACTTCTCAACATCGAAACATCAAACACGATACGACGCCATCCGACAACGCTCGCTCCCGATCTGTAAGTAATCGATTTTCCCACTCTTGAACTTCTAGATATGCATGCTGCTGTGCTTCATTATTTTGATGCTATTGGTTGGACTTTATATGCTAATATCACTTGTAATGCATATTATGAATTAGTATATGAATTCTACATAAATTTTAGCTTCGATATTAATGCTTTGCAAACTGTTGAAACGCAAAATATTGTATGCTTTCGTTTGCTTGGAAAAGACTTTCGGATGTCAATTTCTGAATTTAACATTGCTATGGGTTTCATCGGTCATGATGATATTCAGTCTGATTCTTATCATTCTGCTCTGTTAGATATTCCGAACAACTTTGATGCACAGCATGTTTATCGTGTTTTAACTAATTCTGATCATTTGTATAATCCGAAATCCACAAAAGACTTATTGGTGCATGAACCTGCTTTGAGATATATACACCGATTTTTGGCATTTAGCTTTTCGGGTAGAAATGATGCATCAGCTGCTTTAACTAAAACTGAACTGTTCTTTTTGTAGTGCATGCATTCGGGTTTTAAAGTCAATCTAGGATATTGGTTTGCACGTAATTTTCATGCCGCTTTTATTGATACAACCGTCCACTTATACTTGGATCATTTATTTCTAATCTAGCTTCTTGACTTTTTTCTGAAATTGATTTCTCAACTTTCACTTGTGCATATAGTATGAGCAGCCTAGACAAATATTGTTTGGATTCTATGAGATTGCTTGCTGGCACCCCTACTTCGCTTTATTTTGTCCCTCCAGGTACACGAACTACTCGTGAGAATATGGTTTTTCGCCAACGCCCACGAATTGATACAAGAGAACGCGAGGAACAATCTCCGTCTGTGGAGGATCGTTTAGAACGAATCGAGGCAAGACTTAGAACGATGGAAACTCAAGTCTCCACAATTCTTGATATCCTACAAAACCATTACCCCCAACATCGACAAAATCATTGAAGAGACACATGGGAGTATTCTAAACTTTTCATTTTATTTTGAGTCATGGATTTTTTCTTTTACTATCTATAATATGCACATGCTTGAGGACAAGCTTAGAATAAGTAGGGGGGATGAATATAGTAAGTATGCATGGATGGTTGATTGATTTTTGCTGCATGTTTCTCTTTTGCATATGTTCAATCTTGCATTGAATTCATTCAACAGTTTATTTGACACTGAGCCTTTAACTCATACTTAGTCAACTTGGACAATTGGGTAAATTTTTTTTTTAAATTAAATGCTCAAGTATATATATTAATCGACACTTGTGTTTTAATGTTGATGTATGTAGCTAGATTTTCATGAATTGGTTGATTGAAAAAATATTTGCTTGTGCATGAAAAAAAAAAAAGAAGGGAATGAAAAAAATAAAAAAATGAAAATTAAATAAATAAAGGCTCAAGTTATGAATGAAAGTATCGAAAATGTGACCGAATTGAGTAACCGGGTAAGGTGCTTGGGTTGTCATCTCATCTCGCGTAAAAGGTTCGAGGACGAGTCGATGGCTTAATAACATTTCGCTAACAGAGCCCAATAATAAAGACCGCTTCGAATCGAGTAATGTGAATAGGGTGCTTGGGTTGTCATCCTAGTTCGCGTAAAAAGGTTTGACCATGTCTAGCTTATTTTTCTAAAAAGTATATTAATAATGCCTTGCAATTTATCGGAATCAAACTCTATTTAATGGAATTATCTAGTTCGCATATATCGAATTTTATGACACTTGTCTTGTTAATTAAACTATATGTTCTGAGCATTTATTAAATTATTTTTGCCTGTGTTGTCTACATTGAGTAAGGATGTAGAAAAGAGGCTCGGGTCTTAATAAATTGTGGAATTAATTTTAATGTTTGAACGAACAACATGCTTGAGGGCAAGCATGAGCTAAGTAGGGGGGATTTGATAACATGATTATTTTGCATAATTTTTTATATTTAATTACGTATATTTTTGAATTAATCCTGCTAATTTATTTTTTATGATTTAATTCTTGCCAGGGACGCAATTGAGCAGAAACATACAAAAATGGCTAAATAGATAGAAAATCATGGAATTGGGGCCAAATAAAAAGATGGAGGAAGCCAAGGACTCATCAAGCAATTTGACTTTGTAAAAGCCAAGAATAGAAAATCCTATTTTTAGTTTATTTTATTTTATTTTTATTTTTTTATTTAAGATTTTATATTTAATTAGTTAAGCCTATTTTAGTAAATCCATTAGTATAAATAGGGGATGTTTGTATTGGGATAAGCATGAATCAAATTAGTTTTTTTTCTATCCCCATTTGGAGTTGTACTCTTTCTTTGTCTTCTTCCTATTCTCATTTAAAATAGAATTTCTTCTTTTATTATTTTTTTCCTTCAAGCAACGTCCAAACATTCTGTCCATTTCAATTCCTTTTGTTTCTTTTCCCAAAATTGGTTTAATTACCTTCCAAACCCTTCCCTTTCCAAAATCCCATCATCTTTCACACCAAAACCCAAACATCTTCCACAACCTTCAAGCATGAGTGAAATCATGCCACACTAAACCCTTTCAAATTTTAAGCCATTACCCCGTAAAAAACCCGTGAGTTACTGAACCCAAGCTATTCAACTCTCGATTTTCGATACTTATTATTTCTCCGGATTAAGAGTATGACTTCGTCAGCTCATAAAGTCAAGTCGTACTAAGTCAAAAAAGATGTCGTTTGAGTTAGCACGACTAGACTTACAGTTGGAATTCCGAAAGGATCGATTGTCTAATTGGTCTTCCGTGAACACATTGGCGTGCCAAGTGGGGATTGTTGTTTGGTTCCGTCAAGGGAAATAGTAACCAATTTAAATGTCCCAACGTTTGAGGGCATTGGTTCGAGCTAGGCTCTTCTAGAACGCAAAGCTGCCGGAGTACTAAGCCACGAACGTTTCGTAGGTTGTTCGATCGGTAATGGTTAGTTATAGGACGTTCCATAGCTAATTTACACAAGGAAGAGTTGGTTCCCGAGGCGTCCTTGGTAGCTATAACTAGCTTATCGAAAAAGACGAGTTCATCTAATTTCTAGGATCGGGTCAAAGGCGAAAAACCCGTGCTTGAGGCTGAGCTAAGTTTTATCGAGTTCTTTTCAGACTATTTCAATTTATTTTCTTATATAATCTGTTACTTTTTACGTTTTTATTTTCTGTGTTTGTTTCAGGTTTAACATTTTACTCCCCCCAACGTCGCGGGCACGACAATTGCCCAGACACTAACCTGGTCAAGAGATAGACGATTTTTCAGGAAAACCAGTCTCTGTGGGATCGACCCTACTCCCTATACTGCTTAATTTTGCAACTAGGTGTAGGTTTATATTGGTGGAAGCGACAACCATCAGTATAATATATAAATACTTGACACTCTCATTTACTTTACCTCCACTAGTGTTTTCGTCCTTTAGGAAAATTTGACAACCCGTACACGTAGTACAAACCCATAACGTATCGCTCACATAGAGCCGTTACTTAATATTTTCGCACACACCGTGCCACTTCCCGTAACGTATCGCTCACATAGAGCCGTTACTTAGCATTTCCGCACACACAGTGCCATTTCCCGTAACGTATCGCTCACATAGAGCCGTTACATAGTAAAACACACAGTTAATTATTCAATTATCACCATCGCCCATTTCATGTTCCACAATTAAATACTACTCAACCTATAATTATTTATCCAGTCCAAACATATCAAATTTCATACTCATGTATATATATATCATTTATATAATTACCCAATAGCAACAATCCAATTTCCATAAGTCACACTTCCACATTCGGCACAAACTAAATACATATACACAAATATGTATTATTAATCTTACATTCGGTACAATATCCATCTCATTTCACATTCATATTTAGCTTCTTTCTAAATCATATATATATACATATACATTCAAAGCACTCAATGCATCCACACTTATACATGTATATATTATTCAACTTAACATTCGACCAACTTATAAATATATTTGTTCTCATACCCTATCGAATTCGGCAACATTGATTCTTTACAACTAATTTCACTTAATGCAAGAGATAAATCCATACACATGTACATATTAATTCACATTTCATCTTCATACTCAAAACTCCATATCCCATTAGGCAACATAATAATTGAAACCTTAAATTAATTTGCACATATACATTTGTTTATAAAAACCACTCAATTTAAACCAATTGATTATAAACTTACTTTGGAAGTCGATAAATTTGAATTTCCCGACTATTCGTTTACTTTAGCCTTCCCCCGATCCGATTCTGGTTCTTTTCGTCCTTGATCTAAAATAGTTTCAAAAAGAGCTCATTCCAATCAAGTTTCATTCATTCTAGCTCAAACACCAAGTTGGAAGTTTTCTAATTTATCAATCATTCAAAAATTTAACAATTGTCTACACCTTTGAGCTAAAGCCGATTTCTCTTTAGACTCATTCAAGTCCCTATGTATCATTAAAAGTAATCATAACATATAATTTGTAATTTACTATTTTACCCCTACAATTTACAACTTTTTCAATTAAGTCCTCAAAGCATACAACACAAAATATCAAGAATTAACCAATGCCCATGGAGGGACGAATATCCCTAGTTCCTATATCATTACATTTCTTCCATTATTTTTGCCCTTTTGCCCCTTTCGAAAATTTCCTTTTGTCATAATAGTCATTATGCTAAATTCATGAATTTTTCAAAAGGGAACCTTGTTAATCTAACATCCATGCATCATATTCTATCATTGATCATACAAAACTCAAATTTCCTTTCATGGTAACATTCAATTTATACCATCATATCAAAAATTTTAACATGGGCTACTAATAACTCAAAACAACTATATCAAAAATGTAAAAATCATAATTAAACAAGCTAAATACTCACCTTAATCAAGCTCTAATAAGGCCGAATGGAGCTAAGTTCTATTCTCTTTTTCTTTAGCTACCTACGGCAATAACAAAGAAGAAAAATGAACACCCTTTCCATCTTTTCTTTGTTTTGTTATTAAAGTATTAATAAAACCAATAAACTAATAAAACCAAATAATAATAAGAAAAATTTTCAAATTACTATTACATGCTCAATGATGGTCGGCCACTAACCTTATGTTTTTGGCTAAATTTCACTTCTAGTACCTCAACTACAGAAGCCACCTTCAATTAACTACTTACACATTCCACTACCAAACTTCCATTTCATGCAATTAAACCCCTCTTTCAAAATTAAACACCAAAATGATTAAAATTTAATACGAAGATTTCACGCGCACTAATTCACACATAATAAGTGTCGAGAATAGCATTAATTTATTATTCCAACTCGGATTCGTGGTCCCAAAACCACCATTCCGATTAGGGTCACATTCGGATTGTTACACCTAAGATAGGTAGAAGATGAGTGATAAGAATTGGAGGGGGTGAATGCCACAAGAAATAATTCTTAATAAGTTCGGATAACGTTCTCAAAAGAACCAATGAGATAATCTTAATTTAATCAATGCTCGTTCTCCTTTTTTGAATCGTTGGTACACCTCATGGGGCAGCGGAAAAATAAATCCTGCGATCACATCCAGAGATCCATGAGTGAGGAACGAATTGGGATGAGAAGGGTATGAACGATTACCTTTAATCAGCTGGAAAATCAAAGATAACTGTTGTGAAACTGATCTACAAAAGTTTCGACCTCTACGTAATCCACCTGATGTGACAACGAAGGACAATAACTTTATCAAACCTTTTTAGAAAGAAAAACTCATTGACGACTGCTAGACCTCATACACTATAT
Source organism: Gossypium rotundifolium (assembly GCA_025506655.1). Taxonomy (NCBI): domain Eukaryota; kingdom Viridiplantae; phylum Streptophyta; class Magnoliopsida; order Malvales; family Malvaceae; genus Gossypium; species Gossypium rotundifolium. The sequence goes on along the minus strand of CP106732.1, from coordinate 163,102,499 downwards.
TTCGAGTATATAAGGTTTTTCTTAAAAACTCTATATTTTTTAATTCGAATAGTTGATATCTTAATATGAATCAAGATTAATTATAATAATTAACCGAATATAAAAATTATAATTACCGTAATTATAATAATGTTTGACCAAAAATTATAATTACAATAATTATAATAATATTCGATCGTAAATTATAATTACAATAATTGTATCAAGATTTCGATAAATTATGTTTAGTTAAATTTAAACGAATCAAATTCATATATATTAATTTAACCATGTTCTTATTATGTGTACAACATGCTTGTACATATAATTCGTTCGATATTTAACTGCCCAATTAAATTAATTCTATAATCAATTTAATTCATGTGACAGCCAAAAAAAATATCAACTATGTTTGGATTTTGTTCGTTTCAACCATAGGGTGTGACCCTGTAGGTTCTTGTAACGTTAGCAGTAATACTAGAACGATTCTAATATTACAAACAATGAGTCGCATCATCGCATCTAGTAATGCATCATTGCTACCTAAGTTGCAAGAAGTCACGATTTGACATAACATTTCTGTGATTAACTCTTCATGTATTAAATCATTTTGTCCTTTATATCTATAATGGACACAAGTCACGGAATCGTCACACTTGCATAGTTCATCTAATGTTTTTTTATATCCTGAGTAGACTATGATAAATAAATTAGTATGATATCTCATATCAACTTATTTAACCATGGTCATGCATTTCTAGTCTCACTCAATCAAGCGGCCTAAAATATTACTCACATAATGTAGGATGGACAAATCCTATATTGATCAACCATATCCCACTATATAGATTGTGGTATATCCAACATCAGCCTTTATAGAACAACTAGTTACGGTGGACGTTTGACTGTATCAAAATATATGACTCACGATGTTGGGATAATGATGATTTCAAGTTTGAGGATCGTATACATAGTAATCACTATGAGTAATGTTGTGACTATTATACAATAATCCAATAAACATACTCATAGCAGGTCAGTTCAATATGTTGTTCTCTAACACACATACTCATGTATTGATTTTGACATCCCATGTCAATGACAACACTTTGTCATCTATAAACTACACGTTAGTCTTAATGCATTATTATTGTCCAAGCTCACAATAATACTCGACTAATGACCTTTTAAGAATAATCATATTATTCTCAGGACATTATTATAAAACAGTTTATTTATATACACAGAAAAGGAACTGAAATAATAATGGCAATGCCTTATATTAATAAACGAGGTAAAACAATTATGTTATTATAATCATCTTATGATTGGTCTTTGGGCACACTCTAACACTTTTTACATAGGCCTAATTCTACTATTTATACTTGGAATATCCCTCCAATAATAAGGGATGACCAAAATTTGGCCATAAATGCATCCATGAATCCTCCCATGTAATATATCTTCAAGTACATGTATGACCATTAATGCATGAACATTCACTTGGCCATCTATTCATTAAATCTAGGATAGGGAAATGGTCATACACATGTATTGGTCGTACACTGAACCTAAGAAGAGATGAATGGTTGAAATACATGAACCAAACCATACATTGTATTTAAGGGCAAATGAATGGTCAGTTGTGTATTGATCTAGTTGAATCACCATACAATGTATTTAAGTTAATTAAACGACTTAAATAAAAACTAAATACATCCATTAATATGCTTAACATAGAAAGGGGAAGAACATTGGGAACTAAATAGCCTAGTGTGGAAGCTAGATGACCACTACTAGAACGTTGAATAAACCTTGATATTTGATTCGACCCATTCTTGAATTTGGACTTCTTATCTTCGAACCAAATCCTTTGAATTAGCCCATTAAATACCTCATTAAACCGTTTAGCCCTAGCCCTTGTAATCAACCCGCTAGGCATTTGCAATGGATCCCATACATTTGGACACGACCTACTTGATAGTCCATAGGGATGTTGGGAAATGTGCCCATATTGTAGTAAACATATAATTATTTTCTATATATTTGAACGATAGATAAATAAATTTCACATTTCACTGTTATGTATTTTGTATTTCTGTCTTTCATATTTTGCATGCATAGCGAAATTGTAACAAACAAATATTAGCTCATTAGTAGTCTAAGTTCAAACTGATGATAAGTGGCACTGTAAGAACGTTTACCTTGTGAGAAAGACAACTTACTTCAATAGATAATCTAAATGAGTCTGTAATTCGGTAAAAGAATCAAAATGAGCATTTGATTCAAATACTGAAAAGGATTATTATGTCGTCTATAATTCAAATTGAGGAGATGGCTAGTTTTGGCTATCGGAGCAGTTGACTCCACGAGTAGAGACATAGATGTATTCATTGGCAGAATGATACATTGGACTGGACCCAAGATGAATTAATTATGAATCCTTTGTCAATTAATTCACTTGTGACATTCGTAGTGTGATTTACCCAAATCCTGAGTTAGTTACTAACCATGCTATGTAACTCATGTGCTTTGATTTAAGTAGAGGCTTATGCTCTAAAGATGATCGAGTCGATAGTCGGTATGTTGGGCACATGACTTGTGTATGACATGGCTTTACTAACAACAGTGGAATTCATAACTCAATTAAAAAGTTAACAATATCCTCTCATTAGTATTGTGTGGATTAATAAATATGGAACGTGACCACGGGTTGCTAGTTCTCGAACGAGCAAGTTATCACAGTTATTTGTTGACATTGATCATATTAATCATTAAGAAGACGCAATGTTGACAATGAGATAAAATAGGATTGTATTGAGTGAATGAATTTAACTCAAAGGAATCAAGGATACCATATGAGGGTAACACACACATGACGAGGTCATTGGACAAAGCAGTTTGATGAATTGCTTTCGTAAAGAGTATACAATAATGAGTTTTCAATCATGATACTTCTTATGGGTTGACTTTATGATTAAGTAATTGCGAATTATCGGAATGATGCTTCTAGACATAATTACAATTACTAGAGCCTAAGATATGTCCGATTGGTCCCTCCGCTAACTGAACAAAAGCTCGATCGGACTGCATTTGAATCAGAAAAAAATTCTACGACTTTGAAAATAATTTAATTAAGTTGATTTATTCGATGTGGAATTAAATTGGGCAGTCGTAAAATTATTTAACTAGAGAGTTTGATTAAAGAATTTTTTTTGAAATTTTAATTTGGAAAATATAAGTGATTTTTGAGAAAATTAATTTTGATTAAGTAAAATTAAATTAATCAAATTAATAAATTAATATGATATTTTTTAAAATTAATTTTCAAGCTAGACAATTGGAACAATTGATAATTGAATTTGAAAATTGGATCAAAGATCGTAAATTGGGCCTGGAGCCCAAAATTAAGACTAAGATCCAAAAACTGGTCGAACCAGGTCAACGGTCTAATTGGTGGCTGGACCAGACCAATCAGGCTGTCACTGGCTCGAACCAAACCGACAGAAATCGAACCGACTCGAGGTTCTAGCGTCTGCGAAGGCGGCATCCCGATGGCCGAAAAATGGTTGATGATGGTGGATCTTCAATGGTTGAGCAGTGGAAGAATTACATTCCCACTAGGATTCTACCAAAGAATTTAATTTCAAATTAACTATTTCAAAAAATAATATTATTTTAATAAATTTTATATTAAATTAAATTTAATATTTATCTTAATAGTATTTTATTAATTTAATATTAAAATGATGATATTAATATTAAATTAAATTTAATGTTTATCTTACAAATAAATATTCTATTAATTTAATAATATCTAATGTTAAATTTAATATAATATTTATATTAAATTAATATTAAAGTGATAAAGTTTAATAATAGTTGAACTCTTTAAACTTTCCTATATAAATAGAGCATTGGGTTATTATTTACACGCCTTGAATTCAAGAAAAAGTTGTAGATAGAAAATTATCTGAAGAAATTATTTCAGAAAATTTTTAGAGATAATTTTCTTATTTACAACTTAGCCAAAAGTTTAGAGAGATTATGAAATTACCCCGTTGGTAATTTTTGTTAATTTTTTATTTGAAGCAAGCCCACACTCGACAGACATGAGATTGAAGATAGCGGAGACAACTACTCGGTCGAAGCATTCATTCTAAAGGAATCGAAAAGGTACAATTTTGATTAAGTGTTTATTACTTTAGATATCACAACCAATTTCTTGTTTTAGAAAAAAAATTTAAAACTTTGATTTTTCCTTACATTTATTTTCTAATGTGTTTTCCAAACACGATTTTTCAACACAGGATTCGACCCTCTTGATGATCCACTTGGAATTGGCCCAATTAAAATAGGCCCACTTGTAATCGATCGAATTGGAACTTGAAACGGATATTTAATGGACACAATTGGATTCTTGAACTTGAAATTGGCGCAAGTGTTGCTCCCATGATCACATCATACTCTTCCTATTCAAGAAGATTTGTCCTCGAATCTTGACCTACTTCAGAAGGAATAAAAATAGAAACAACAAAATTTTGTACTCACAAAATACCTACCTAGGTTCCCTTTTGAAATTGTGCACAAAAACAATCTTCAGGATTAAAAACACAATTTTGTTTTCCTAATTCAACACAGATCAAATACTTCTTTCTCAAAAAACAAACAATCAACACTAAGCAATGTAAAGTTAGGCACATAGATGTTCGAATAAAAATTTTGATACTCGATCCCCCCTTTTGGTTGCAAACCATTATGTAACTCTTTAGGAAATACAAATTCACAATCATGTAAAAGAAGAACTTCAATAATAGGCATACAATTGTTAAGTTCATTAGTATCAAAACAAGCCTCATTGTACAAAGGTACAATCCTAAGTTGATTCATCGACAAAGCTTTTTTTATCTCTCTTTCTTTTGCTAGGATATTCATTTTTTTATCTTTTCTTTCTTCTTTTCCTTTTTCCATTTCCATTTCTTCTTCTTTTTTTCTCTTCCTCTCTTGTTTTTGTGTTCTCACCTGTAACACCTCTAAGCTCTAACCCTTATCCGTCGTTGGAATAGGGTTACGGAGCATTACCAAAATTTACAGATCATATACAGACATTTACTATTACTTGTCAATCATATTAGAAATCAATCATATACATTTATATTGTCCCTTATTTAACCCTTCAAGGCTCAAAACATACATTAGAAACATGTCGGGACTAAACCGAGTGCTCAGAGAATTTTTCGCGAAATTTTAAAATTTTTCCTAGGTGCAGGGGACACACACCCGTGTGGTTAGGCCGTGTGACTCACACGGTCAAGAGACATGCCCGTGTCTCAGACTGTGTGGATATTTAAAGTTGGGCACACGGTCGTGTCCCAACCCGTGTCCATGCCCGTGTAACTCTCTGACTTGGGTCACATGGTCAAGTCACACACCCGTGTATAAATGCAGGGATCACACGGCTAAGCCACACGCCCGTGTGCCAGGCCATGTGTTCAATTCTGAGCATTCTGTTTTGAATTTTAAAGATGCAAGGGACACATGGCCAAAACACACACCCATGTGCTAGGCCGTGTGTCACACAAGGCCATTTCCAAGCCTTATATCTCACACAAACTTGTCTTCTGATAAGCCATAAAAATAACATGTTTTTAATCCCATTCTTGATGCATTTTTGGATGATTTATTATGTGAATTAGTGAATTTGATGCTCCTAATCCTTTAAATTCATGTTTCTATACTTAGGTAAGCATAAAGGAGCGAAAGGAGTGAAAAACGAGCTAAAATCGGGCAAAAAGAGTTGTTTCCAGTATCCATACGGCCTGGGCAATTCCACATGGGCTGGCCACATGCCCATGTGCCAGCCCGTGTCGATTTCGCACCCTGCTTCACAGTTACGCGAAAACTCAATTTTTAGGGTTTCTGAGCATTCTAAAGTTTATAAATACATATTAGAAGAAGACCTAAGGGAGGATACAGAGCTAAACAAAGAAAAGACTCGTAGAACGCCAACGGATTCAACTCAAAAGTAAGATCTCCTTCAAAACTGAAGATCTCTATTCAATTCCTCTCGAAGTCTTTGGGTTTTTTTTTATGTTTTGTTGTTTTCCTAATTTTGAGATGTTTTTCCCCCAAAAGTATGAATTAAATTCCCTAGATACCTAGGGAGGATGAAACCTAAGACGGATCTTATTATTTGATTTTTCTGAATTACATGATAAATATTTGTTCTTGATCTCAATTATGTGTTATTATTTCATGGTTTAATGTTTTCAGGATATTAATTCATGATTGATATGCTTATTCAGTAAAGCAAAAGTCCATGTTTAAGAGTAGATCTGGCACAATTGAGTGGAGTTGCATGCAATCCAAGAAATATGAAGACATAAATCTACCGGATTAGAGTCAAATCTAATAGGGGAATCCATAGATCGAGTTAATGCGACGATAAGGGTTTTAATTAGAAAGAGATTTCAATTAATCAACCTAGATCAGTTGTTTTTATTCTCGAAAGAGATATTAACATAAGTTAGGTATTTTTACGGATCAAAACAAGTGAATAAATCGTTTAATTAATCAACCTGGGTATTGTCTCTCTCATCGGTTTTCTTAAAATATTTTTCTACTTTATTCTCTGTTTCGTCTTAGTAATTAGGTTAGTTAAGATTAGGTTAAAATAAATCCCTTCAATTTATTCGGCTAGATAATAAAAAGATAGTAACTACTATTACTTTTAGTCCTCGTGGATACGATATTCCCGACTCACCATAGCTATACTACTATTCCATAGGTGCGCTTGTCTTTGTCGATTATAGTTAGTTCGTACGTCATCATCTTCCACCTACATCAACACTTAAACACATTCCCAATCTAATATAAAACATTTGAATTAAACTTAGCATTTTATTGCACAACCAAGTATATAAACTTACTTTGTTGGCTAATTTATCATATTTATATTCAATTTATATTTCATTTCCATTCATTCACTCACACGTATATCTATTTGATGAGGCCACATACACATACATATATATATCAAATTGTGCCAACACAAGCCATTCCAATGGCTAATCAAGACAAAACATTTACATGCCAACATTGGCCAAGTTAACTTATACATGCCATTATAACCAAAGTTGACTTACAAAATATACCGAGATGAGCCGATGGATAGTGTGATGATATCTCTGCCAAGCTTCCAATCTAACAAGCTTTCGAATTACTATAGAACAGAGGAAAATAAAACAAAGTAAGCATTTAATGCTTAGTAAGTTCATATAACAGGAAATTAACTTACCATTTAATTCGCATTTAAAGTAAGTAAATAAACATGCTCAAGCCAATTTGGTCATTTGCCTAAACACATATCCTCATCAAGCATGTTAATTATGTAATTCACATAAATACCAAGAAACATGAATGAGCTCATCAATATTCAATTTACACATCATGTATTTATCACTTCAATTGTCCATGAACATGACCATGTACATATCATATCTTTGTATTTCAAGTATTTCTCATAGTAATTCATCTTGAATTCATATAATTCATATTGAAACTTTACCCGTTGAATCATTTAAAATATCGATGGATACAAGGATAGTACATATGAAGTGTACTAATCTGAAATTCATCAATTCATATTCGGAGGTTGATAAACCGTAAAAGTAACATATTTTAACCCCATATTTGGTATGCTTTTGGATGATTTAGCCCTTGATTTATGTAAAAAGGTGCTTTTAGTCCTTTCTTTTCATGTTTATACTCAATAAAGCACCCGAGGATAAAAAGAACACAAACGGGCTTAAAACGGAGTAATTGGTCCTTAGCAAGAAACCAATACGGCCTGGCCCAAAGCCTGCACGACCATGTCTCGACGATTACCTAGAGCACGGCCCAACTCACGAATTACACGGTCATGCATCATCTTATTACCACACAAGGGAGTGCCTGGTGATCTACATGGCCGTGCCCAAAACGCCAGAATTAAGGCACAGCCCAACCCTGAAATTACACGGGCGTGTGCCATAGGCGTGCCCTTGCCGCGGGAATGAGCAATTTCACTCGGAATTGGATGCTTGAAGCCAAATAAACATACTCCTAAGTCTACTCAAACACCCTAATAGTAATTCTACTTGAAGGAGATACTTAGGAGCCAAGTATAGCATCCCAAAACCTATATAAACAACCCAATGCAGACATAAAAGGGAGCTTTTTGGGGGGCAGAGGCTTTTAGGCCGAAGCATTCATCTTTTAGGGAGTCACTTGAAGATAGTCAATTCCTTCAGGGGGTTTTAGAGAGTTCTTATGTTTTGTTTATTCTTTTCTCTTGAGATGTTTTCATATTTAGTTATGCACTAAACCCTTCAGATACCTGAAAGGGATGAAACCTATGATGGATTTTGTTATTTGATTTCTAAATTATATGATAAATACTTAGTTTGTTCTTAATTATGTTGCTTAATTTAATCTGATGTGCTTAGGTGGAGGAGGAATAGACCCGCCAAGAGTAGATCTAGCATAATTGAGCGGAGTTGATCGAGCGCCTAGAGATAGGGTTACGAGATTTTGTCGATTAGGGTGAAACCTAATATGGGATCCATTGATCGATTTATCGCTTCCTTGGGGGTTATTATAAGAGAACGAGAGTTCCACTAATTAACCTAAGGTTAGACGTTATTCGCCTCGAGAGGGGTTTAATATAGGTTAGGGAGTCTCACGGATCAAGCTAAGTAAAAAATCATATGGTTTGGGGAATAAATTATAAGTGAAGTCATAGATGGATTCTTCCCGAGGTATCGTCTTTATAAACCGAGTTTTCTTAAAGTCTTTCTCCAATTCATTCTTTTGTCTTTGCATTTAGTTTAAGTATTTCGTTAGTTTAATAATCTAATCACTCCATATTTTAGGCTAAATAATAGAAAGAAAGTGAGTAGTAGTACTTTTAGGTTCCCTTGGGTTCGATAAGATATTCTTGCCTGAGCTATACTACTGTTCGATAGGTGCACTTGCCTCTATTGTTGTCGTAGTCAGTCTACATGTTTGATCATTCTTTATAAATATCAAAACTCGACTGTTTGACACGATCAGGGGTGCTCATTAGAGCACATAATCGGAAGCCCTCTATCAAGCCATATAATAGGAAGCTCATGTGAGCCATGTAACGAGAAGCTTATCCGGGCTGTATAATGGGAAGCTTTTAAGAGTCGTAATCAGGAATCTTATGCGAGCCAATAACGGGTAGCTCCGAAGAGCCATTAATTAGGAAGCTCCGAGAGCCAAATAATCGGAAAGCTCATGAAAGAGCCTTTAATTAGGAAGCTCATGAAGAGTTATATATCAGGACGCTCATAAGAGCTGTGGTGTGTCTACAACACATGCAGAGTCACAACTAATCAGGATGCTCCGAAGAACTATTAACAGGAAGCTCGCAAGAACCATATAACGGGAAGCTCAAGAGGGGTAAAACGGGACGCTCTTTCGAGCTATGGTGTGTCCGCAACATATGCATGACCACAACCAATACAGGAAATCTTGTATCCATCAAATTTCATTTATTCAAACAAGACTTAACATTTATTAGGCTTTGCCGGATATGTAATCAATTTCATATAAATACCAATTACACAATTCACATATACAACATTCAATTCACATGTATAAATATACACAATTTAGTTACACAAACTTACCTTGACAATGTTCGTGAATTTGTATGCAACAAATCCGTTACTTTTTCTTTACCTCGATCTAGCTCCGTATTTGATCTATCCGAATCTATACGAGTAAATTTATCTCAATTTAATACAATTCATATTCAATTCAATTAAATTCACATCTTAGAAAAAATTATTATTTTGCCCCGATACTTTTATTTAATTACGATTTCATCCCTGGGCTCGAAAAATAGAATTCATGCAATCTAACCCTTATTCCAAGCCTAACTGATTTTTACATGTAACATTAACAACCCATGTATTTCATAAAATTCAAAATTTTTCTATAAATTTTACATCTTTGTAATTTAGTCCCTAAATTATAATTTCATCAAAATTCACTTTACAAAAGTTGTTTATCTATCAACAACCTTTCATTTTCTACCATAAAATTCATAATTCATACATATTCATGCATGGAAAAACCCTAGTACTTTGATAAATTTACAAATTAATCCCCGAAATAGCTAGATTAAGTTATTACGATCTCAAAAACAAAAAAAATCATTAAAAAAGGGACAAGAATGCTTACCCAATTAAGCCAGATAAGCTTGCTTGAGTTCTCTTCTCTTAGCTAGGGTTTCTATAATAAAATTTGGGAAAGATGATGAAAATTATGATATTTTATTATTTAATTAACTTATCATCTTTTATTATTTCAACTTTCCAATTTAGTCATTTTCTTTATCAAAATTTCCATGTATGAATCATAATACTTATCTACTAACTCCTCTTAATGGTCTATTTTCCATATAAGGACCTCCAATTTTGAATTTCATAGCTATTTGATCCTTTTAGCTACTAGAATTCAACTTTTGCATTTTATGCTATTTGGTCCTTTTATCAATTAATCATGTAATCGGTAAAATTTTCTTAACGAAATTTTTATACGATATTCCTATTATACGGTAGACCGTAAAATAATTTTAAAATAATTTTTCTTACGGACTCAAATTTTTGGTCCCGAAACCACTGTTTCGATTTCACTGAAAACAGGCTGTTACATCACCTATTTTCTTTCTTCTGTCACAAATATTTCTTTTTCTTTTTCTATTCCTTTTTATTTTTTTCTTTTCTTGGTCTCTTTTGTTTTTTCATTCACACTCTCTTTCTTTAACCTTACTTAATCTTCATACACTTGTTTTGGGCTTAAAAGGACAAGAGTGATAGATCTCTTATTGAACTCGAAAGAGTATAAATTCGTAAACATCGTAAATAGCATGTCTCTCGAATTTCCAGGGCTTTCCTAAGAGGACATGTCTATCTTGCATAAGCACCACGTCGCATAGAATCTCATATTTGCATTTTTTCGATGGAAAACGTAACCATTACTTGTTTGGTAACCTTAACTACTTCAGAATTGTTCAACCATTGAATCTTGTATGGTTGAGGATGTTTCAACGTCAGCAAGTTCAATTTCTCCACAATGGTAGTGCTTGCTATGTTGGTATAACCTCCCCCCGTCGATGATCAAGTTACAAACCTTGTTGTTAACGCGACGTCGTGTATGGAATATGTTTTCACATTGAAGATCTTCATCTTTGGCTCCCACACTTAAGGCTTTCCTTGTAAGCAAAATATCTCGTGACATGATTTCTTTTTCTACAAAGAAAACTGATTAGTATAAAAAAATTTACGTCACTTCACTTCCCTATGTGTTTCTCTCAATTTGACGAAAACACTCATTCTCGTGTTTCACTCAATTTAGGCTTTTGCCTTCTTTTTTTGTTGTTTTTTTTAACAATGAAAAGTAAAGATAGATGAAACCTGAATTAGATTTTGAAGCTATGATACCAAATGATGTGATCTTCTAATCGTGTTGAACATCGAAAAGAACAATGAGACCTGAACTTGAATTATTGGAACATAGTTTGTTGCCCGATCATCTAAAATAGGTTCGAAATAAAAGAAAAGAAAAAGACTTTGACCCAATAACTATATCAAGAATCGAACCAGAGGTATAAGGACCTTGACCCAATTTCTATAACAAGTTAAGAACCAATGGTATAAAACGGACCCTGAACCTAACCCGTTATCTAGAAAGATAAGAATCGAATGTATAAGGTAGTCACCATACTCAAGATAAGTAGAATGTGAGTGATAAGACTTAGAGGGGGTGAACACCACAAGAAATAATTCTTAATAAGTTTGGATAAAGTTCTCAAAAGAACCAAAGAGATAACTTTTAATTCAATCAATGTTCATTCTCCCTTTTACATACGCCTAGTTCCCCTATTTATACTTGGAACATCCCTTCAATAATAGGAATGTCCAAAATTCGGCCATAAATGCATCCATGAATTCGATCATACATTGAATCTTTAGGTTCATGTATCCTCACATGCAATGTATCTTCAAGTGCATGTATGACCATTAATGCATGTACATTCACTTAGCCATCAATTCGTTATATCTAGGGTAGGGAAATGGTCATACGCGCATGTATTGGTTGTGCATTGAACCTAAGAAGAGATGAATGGCCGAACATGCATGAAACAAACCAAACATTGTATTTAAGGGCAAGTGAATTACCGTACAATGTATCTAAGTTAACTAAACGACTTAAATAAAAACTAAATACATCTATTAATGTGTTGAACATGGAAAGGGGATGAATCTCGAAAACTAAATAGCCGAGTGTGGAAGGTAGATGACCACTACTAGAATGTTGAATAAACCTTCATGTTTGATTCGGTCCATTATTGAATTTGGACTTTTTATCTTCGGCCCAACTCCCTTGAACTAGCTCATTAAATACCTCCTTAAATCGTTTAGCGCTAGCTCGTATAATCGGCCCACTAGGCATTTGTAATGGATCCCATCCACTTGGACACGACCCACTAAAAAGTGGCCCAATTAAATTCGATCGACTTGGAATTGGCCCAATTAAAATAGGTCCACTTATAATCGACCAAATTGGAACTTTAAATGAATCTTTAATTGACGCAATTGGATTTCTTGAACTTGAAATTGGCCCACTTAAAGCTTGTAATGAAACTTTAGAAACTGGCCCAAGTGTTGCCCTCATGATCACATCAACAATGTGGTGAAAAAAAAATATATAACAAATATATTTATGAAAAAAATTATATAAATAAGGGATAAATATTAATACTATGCATGAACTTTGATCTAATGTGCAATGTTACACGTGAAATTTGGTTTTGTGCGATTTTATACACTTAATTTTGATTTGCTTAAATTTTTAGAAATTACTAATAATACAATCAAATTAGCATCGCTTTACATTGATATATTGTATAACAAACTATTATATTAATCCAACATGAAAATAAATGTATGTATTTGTTTTTAAATGTGTACAATTGAATCAAAACCAAAGTTTCATGTATAAATATGAACCGCAATCAAAGTTTCATATGTATAATTGCATCGAATAAAAGTTCATGTATCAAATTACACATGAAAACAAAGTTTTTGTATAAAATTGATATTTATCCCTATAAATAACAAATGAAGTTTTGATTGAATGATAGAGTACAAATGTACAAAAAAAAAAAAACTAAAAATGCATGGGTTCAAAATTTACCATCTTAGGTCGACTAAATTTTAACTTGGTTGGTATTTATTTTATTATTAATGCAGAAGAATTGAGTTTAAACACGTTAAAACACATTTATCCTCCTATTAAAATATTAGAAAAAATTATGAATAATTATAACTATTGTATAAAAGAAAAATATACCATGCTTGTTTATTTTTCTATTTTTATAAAAAATATAAAATGATAAAACACCTCAATATAATACAAATAGCTTTTTAAAGTAAGAGTATATAGATCAAGAGACGAATATAAAAATGATAAAACACCCTCAAGATAATATAAAATGCTTTCTAAAATGGGCAAATATCCCAAAATACCAAAAAATACAAAATTACCGGAAGGACGGGTTTCAAAATATTGAGGAAGAGGCAATTTCCCAAAAAGCGCGTCCACGTCATAGCTTTTTGGGAAATCACTTAAAGCGCTCCTACGTGGACGCTTTTAGGCATGAATCAAAAAAAAAGTGACCGTTGGACCCTAACGGTCAAAAAACCAACGGTAAAAAAAAAACTATAAATACCCCCAACCCTTCATTTTTTCACACTTCAATCCTTTCTCATTTTTCTCTCAATTTTCTCTCAATTTGCTCTCAATTTTCTCTCAAGTTTCTCTCAAAGCCCTTGAAATTTACTCTTAAATTTCAAATAGTCTTCTACCATTTACTGAAAAAGCCCTTTATAATTTTTTAATATATTTATTTTTGGGAAAATTAAAAAATCTTTATCGAGTACAATGGTAGGAGATTTACATCGCCTAGACAGCACTCACATTGGCGTCCAGCAATTGAGAATGGTAAGTTTGAATTTTAATTTTTCAATATTATTAAATTTTTTTAATTATGCAATTTTTCATTAATTTTGAATTTTATTATTTTTTAAACAGTCTGTAGATCGGGTGTTGCAATGTTATATTCGCAACATGCCTGGTCCCCCATCACCATTGATCGAGAATTACTTGCGGGAAGCGGGTTTTTGGCACGTGGCCACGATAGGCCGGGGGTTCAAGTTGGACCCGGTTTTGATAAGCGCGTTGATAGAGAGGTGGAGACCCGAGACGCACACTTTCCATCTGCCATGCGGAGAGTGTAGCATCACCTTAGAAGATGTGCGATTCTGCTTGGGATTACTGGTGGGCCGCCCAGAGTCACCGGACCGTAACATCTCACGATTGGATGGCCGTATGCTACGAGCTCCTGGGTGCCATTCCGGATAAATTGCAAGGAGGTCGGATCGATATGGTTTGGTTACGAGACACATTCCCGCAGCCGAATGAAGATTCGACTGAAGATGAAAGAATACGGTATGCACGGGCATACATACTTCAGATAATTGGAGGCTATCTGATGCCGGACGTCTCTAGAAACCTCGTCCACCTGAGATGGCTCCTGAAACTTGTTGATTTCAGAGCAACGGTGAATTCGATTGGGGTCTGCTGTGCTATCGAGGTTGTATCGGAGATGTCTTGGCGACGCGTTTGGATAAAGCAAAATCGGAGGTTGTCTATCACTCTCGCGGTCATGGGCATGGTTTCGATTTCCATTTTTACGTCCTCGACTCGACCAGCCATATTCATTCCCATTGATAACGAGGTAAATTTAATATTATATTTTTCAATTATGTCGTAGATTTATAGTATAATTGCATGCTAAGAGTTTATTTAATTAGGTGGAACCATCCGAGAAGTCATGTTGGAATACCGACTCGCTTGAGGATATACTACTCCTATTGGAACAACGGTTTAATCACAAGTAAGTGTCAATTTCGTTATTATAATTTAGTATTTATGTATATAACTAATATTTTGGTAATGTTAATATAGTTTCAATGGACACCGTATGAGGATCCCGAAATTGAGGCAAGAATTCGGAGGAGTTCCTCCAAAATCCGAACAGTTATACGTTAAGGTCCCGCTAATCACCTACGCCGACCGTGGAGATGCACCACGGATCGGGTTCTGCGGCAATTTGGATGTCGACAACCGATTCCGTGGCTCTGAGGTGCTCGATGATGAGCACCTGATGTGGACTTACTGGCGGCGACACACGGATTGGCCAATATTTTGGTCGAACATATCGAAAGTGGGAGAACCCAGATGACTTTTTACCTAACCGAACCGATCGTAGTTCCCGAGTTAGCGTGCGTCTTGAGTACATGCCATGGTTTAGAATCCATGGCAAGTCAGATCTGTTGTCGGTGAAGAGAGGCGACAACAAATTCGCGAAATAAGGAACGTCGGGCCCTTTACATCCAAGGAGAAGGGTGATGAGAGGCCCAACAACAAATACCTACATATCACCGGGCCCATCAACGAGGCCTATCGATCACCGGCCCATCAACAAATACCTATACAATCACCGGGCCCATCAACAGCGCCTATACAATCACCGGCCCATCGATTCAAATGACAACACCGATAACACAACGTCCACAGCTTATGCCAGTCGCGTACCACGCCTTACATGTATCCTCCTAACCCATATATGTTTCCTTTTCTAGTCCCCAGTGTTGGAATCCATGGCGGGTTCGAGTCCGTTCCGACAACTCCTTTTAGCCACCGATCGTGAGGCCGACATCGGGTGTGGGATTAGAGGAGGTGCCGTCGGGAGCGATTCTTTCTACTGACTCCTTCACCGTGCGGATGCGATCACCCGTAGTGGTTTATGCAAACACCTCCGGTCATTATTTTATCAAGGTGGGTCATCATCGCAACACCTGAACTGCACTCCACCTTGGAGGGATCGATTCCCACCGAGGTTCCACAACCCCACGGAAACTAGAAGAAGGAGGAATCCAAGTACAGAATCGGCCGCCCTCGTGTGCATCGGGTTCCCACCGACATCCGCACTAAACCCTAAACCCCATAATTTGAGTAATTGTAAATTAATTTATAATTTGAGTTTAATTTTTTTGTATTGATCTCGTTTAATTTTTTGTAATTAAGTTGTAATATATATTATAAAAATTGAGTTTGTTTTTTTTGTAATTTAATTTTTTAATTTATTTAATTTTAATAACTTTGACAAATTAGGTTTGATTTTTTTTGTAATTAAGTTGTAATATATTTAATACAATTTGAGTTTTATTTTTGTAATATAATTTTTTATTTATTTAATTTTAATAACTTTTACAAAATATGTTTGGTTTATTTTTTTTTTGTAATTAAGTTGTAATATATTTAATACAATTTGAGTTTGTTTTTTTTTTTGTAATTTAATTTTTTAATTTATTTAATTTTAATAACTTTGACAAAATATGTTTGATTTATTTTTTTGTAATTAAGTTGTATTATTTTTAATACAATTTGAGTTTTATTTTTGTAATATAATTTTTTAATTTATTTAATTTTAATAACTTTGACAAAATATGTTTGATTTATTTTTTTTGTAGTAATTAAGTTGTAATATATTTAATACAATTTGAGTTTGTTTTTTTTTGTAATTTAATTTTTTCATTTATTTAATTTTAATAACTTTGACAAAATAGGTTTGATTTTTTTTTGTAATTAAGTTGTAATATATTTAATACAATTTGAGTTTGTTTTTTTTGTAATTTAATTTTTTAATTTATTTAATTTTAATAACTTTGACAAATTAGGTTTGATTTTTTTTTTGTACTTAAGTTGTAATATATTTAATACAATTTGAGTTTGTTTTTTTTTGTAATTTAATTTTTTAATTTATTTAATTTTAATAACTTTGACAAAATAGGTTTGGTTTATTTTTTTTTTTTGTAATTAAGTTGTAATATATTTAATACAATTTGAGTTTTTTTTGTAATTTAATTTTTTAATTTATTTAATTTTAATAACTTTGACAAAATATGTTTGGTTTATTTTTTTAATTAAGTTGTATTATTTTTAATACAATTTGAGTTTGTTTTTTAATTTAATTTTTTAATTTTTAATTTTTTTGTAATTTAATTTTTTTAATTTTTTTGTAATTTAATTGAGTTATTGTACAAAAGTTCACCGTTTTCCTCCAAAAAAAGACATTACATAGCCAAAGAAGAGACAAACAAGCTAAGAACACGGTCAACTAGTCCGATTTGGACACGAGCGAGATGTATGGCGGGTTCCTACACCACCCGCACCGCCGACTTTGGTTGGTCGGTTCTGGATATCCATATTGTTGCGTATTCTAGTCGAGGAAGGTCGACCTTTTGGTTTATGTCTCAATTCTCTATCCAAGCAATGACTTATACTCGTGCAAGCGATACCGATGGCCACTTACGTTCATCCGGGATCGGTGGAATACGTGTCTCCACACGTTGTACATGTTTTCTAATTTGTAGACTTCGTCGACATAGCTCATGGGGTCAAGACGAAGATTATGACAAGCCGCAAGTACATGAGCACATGGGTAACGGCGCATCAAATATCCCACGATCGCATGTCCTATTTGTCAAGTGTACACGATAATGCCCGCCAACAATACCTTGGCTCGATCTCATCAAACTCGTGACCGAAACCATAGGCATCGCGATCGTGACAAATCTGTGTGCATAGTGTTCGCCGTGCCTTCCCACGGTTAATTTCTTGCAAGACCTTCGCTCCATACATGGCCTCCTTGCATACGCCTCGATAACTCGCCGCTCTCTTCTAAATAGTGCCGCTTAAACGAAAATATGTCTCCCAAAACCGCCAGAATCGGCGGATGACGGGTTCCTTTAGCACGTAATTTATGCATTCGGCCAGTTTGTGGTCATATGACCATATCGTAGGCGCCATCATATGCTTGTGTCCACTGTTCAAAAGGAATATTGCATGTAGTCTGCGCCTTGGCGTTATCTTCGCATAATCGCCAACATCTCGTGAAAACGGTCTTTATTGATCTCGTACCGCCAATATACGTTGATATCGAATATTACATACCACTATTCAAATTGCGAATAAATCGAAAATTTCAAAAGAAATTATATTAATAGAAATTTCATACCCATATCGGTCACTTGCCGCTTACATCTTTTAGATCGGTGTTGCCCATAGTAGTTGGATGCCACATGCCTCGTGCAATATCGATGGTGTGTGCGATGCCACATGCTTCCTCGTCGTTCTATTGCCGCAAGTATTCCAGGCCCCGATCCGATATAACGATATGTCGGGTTGAGGCGTATATGCCTCCTTAACCTAGATAGGAAGAAGTCCCGTCATCACCGACTTCGGTGTTATTGCGAACGCAATCGGAAGGATTCTCCCACGTCGTCTTGTGCCACGCCTAGCAATAGCCGATCGCGATATCTACCATACATGAAGGTACCGTCAATTTGTACCAATGGCTTGCGGTATGTAAAAGCATCTCGGCATTGCTTAAATGTCCGAATCAGCGCTTGAACACCGCGCATCCACGGAGCGACGATCATTGTAGTACGCCGTTCGCTTCAATGTCTCATTGTCTTTGCTCGGACATATCTCTCCAAAGACTTACACCATCGCCACACTTCATTATATGAAGCGTCCCACCGACCGTGCAACTTTTCCAACGCCTTCGGCTATCCAAGCCTTTCAGAAGAGGGCGGTACCCCATTTGGCTACGAATATTGCCAATTAAGGCCAAGATCAGTAGTTTTGGGATCGGCCTTCACCGTCGGATTATTAAATCACCAACATGTCCGAATCCATCCTCGGATGATCTTGTGTTACACCGTTAACTAATTACGTTAAATAATGCAACATTACATAATATTAGTGTTATTCAAATCATTGAACACATAGTGGTACTGCATCAGGTAAGACATGTACGCGACCTTTGTACTTCTTCACCTCCCACATCCCGTCCTTTTCCTCAACGACGCCATGATTTTCCATGCACATGTGCCGCCTTGCACAAAGACACCGCCTCGTACCTATCGAGCTTTGATTTAACCATGGTGTAGTTAACCCGCCTCGATGTCAGTATTGTTTCAATGCACCAAGAAAAGTGTTCTTGTTGGAAAACGGTTACCAACTTCTAATTGGTCCGAATCCAACGAAGAATTTGTACGGTCACGCGTCCGATGTGGTAGTTCAGAAACTCCAATGCATCATCTTGAGATAGATCGACATTATGCATGTCTACCGGAGGCGAGTATGCCCTGAATAGCGGATCTTCTTCTTCTTCGTCGAACCGCCTCAACATCTTCAGTACAATTGAACGGGCTCCGGTTCGTAAAATAGTCCAACTTCGCACCGTCAGCCCCGGCTCCCGAGGTGGATCCACATCGGATTCATCGTCCGATCCTCCATAACTCGCAACAAACGAGGGCCCTCATTTGGTGGATGCCGTCGGTAATACATCATCCTCCTAAACATCTTTCGTAAAGATTCCAATCGATGTGGATTGCCATCCACTAGAAGTTGATGACGCCCCCAATGCGTATTTACGTCATCCGACGCCGATTGACGAATATGCATGTCCCATCCACCAACCGAAAGTGTCGTGCGGGGTTATGTTTTCCATACTACCACCGCACACGGCACTTCGTGTTTTGCCTCCCACTTACGTAGTGTCGACACGGGTCGTGTATTCCCTCGAACGATACTAGATGTTGAGGTCGCAACGATCACTGGAGATGAAAATTCTACATATAACTTCGAGATAGGCGATCCATCGACAAAATGATTCTCCACCATTGCCTCAAGGCTCAGGGACCTTTGATGTCGAATCGTCATATCTCACCGGATCGACCAAGCGCAAAATCTATACTTAATAGATCGAACTTTCATTGGCGTTGTTCAATATTTTACGCCCACCAAATCGACGCTTCGATTAAAACTCAATCGTATGTGTTCTCGATAAGAAAACAACACCATTTTCGGTGTCACGACTTCACCATCGTAGTAAATAACACTATTAATACGTTCACTCATTTTCGGTTTTTTTTCTTTTGCTTGAATGCTTTACGCCAATTGAGAATGCAATTTGGTGATTTATAACCTAATTTTGCCGCGCATCAGTAGCAAAAGTCGTCCACGCTGGAGCGCTTTTCACCGCTCCGGGTAATAGTGCACCTCTTGAGGCGTTTTTACCACGGTTTGTTGTAAACGTCTCTCAAAATAATTTTGCGGAGACCATCAGTAGCAAAAGCGCGTCCACGTGAGCGCGCTTTACCACGGTTTGTTCAAACGTCTCCTCAAAATTATTTTGTCGAGACTCTTGTCCAAAAATTAATTCATTTTCACATTGCAAGTGGACGAGAAGATTAAGCTTAAAAGCGCGTCACGTAGGAGCGCTTTAGGCCGCCAACTAAAGCGCGTCCACGGGCGCTTTAGTCGACGTGGCCTAAAGCGCTTCCTACGTGGACGCCTTTAGGTCGATTTCCAAAAGCGCTACCGACGTGGACGCTTTTTGGGGAAATTGCCCTTCCGTCAATATTTTTGAAACCCGTCCTTTCCGTAATTTTGTATTTTTTGGTATTTTTGGGATATTTGCCCTTCTAAAATAGAAATATTTTTGTTTTTTTATTGCCTATTTAACCCATAATACCAATCTAATGAACAATTTTATAACAAGGATAGAAACAAAATTGAAAGAAAAATATTTCTGATCAAAACAAGAGTTGAACAAATATAAAATATAGCAATAATATTTATATATGCTCGAACTGGAGGTGGACAACAGGTATAAACTATAAAGTATAAAAGAGAAAAGATGAAGGCAAAAAGCCATCACTCAATGAGCAAAAAGAAAAAGCACTCTATGAGAGTCGGTTATATCGCGCGAGGGAATTGAAAGGACGTGGCGGTCGTCGTCGTCGTCGGTCGTAGCGCGAGCACCAGAACTTTGAAATCCCTACTATACCCCCAACTTTTTCCTTTCAATTCTTTGCTTGCTTTACGTCATCCAATTATAAAGTCACGCCCATTTTCCTTTTCTTTTCAGTTCACTTCCATCATTTTCGCCCAAATCTTCACCTCAAACCCTAATTTCACGACGTTTGCTGCTAAAATTCGCCTTCCTAAACCCTACATTTCTCTCTCCTTTTTTTCTAAGTATCCGTCACTTACAGAACAATTCCCTAGTTTAAAAAAAACCCAAATCATTCCACTTTCCTCATGGATTCGAACCCTGATTTTATTTATTTTTTCACTTGTTTTTCTTATTTATTCAGATTACGAGATTTTCAGCGCTTCTCATGAACGGAAGGTTGCCATACTTTATTTATTTGAACAAACTAAAACCCTAAATTTTTGTTTATTTATTTCTTTTTATGATGGAGTCGTCCCCTATTGTTTTCGACATAAGCTCCGATGACGATGAGGCAACACCAGCTTGGGAGGAGCCGAAAGGGGACGATTACGACTGGTTGTCGGAAGTTCTGGAAGCGGTTGATAAGGGATTCGATGATCTCGATGAGGTGGTGGTCGTCGGGGAGATCAACCCTACTAAGAAGTCAAAGTCGTCGAATTCAGTGGCCAGGAAGGTTGTTGATGAGGATGATGGTGATTGTGTCGTTTTGGAAGGTGACCCTGATAAAGCGCTGTCGGATGTTAATGATCCCCAACAAGATTCCGATGAGTGTCTTATTGTCGGCCAAAAAGGACAGGTAAATAAATATATATATATCTTTGTTTCGTTGTAATTTTTGTGTGACTGAGTACGCTTATATATATTTGCTGAAATAGAACAAGATGTTTCTATGTGGTTTCCTGTAGTTCTTAGTGAAATTTGTGATTGGTTTCTTCCAAGGAAGGGAAGAATAAAACAAAGTTATTGATTCTTTATATTAATTGTCGAGCTGCTGCTGCTGATCTTTTTGTGCTTTCAGTGAGAAGGAAGGCTTTGTTTGGTGACTTGGTGTTTAGTTTTAGGATTGGTTTGCAATAGAAAATAGTTATTGAGATTTCTGGGTAGCATTGCATGTTAGAGTTGATTTTTTTTTTTTTTGTGTGTGTGTGTGTGTGTGTGTGTGTGTGTGTGTGTTTCATTGTGGTTCTAGATTTTTCTAGAAGATGTTTTAGCTCCAGCAATATTGAATGTTCATGTTGTTTAGAGAAGTGATATGCATTTATTAATAACTCTTTCAAGTTTCAACTGTTCGAAGCACCTACATTATGGGTTAATCAGTGTGTTGTGCTCTGTGACTGGAATGCACAAGTGAAAAACCTTATCATCTGGTGCTGTGAAAAAGTGTGTTCTATTCCTGTGAAAAAAATCATGTATATTGAACAATAAAATTTTTGCATGCTTTGTAGATAAACTCAATCATACTTTAGAGTTTATTATATCTTAAGTTTTATATATATATATATTTATGTCACACATCCATATATGCATCTTTATATATACACATGCACACACAAACTCACACGTCTACATATTGCACTTTGCTTCACTCAGGGTAGCGCCTTTTTGTGCCTTGTGCCTGAGGCAATTCAAGGGCTCTAGTGCCTAGAGTGGAACTTGTGCCCTTGACAACATTGGCTTGGAGAAAAATGAGACATGGAGATTGGCAGTTTTTCCTCAAGGCGGATGCTACATGGTTGAATTGCTGTAAGGGAAAATGCCCAGTTTGGAGAACCAAAAAGATCTTTGTGCTCAGCAGATCTTGACAGCATATATATTTGTTCCATTGATAATTTTGTTGTAGAAGTAGGCAAAATGGTCTAATCTTGCTGCTGAGATCACAAAAGATGGAATGTATTAATGAGGCTCAGAGTTTTCTATCATGGGCTATCAAGGAGCTGAGGTGTTCTCAGAAGCATTTACACAATGGTTGCATAACTTCTTACATTAATATTAATGTTCAATTTACTTGTTTTCTTTTTGCTTTATGTATTGAAGACTGTTTCTCACTCCTCACTGGCACCATATTTGTGATAGCTATCTAATTTCTCTTTGATCTGGTTGCAGATTGCATGCAGAGATTTTCCCCATCCACGACATGATTGTGCCAAATTTCCTTTCAGTTTGACCTCTCATGAACAGCATTGTGAATTGGTAGTTATCTTAATTTTTTGTCAAGTAACTTGAAACTTTATACTTTGTGATCATTGGTTGCTGCACTGTTTCAGATTTAGGTGCTCTTAAATTTAGCTTGCATTTAATGGATGCCCTTTTGAAATTGCAGTGCCATTGCTTTGTTTGTGACACACGAGCACCGTGTTGTTATTGGGGCTCGGGTATCTCTACTACCGATCATTGTCATGCCACTGATAAAGAGGAGAAGTGGAAGACATTGCGGAAGACTTTCAGGCATGGGAGAAATTTTCCCATATCACTTGCAAAAGCTCCAGTCACTTCTTATTCTACAGCAACGCCCCGAGTAAACCAAGCTACACGTTGTGACAACATGCAGTTCACACAACAAAATCAAGTTTCTAGGCTAACTCCGACTCGAGCTGCTGGGAATTGCATGCCTCAAAGTCACAACCAACGGCCGTCCATAATTCGTGCTTGTTCATCATCTACCAGATATGGGATTCCTTATAACCCAAATGTGGGTAGTCAACGTGTTTTAAATAGGACAATGCAGTCACGTTCTGTTTCACAGCAGTTACTTGGTGTGCATAATACTGTAATTCGAAGGGATCGAGGTATTAGGATTAGTAACTTGGCTTCCCAATTTGTCCCTTCCAACACCATGTCTAAAAGAATGGAAGTTGCCTCAACAATGAACCGCACTGCATATGTTCCTGTGGAAAACATTACTTCTACTATTGCTTCACAGCATCAACAGAATCCAGCTTCACTTACAATACCATATGAAAGGAATTCAAATCCCATTGGATGGCCAAATTTTTGTCCTAGTTCAAATTTAGGGACATATACACACCAGAGCTCTTCACAGCCTAGTGTGGACGGTGTCATTACAAACTCAGCACCCTCCCAATCCTCGGCATACAGTCAGGCTGTTCTTCAGTCAAGCTTGAACCAAGATACTAATCAGCTTCAGAATCAAAATCAACCTGCAGCAATTCATGCCTTTTCAGATTATGACTTAAATTGGGTCAACAACATCGGTGTAAGCAATCAACAATCTTCTGTTGATCATGTACAGCTTCAAACCCCAGGGTCCACAAATGAGAAAGAACCATCCAAGGAGGTAAATGAGGGAGATAGATTATTTTACAGCGAGCTTGAGAACTTCCTTTTGGATGACCAATCCATTCCTGGAGATGTTCTTGCTGCAGAACTTAATCCACTTTCCCCCAATCATGCATCTATTGATACTGGTATGAATCCCTTTGATATTGACACCTCTTGGGATTGTCTAACTCGCGTGTAGCTGATTAGCATTATTGTGCATTCTAGAGAAGTAAACTTGGTTCTTGTGACATATAACTTAAAAGAGAAGTGAGATATAGGTTTGCGTTTTGTAGGATTGATTTAGTGACTGTATCATAATAGAAGGAAGCTATGGGGGTGTACAATTGTACAAAAAGGAACAGCAGGGGCTGTAAAGAAATGGGTCGTTTATTCGCCACCCAATTTTCAATAATATTATCAATTTTCCTATATTTGAGTAAAAGAAGAGTTCGAGGTTTCAAAGGTTAGCAGGGTTTTCTTAATTCTTATGTACATGGGGAGACTGATTTAATCTTTAGCACAAGGAGGCTTCCACCGATGGTTCCATCTATGATTATTAAGGAAGCTACAGCCCTCTCGATTATCAGTAAGTCTGAAATTTACTATAATGTTTCAGGTTTGATTGATGATGTTTTATATATGTATTGCTTGTTTTTAATTCATTTTTATGAAAATAGTGATAATATGGGAATATAAATGAAACCTGGAAACCACACAACTCACAAGTGTGGAGTGAGAAGAGACTTTTCTTTAAATCTTGAGATGATACCAATTTTGTCCATTCCGGTTCTCTGAACAACTTTTACCAAAAAAATACCAGAAGGGTCAATCTTTTTGAAAGTAAATCGTCTTCATTAATCAGCAAGCAAATAGTTCTCACCGTACACCCTTTTCTTATGGTCCTGCACTTTCATTCAAGACATCTTCATTAAGAATGTAAGATAATATCATATAAAAATGTTGGGGCAATATCCGAAGCCCTAACATTGTATATTGGCACGAAACAAAGCTATTCTCGTAAAAACGTGAGCCTTTTATTAGCTTTTATGAGTGTCCAATAAAAAGATACATTGTCTAAGGTCACCAAAGATAAATAACTCGCAATGTTGATATAGTAATACAATAAGGAAGAAGTATAAAGGAGGTAGTGATGATTGTTACGAAGGTTGGTTTATCTAGTTGGGATAAAGAGTTGGAGATTATAAAGAGTGAAGGTGAAGAGTGCCCAAGCTAAGAGTTGGAGGTATGCTGACAGGGTGCATGTCTAGTATTTTTGAAGAGTTGATACTTTTTTCATCGTTCTCGGAGGTATTTATAGGTGAAGGCCTCTACAAGATGGTGTTAACGTATTAGACTAGCCATTTGATCATCATTACATAACGTATGGAGGGATGTCTTCGATGGGACGTGTAATTATGTGATAAGATATTTTATAATTTATTTTAACTTGATCCAATAAAACAGTCGAGCCCATAAAATATTTGGTGACTAATAACTTCAACTTTTCAATGAAGACTAGACTATCTATTGCTCGGATAGTCATCTCAGAAGGATGAGCTCACAGTCTCTTGACTTCATTGGTGGCAAGCTTATTGTTCATGCGATCTTTTAACTTGCCACGTATTTTGACTAAGATGAGGATATAACACTTTAGAAGATGGCTTAATGACAAACATGTTTTAATATGAATAAATTAGTCCATCTGTGATTTGGTGGACTACATTTTCGGAGCTTTAGTTAATTCAACAAGAAGTATTATTGTTTTATTTTAATAGTAAACTACATTGATAGTCGCTAACTATTAATAATTTTTTATTATTTAATTATGAAAAATTATAAAATAATTATCTAATTATTCAACCTTTTATTTTTGGTCATGAGACATTAAATTATTAATGCAAAGATGATTTAGATAATTTTAAAATTGACATAATAGAAACTTTTAATCTTCAATATTTATATATTGTGTCATTTTAATATTGATTCCAAAAATAATTAACCAATTTACAAATTGTATAATTTGGTCTCTTTTTTAATCAAATTTTGTTGATAAAATTGTTTTGTTAGCTTTTTAGGTGAAAGGATTATAAATAAAATCGAATTACATAATGTGTAAATGTTGATGATTAGTTTTTCTTTTAGAATCAAGACTAAATTGATGCAATGCATAAGTGTTAAAAGTTAGAATTGTTATTATGTTAATTTAAAAGTTGACGCATAATGTTCCCGTTACCTTGTTCAGTGTCAAAAAAAAAATAAAATTTAGTGACTACTAGTTTAGTTTGGTCATTATTTAAAAACTTCAACCTCAAGGTCAACAAGAACATGGATCGAGCAGGGGTTATGTAAACACTTAAAATATGTTATAAGCCTTCATACTCTTTGTAAATTTAAAATTTCTCTTTATACTTATATTTTCAAGAATTTAATCTTTTATTGTTTCAGATTTTAAAATTAGATTTAATTATCAATACGGTTAAATTTTTATTAAATTTTGTGAGTGTAACATTTTAAAATTTAAGATAAAAGCTCACTTGTAGTCATATAATAAAAAAGTTAAAGGTTATAATAAACCTCAACCTAACAAAAAAAAATGTTAACAATTGAACTTAAATTTTTAAATCAAAGACTTAATTTCTTAAAATACAAATAAGAAATTAGATTTTAAATGTATGAAAAATATAGGCAGTTAGAATATATTTTACCCTTTCATAAACTGATTAAAGGAATGGTTTTAGAAATTTTGATTTACTCTTAAAACTTGTGTTTGTCGATATTTCTTCTTTCTAGTAGTCTCTATTGCTCCCATACTTCAATACTTCTCTCCTTTTCCAGCGCACAGGAGTTTCAATTGGAACCAACGAGATGGCGCTATGGATGGAAACTGGCTCTGAACCCAAAACTGAAACAGAGATCGCTGATCTTGAAGCCATCTCTGCCCTCAAAGAATCAACTGCTCTCGAACTCAAGGTTTTCCTTTTTATTCCTCTCTCTAATCCTTAACTCCCAAAAACTCCAACTGTTCCTTTTATCTTATTCCTTTTGAAAAATGGGTGTTCCAGGAGAAAGGCAACGAGCTTGTGAAAAAGGGTAAAAAGCATTACCCAGAAGCCATCCACTGTTACAGTAGAGCCATCAATCAAAAAGCTCTAAATGACCACGACACCTCCGTTTTATTCTCAAACAGAGCTCATGTGAATTTACTCCTTGGGAATTATCGACGTGCGCTCTCGGATTCTCAAGATGCCATTAAGCTTTTCCCTGCTAACGTTAAGGTACTGGTTTCAGTTATTGTCGTTTTTTTTAGGTTAGTGTTTCAAAAAAAGAACCCTTTTTTGAGAGTTGGGTCACCGTGGAATGTCTTTATTTAGGCGTATTATCGAGCTGCCAAAGCGTGTCTATCATTGAATCTGCTAGCGGAGGCGAAATCTTATTGTGAAAGTGGAGTTGGAAAAGACCCAAGTAATGAGGAGTTAAAGAAACTGGCAAAGCAAATTGATTTAAAGAAGTTGGAACAGGAGCAACGTGAAGCCCAAGTTTCTAAGGCTCTTGTAGAGGCTAAGGTTCCTACTTTTGGACTTTGCAAAATACTTTTTCTTGAATTAGAAAAAAGAAGAAAAGCTCGGTATCTTATTGCTTTTGCTTGATTAGGACCTCGTTTCTGCCATTGAAGATAGAAGGTTGAAGCTTGGGAATGCAATGTATAGAGAACTTACCGGATTAAGGAAGCCGGTTTTGGATAAAAATGGAATTCTTCATTGGCCTGTTTTGCTACTCTATGCGGAGTTTTTATCTAGTGATTTTATAGAGGACTTCTGCGAAACTGACATGTTTTCAGCTCACCTTGATATCATATCCATTCTATTTCATCATTTAAGAATCAAACTGCTTATTATTTTCTCCATGTGATTTCTAATATCTTCATTTTGTGCCTTATGTAAGTGTCCTTAACTCTCAAACATGTTTTCAGAAAGTTGCCCACCTTTACCATGGGATAAGGAAAACCGTTATTCCCGTGACGCGATTGAACTCTACTTTGAGGTAAGCACTGTTGGTAATGAATTGATGGTTGTGATGAACTCAAGCATCAAGTGATCTAATTGGACAAATTCTAGTATAGTATGCTTGGCATGGATATGTTATATTAGGCATAGAATGGAATCACCAAATGAATCATTGGCAAGCATATTGTGCTATACTGAAATGACTGGTTGCCTACTTGCAGCAACTTTCTTCGAAGAGAGATTGTTAAAATCACACTGTTTTGCTAGAGTCAAAGACATGAGTCTGTTTTCACTTGCCATCGCAATCTTTGATGAAAATTTCATTATCCTTTATTATTGACAGGCTGGTTCTGGGATTTGCCCATCTAAGAGAAAAATTCTCCGATATCTCCTAGAAGGGACTGCAGCTGCGAATGTGGAAAGCATTGGAGAGGAAGAAAAGGATGCAGCTGATGGTTCTCCATACAACAGTTCTGCAGGTCATATGCTTTCTTCTCTACTTCTCGGATCAAATTTTCTCTTTATTAGTTGCTATATGTTGGTAGCTTTCTGTTGCTTGAAAAAAAAAAGGGTGAATCACTGTGTGTGTGTTAGGGCATATCTTCCTTCTTGAAATTATTTTAAAAGTTAAATCAACTCAATGGACTTGTTGGCAGCCTCTGATTATCACCATGTATTTTTGTAACTATTGGTGTTGTTTCTCTTTAATCCAATATGAATGTGTTTAGTATATTAATACCTTGAAAATGGAATCAACCCTGTTTCCTCATTCACTTTGGCTATGCTACGGATTACCCCATTATTTTTATCGAAAGGTCCTGTGGTTTTATGTTTCAGGTTCATCCAAATGGGTCAAAGTGAATGAAAAAAGAACACTTCACGACGTGTTGAAAGAATCAAACTTCATTATTCCAATGATACCAGGTTGGTTTTTATGTCTGCATGATTAATCAAAGCAAACCCATCATAGTTTTTTTTGCAAATACGTACACGTGCAGATTTGTCACCAATGGACCAATGGAAGCTTTTCTTATATCCTTGTTGCAGTCTTTTACGTCGTTTCAAAAAGATCTGGCTTTTATAAGGACTTCATAACTGGAAAATGGAGACCTCCAGCATGAATAGAATGCACATGCTAGACAGCAAGCTTGGGGTTTGTACACTGTAT
Organism: Gossypium rotundifolium; assembly: GCA_025506655.1. Taxonomy (NCBI): domain Eukaryota; kingdom Viridiplantae; phylum Streptophyta; class Magnoliopsida; order Malvales; family Malvaceae; genus Gossypium; species Gossypium rotundifolium. Next base: position 163,073,062 of record CP106732.1, on the reverse strand, counting down.
ACGATGGTCATGATGTTCTTCAAGTGAGCTTAAAGTTTCCAAGCCATTGATTTGTTCGTGTATTAGTTGGCATTTCATATTTTCACAACAAAGACAAAACTGGAGAAGACTAGGTCTAGGAGGAAGGAGTTTCTTTTACATCTTTATAACTTGAGTGATAATGTCCATTTTTGAGTTGAGCCATCAAAATTGCATCATTGGTTTATCTATAAAGCACGTGAAGGGCATTACAAGTCCTGTTTTTGGAGCTAAAACTTATGAAAATTTCTGATAATAACAAAGATTTAAGTATCATTCTCGGATGGCATAACTGGGATTTCACCGAGTCCAGATGAAGTTATGTGAAGCTATCAAATGCTCAAATTCATATTGCGCTATGCAGCCTAGAAAAGAAAGAAAAAAAAAAAAAAACTAAGGCAAATAAAAGAAGTTCAAGAACCTTTTTTTTTTAACCAAAGAAAAAGCTCACATTTTTAAACTTGAAAATGCGTTGAACATTAAAATCTAAATGCTTACTCATCATGCTTCCTATTTAGTAGGAAACTAACAAAATTCTGTTAGAAATCTCTTTAAAACCTCCTAGTCTATAGGAATGAGTTCCCTTGGCTCCAAATACCATGAAACCTTAAAAGACTGGAATCTCAATTGCTACATCACCTGATACCTCTCCATTTTCTCTTTATCTTATTTGCCGGCATCTGTGATGGCTGGTTTTACCTGCTCTGCTGCTGATCTTCGTCCTCTTCTCGGTACTGCTGCCAATGCCACCGCTGCTGCTGAATACATATGCAATGGCTTCAATACTGTTTCAAACAAGTTAGTTGCTTCAACGTATGCCATTGATAACACCTACCTCCTTTTCTCAGCATATCTTGTATTCTCCATGCAGCTTGGTTTCGCCATGCTTTGTGCTGGCTTCGGTACGTGCCAAGAACACCATGAACATCATGCTTACAAATGTCCTTGATGCTGCCACCGGTAGTTTATTCTACTACCTTTTTGGCTTTGCTTTGGCCTTTGGTTCTCCTTCCAATGGCTTTGTCGGGAGGCACTTTTTCGGGCTCGAAAAGTACCCTTCCCCGTCTGGAGACTATAGTTTCTTTTTGTATCAATGGTCTTTCGCCATTGCAGCTGCTGGAATCACCAGTGGCTCTATTGCAGAGAGGACTCAGTTCGTTGCTTATTTGATATATTCTTCCTTTTTGACTGGTTTGGTTTACCCCATAGTTTCTCATTGGTTCTGGTCTACTGATGGTTGGGCGAGTCCGGTTCGAGAAGGTCACCTTTTATTCGGATCTGGGGTGATTGATTTTGCTGGTTCTGGAGTTGTTCACATGGTTGGAGGCATTGCAGGCTTATGGGGTGCCTTGGTTGAGGGTCCTCGCATGGGTCGATTCGATGGTGATGGCAAGGCTGTGTCGTTGCGTGGACATAGTGGAACATTGGTTGTTCTAGGAACATTTTTGTTATGGTTTGGCTGGTATGGGTTCAATCCAGGTTCCTTCCTCAGTATCTTGAAAACATACGAACAAACCAATTATTCTTCTTATTACGGGCAATGGAGTGCCATTGGGAGAACTGCTGTCACAACGACGATTGCAGGAAGTTCAGCTGCTTTGACAACCCTCTTCGGCAAGCGATTGCTCACAGGCCACTGGAACGTCACCGATGTTTGCAACGGTTTGCTCGGTGGGTTCGCAGCAATCACTGGCGGGTGTTCAGTCGTCGATCCCTGGGCTGCAATCATTTGCGGGTTCATCGCAGCTTGGGTCCTCATCGGATGCAACAAGCTCGCCGAGATGTTAAAGTACGATGACCCCTTGGAGGCAGCACAACTACATGGAGGGTGCGGCGCATGGGGGATCATTTTCACTGCATTGTTCGCCAAGAAGGATTACGTAAATGAGATATATCCAGGGAAACCTGGGAGGCCGCACGGGCTGCTGATGGGTGGTGGAGCACGGCTGTTGGCTGCACATCTGATACAGATCTTGGTGGTGATAGGGTGGGTGAGTGTGACCATGGGTTCAGTGTTTTGGTTGCTGAAAGTGTTTGGACTATTGAGGATCTCGGCAGACGCGGAGATGGCTGGCCTAGATGTGACAAGCCATGGAGGATTGGCCTATGCATATCATGATGAAAACAATGATCAAAGTGTGAAAAATTCGTTTCCGATGGCAAATATGGGTAGTAGTAATGCTTGATTCGTTATTGTGATTTAGATTTTGTAGAAATTGTTGTAGGCTCCCGAGGAGAATGGCACTGGCTTACTATGTCATACAAATGTTATACTAAACCTGCATGCTTGTATGCATCATAGTTTGATTCGTATGGACCTTTAGAATTTAAGTTGTTTTGGATTAATTGTTTGAGTTTGCAATTTAATATATATTAAAAATAAATAAACAAATGAATATTTGTTATATATCTTGCTCTGTATAGGAAATTAGGGATCTGTAGAGGCATTTGCCTCAGTTTGCACCATGTAAACTCTCTCTCTCTCTCTTTTAAAATTATATTTAGGACCTATATATAGGATTAAACCGACTTGATTCAATTGGTTTGATCGGTTTAGCTATTAGACTAATAATAATTAATTAAATAATTAAAAATTTAAAAATTTATTAAATCGGTTCAACTTGTTCAACTAATAATTTTTAGTTATTGTTTTAATATTTTATTTTATCGATTTTAAACAATTTTCGATTCAACTGGTTTAATCATTTTGTTTGAACCAATATACTGATCGATTTTTGGTCTAATTTATTCGACTGAATAATTTGGTTATATTTAAAGAACATTATCATATTTAATAAAATTTAAATTTGATAATAAAATGAATCTAATTGTTAAATTTATATATAAAAATTGTACAAAATAAAATGAACTTAATTGATAAATTTAAGGTCAAAAGCTATATTATCCCTATCAAATCAACAACTACATACCCTGACTAAATAATAACGAAAAATGAGTAAAAAAGGTCCAGTTTTTATGCGTTGGAAAGACGAGGAGAAAAACTAGCACTCACGATGTGAAAATTGTCAAAACGGCAATTGACTCCCTCTGTTAAGGCGGTGACAGTGCAGAAGCCATATTTTAGCAAATGCCTTTTCATCTGTATCATACATCCAACGGTTGGTATTGCACCGAATATCAATCAATGCAATCCCAGCCGTTACGTGGTTCTCCCAGTGAAGTCTACCTAACCCTCTTTTCTTTGCAAGCCCATGGCGGTGACTTAGACGCGTTAAAATTGAGCTTGCAAGAACGTGCTTTTTAGCGTTTAGTATATTTATTTTAAAAACCATTATAATTCTATAATAATCGCGGCTTTATTCCACGCTCCTTTTTGATTACCTGTTGCAGCCGTTCATCGCTCGTAAGTAATCAATGGCTTGATACACGGGCGCGTGGCCCTACTACACGAGTTGCCTTCTGACAATTGTAAAAGGAAAGTATTCATAATGAGTTTGAGGAGAATATGATTGAAAAAAGGACATGTAAGCGTCAGGGTATCTACGTGGCTAACTATGATTAGTCTTTCCTCTAATTCATTTCTCTTACCAGCTGTATTTTTAATAACAATTTTCTTCCTTTAGATTATGTTGCTTAATTCTCTTTCCTTTCAATTTTCCGTGGCTTCTCTTGCACTTCTAATTAATAATTAATTAAACTCAGAATATTGAAAATGAAAATTAAAAATAGGAAATGTCATAAATGCCCATGAAATGGCTAGGAAACCTCGGCAAGTAGACAAAAACCCTCCGCAAAAGTCTCGTGACCTCTTTCCATATATATTTGGATATGCCACGTTTAAAAGTCACTAAATTATTACTATATTTAATTTTAGTCACTCAATTTTAAAATATTACAAAATAGTTATTATATTATTAAAAAATCTCATTTAAGTCAATAGGATATTAAAATCGTTCTTATATGGTTTCTCTATTTGCACCGCTTATACTAATTGAATACTCTCATTTTTCTTATATTCTATTATTCAATTTTTTTCATTAAGTAGCTTTAAAAGTCACAAATCTATAAATTAAAATTTAAATAGCGTTTATTTTTTTATCTTTGACACTGATCATTAAATTGATTTAAATTTAAGGTATATTTTTTTACCTATTGTTGGGCACTAAACTATTCTATAAATCATCATATCATCATTTAGAGCTTGTTAGTGACTTTAAAAAAATAATAGCAATGATTTAAATAATTTTTTTGAATTATTCAATGACTTAAATAAACTTTTAAATAATTCAATGACCATCTTATGACTTTTAAATTAAATTATTAAAATATAAATTCACTGATAATTTTGTGAGCTAAAACGTTGCTTACCTTGGATATTTTTACTCCTAATGATGTAATTAAATAAAGTGAAGGCCAAAATTGCCTGCTCCATGACTCACGGAATCAATCACTCTTAACTTGCTTCATTGTTTGAGGTGCCATTGCTTTACTATTTTCCCTTAGGGTTAATATGCAGTTTGGTACTGAAACTATACCTTCTTTCTCAATGTGGTACTTATGGTTTTTTCTCTCAATTTCGTACCCGTGGTTTTATTCCTTCAACTTTTTTACCCCAAGCCGTTACAGAAAGTGACATGGCAATATTGGGCCAATCATCAACTAATACTTGCATACTATTTGTTAAAAATAATTTTTTTTACAATTTTCCATTTTTTTCCCTTTTTATCTCCAAGCGGTTTTTTTTCTTCTTTTATTTCTCCCTCGTCATCATCGTTCATCAACTTCTCCCCACCGACGTGCAAGTTCCTTAAGCCTAGGCAACATTTACAACCCGTCGATGTGCAAGCCGCCACTAGTTGGGGGGCCGTCGCCGCTATCAACGCTCTTTGGCTCATCCAACCTTTCTATTGGTTTAAGAAGACCTTTCTGGAGAAACCAAAGTTGAAGTAGAAGCAAACGAGACATCAAAATCTTGGAACTCATTGCGATTTTATCTATCAAGTTTGCTGATGAACAAATTATGGAAAGAATAATAATAAAAATAAAATAATGTAGTAATTGTAAATTTTTGTGGTTTATTGTTAAGAGAACAAAGCCTTTTTTTGCTTTTGGCATCAATTATTGGATAGTTTTAAACCCTTCATCTTCAAAAAAAATTCTCCCATCATAATTATTAGGAAGATTTTATATGAGTTCTTTTTAAGAACTTAAAGATTTCTAAAGGGTTGGATGAGAAAATGAAAGAAAATGGTGAAGGAATTTGTTTTTTCTAAAAATATAGTTGGTGGGTTTTGAACCGGAAGTTGAAAGGAACCAAAATCAGAGATTTAAAACAAAAGATAGTGTCGCTGGAATCTGGGAGTGGTCATCGAAATTTGGGATTTTTTGTCAAAATCTGGGAAATTATGATTTTTCCGACGAAAACATGAGTTCTCCGATAATTGGGGTTTACGATTTGAAGAACAAGGAGAGGAGAAACAAAATAATAAATAAAAAGTTAAAAAGGTTCTTTTTATTAAAAAAAGTAAAAACATGAAAGAAATGGCAAATAAAAAAGGAAATAAAAGTGGACAACATTGATTAACCAAGGTTTGTTCTTTGTGACGTAAAAATTACGGTGCTCTCTCGTAAGGCTTTGACAACGGAAGATCTTGGAGGCGATGGGCATGGTGATCTGGGTGTGACCCTTGGGGACTATGGGAGATTAAAAAAAAAATCAGTATACCGTTTAGTTTATTATAATGGAATATGTTGTAATTGAATAGAATTATAATCAGTAATTTAACTATTTGATTGATGGAATAAAATAGAAATGTAATAGTATTTTGTATTTGTTGAATAAAACGATATTGTAATAGCATAAGGAAAAAAATTAAAATGATTAGAATACTTTTAGTAGAATTTTTTTAGGCAGATGATTATTATTATTGTTATTAAATTTTAATAAGATTATTATTAAAACAATTTAATAAAAATAATAAATGATTTAACTATATTTTAACATTATTATTAAATATAATTTAATAAAAATATAAATTAATAACAATCTTAATATAATTATTATTATATGAATTTAAAAAATCAAAATATATATAATTTACTTTATTATTTTTAAACTGTAATACATATTTAATGTGTTAAAATATCATTAGTGAAACAAATAATTTAATTATTCTATAATAAAAACAAAATATTAGAAGTAATAAATAACTTGAGAATTATATTTCACATCCAAGTATAATATTCATATATTAACAAAAAGTTATATGATTTCATTAGTTTATATGTCATAATCCATATGTTTTAAAATTTTACAACATAAAAAGTTACAACATTGTAATGACATTCTATCATGTCATTATACCATCCAAATATTACAAACACAAAAAGTTCCTAAAATATCATCAACACAACCATGATTTTTAATGGTCAGCAATAATTCTTCTGACTCATTCCAATCGCACAGCAGAAGGTAAACTAAAGAAAATGAGCATTTGTGTTGGATGATCTGGAATTTTGCTCAATGCTCGATAGCGCTCATCCTCAGTTTAACCTTCTACTTCACATAATGTTTGATATAATTTCATAGCATTTTTTTGAATGGCCATTTCTGACTTTTGTTGAATTAGCACTTCGGAGGCAATACTCTTACTGATTTCAAGGCCAACGGTCCGTATATTTTCCGCCAATAAAGTGGCAGCATCATTAAATGAAGTAGAAGAATCACTTACATCAGAAATCTTTTTTCTTCTTTGAAAATGTGGAATCACCTTGGTTTCTACCTGATTGTGGTTGTGTAGTTGAAAGATCCACGTCATCCAAAAATATCAGCTTCGCATCCATGGAAATCGTTTCTTTCTTCATGAGTATTTGTAGTAGCCACATCCTCAACATCTATTTCTTCAATAATATCAGCGGCTGCTTGAGCATCTTTCCCAATGGCTCGATCTTTTGTGTAGGTGGCAGTAAGTTGGTCATAATAAGGGAAACTCCGATGTTTGAATTTAACGGCTTCTTTATGACTCTATAAAAATGAGGAATTCATAGTAGATATAAGTTTGGTCAAAATAAGATAATAAAGACTTGAAATAATTCTTACATTTATATGTGAGTTCCACACCGCATCTTCAACAACAACAAGCTACCTATGCTCATCCCAACCAAAGCTGTTATTGTTTTTTTCGCTATTGTTTCAGCCTTTAAGACAGAAGAAAACACCAAACTACACTGTTTAAAGACTAGAAAAGAAAGGTCAAAGTTCAAACCTCAAAAACCCTTTTCTCTCTTTTGTATTTCTTTGTTGCTTAGTTCATTGGGTTCTATCATGTACTGATATTGACCCCATTACTTACATCTCTCAGTTCCTTTGGGCAAGGCTTTTATTTTTTTTTTTTGAAAAGAGGGGTTTTTTGCTGGTTTACCAAGGTGGTTTATGCAAAGGCAATGTTAGGTTTACCATGGTGGTTTATGCAAATGATAAAAGGAAGCCTATATATTCATTATAATCAAATACAAGAATGGCTTTCTTTAGCTTATTACCTGTAATTGACATTGAGTATTTGGTTCCACTAATATTTTCCTGTTGGAACAGGATGATAACAGGTACAATGCAAGCAGGGGGCCACACTTAAACTTCAAGCGTGCTGAGAAGGCTCGTATTCTGGCAAACAAAATTCCAGGTATCAGAATAATGAGTTCACCCATAACATAGGATAAGAATGTCAAATAAGATGTGGCTAGATATTCATGCATGAAATGCTTTCACAAAATTAACCAACAAATTGAAAGACGGGCATTTGCATACATGCAATATAGCGATTAAAAGATGGTGCTCAAGAAATGTGCCAGTGTAATGAAACTCTCCCCCTACAAATACATTAATTAGGTGATGATTTTGTAATTTTGATGATCAGAAAAATAACCTAAGTTTCGATGGGTTGAGCTGCAGTGTAGTTATTCCTTTTTTGTTTTTTCTTAAAAAAATGGTCATAAACTCACTAAAAAATTAAACACAACCAATCTTTTAGCCCACCTAGATAATAAGAAAGCAATAAAAAGGAAAAAGAAAAAGAAAAAGAAAATAAAGAATACCCTTTTTCTTACAATGCCAAATAGTTGTTAAACTGAGCCAAAAGTTTTTACTTTTTTACATTTTACACATTAGAAATCAGAACCCCATAAATGGATAAAAAACATCTCATCAACAGAGTAGAAATAAATAAATTAATCAAATCCTAGAATCCTTAGCTATTACTAATTCATTCCTTCTTTCTAGGAAACAGTCAAACTCAAATAAATAGAGATGATTATGAAGAGCAATTCAATTGCGACAAAAAACTAATGTTTAGGCCTTCTGCTCAGAGTTGAAGATAACACGAAACTATCAGAAGAAACTAACGCATTTACACAGACAAAAATGACAAAATTAAGAATTTGAGAAACAAAAAATCGATAATACAATCTTTAAAGCACCTAAAATCAAACAACGAAATTGAAATAATACCTACCCTTTACTAACAATGAGGCCAAGCTTGCAACCTTCTTCCAAGGGATCTTAAATTTTAGGAGTTAGTTTAAAATGCAGCACAAGCTATTACAACAGATATATCAAGTAACCACATTAAAATATCATGTTACACCCATTAGGACTCAAAAATAAAGAGAGGGCAATAACATAGAAAAATATAGCAATATGGTTTCCCATCACCTACCACAGGACTAGTAATCGGACCACAGAGCCAAGTAAATGAAGAAAAAGCATGCTCTATTCCAAGTGTTTGCATGAATCAACAAAATTTACAGTAATCAGAGAAGCTCAGAGTGTTGAAAAGAAATACATCCAAGGCTAAAAATAATAATAAATAAAGAGGTAGTATTACATAAGCAAGAAGTTGACAAAATATTTTAAGAATTATTTTACATGCAAACTATTCTTCCAAAAATGACTATAACATTCTTTTCTTTAACTAGTACATTTTAATTTATATTGTTAAAGATGATAAGTATTTCTACAAATTATAAGAAAAATTTCTAGAAAATGATAATAAAAGAAAATCTGCCTCTCAATGCCATGATCTCTCTTCGTGACCTATAACTACACCAATAATTCTTTTTGCAGTACATGAAAACTAAGCAAATTAATGACTAAACAATAGTGAAAAAGAATTGTAGCATCCACTATCTAACCAATTTAAGAATACCAACAAGAAGTGCACTAGTTGATTTTATTTTTCTATTTCCTACAAATAACCCCCCAATAACACAAAAATTATCATTAAATGTAAACACATTGCACCAAATTCAAACTTCAAAATATCCATAGTCACTAGCCTACTATTTTTCATTAAAACACTTAAACTAACATAAATTACAAGAATGTTTAGGCCTTCTGCTCAGAGTTGAAGATAACAGTTAGATTTAAGTGACCTGAATCCTTATTTAAATAAAATACAATGGTAAAATAAAATAAAAGAAGAATCCCTATAGAACTACACTTCTTTTATTTTATTTTAAATAAGGTTTTTTAAACCTTATTAAACTCTATCTATTTGATATTGATTAGAATAAGGTGTTTCAATCTTACTACACTCCTATTAGAATATGGTTTTACAATCCTATAAATAGACATAGTCTATTCCTCTTGTAATCATTATTTGAATTTGACATAGTGAATTTTCTTCTCCTCTGCCCGTGGTTTTTTTCCCGAAAGGGTTTCCACGTAAAATCTGTGTGTTCTTTAATTTTTATTTATCTTATCTTTGTGATATATTGCCATTACCGACATTATATTTTAACAAATTGGTATCAGAGCTTCCGGGTATTTCATATCGATTACGGTAATGGCATCTTTAAAGTATGAAATTTCGTTGTTGGATCGCAACACCAGATTTGTGTTGTGGCAGATAAAGATGCAGACAGTTATTGGACAGATGGATTTAGAGAAAGCTCTACTAGGGGTAGATAAGATGCCTTCGACATTGAAGGAGGAAGAGAAGAAGCGCAAGGATCGAAAGTTGTTAACACAGTTACATCTGCATTTGTCTAACGAAATTTTACAGGATGTGATAAAGGAGAAGACCACCACTACATTATGGAAGAGGCTAGAACAAATATATATGTCGAAAACTCTAACTAGCAAGTTGCATATGAAGCAACGTCTTTATGCTCATCCTTTGGAGGAAAGTGCGTTTATGCACGAACACTTAACAGTGTTTAAAGAAATTCTCTCAAACTTGGAGGCAATGCAGGTTCAGTATGATAAAAAAGATCTAGGGTTGATTCTACTTTGTTCGTTGCCCCCGTCTTATTCAACCTTCAGAGATACGATTTTATATAGCCGCAAGTTTCTTACAACTGATGAGGTTTATGATTCTTTGACCTCGTATGATAAGATGAATCATCTTTTGGTTAAACCCGACTCTTAGATAGAAGGTCTCATTGTTTGTGGGAGATAAGATCGGAATGCTTATGATAATCGTGGAAGAACACATGAACGGAATCCTCGCGGTAAATCTAAGGGTAGATCGAAGTCTTCAAATAGAGGTAAAACTTGTAACTTCTGCAAGAAAAAAGGGCATATTAAATCCAAGTGCTATAAGCTACAGAATAATATTAAAAGGGAGGCTACGAATCAAAAGGGAAAACAACCAGAAAATTTTGGTGAAGCTGATATTGTAAAAGACTACAGCGATGGTGAACTTTTAGTCACTTCTGTCAAAAATTCTAAAATGAACGAGGAGTGGATAGTTGATTCAGGTTGCACCTTCCATATAAGTCTCAATCGGGATTGGTATACAACTTACGAAACAATGTCTGAAGGTGTTGTTTTGATGGGAAATAATGCTTCGTGTAAAATCGCAGGTGCTCGAACAATTAAAGTTAAGATGTTTGATAGAGTTGTCAGAATACTTAGTGACATAAGACATGTTCCAAATTGAAGAGAAATTTAATTTTGTTAAGTAATATTGATTCAAAAGGGTATAAATACACAGCTGAAAGTGGGATTTCGAAGATTTCCAAAGGTTCCCTCGTTGTGATGAAAGAGAGGAGAAAGACTGCCAAGTTATATGTTTTGCAGGGTTCTACTATTATTGGTGATGCAGCTGCCGCTTCCTCTTCCTTGTCAGATGATGATATTACTAAAATTTGGCATATACGTCTAGGGCATATGAGTGAGAACGGCATGGTAGAATTGAGCAAAAGAGGACTTCTTGATGGGTAAGGATTTTACAAACTGAAGTTCTATGAGCACTACGTTTTGGGGAAGCAAAAGAGAGTTCGATTCACCAGAGGAATCCATAACATGAAGGGAACATTGGAGTATATTCATTCTGATCTGTGGGGGCCATCAAGAGTGCCTTCAAGAGGTGGAGCTAATTATATGCTAACTTTTATTAATGATTTTTCCAGAATAGTTTGGGTATTCTTCCTAAAGCGAAAAGCGATGTGTTTTCCATATTTAAGTCTTGGAAAACTATGATTGAAAAATAGACGGGAAAACAAATAAAATACCTCCACACAGACAATGGCTGAGTTTTGTTCTGATAAGTTTAATAAACTGTGCGAGTCAGAAGGGATCGTGAGACACTTGACAGTTCGTCATAGTCCACAACAAAACGGCATTGCAGAACGAATGAATAGAACGATCATGGAGAAAGTTTGATGTATGTTGTCAAATGCCAATTTACCAAAGTCGTTTTGTCTTAAAGCGACCTCTCTCGCATGTTTTTGATTAATCGATCTCCATCCGTTGCCATTGAGAAAAGACTCCACAAGAGGTATGGTCCGGTAATCACATTAATTATTCTAATTTAAAGATCTTTGGTTGTCCTGCGTATGTTCATGTTGATAATGGAAAATTGGAACCGAGATCCATTAAATGTGTTTTTCTTGGTTATAAAGCTGGTGTAAAGGGTATAAGTTATGGTGTCCTGGAAATAGAAAAGTTGTGATTAGCAAAGATGTTATTTTTGATGAAACTGCTATGCTACTTAACTTATCTATGAAAAACTCTTCCAATAAAGAAAATCAAAAGTAGGTGGAACATCATGATGGCGGTGGAAAAAGTCTTAAAATTTATATAATGAATGATCAAGCCTAGAAATTAACTATCACCACGATTGAGGCAAGCGCACCTATCAAACAGTAGTATAGTTTAGTGGCAAGATCGGATTGTCGAACCCAATGGAACCAAAAGTACTAATACTAACTTTCTTCTTATTATTTAGCCTAAGAATTAAGAGAATTATTGTTTAATCCAAAATTAACTAACTACTAAGCTAAATATGCTAAATTACAGAGAAGGAATTGGGGAAATACTTGTGGGAAAACCAATTGATTAAGACAATACCCGAGGAAATATCCACCTAGACTTTACTTGTTACCTAAATCTGAACCAAACGATTTATTCACTTGACTTGATCTGTAGAATTTCCTAATTTATATTAATACCTCTCTCGAGACTACTAACATCTAACCCTAGGTTGATTAATTGAAATCTCTTTCTAATTAAAACCTCTAGAATTGCATTGACTCGATCTATGGACTCCCATATTAGGTTTGACCTTAATCCGGCAGATTTTCGTCATCCTATCTCTAGGGTTGCGATCAACTCTACTTAACTATGCTATATCTACTCTTAAATAGGGAATATTCCTCCTCTACCTAAGCACATCAATACTTGAATCAATATCCTGAAATATCAAAACAAGAATTAAAAACACATAATTAAGAAAAACCAAGTATTTATCATATAGTTCAGAAAACAATAACAAGATTCATCTTAGGTTTCATCCCCCTCAGGCATTTGAGGGGTTTAGTTAATAATCATAAAAGAATACATCCCATAAGAAAAATAACAAAATATAAAGAAAACCCTAAAACCCCTGAAGGAATTGAAAGAGAGATCCTCAATCTTGAGCGTGATTTCGACTTTCGAGATGGATCAACTGGCTTTCTTCGAGTGAATCCCACAATTCGGCCTCTCTGGCTTGGCTCCTTGGCCTAGCTGAACGTCCCCTTGAAGGTTGGCCTCTAAGGTGTTTATATAGACTTTTGGAATGTCTTTCTTTACCTCTAAGTACCCTAATCCGAATGAAACTCTTCTTTGCTGTGGCAGGGACACGCCCGTATGGCACGGCGGTGTGAATCGAATCCAGCCCATGGTTGGATCTGCTAAAGAGGCACGGCCATGTGTCTCGAGCCCAAGCCGTGTTAATTTTGTAATTTGGCCCATTTTATCCGTTTTTAGCTCATTTTCGTTCTTTTCATCCTCCGGTTCTTTATTAAGTATAAAACATGAAATTAAAATATTAGAAGCACCAAATTTCACAATTCAGGGAATAAATCATCCAAAAGTATGCTAAATGTGGGATTAAAATATGAACATATTACGGTTTATCAAATACCCCCACACTTAAGCATTTGCTTGTCCTCAAGCAAAATTCTCAACTCACAATTAAAACTAACTTCCCTCGATTCATAATTCTTATCAACAATACCTCATCATAATTCATAGATAATTTATACATAGATAATTTAACTAAAAGAGTCCTGAAGATTCAAACAATCAAAGTCACAAGTTTGTAGCACAAAAAATATAGGTGTTTCCCCTTATCTAAATAATTACCTTTAATTCAAAATCGATAAGAATTGACATCCCCACTAAAGATTCACTCAAATCACTTAAATTGTTTAAGGTTCAAAATTAAGCTCTCAAACGTCGAACATGAAAAGTTAATCCCATAGGCTTGCCTGAAAATCAAATCTCCACCACTATAAAGTGAAATAATACACAGATCAAAAGGTCTTTAAAAAAGGGTTGTAACGGGGCTTAGGTTAAAGGTGTGGATAAAGGCTAAATTAAAGGGTTAGAATCAAGATTGAATTGACAATTTACCTAACTAGAAAAATGAACTAGTCCTGAATAATTACATCAATTTAAAACTAATAATACGAGCTTCTTCTTCAAGATGTTGAATTTAAACGTATAAGCTCACTTAATCACAGAACTAATAATGAATATACTTCGGTTATATATATATATATATATTTTAGAACAAATCAAGTAAATACATAATATAAGATGATTTTAACTACTGAAATAAAATAATTAGGTAACTGATCAAATCAAATCTCGATAGAAGGGTAGTCAAGAGAAATGGTGATAACAAATACAAGATGGGTTTTAGGTTAATATTAGTGGGTGAATCAATAAAAGGGTTGTTAGGATCAAAGGGGTTCACTAGGGGTTAATTGTAAGGGTAGGCTTTTAGTGGAGTGAGTGGGTTAAATCCTAAGTGCCTTTATCATCTCTGTATATCAAATCAATGATGTGGTCTTGACATGTATAATCAAAGCAAGTTCTAGAATAACAAATCAATGTTGACACACTCATAATTAATAAAGTGAGCACGAAAAAAATATATGCTCTAAAAGGCTCAAAATCTCACAAAAATTATGGTTTTTGATAACAACCTTACAAATTTCAAACTTCAAGGTAATATTCAAATTTAGGTCAACAACCTAGCAAATTTTTAATTCTGAAAAATAAACTTATCATGCTTGATTCTCTAGTATCTTAGAGTTTAAATCATCAATGCACAATTAACTATGACTTAATTCAAAACGTATCAATAAAAATTATAAATCAATAGAAGTTTCATTCTAATTAGTGATATGAGAAAATTACTTAAGAATAAGACATAATTCAGGGATTTTCAAATAATACTATAGTTAATCCCCCCACACTTAAATGTACATTGTCTTCAATGTACAAAGATAGATAATAGCAGAATAATAATAAAATCATAAGATAGAGAGAGAAGTGAAACTTCCTGAATTTTGGATGGAATCAATAAAAAGAAACCGGATAGGATTGGCAGAAGTGAACGTGGGGGAGCGGCTCAAACCGTTTGAAATTGGATCCTTGAAGCAGCTGGTCTAATCTTATTGTATCCTAAGCTAAATCTAAATGGCATGAAGAATAAGAAGAAAATAATGAAGAAAATAAATATAAAAATAAAAATAAGAATAAAAGTAAATAATGAAAAATGGATATGCATTCAAAGAGAAATGGGAAAAAGGAAGAAGACTTTAGGGAAGAAAGTGAACAGAAGAAGGGGATTAAATAGAAATTGGGATATGTATATAGTCATGGCCCACGCCCGTGTGCCCTGGGCATGTCTGGTCACACAGCCGAGACGCACGGTCGTGTGCGGTGTTGTTTGTTTTCCCACACCCATGTAGGTTTCTCAGTGTCGGCCACTACTGCATCGCACGGTCGTGGCGTTTTATCGCAGCCCGTGTTGTTAGGAAAAGTTTTATCCTATTTCTACACGTTTACGACCATGCCCATTTACCTACCTGTGGTGCCCACACGGCCACGGCCACGGCGTGTGTAAGGCCGTGTGGGTATGGAAACCTGCGCTTCATTAACTTGGTTAGTTTGTAGTTAGGTGCTAAAAGAAAAAAATAAAAATAAAAATATGAAAATTAATGGGGTTAGTGTTCGGGTTGCCTCCCGAGAAGCGCTTGTTTAAAGTCTTAAGCTAGACTTACCTCTCATTCGCATGATCATGGTAGTTTGAGGAGTTGAAAATCTTTTCTCATGCTATCATTATATAGTTTGAGTCGAGTGGCATTTACCTTAAAAGTGCCGAATTTAGAGTGAGTTACCTCGATCGTTCCGTATGGAAAGACCTTAAGTATCGTTAAAGGAGTCGCACCGTTTGTATTTTGCTCTAAAGTGATTATTCGAGGGTTGGTTGTATCTAACAGTACCTGGTCTCCGACCGTGAAGTGTTTTGTTCTACCTTGAAACTTGTCTGGTGGTTCCCTCGATTTTGCTTCGTGTGTTTTTAGTTTCTCTTTGAAATGTGTCTTCCACTCGTCTAGTTCATCAACCTAAAGCCTTCGTTCCTCATGAATTACTTCTTTATTGGCAAGAGGTCTAGGATCTGGTTCAGTTGTGTAGCTTCATGGTGTTTCCTTAAAGAAGGTTTAACCAAATAGTCATTAATAAAATTAATTTTCTCACTTTGATTACTTAATGTCCTAGCCGAGTCGAGAGCCTGAAGACTGATTGATTCGTCACTTACACGGAGTATGAGTTCCCCTGTACCAACATCAATTTTAGTTCCAACAGTTGCTAAAAAGGGTCTTCCTAAAATTAAAGGAATATTATTGTCCTCATCCATTTCTAAAACGACAAAGTCTACTGGGAATATGAATCTATCAATTTTAACTAGTACATCTTCAATTATACCCCTAGGAACTCGAATAGTCTTATCAGCTCATTGAATACTCATCCTAGTTTGTTTAGGTTTCCCTAGACCTAACTGTTTAAACATTTTATAAGGCATAACATTGAGGCTTGCCCCTAAATTAGCTAAAGCATTATCAATAGATAAACTACCAATTAAACATGAAATTGTAAAACTCCCTGGATCTTTTAATTTTCGTGGTAGTTTATTTTGCAACATTGCTGAGCACACTGCGTTTAGTTCCACAAACAATTCCTCGTCTAACTTCCGCTTGTTTGTTAAAAGTTTTTTTAAAAAATTCATTAAATCTAGCATCTGCGAAAGAGCTTCAAGAAACGGTAAGTTAATATGTAATTTTTTTAAAAGTTTAAGAAACTTACTGACTGTTCATCTTTATTGTCTTTCTTCATCGCATTGGGGTATGGTATTCAAGGTTAGTACTCTTTAATTACCAGTTTTGGTTTTTCTTAGCTTTCCTCAACTTTACCTTCACTTACCACAGGTTCTTACCTTGGCTCAAATTCAGATTCCACTAACCATTGTTTTCCTCAACTTTACCTTCACTTACCATAGGTTCTTACCTTGGCTCAGATTCAGATTCCACTAACCATTTACTGTCATGAACTGTTATGGCTTGAAGTTGCTCATTTGAGTTAGTCTTAGTGTTACTTGGCAAGCTACCTTGTGGTCGTTTGGAGATCAGCATAGCGAGTTGTCTTAACTGGTTGTCGATCCCTTGAATCGATGCTTGTTGATTTTTAAGTGTTGTTTCTGTGTTTTGGAAACATGTTTCTGACACAGCTATGAATTTTGTCAGCATCTCCTCAAGGTTCAGTTTTCTTTTCTGTGGGTAGGGCTGTTGTTGGAAATTTGGAGGGGGTTATTTTCTCTGGTTTCCTTGACCACCCCATGAGAAATTGGGGTGATTCCTCCAACCTGGATTATAAGTATTACTATAAGGGTTATTTTGAGGTTTAAAATTGTTACCCATATAGTGAACTTGTTTGTTTTAATGCCATGTCCGTAAAGTGGGTACTCAGGATTCACCACACCTCTTAGGTTTGAGTTATAATGCATTCTTGGTGTACCTGCAAAGAACACAAACCATCAATCTTTTTATTTAACATCTCTACCTGATTTGATAGCATGGTTACTGCGTCGAAGTTGAAAACACTGGCGGCTTTTGTTGGCCTTGTCCTTGTGACTTGCCACTGATAGTTATTCAGTGACATCTCTTCAATGAATTCATAGGCTACCTCAGATGTTTTGTTATTCAGGGTTCCGCCGGTGGCTGAATCAATCAACTGCCTGGTTGAGGGGTTCACACCATTGTAAAAAGTTTGGACCTGTAGCCACAAGAGTAATCCATGGTGTGAAAACCTTCTCAATAGATCTTTGTTTCTCTCCTATGCATCGTATAGTGTTTCTAGATCCATTTTCACAAAAGAAGAGATATCATTCCTTAATTTGGCCGTTTTGGTTGGCAAAAAATATTTTAATAAAAATTTTTCGATTATTTGTTCCCATGTAGTGGTTGATCCTCGTGGAAGAAAATTCAGCCACTGTTTAGCTTTATTCCCAAAAAAGGGAAATAACCGAAGACGGATGGCATCATCAGAAACTCTATTTATTTTGAAGGTATCGCAAAATTCTAGGAAATTTGCCAAGTGATTATTTGGATATTCATCCTGCAAACCATCAAACTGAACAAATTGTTGTATCATCTGAATTGTGTTAGGTTTCAGTTCAAAATTATTTGTAGCAATAGCAGGTCTAATAATACTTGACTCAGTTCCTTTTAAATTAGGTTTAACAGAATCATACATAGTTTGAGGAGTATGATTTTTGGCCACCTCCTGAGGTAGCGGATTATTCTCAGCCATCTCTTAGGTAATATTAATTTCTTTCTCTTGCTCTTCTTCTATGTAATTTAAGCTTCGTCTTATTTCTCTATGATTTCTGCGAACAATACCTTCAATATCACTGTCATAAATTAAGGGTCCTGTCGGGTTCCTTCTAGTCATAAACTAGCGGTACCTGTTAGGAACAGATAACAATAAAAATAAAATTAGAAAAGTAAAAATAAAATTTAATTGCAAAAATAAAATATGGCTAAAGTAATAAAAATTGAGGGTTATTAATATTTCAGTTCCCCGGCAACAGCGCCAAAAACTTGATGGTGGTGGAAAAAGTCTTAAAATTTATATAATGAATGATCGAGCCTAGAAACTAACTATCACCATGATTGAGGCAAGCGCACCTATCGAACAGTAATATAGTTTAGTGGCAAGACCGGATTGTTGAACCCAAGGGAACCAAAAGTACTAATACTAACTTTCTTCTTATTATTTAGCCTAAGAATTAAGAGAATTGTTGTTTAATCTAAAATTAACTAACTACTAAGCTAAAGATGCTAAGACACAGATAAGGAATTTGGGAAATACTTGTGGGAAAACCAATTGATTAAGACAATACCCGAGGAAAAATCCACCTAGACTTCACTTGTTACCTAACTCTGAACCAGACGATTTATTCACTTGACTTGATCCGTAGGATTTCCTAATTTATATTAATACCTCTATCGAGGCTACTAACATCTAACCGTAGGTTGATTAAGTGAAATCTCTTTCTAATTAAAACCCCTAAAATTGCATTAACTCAATCTATAGACTCTCATATTAGGTTTGACCTTAATTCGGTAGATTTTCGTCATCCTATCTCTAGGGTTGCGATCAACTCCGCTTAACTATGCTAGATCTACTCTTAAACAGGGAATATTCCTCCTCTGCCTAAGCACATCAATACTTGAATCAATATCCTGAAATATCAAAATAAGAATTAAGAACACATAATTAAGAAAAAATCAAGTATTTATCATATAGTTCAGAAAACAATAATAAGATTCATCTTAGGTTTCATCCCCCTCAGGTTTTTGAGGAGTTTAGTTCATAATCATAAAAGAAAACATCTCAGAAGAAAAATAACAAAGCATAAAAAAAACCCTAAAACCTCCTGACGGAGTTGAAGGAGAGATCCTCAGTCTTGAGTGTGATTCCGCTTCATGATG
This sequence comes from Gossypium rotundifolium, assembly GCA_025506655.1. Classification (NCBI taxonomy): domain Eukaryota; kingdom Viridiplantae; phylum Streptophyta; class Magnoliopsida; order Malvales; family Malvaceae; genus Gossypium; species Gossypium rotundifolium. Next base: position 163,053,754 of record CP106732.1, on the reverse strand, counting down.
GATCAACGGCTTTCTTGAGTGAATCCCACACCGGCCTCTCTCCGCTTGGCTCCTTGGCCTAGCTGAACGGCCCCTTGAAGGTTGGCCTATAGGGTGTTTATATTGGCTTTTGGAATGTCTTTCTTTGCCTCTAAATACCTAATCTAAATAAAACTCTTCTTTGCTGCGACAGAGACACACCCGTGTGGGACGGCTGTGTGTATCGAATCTAGCCGATGATCGAATCTGCTAAAGAGGCACGATTGTATGTCTCAGGCCCAGGCTGTGTTGATTTCGTACTTTGGCCCATTTTCTCCGTTTTTAGCCCGTTTCCCGTTATTTTCATCCTCCGGTGTTCTCCTAAGTATAAAACATGAAATTAAAGGATTAGGAGCACCAAATTCCACAATTTAGGGAATAAATCATCCAAAAGTATGCTAAATGTGGGATTAAAATATGAACATATTACGGTTTATCACATCATATTAGTACAGAGTCGACTCCTCAAGCCAGTACAAAAATTGAGAATAGAGTTGCTTCTTCACCATATTACTTTATCGCCAAAAATAAAACTAGAAGAGAAATTAAACCTCCAAAGAAGTATGTCGAGGCTGATCTAGTTGCTTATACTTTAAATGTGGCCGAAGATATAGATGCAAACCAAGAGCCGTCTAATTATTCTGAGGTAGTTAGCTGTGAAGACTCAGAAAAGTGGATGTTTGCTTACAAGAGGAGATGGAATCACTCTACAAAAATAGAACATGGGATCTTGTAAATCTTCCTAAAGGTAAAAAGGTTGTTCGTTGTAAATGAGTGTTTAAAAAGAAAGAAGGGACTCTAGGAGTTGAAGAACCCAGATATAAAGCAAGGCTTGTTGCAAAGGGTTATAGTTAAATTCCAAGAGTGGACTTCACAGATATGTTCTCCCTAGTTGTGAAGCATAGTTCGATTAGAGCTTTGCTTGGTATTGTGGCCACGTATGATTTGGAACTTGAGCAGTTAGATGTAAAAATTGTATTTTTGCATGGAGAACTTGAGAAAGATATTTACATGCAACAACTAGAGGGTTTTACAGTCTCAGAAAAAGAGGACTATGTTTGCTTGCTGAAAAAGTCCCTTTACTGTTTGAAACAGTCACCAAGACAGTGGTACAAGAGGTTTGATTCCTTTATGACTTCTCATGATTTTAAAAGAAGTAGTTTTGACAGCTGTGTTTACTTTAAGAAAAACAGTGATAGTTCTTTTGTATATCTACATCTTTATGTTGATGACATGTTGATAGCAACAAAAGAAAAATGAGAGATAAGAAAGGTCAAAGCCCAACTAAGTGAAGAACTTGAGATGAAAGATTTGGGACTAACAAAAAAGATACTTGGTATGAAGATTCTCAGAGATAGAAAAGCAAGTAAATTGTACCTAAGTCAGAAGGGTACATTGAGAAAGTTCTTTGCAGGTTCAATATGTAGAGTGCTAAGCACATTACTCTTTTTATGACCTATTTCAGACTTTCATCGGCTTTGTCTCCACAATCAGATGATGAGATTGAATACATGTCACATGTTCCATACTTTAGTGCAATGGGATCTCTCATGTATGCTATGGTTTGTTCATGTTCAGATTTATTATATGCAATCAGTGTAGTTAGCAGATACATAACGAATCCTGGTAAAGAACATTGAAAAGTAGCTCAATAGATTTTAAGATACTTACGAGGTACTACTGATGTTTGCTTACAGTTTGGAAGAACTAGAGATTGAGTCATTGGGTATGTTGATGCTGATTTTGCTGGAGAGCTTGATAGAAGAAGATCTCTCACTGGTTATGTCTTTATAGTCGGAGGTTATGCAATCAGTTGGAAAGCTACTTTGCAAACTACAGTCGCTTTGTCTACCACTAAAGCTAAGTACATGTCGATTATTGAGGCTTGTAAAGAAGCTATTTGGTTGAAGGGACTCTTTAGTAAGCTCAATGAAGACCTTCAAATCAGCACAATATTTTGTGACAATCAGAGTGCCATCTTCCTTACAAAATATCAAATGTTTCATGAGAGAACAAAACACATTGATGTTCGGTATCATTTTGTTCGTGATATTATTTCTCGTGGTGATATTGTTGTGAGCAAAATTAGTACTCTTGAAAATCCTGTAGATATGATGACTAAGTCACTTCCTATAACCAAGTTTGAGCATTGCTTAGACTTGGTTGGTGTTCATTGTTGAAGTTAAACCCTTAAGGGTTTTATGGAAGAGGTGGGGAACTTGTCCGTTGAGAGTTCGCGATGAAGAACTTTTTCATTGAGAATTCGTGTCAAGGTGGAGATTGTTAGAATTAAGTGACCCAAATCCTTATTTAAATAAAATACAATGGAAAAATAAAATAAAAGAAGAATCCCTATAGAACTACACTTCTTTTATTTTATTTTAAATAAGTTTTTTTAAACCTTATTAAACTCCATTTATTTGATATTGATTAGAATAAGGTGTTTCAATCTTACTACACTCCTATTAGAATATGGTTTTACAAGCCTATAAATAGACATAGTCTATTCATTTTGTAATCATTTCTTGAATTCGACATAGTGAATTTTCTTCTCCACTGCCTGTGGTTTTTTCCTCGAAAAGGTTTCCACGTAAAATCTGTGTGTTCTTTAATTTTTATTTCTCTTTTCTTTGCTATATATTATCATTACCGACGTTATATTTTTAACAATAACACGAAACTATCAGAAGAAACCAACACATTTACACAAATAAAAATGAAAAAATTAAGAATCTACAAAACAAAAAAATCAAAATACAATCTTTAAAGCACCTAAATCAAACAAAAAATTGAAATAATACTTGCCCTCAACTAACAATGGGGCCAAGCTTGCAACCTTCTTCCAAGGGATTTGAAATTTCACTCCATTTCACAAGCTTGTCCAAAAATCTGCCGCAATACTTTTCTGTCAAACAAATAACAAGCTTTGCCTCGTCATGAATTGAAAATAAAAAAATATAACAAAACTGACGAAGACATGCTACAAGCGTAGTTCAAGAACTCGTGGTAGCAGAATCTAAGATGTTCCCTTCTTGGATCTAAGGTGTGACATGCTACAGGCCAAAAGAAGACTAAACAAAGGTCTCAACTTTGAAACGCAGACAACAAAGGTCGTTGTTCACATTCAAAGGTCATTCCCATACAAGAAGAGTTATGAAGTTATAAGGAATGAGAAATAGAATCCTGTTTTAAGAGCTTATCATAAAAAAAGCGTACCCTTTAGGAAGATGAAGATAAAGGGTGAATGGATGCTTGATTTGGGGATAAATGTTGGAAGAAATCTAGAGTAGAATTTTGAAGAGAAGAAAGCTGGCTATTTTGGTCCCAAAATGTGAAAATGAATTTGGCGTGTGGTGTTGAATAGCAATTCAGAGCCCCCACCCCGAATACCTATTACAACAACTGAGGGAATATGGGTGTAATAGCAAAGCTGTGGAATCACCTAAACGGTGAACCAAACTTAGGAATTACTGTAGCTGCGGAATAGGGTAGGAATGGAATAGTAATTCCATCCAACCAAACATGCTGTCATGGTTTTGGTGATGGAGTAGATAGAAGTAGCAAAAGGATGAGGTGGCGGTCTTAGGTGGATGATGTAATGATGAATAAGCAGTAAGGATGGGGCATCCTTCAAGGATATCTTAACTCTTTCAGATGATGATATTATTTCGAAAGAGGGTGATGTGATTATAGGGTAGAAAATATTGTGTCGACTATCTCCTTTTCGAAAGAATTCATATTTTGGTTAAATAGAGTGTGTCAAAAATAATGATTATTAAGTTGTTGGGGAAGAAGAATTGAATTTGACACACTCTAGAATAAGATTTATGGTGTTTGGAAACCTTTGCAATCTTTTCAATAGGTTGATTTAGAAAATAATTATTTCTTAGTTAAATTATAGGCTATGGAGGATTACACAAATACATTATCTAAAGGCCCATGTATCTATGGTCATTATCACACCATTCAACCATGGATAGAAGCATTCACTACAATTCAGGATTATCATTTAAATATAGTATCATGGATTTGGCTTCCCGAGTTATTCAAGTCTGGTATATAATAAAAGTTTTTTACATACTATTGGCAATGTAATTGGACAAGTGGTGTAGATTGATTATAATATTGATAAAAGGTATCAGGTTTGATCTACGAGGATGATAATGAATATTGATTTGTCAAAACCGTTAGTGTCAAAGGTTATGATTAATAATAAGTTGCAACGAGTAGAATATGAATCGTTGCCAAACATCTATGCTCAAGATAAAACATTTCTGTAATTCGACTTGATAAACGATATATTTGTCTTTCAATTAGTTTGCTCATTTCCAATTAGACTAAGAATATGTTTAGGTTCATCTACTAATATAAGTTGTATTTTCATATTACAATTCCACCACGTAATATCACTTAGTATTAGTTAAACATTAGATAACTAATGAGTTAATATTTGCTTTCATTTTGCTCTATGTGCAAAAAAAAAAAACCCATTGAGGATAATTTATGAAGAGTATTGAAGTAATTAATGAATAATTTTATTAAACTAGTCTATTAAAAAATATAAGTGTATAAAAAATATACATTTAGGGCACCGAATCCAACATCATTATCTCTACAAAATCAAGCTTTCATTTTAATATTGGTTTCCAAATTATTGGAAACACTAACAAGCTATGGATGCAATTCTTACGTTCAAAATATAAAATATTGGAGAGAGTCCCATTGTCAATTGAAAGGACAAATTGTTCTCCCATTTGGAAGTCAATGGTTAAGGTGTGACCTATGCTTATTTCTTCAATATGTTAGTCAATTAGGGATGACCAATTGGTTTAATTTTGGATGGATAAATATGTTCGATTTGGATTATTTAGATAACTATTGTTTGATGCCAATTTTTATGACACCAGAAACGTTAGTGTGTGATTTGGGGGATGGTTATGGAGCTTGGAGTTGGGAAAATTTTGATTAGCTGCTTAGCAGGGAGGTTTTCCTTAAAATTGCAACAATACGACTACCTTCAATACAAGTTGGGAGGATGTTTGTTTTGGGGCAAGAGTTGTTCAAGTCGATTTCTAATTGCAATAGCCTACAAGACTTTGACGGTGTTGAGTTGGCAACAACAAGAGTCAGTTTGGTAGTACATTTGGAAGTTTCCAATGGCCCATGAATTTTCTTTGGCTTGTGTGGTGTTAATGACTTCAAAAAAATAAGGAAAAAAGTTGGCAATGACTTACAGGGTTTCCTACATGTATAATATGCGGAGCTCAAACCGAAACTTTGCTTCATGTTATCCGAGATTGTTCATGTGTACAGTTGCTTTGGAATAAGTTGATCCAAGATGAGCATGATATCTCATTTTCAATATCTTCCTTACATGATTGGCTTTGTGTGAACCTTACTTTTCCTGTAGGGTAAGTTTCGACCTGCACGAAAGGCGTAATGATCTGGGCACTATCTCAGAGAGAGGCTCGGTGAAATAGACATATCTGTTAAGATACAGACTACCCGTACCTAGACAAAAGACCCTATGAAGCTTCACTGTTCCTTGGGATTGGCTTTGGGCTTTTCCTACTCAGCTTAGGTGGAAGGCGAATAAGGCCTCATTCCGAGGGGCTCGAGCCATCAGTGAGATACCACTCTAGAATAGCTAGAATTCTAACATTGTGTTAGGTCCTACGAGCCAATGGATAGTCTCAGGTAGATAATTTCTATGGGGCGTAAGCCTCCCAAAAGGTAATGGAGGCATGCAAAGGTTTCCTCGAGCTGGGACGGAGATTAGCTCTCGAGGGCAAAGGCAGAAGGGAGCTTGGCTGAATCCCGTAAAACCATTTTATAGAAGTTTATTTATATATTCTTTTTATAAAGCAAATTGACTTCAATTCTTGAATAAACCACATCTGGAGGTGCAAATTGAGGGGGAAATTGGATTACGTTGTATGGGGTCTCATTTTAGCTGATTTGGAAAACGGCATATTATTTTGGTTTTTAATGGTGTAAAATTTGGCAATGATGAAATTTATGCTAAGTGTATGTCGATGGCTAAGTATGATAAAGAAGTTGATTTGTATGCTGGTAAATGTGGTTGGATAGATTCTAAAAATTCGGTTTGGATGCCATCGGAAGAGGGTTGTGTCAAATTGTATTGTGATGGTTCGATATGTGATGAGTTGGGACAGACGACTACAAGAGGAGTGTTGTGGGGTTGTTTTGGGAACTGGGTTTTGGGTTGCTCTCGGCAGTTAGGTTAATGCTCCGTTCTTGAAGCAAGGTTGTGAGGGCTCTTTGAAGAGCTTAGGAAGGCATGGGAGTTGGGGATCCATTAGCTGCAGATGGAATGCGACAGTGAATTGGCTGTGCAATTAGTCACATGACAACAAGGTAGCAGTTATAGGTTTGGATTAGTTCGGAATATATTTTTGTTGTGTGAACGATCATGAGGGGTTTCCTTTAAACACGGGTATATGAGGGAAAATCAACTTGCATATGGTATGGCGAAGTTAGCTCATGGACAACAGTTGGTGTTGAGTCGTTTTACAAGCCCACTATGCAGTTATAAATGATTTTCCAACTTGATGCAATTGGTAGTTTGCATGATTGTTAGTTAATTTTTAGTTTATTTTATTGCTTTGCTATATATATATATATATAAAGGAAAGTTGAAAATATATATATATATATATTATTTTTTAATAAAATAAAAGAAGAAAAAGAAAAAAACTCACTTAGAAAAAATAAGGAAAATAAAAGGAAAATTGTAAAAAATATTTTTTAACAAATGTTATATCACATGCCAATGGATAATTGATCCAATATTTTCACGTCACTTTTTGTAACAGCTTGAGGTAAAACGGTTGATGGAATAAAACCACACATACCAAACTGAGAGCAAAAAAAAAAAAAAAAAAAACCATAAGAACCACATTGAGAAATAAGTTATAGTTTAGATACCAAACTGCATATTGACCTTTTTCCTTATGAGAATAAAATTCATTATTGATTCACCACCTTTTATCGACATTCTTTTACTCATTAAAAATTATATTTATTAACCATGAGAGTTATGTGAGATGGCAAGGGTCTCTCCTACCTCAATCAGTGGTTAAGGGTTCGATCTTCACTCTGAGTATGGAGAAGCTTTAAAACTCGTGGCCAGTATCTACCCCTTAATGGGCCTACAGAGTGTGGAGGATTAGTTACTAAGCTCACTTTGATAAATATGTTGAGAAATAAAAAAATTATATTTATCACTAGAATATTTATTAATTTTTAATTGTCATCCTTAATTTTTGTGACTTTCCAAATTATGTTTATAATTTATAATCTTCTAAAAATATTTGTCATAATGAACTTGTGTGTATCAAGTTTTTTTGAAGTTTTAGAAAAAAAATGTAATATACATATATCTAATTTTAGGAATTGAATTTAGATATATAATTTATTTGGCTCTTTAATTTTAAAAAAATTATTTTATCCTTATAATTATTTTTTCAATCTTTTTAGTTTTTAAACTTGTGTTTTGAAAATGAATAGAAAAGTTAACGTTTGTTAACTTTGTTGATGTTACGTACACATGAATGTCATGTGACACAACATACATGTGGATTACCACGTCAAGAAAGTTAACAAATATAAATTTTTTCATCCACTTTTAGGTGATTTGACAAACAATACAAGTTCAAAGGCTAAAAGGAGCGAAAATTAAATAGATGATTAATAATGATTTTTTTAAAATTAGAAAACCAAATAAATTATTATGCCTTGAATTTATTTCTTGAATTTTATTTAAAGTTTTTTTGTCAAAAATTTATTTGAGATTTAAGTACCACCTATTACAAAAATAATAATTTAATTATTTTTAAAAGCTTATTTATTTTATCAAATCTCATATTTTTTCACATAAAGATGAGTTACCAAAAATATGTTCTATGTATATGACATATATAAACTACAAAAACAAAAACAAAAACTTAATTGTTTCTAAAAGATAGCTTAATGTCTTTAAAATTAGCTTTATTTAATTATTAATATCATTTTGATCATTTTCACATAAAATAAGTTTTATTCAAAAATATTTTTAAATTATTTTGGTAAAAGACCTATCCAGTCTCTCTCAATTTTAAAATTGAGCAAATTGATCATTCTCAAATTTTTTTTGAAAGTGAGCAATTAAGGACAATTAATCATGATATTAATGTCTTCCATAAATTATACATAATTTTGACTGGTATAATAACAAATTTAGTCTTTGGTGCTTACATATTTTCACTTTAACCTTTATTCTAAAACATTCAACAAATTCAGCCTCAATATTTATACATTTACACAAATGTTCCAAGATAAAATTGAAAAATTATGACCAAGTTGACCAAAAAAAGTGTGAACTTTGAGGTTAAATTTATTATTATATCAATCAAAATCATGTACAAATTATAAAAATATTAACGTCATGATTAATTATCATTAATTACTCACTTTAAAAATAAAAGAATTAAATTACCTAAATTTTTTTGAAAGTGACAAATTTACTTAATTTCAAAATTAAGAAAGAATGAAAATTTCTTTTATCGATTTTGAAGTTATATATATATATATATATATATATATATATATTTTAGAGCTTCTGTGTCAAAATAATAATTGTTAATTTTTGCTAGCTTGAGGTGACAATAAAAAGTAATTAATTGTTTTTCTATTATCAACAAATGTTAATATATTAATAAAGTAGGAAGAGAACATTCAAACATAAATCATATTATAGAAAAGACAAATATAAATTAAAATAAATAAATTTAATAAACCGTAAAACCAACCTAAAATAATATATTGGTTTAGATGAAACTGCGATGTATTTGGGGACATGACATCACAGTTCACAACTAACGGTCAGAATTAGTTTAATAGGTAAATTTCATCTGTCTCAATCAATTCGATGGAATGCCCAAATATAACCAAAGCACAACATTAGATATTTCTATGTTTGTTTGAAGAAAACGCCAATTACGTTTGAAACAAAAATATCATTCATCATCCAAGGGAAAAGAATGCATATATGTTAATTACAAATTCACAATATTATATATGTGTACGAACAAAAAATTAAAATTTAGGATTTAGTCTTTATATTTTTATTTTAAAGAATTTAGTTTTTATTTTTGATATTTTATTTTTAATATTGTTAATTTTTTTGTTAAATTCATATTAATTACAATATTTTTTAATTACATGACTAGTGGGTATTTTTTATTCTAAAATATCACACTAATAAATTAACAAAAATAAAATTATAATATATGGTAATATATTTCATATTATAGAAATGAATTTTTATCATATCGTAATTATGTTAAAATATAAATTTCTTTAAACTGAAGACACTATTCATTAATAATAGAAAATTAACAAACAATAATAGCAATAACAATGATAGTTAAACCCAAGTCAACAGGATTACATAATACACCTTAATCCATTAATGTTTATCATTTACACACGGTAATAATCAACGAGAAAGATTGATGAAGCGATGTGGCATACGTCATCATATCCCTTTCCAATAGATTTATGCCACATCAAGATTTTTATCTTGAATTTGATTTTTATCTTGAATTTCGAGATTTTAATTTGGATTTGATTTTTTCGGGATAAAAATGTTGAAATTCGGGATAAAAATCTGATGTGGCATAAATCTATTAGAAAGGATCTGATACATAACGCCATTGTTTATTTAATCCTTTTCCATAATCAACATTAATTTAAAACAAGTGAAAGAAACGCACGAGGGATCTTCTACTATTAACATTCAGAATAAGATAAAGTCACCCTTGCAATTTCATGAGTTACTTTATTAGCCGTTTATCGAGTCCATCGAAAAGATACCGGTTAAAAATAAAAAATTATGTGTAAACAATGAACGAGATCAAATTCAAATAAATTATTACATGAAGAATTTAATGCATTAATCACATCCTCACTATTCTAAAACTACATTCGCAACATTTAGCGTATTCATCCAAGAAAGAGCCTCTCTTATGGCGAGCAACTCAGCCATTCGAACCTCCCACATAGTGTTTATCGTTACTGAGCATCCTCTAAAACACGTGCTATTATGATCCCAGATAATAGCTGAAAAAGAAGAACATCCCAATCTAAAAGAAGATGCAGCGCCCACATTACACTTGAACAGATCAACAACCAGCTTCTCCCAATCAACCCGGCTATTAACGAAACTCATTGAAAATCGCTGCACCCTTGTAAAAACAGCCCGAGCATCCTTCCATTCAGTCAAAAACCGATCCGCTTCGGCAACTATCTCAGCAGCAAACTCATCTGTTTGTTTCCAAACAATGAAATTTCGATGAAACCATAGACACCAAGCAATAGTCAAAATCCTGCAACATTGACCCAAAGCAGCAGATCGCACCTGAGACCACAAGAAATCAACATCAGAAAATTGATTAAAGTTTGAGGCAATAGAACTCCACTCCGACACTGCAAGATTACAGCTTAGCAAAATATGATCCATGGTTTCATGCTCGCCACACCGTGCACAAACAGGCTCAATAAAGATGCATCGATTCGCAAGTCGACTCTTACAAGGCAAAAAATCACGTAAACACCTCCACGGAGATTCCTTTACCTTCGGAGGCACTTCCAAATTCCATAACAGCCCCCATGACCCCTCCACAATGAAGGCCACAAATTAGATTTCAAACATAGAAATCTGATCGAGAGAAGTGTTAGATTAACCGATCAGAGGGCTTAGGTACTTTAATAATTTATATAAAATAAAATAAAATTTAAAACATTTATATTATTTTATAATATATATTTTCATATAGAAAAATATGACATTATTTAACTGATCTACGTTCGTGAACCCCACCCCCTGTGCCCCCATCACATTTTCCTTTTTTCAAATTGACATCGCGGGACAAAGAAAAGCTTCCGATATATCTTGGCAATCAATTTGTTTTGGGTCCCACAAACCACGCAAAATAGAACTTGACAAATTGCACAATCGGGAACCGCACGTAACTCCAAAACCAAACCGACCCAAAAATTATTATTTACTGCCCCCTTCCAATTTGATTTTGCAAGAACCGGACAGTATACACCCACCTCTTTTTTTTTCCATTTCATCTTTTCGTTGGACTCTAGTTTGACCTCGTCTTAGTTGTCATCAAATTCCGTAATTACATCCCCAAATCTAGGGCTTTTCGTAATTTCCTCTCATTTAACCCAAAACGCTTACTCTTCCTTAATTATTCCATTTTCTTTACAAAAACAAATTAAAAAATCGAACTTAACGAGTAAAGATTGTCACCTCAAAAAAAAAAAAAAACTTTAAGAGAGTTAAGACCATCCCTAAGGAACAGGGAAGAGGAAAAAAAGAAAGAAAAAGAAAAGCTGCTTTCATAAACAGAGCAAACGGGAGGTTTAATATCTTCTTCAAGAATATATATTAAAAATCTTTGTTGAAGAGATTTAAGCCTCTTGGTTTTTTTTTATATTGTTTATTGCTTTGTTTTTCGTTTGGAATTCTTTTGTAGTGTAAATCGTTTAGAACAATAGACCAGTTCAAATCGTTTTCTCTGTTGAATATTGTATTGAATGATCATTGCTCAACGCCTTGGGGGAGTAGATCCAGAAGCAAACCAAGTTTCTGATCCGATTAATCTCGGTCAAGGATAAGAATGGTAATTTATTTATGATATCTTTTGCTTTTTTTCCCCTTGCATTTCGTTTTTTGTTTTGTTATTTCTGATTTCTAGCTTCGGACTGCCTTGATTTAAAGAACCTTTTGGTAATTCTAAGGAATTGAAGTTGACTGATCTGAACATGAGTTGAAGCTTGCTATTACTATTTTTTGGTCCATTAATATTCGTTGTTACTTAGATCCGCGTTTTAGGGTTTTAATTGTCTTGCTTTGCTATGGTTAGTTGAATATAGTTGGGGATAAAATTTCAGTTAGAACCATATTGCCATTGACTAGAACTTGAAGTAGTACATTTTGTTCCAAGTATGATGTAATTTTGTGTATGGTCTTGTGAGTTTATGTTGACTGTTGGTTGAGTTCCCCTTCAATGTATGGGCTTTGATTTGTCTGGTTATTTATCCGTTGATGTAACTAGCTTGGTGTGTGGAAACTATGATGGCTTTACTGTTAATAGGACATTCGAGCCATAAAATTGGCATTGCTGCTACTTTGGCTGAATTTGTACTTTGTATGCTTTCCAATTTTTAAATTTAGTGTTTTTATTCACTCCATATCTCTAAGAAGGCCCAAATTCACATGTGGTAAATTCCTCCCTAAAATATTTCCGAATTTGAAAGGGTTTGATAAAGACTGAGCTTGGTGGATTTTAGATGGGTCATGTAACCTCCAAAATCATTTCATTTCTATTTAGATGTTTTCCAAACAAGAAAGCAGTGCCTGTCCATATCTTTAATTCCAATAGTGATTGCCTAACAGTCTTCTTTTACTAGTGAATTTTTTACTTGTTTTCTGCACCATCCTAATAGTTCCTATTAGAAGTCATTTTGAGATTGAAAAGTGAGAACTTAACTATGTGGTTCTGCCTTAATGCTTGAATCTTGAATGAATGGTTATAAGGGATAGTGTCAATTAAATTGGTGAGTCATGGGCTCTATTGGCTTTTGTAGGCTGCCACAACTAGTCTTGTAGTTGGATCTCTTGTCTGGGTGGAAGATCCTGACGATGCTTGGATAGATGGTGAAGTCGTGGGGGTTAAAGGTGAAGATATTAAAGTCCTATGCACTTCAGGGAAGACGGTGAGTTGCTTCTAAAAAATTAAATGGATTCTTTTACGTGCATATGAATTTCAGTTACTTCTATTTTGGTGAATGCTTGTTGATAAATTGCTATTTTTTTGCCACAATCATGTTCATATCACAGGGCTTAAAATTTTCTTCCCCTCACCTTTTTCCATGTCATGCAGTCCAGTATGATAAAATGGGAATCCATTGAGAACATAGAATGCTTGGTTGAGTTTGTTAATTTTACTTTCCCATGCATTTGCAACAGGTTGTTGTTAAAGCTTCAAATGTCTATCCTAAAGATGCTGAGGCCCCACCTTGTGGAGTTGATGATATGACAAAGCTGGCTTATTTGCATGAACCGGGTGTGCTCCAGAATTTACGATCAAGATATGATATGAATGAAATATATGTAAGATTTCAAGCAAATGTTCACTTTCTTTCTGTGTGTGGGTGTTATATCTGTCATTTCTTTAATTTTCTTTGCTGGAATGGATGTAATTGCTTTCTTTCTGGTATATTGCATTGATGAATGTTAATGACATATTTATGTTTCATCGTGTTTTCAAATTTACTGATAAAAGGAGGCAGTTGCCCCAGTGGTGCCTTAAGACATATACTGGAAATATATTTGATTGCTGGGGAATTGATTTATATTTTGCTTTTGTTGTGATATAGTCCATATTTGCATCTATGAATGTTTGGAATCTTAGCTTTTCATCATATTTCAAAATTTACTGACAAGAGGAGGCAATTGTCCTGAATCGTACTTCCAGACATATACAGGAAATATTTTGATTGCTGTAAACCCTTTCAGAAGACTACCTCATCTTTATGATAGCCATATGATGGCACAATATAAGGGGGCAGCCTTTGGTGAATTGAGTCCACATCCCTTTGCTGTTGCAGATGCTGCATACAGGTACCCTGCTATACTGACCAGAAGTTCATTTTATATGAGTACTTGTTTTTGACAATGAAGCCTGCTGTTTCTGTCAATGCAGATTAATGATGAATGAGGGAATTAGCCAGTCGATTTTGGTCAGTGGTGAAAGTGGGGCTGGTAAAACAGAAAGCACAAAATTGCTTATGAGATATCTTGCTTACATGGGGGGTAGAGCTGCTGCTGAGGGAAGAACAGTTGAGCAGCAAGTTCTAGAGGTAAATATGGCTACGAATTTTGATCTTTTGCGACATTAAATCTAATGTTGATATTTTGAAATTATCATCCTAGTAACAGCGTTCAACAAGTTTGTTTTTTCTTTTGCCTAATCTGCAGTCCAACCCTGTTTTAGAAGCATTTGGTAATGCGAAGACTGTTAGGAACAACAACTCAAGGTAATAATGTTATTATTAGCAAGTTTCACATGCTGTATGTATGGTAGATTCTATGTCTGAATCATTGGTTTTTTTAATAATAATTTGCATTATTTTGAATGATTTAGTCGCTTTGGTAAGTTTGTGGAGATTCAATTTGATCGAAATGGAAGGATTTCAGGAGCTGCAATCAGAACTTATTTGCTAGAAAGATCACGAGTTTGTCAAGTGTCTGATCCTGAGAGAAATTATCACTGTTTCTACATGCTTTGTGCTGCACCACCAGAGGTAAGTGGTTTTTGATTGCTTAATCAAGCTACTTATAAAGTATTTGATACAATATGTTCTTGCATATTCATTCCCTCAATAAGTATTTTTCATCTTCAGATTTAAAATTTAAGGATTATCTTATGACCAAAATGTACATTCTAGAGAAAGAATTGTGATGGGAGCTTAAATTGTGAGAACGGTCCTGCCTCTATTTCTAGCTTAAGATATCAATCTATTTGTATGTATATATATATTTTTTCTATTTTTAGTGCCAGTGCTTGAAGGTTGTAAAGTTTAGTGTATCACGTCTGTTATTTTACAAGTTTGATGTCTAATGATTTGTATTGGATTTCCTAGCATGTCAGTCGTGTCAAGATACATCCATAGCTTGTTAAAAGTGTGGTATAGAAGATCTAATATGAGGGAGTTCCTTTTTTCTTGAAAGCCCTTTTTAACAGTTTGTTAACTTTATCTGATAATGAGTAGAAAATTTTGAACCTATAGCTTTGTTCAGTTATGGATAGATGTGCAGTTGTGAGTATCATTTCATATCTTTAGAAAAAGAGGACAGTTTGATAATTCATGAGATTGTAATGCTTCAGGTTGCCAATTCTCATACTTATGAATGTTTGTCTCCTCCTGTCCTGCTCTTGATTCTTTTTTTTACCTTTCAGGATATTCAGCGGTTTAAATTAGGAAACCCGAGAACGTTTCACTATCTGAACCAATCTAATTGCTATGAGTTAGATGGCGTTGATGAGTCTAAGGAATATGCTGCAACGAGGAGGGCAATGGATGTTGTTGGAATAAGTTCTGATGAGCAGGTTTGTTATGAAACAGAATCCTGGGAGATGATACTTGAGCATAAAATTTTCTAAAATTTCTTTATCATCTTTTTGATTGTTGCCTCTGCCATTTGTCAGGATGCCATATTCCGTGTTGTGGCTGCAATTCTTCATCTTGGGAACATTGAATTTGCCAAAGGGAGGGAAATAGACTCATCAGTGCCTAAAGATGAAGAATCTCGATTTCATCTGAGGACTGCAGCTGAGCTTTTTGAGTAAGTGTACAATTTCATGGACTTGCAATAACATAAACTGGAAGGCATTTCTTTGATATTTGTTCACTTCCTTAGCCTCTCGGAAGAGAACAAAGAGAGCATGTTTAATGGCCAGTTTTGTTTTAGGTGCGATGAAAAGTTACTAGAAGATTCTCTTTGTAAGCGCGTAATTGTAACTCGTGATGAAACCATTACAAAATGGCTGGACCCAGTATCTGCTGCGCTTAGTAGAGATGCTTTGGCTAAAACTGTGTACTCGAGGTTGTTTGACTGGTATGGTTCACTTCTGCTGTCTGAGTAGAGACACTTAAGATTGACTCTGGTTATCATTTGTTTTTGTTCAGTTTTGGACTTTTATTTCTGACAGTGTTTATTAATTTTTTTTATTTGACAGGATTGTGGATAAGATCAATAGTTCAATTGGTCAAGATCCTGACTCAAAGTACTTAATTGGGGTGCTGGATATTTATGGATTTGAGAGTTTCAAGACAAACAGGTGCTTAACTGGTATGCCTGTTGTTTTCATAGTTGACTGAAGTTGGTTTTCCGAAACCAATGAATAGAAATGGAAGTTGTCTCAATGAGGCACAGTAAATACTTTTGACAATCATTTATTCTTTGATACTAAAAGAAGCCTTGGTTTGAGAGACCTATTCTCATTTGTTAAGGTGTCGTAAAGGTGGTGCACTTGGATGTTTCTCACATAAGGATTTCTCTTCTGGTGTCAAGTAGGGGTGACATGATATTGTTTCACTCTTAGTATAACTCTACCAAAATTTTCTGTTGATGAGTTTGATGGCTTTTGGCAATGGAGTTTCTAACTTTTTTGTTGTACAGTGGTCAACATAACTTTCTCTTGGTTTTTAGGGTATAGTTCATTCATTGCCTTTACGAGTCGGAGTGTAGTTACTTTCTCCGTTAATAATTAATTAGCTATCTGCTTCTGATGTCCTTTAAATTAAAATTTCAGTTTCTCGATTGTCTTGCCATAATTATCTTCTCACCTTCTTTCTGAAGTCTTTAATTTGTTTGGAAATTAGTATTGTTCATTGCTTTTGGATGCTTGCTATTGCCTTCTATTTATCTGATGTATTATTTTCTTTGCAGTTTTGAGCAATTCTGCATTAATTTGACAAATGAGAAGTTGCAGCAGCATTTCAACCAGGTTTATTTCTTAAAGACATACCCAGTTCTTGCTTAACATTTCCTAGTTTTTGTTCTGTAGTATGTGATACCTAAATGTTTTTTGCTCAGCACGTCTTCAAAATGGAGCAAGAAGAGTATACAAAAGAAGAAATTAATTGGAGCTACATTGAATTTGTTGATAATCAGGATGTTCTTGACCTCATTGAAAAGGTCTGTGGATTCTACCTCTCCTATTATTTGGCTGGACTTTTACAGGGTGGTTTAGTATTTTATCATCTGTACCTCCAATATATAATCCCATTAAAATGAATCTCTGTGTATAACCGTGGAGTTGGTTCTGTGTTGTTGACTATAAATCTCTGTTAACAGAAATTTATGGTAAGGCACATCCACTGGAATTGTACAATTTTGCTTGTAACTATGTGATTGCTTCCATGTATTTTTGTCTGGTGATTCCATTTCTAGTGCCAAAAGCTTTTGTATACTTAATGTTAGATGTTGTTTATACTATGTAGTGTTGTTTTCATGTTATATAGAAGATTAAGTGGTAAGGGCATCTTTGATGCTTTATTCTCATTGACAATTTAAAAGCATGGGGGAAAACCTGATTGATTAGGATTATGGTGTAAGATGCTCAGCTTGAAAACAAGAGAAGAAATTTTGGGGAATGATGAGGGAAGAGTCTAAAGAGACAAGAGATGGATCATTTGTCTGGTGTTGAAATAGTTGTAAATAAGCTTAGTCACCAGCTATAGTCTAGCAATGTAAAAAGTAATGCGTGCTTCTAGTAAGTTGCTGTGAAAATGATAGAAGAGTGATGGTTAAGTTAATATCTACTTAAATCTTATATATTTTAAATTCCGTGCAATAAAAATTCCCTTTTTAGCATCTAAACAGAATTTTGAATCTTCTATTGGTATCATCCTTGTTTGATGTTGGTATTGATATATAACTTATTTGACTCATATTGGCAATTTCTGGTGCAAACTTCTTGATTACTGTTATGCCTGTTATCTCTGTGTTTGAGAAACTACCTTTCTTCTTCTGAAGAATTGCACTCTTTCATGCATTTCTGTTCTCTTACTTTTCTCTTTTTTCCTTTCCTCTGGTAACAAGAAAATATTTTCTTGTTCTGTACTTCTATTATCATTGTTTGGTTTCTTGAACATTCTTACCAATAATATTCCTAGATGTTGGTGGGTTGTCATTAATCACATCTAGGGATCAGCGTTAAATGGTTCATACACTTATTTGGTGGTTATTAATTATATGTTTTTCATTTTTTCTGTTATTGATTTCCAGAAACCAGGTGGCATAATTGCTCTTCTAGATGAGGCTTGGTAAGATGTAGCTAGCACTTATTGTTAGTAATTATATCCTACTGTTCTTGTGGTGATGTTGATGAGCTTTTTCCTCTCTTGGATGTTCGCCTTCTAAATTTTAAAAGCATGTTTCCAAGATCAACCCATGAAACTTTTGCTCAGAAGCTGTACCAGACGTTTAAAAACCATAAGCGGTTCAGCAAGCCCAAATTGTCTCGTAGTGATTTCACCATTTGCCATTATGCCGGTGATGTATGTTTGCTTTCTCTTTATAGTAAATTCATGTTAAAGAACAAAATAAAGAAGTTAGGTGAATGGACTTTTGTTAATGTTTCAGGTCACTTATCAAACCGAGTTGTTCCTGGACAAGAACAAAGATTATGTTGTAGCTGAACATCAGGCCCTTTTGAATGCTTCAAAATGTTCCTTTGTTTCCGGTTTATTTCCACCTTTAGCAGAGGACTCTTCCAAATCGTCAAAATTCTCTTCAATAGGTTCTCGATTTAAGGTGTGTTGGTGTTTCTGCTTCTTAAATGCATATTATTACCCTTTTTTTTTTTCAAGACTAACGGGTCATGGGCCCTCTCTCTTTGTATTTCACAGCAACAACTACAAGCATTACTTGAAACTCTCAGTTCCACTGAGCCACATTACATACGTTGTGTAAAGCCCAATAATCTTCTTAAGCCATCAATATTTGAGAATAAAAATGTTCTACAACAACTACGATGTGGGGTAAGAATGATGATAATCTACCAGGATGAACTGAAATGTGTATTTGGTATTTAATAAGAGCTGCTTTCCTACTAATCCTCACTGTTTATCTCATTTCAGGGGGTTATGGAGGCTATCAGGATTAGCTGTGCTGGATATCCTACTAGAAAACAATTTGATGAATTTGTGGACCGATTTGGTCTTCTTGCACCTGAAGTTTTGGATGGAAGGTACAGTTAATAATTTGCTTTGCTCTCAAGAGGTTTCTTCAATACTGGACTCTGACCCATTTACTATATACATGGTAGTTCTGATGAGGTTGCTGCGTGCAAAAAGCTTCTAGAGAAGGTCGGGCTTCAAGGCTATCAGGTAAATGTCTGATAGATATTCAAACAGTCTCTTAGACAATTGAGTTTCCTTGCCATTAGTACTAGATCTCACGTTGAATTATTAGTATACATCTTAAGCAAAGTCCTCTGCCATCAAGGTGTCACTAAAAGCTAGCGAGACAGATATGCAATGGGAAGATATTTAATAATTTAGGTCTGGCCTTAGACTTATTTTCACTTGCAAGCTGAGGAAACTCAACTCAGCTCGTCTGGCAAAAGATCTATTTGGTGTAGACCAGAACTTGTTTATAGGTAAAATGTTTGGATTTACTAGGAAACAACACTAAAAACTGGGCCCCTAGTACACTGGAAAAATTTCTGGAGGCTAGCTACTGTTATCAAAAGTGCAAAACACTTGTCACATGCAGATCTAACTTGTTGGATTTCGAGTCACAAACTTATTATTGGCTAATTTTAGCCATTAGTTTTTGCTCAAGCATCATCTAGCATACATACGGATGGAAGCAGTACAGGCATCTTCTAGATGAGAGTTCAATCAGTGCTTTTGAACAAATTCTATGCATCCACTTGGTTTATTATTGTTTACTCACATGTTTTATGAATCTCTGTTCTGGTTGGATTTTGGGGAAGATCATATCGATGCCATTTTGTTTTTGGCAGATTGGTAAGACAAAGGTTTTTCTTAGGGCTGGTCAGATGGCTGATCTGGATACCCGTAGGATTGAAGTCTTAGGAAGATCTGCTAGCATTATTCAGAGGAAAGTTCGTTCTTATTTAGATCGCAGAAGTTTCATTGTGCTTCGCCGATCTGCATTACAGATTCAATCTGTCTGCAGAGGTATTTATTCTTGTTTAAGCATTTCTAGGTTTGGCAGTAGTAAATAAATTAAATTTACAGTATTAAGGAATTTATTATTATGTACACCTGTTGATAGTTTTTGTCCATGCTGATCTCAGGGCAACTTGCTCGCAAAGTGTTCGAAGGCATGAGAAGAGAAGCAGCCAGTTTAAGAATCCAGAGAGATTTGCGCATGCATCTTGCTAGGAAAGCTTATAAAGAATTGTTCTCCTCTGCTGTTTCCATTCAGACAGGCATACGGGGGATGGCTGCTCGCAATGAGTTACGCTTCAGAAGGCGGACCAGAGCAGCTATTATAATTCAGGTAGGTCTTGGATTTTAAATTGCTCTTAATCATACTGCTTATGCATTGGTGCTTTGAAAGATGTACCTTCTCAATTTTGCTTTCAGTGGCTGAAGTTCTTTTTGTTTCATAGTATTATCATTAAAAAAGAACTTGGAATGACTTTGATTGTACTCAACAGAGCCAATGTCGCAAGTTCTTGACCCGGTTGCATTATCTGAAGTTGAAGAAAGCAGCAATTGCAACGCAATGTGCATGGAGAGGAAAAGTAGCTCGTAAAGAACTGCGGAAGCTTAAGATGGTATGTCTTGTTCGTCCTGCTGAACTTTTTATAAAAAATTGTTGTCTTCCATCTTTTAGAACCTTGAAAATGGTTGGCAGCTGGCATACTTGTCTTTTGTGGCCCTCTACTCTGCTTAAATTTGAAATCAGAGCACTAAGAAGTTGCAACTTTGCTAAGATATTTTTTGGGAGGTTCTTCAAATTTGAGTTTGAGTTTTGTTTTGGGTACAAGTTAAAGCCTATTCAAGATATCCATGCTCTGGCGAAATCTTATATAAAATCTACTCAAATCTTTTACATAATTTTTTTTTTTTTTGTGTGTGTGGGTTGGGGGGGGGGGGGGTACTTATTTTTCTCTAAATGCAGACTTTGTTTTCTGAAACAATGTAGTATTTCTAAGACCTTTAAGTATGATAATATTTTGTTTTATGAAGGCATCCCTAAGATTTTCTGTTATTATTTTATTTACAGGCTGCTAGGGAGACGGGAGCTCTGCAAGCTGCAAAGAACAAACTGGAAAAGCAAGTTGAGGAACTGACATGGAGATTACAACTGGAGAAACGAATGAGGGTAAGCATGTATTATTATTATTATTATTATTCTGTGTTTGTTCTTGGCTTCTATCAAAACGTAGTGTTTTTTTTATTCTGTGTGTGTTGCATTTAAATATATTTTAAGTTTTAATGTATATTATTTCTAATATTTTAATGATATAAATGCTATGGGCTGGGCTGGGCTAGGTCACTCAGGCCTACTTGCATCCTGTAATGCTTCTATGTTTTTTGTCTTGTTATTTATAACTTCTTGTCTTACTCTGTAGGTTGACCTGGAAGAAGCTAAAACACAAGAAAATGCAAAACTGCAGTCTGCTTTGCAAGACATACAACTTCAGTTTAAAGAAACCAAAGAATTGCTTGCCAAGGAACGTGAGGCTGCCAAAAAGGCAGCTGAGGTAGTCCCTATAATTCAGGAGGTTTCGGTGGTGGACCCTGTGATGTTGGAGAAGCTTACAAATGAGAATGAAAAACTGAAGGTGAGTAGGCTACGTATATAATCTGTATTGGCATAAAGATACAGTGAACGTACAATGATATATAGGATACCTTGGGGATGTTAGAGAACACTAATTTCATAATTACATTTCTCATGTGCTTGCTATTTGCAGGCATTAGTGAGTTCGTTGGAAAAGAAAATTGATGAAACAGAGAAAAAGTTTGAAGAGACAAACAAAATAAGTGAAGAAAGGTTGAAACAAGCTTTGGATGCCGAATCAAAAATAGTTCAGTTGAAGACTGTTATGCACAGGTTTGTTTGTGCCCTTACTGAGAAAAGATTGAGATAAATTCTTTCAGTAAACTACCAGAATCTGGGATAGCGTTTTTTTGCATGCATATTGCTGAAGCTGTGTTTAATCATTTCTTCCACTCTTTTTGTCTTTTCCTGGTTAACATCGTTTCTCTGTTGGCAGCCTTGAAGAAAAGATTTCAGACATTGAATCTGAAAACCAAGTTTTGAGGCAGCAAACCCTATTAAATTCGCCTGTTAAGAAGGTTTCACAACTTCCACCAATTCCAGTCTTTCCGGTAAAATAAAACTTGATTTTTTTATTCTCCTGTTTCATTAATCATTATGTTGAAATTTATCATTATTTGTGTGGTTTGAAAATTTGCAGAATTTGGAAAATGGTCACCATATGGATGAATTGAACAAATCAAATGTATGTTTGATTTTAATACTTGTGATATACTTGTCTGGATTCTGTAATGCGGCCATTGACAAGAGCTGTTACTGCAGGATCCACAGAGTGTGACTCCAGTGAAGAAGGCTGGTGCAGAATCTGATGGCAGGTTGCGAAGATCCAATCTTGAACGTCAACATGTATGTGTTTCCCACAATTAATTTTTACATCTTCAAGCCTTTCCTTCTTTTTTTTTTTTTTTGCAGCATTTCAATTATTTATTTTGTCATTCTTTCAACAGGAGAATGTTGATGCACTGATCAATTGCGTTTCAAAAGAAATTGGGTTCAGTCAAGGGAAACCTGTTGCAGCATTTACCATATATAAATGTCTGCTCCACTGGAAATCTTTTGAAGCAGAAAGGACCAGTGTGTTTGATCGTCTTATTCAGATGATTGGTTCTGCAATTGAGGTAATTGATTGTTTGTTTCTGCCTTGTTTGTGGTGTAGGGTTGCAGGCTGTGTCATCTGCTTCAAATTTTTTTGGTTAAACCTTCAGTTTTTTCTATGATTTTGTTCTTCCCTTTTATTTAATTGCCCCGCTTTAATAAATGTAAAATAGTTGCTTTAGAAGTTCTCACTTTCTTATGTCTCTGAATTCTACTTTCTGGGCATCTTTTATTTATTTCCTGTTTGCTGTAGTAGAACAAGCATAAACATGCCATTCATAAGTGAAGAATGAAAACTTCTTTGATTGTAGAATGAAGAAAACAATGGTCATATGGCATATTGGTTGTCCAACACATCAACGTTACTGTTTTTGCTCCAAAAAAGTCTTAAAGCTGCTGGTTCAAGTGGTGCAACTCCAAGTCGGAAGCCAACTGCTGCAACCTCTCTGTTTGGAAGGATGACAATGGTATTTGAAATTCTTATGGTTCCTCGCTGAGTGTATCATTTTTAGGGAAGAGTAAGACTATTTTTCACATTCCTTTCTCTCTTAAACCCAGGGTTTCCGCTCATCTCCTTCTTCCAACAATCTTGCTGCTGCTGCTGCACTTGCAGTAGTTCGCCAAGTAGAGGCCAAATATCCTGCTTTACTTTTCAAGCAGCAACTTGCAGCATATGTGGAAAAAATCTATGGAATCATTAGGGACAACTTGAAGAAAGAGTTATCATCTTTGCTTGCTCTATGCATCCAGGTATCTTGTGATTTAGTTTTTGTTTAAAAATTGAATTTGTATCTTGCAGCTATACTTCCATTAATCTTGGTCCCTTTTTCTAATTGGTTATGCTGATTGCTAGGCTCCGAGAACATCTAAGGGAAGTGTACTACGATCTGGGCGGTCTTTTGGCAAAGATTCTGCTTCAACTCACTGGCAAAGCATTATTGATAGCCTTAACACCCTCCTAAGTACTTTGAAAGAAAATTTTGTAAGGAGCCGGATTTTTTCTTTCTAACTTACCTTTATAAACTTCGATTTCCGCTGTCCATCCTGATTTCCAGTTAAATGCACAGAGTTCTTACAGTTCCTTGTTTTCAGGTGCCTTCTGTTCTTATCCAGAAGATTTATACTCAAACATTTTCATACATCAATGTACAATTGTTTAATAGGTATGTTTTGTTGATGTCCTTTGTGGTTTTAATTCAAATGGTTTGCTTATATTGGCATTTTTGTCATTTTCCAGCCTCCTCCTACGCCGTGAGTGTTGTACATTTAGCAACGGAGAATATGTCAAGGCTGGGTTAGCCGAGTTAGAGCTCTGGTGCTGCCAAGCAAAAGATGAGGTAACTTCTTTTGTGTTTATTTATGGAGTTGTTGCTACATAATTTTGCAGGGAAGTTCGCTTACTTTAGACCCCTAACTATGCTGATGCTTTACCTTCCCTTGTACTGCAGTTCGCTGGGTTATCGTGGGATGAACTTAAGCACATAAGGCAGGCCGTTGGATTCTTGGTATGTTGGATCATCTTGTTGGTTGTTTTGCTTGTTTTCATTTTTGAAATTTTTTGGTATTTGGAGTAATAAACGTCATTGCTTTGCCTAGTTATCTTGTTTTGAGCTCTTTAGGTATTGTACTGCCGAACTTTGAAAATGATTATTTAGCCCCATTCCATTATTTTTGACAATGCACAAAGTTTTAGGGTAGCAGAATCTTATTAATTGATGGTGGTTCTCAAATGCCCTATTAGATGGAGTTAGTTTTATGTAAATGATAAAGCTAACAAGTTGGCGAAGTGGCAGATATTTAAGGACAGGATTTACCGGTAGCTTTGTTATTTCTTCTTCATGTCGTTGTTTGGAAGAGATTCATGTTGTTTGGCACAGGTTGCTAGGACACATTTTGTAATACTCATGTATTTACCTGTGCTTGTAGGTTAGTTAAACCTCTAAAATTATGACGAGCATTTGTTTGCTTGAACAATGTGGCTCTTCAACTATCTCTGGTCATACTATTCAATTTTGTTCCCTTAACCCAAGAAATCATTGTTAAATTGATTTGTACCTGCTGAAGTATTGTCCATTTACGCAGAAAAATAATGTTTCATTGGCCCTTTATGTAGAAATAGAGTTTTGCTGAATTTTGTAAAAACCTGATAACAGGTTATACATCAGAAGTACAGAATTTCATATGATGAAATTACAAATGATCTCTGCCCTGTAAGTCCTTTCTCTCTCTGTCTTCTCTATTATTTCTCACAATGTTCTCATACTCTGACATTAACTCTTGGTTTGGTCAGATTCTTAGTGTACAGCAGTTATACAGAATATGTACGTTGTACTGGGATGACAACTACAATACTCGAAGTGTTGCTCCAAATGTAAGTTTGTGTGGCATAAAATTTTTTTTCTTGGTTGTTTAGGAAGTTCAGCAATCAGATATGATTTATTGGTGACCTTCATTCCTTTACAGGTTATTTCCAGCATGAGGGTACTAATGACAGAGGATTCCAATGATGCTGCTAGCAGTTCCTTTCTATTGGACGACAATTCCAGGTAAGTTCTTACATCTAGCACTACTAGTAAAGCTGGTTTCTGATGTGTCTTAAGTACAAACTCCCATTCAGACGTGTTTAGAAAATGAGAATGTTAGTTCAGGAAGAGTTGGAAAGTCACATATAGTCGGCGCTACATA
Organism: Gossypium rotundifolium; assembly: GCA_025506655.1. Classification (NCBI taxonomy): domain Eukaryota; kingdom Viridiplantae; phylum Streptophyta; class Magnoliopsida; order Malvales; family Malvaceae; genus Gossypium; species Gossypium rotundifolium. Next base: position 163,028,544 of record CP106732.1, on the reverse strand, counting down.
AACAGTGTATTAGAATCCAAGTATAGATGGATATGAAAGATTGCAATTGCAATGGTTTAAATAACAACTATGGTACATGCTGAGTTGAACTTTGGAAGGTGTAAAATCATAGAAACAAACTAATCCATCCTTGTTAATACACAGCATCCCCTTCTCTGTCGATGACCTTTCCAATTCGCTTCAAGAGAAAGACTTCTTGGAAGTCAAACCAGCAGAGGAACTTATTGAGAATCCAGCCTTCCAATTTTTACACGAGTAAGGCATAGGGAGCTTAGATGCATGCTTCCCGTCGTTATCGAGTCAAGGTCAGCAATGTGGACTTCGATACGCTGTTGCCGACTCATTGGTTGTTGTAAATTCAATTCATTTACCCCTCTTCATATATATATATATATATGATATATATATTTGCATACATCTATCTCCGATTGTGAAATGTTTCTATTGGTTTATTATTTTTTGACAATTCAAATTGTAAAAGCTGACGTTGAGTCTGGGCACGTATTTGTTTGATTGATCTGGGCTCTTTTATTTTTATATTGCTTTATTCTTCTGCCATAAAGGGGCAGTATTTTTTTTTTTTTCATTGTTTTTTAGTTTGGAAGGTAAGGAAGGTGTAATGAACAGTATCATTATAGTCGATGGCCGAGATGTGGATCCCAGACCCAGTTTTTGATGTAAAAAGAAACCCAGTACGGATACGTACAACATATATATATAGTTGAAAAAGATTTATTATCATGGTTGATATTTGCTTTTTGAATGTTATTTCTGTTACCTCTGAGCTTTTTGTCATTGCAAATCCTGATTTTGCGGTCTATTATTGTAAATGCAAGTCCTTGCAGTTTTTAAAAATACAAAATCACCAATTTCATGATATGAATTAATGTTATGGCCTATTAAAGTAAATAGCAAATTAGAACGATTAAAAAAAAGGAAAATGATATAGATGTCATTGTCCAAAGAGTAATCGATTAGAAAATTAAGCTAAAATATACTTGATTGGCATATAATTATGAATTATATAGATGGAATAAAAAGAGCAGCAAGAAATAATCTTCTGAAATTGGTGTTGGAATCCTTTCTCGTCATTATTACCTGTACTTGTTGGTTTTACTTATTATCACAATTACAACATGAATGAAAGATTACCGAATGAAACTACTAGTAAAGGGGCCAAAGATTACAAATTTTCTTTTTGTGTTTAAGATAAGCTGTATATAACTCTTTTAGGTTCTTACACCTCTTTTTATAGTATAGATTCATAACTCAATTTGATTATATTTGAATTTCTCATAGTTTCTTGATGAAGATGACATCTTTTCTTCGGTTGAAGATAAGGATGCCATCTTTTCTTGATTTTTTTTTTTTTTATTGAAGATGATTTTTTCCATGTTGCTTTATTTGTCTTTTGTGTCAGCTTTTTTGAATATTGTCTAAATTCATTTATTCAATTTCTTCTAAATTTAATGAACTGATTGATAATTCTAGTGAGTTTCAACTTTTCAATATATTTTTGATGTCTTCAATTATATGAGATGGAAATCATCAATTTCTATTTCGGCTATCTTTTTTTTTTTTTTTTATTTCTTCTTGGCAATTTCTAATATTATAGGCCATTATTCTTCGACCATCAGTCCAAAATTTAAAAGTTTTTTATTGAAGTAGATCCCGAACTCTAGCAATTCGATCTATTCCTACTTGAATTTGATAATAAGCAGGATTATTATAACACTTGCTAACATATTTTGTCAAGTGTTCTTCCTCTTCCATTGCTGTAGATAAGTTTCTTCCCATAATAATGTTGGGAATAGTCCAAATTCGATATGGCTGAATTTTTTTTTTTGTGTTCAGGCATACCAATAAGGTTACATATTTCAAGATGAAAATAATAGAAGAAGTTATTTTTATTTAACATGTATAATAAAATGGATTTAATAAAAGCTAGAAAATCTTTTAACAAATGGAAAGAAAAATTTTGAACTGTTATTTCTTTAACATAATCTCATTCAATATAATTTATATCAAATAGTTTATGGTCAAGTCTAAATTTTATAGTAGGAATTTTTTTTATACAATTTGTAAAAACACAAGCTTGTGAAAATATTCAGAAATAACATTTTAAAATTGAGGCTATTGGTTGCAAATGGCTCTATTTATTTTAGAAAAGTTTTTATAAGTAGGATAATTCTAGCCTTATTATATAAAAATAATCTAAATATTTTATTTATAACTGGATTAATTGTTCCTTTTGTAATAAAATATTGGTATATATCAAGAAGGTTCTTCTTTTTAATTTTTCTTTTAATATTTAAAAAATTAATTTCAAGTTCTTCCCAATCACGATATAAAATAGGTTTTAACAATAAATCATGAGCAACTTGTTATTTAGTTATTTTTCAACTAAAATTGTGAAAGCTTAGTAATAGCTTTTCTAAAATTTGCTTTTGCTCAATAATATGGGTTTTCTATATTTCATTAATAAAACTATATAAATCTAAGGGTAAATTTGGATTATAAAAATATTTTATATATTGTATATGTTGTGGTTTCAACAAATTTTCTACTACTCGAATAATTTCAACATAACTGGCTTGATATACTGAATTTAGATCTTGAAACCATGGTAATTGACTTATCGACTGTGGTGTTATTGAAAATTGAGTTGAAATTCCAACTGGTTGTCTTACCATTGAATATGGAACATAATATCATTGATTAGGATAAAATGATACTTGAGAAGGTATTGACATAAATCCTTAATTAGGATACTTTGATTTTGAGGAGTTCTTTTTGTTGAACTTCTTATTAATGGTAGCCCATTCCCCCACTTCTTCTAGAGGTTATTTATCTCTCTATCCATAGGGCTTGCTAAATAATCTGCAACACTATTGTCAGTACCTTTGACATATAAAACTTCAAAATTAAAAGTGTATAATTCATTATATTATCTAAATCTTCTTGGTATAGTTTTCAAACTTTTATTAGTAAGAAAATATTTAAATGCCTGATTATTAGTTTTTACGATAAATTTTCGATGCATTCCTTTTTAATAGCTAATAATTCTTTCTCAAATATGATATAATTTATTTCATTTGGTTTAGATTTATTGAACTATATTCACATATTAATTCTTCATTATTTATTGTTCTAGCTTTTAAAATACATCCCCACTAATTTTGTGATACATCTGTTTAAAATTAATTTATCTTTTATTTAGGTAAATAAACTTTTGGAATGATGATTGATTTTAAATTTTTATAATTTTAGAGTCATTTTTAGACCAAGTAAAATTTTTAATTTGCCATATAAAATCCTATTTTTATGATAGGTTTAGAAAAAATTTCTTCCGTAATTTATAATTCTTAAAAATTGTTGAAGTTGTTTCTTATCTACAATTTTTCAGAAAATTCTTTTATTTTTCTATAATATGATTTTGTAGTTTAAGACCATTTGCGATTATTTTAATCCTAAAATTTTATTTTATTTTTCTAGCTCTATTTTCTTAGGGCTTAATATGATTCCATGTTTTATGAATTCTTGAGAAATAATATTTAAATGTTTTCTATTATTTAAATGTTTTTTATGTAATTTTAGAGTATCTGAAAAATATCAAAATATCATCTCAGATAAACTATACAAAATTTCTTATATTTATTAAAATAGAATCCATTCATCTTTGAAATATTTGTGATGCATTACATAATCCAAATGATATTACATTCTATTGGTAATGTCCATTGGATGTACTAAAAGTCATTAAAGGTTTAAATTTTTCTATTAGCATGATTTGCTAGAATCTCGATTTACAGTCGAACTTACTAAAGTATTTTGCTTGTTTAGCTTTGATTAATTAATACGTCTTTTCTTGGAATAAAGTTTCTATCAAAATAATATTTTGATTTAATCTTTTATAATTAATGATCATACTAACTTTACCTCTTTTATTTCTACATGATTTCTAATAATAAAAGTTGGACTAGAATGTGGATTATTAGTTTTTCTATCAATCTTTTATCTAATAACTCTTTAAATTGTATATCAAATTCTTCTATATCTTGTTTAGTATAAATCATTGGTTTAACTCTAATAATTTTACTGGGTTTTTCATTTTTATAATACAATATCTAGTGCTATTTTGCCATAATTTTAATGGTTCTTCACTAAAATTATTATCTAATATATTAAACAACCAATGACTCGTTTCTAGTTGTTTAATTTGTTCTTTTCTTGTATGTAAATTTTTTGTCACATATAAATTCATGGTTTTCTACTAATGGTATTTCTATAGAAGTTTTTCTCTGAAAAACATAATTAAATTTTATCAATAGAAAATGACAAATGTTGATATATAAAATTATTACCTAATAATATGTGTCCATGCTTTTTGGAAAGCATAATAATTTGGGAATTACAAATCTTACATTGTTTAAGTAAATTGGTATGTTTTTAGCTTTATATTGAATAATGGTTTTGTTATCATCTATTCCTATGGCTCTTTTCTAAAGGAATAGCATTTTTTCTACAACTACTAGTCGCAGCTCCAGTATCTAGTAAAGCATGTAAAGAATATGTTTTATATTCTCTAAATTGAAATGTAATTTCAATATATGTATTGTAACACCCCCTACCCGTATTCGTTGTCGGAATAGGTGCGAGGCATCTGAGTTTACAATTTTTTTTACTCAATATAACCCTTTATAATTATCTAGCCTTCCTGCAAAATTTTTTTTTAACGAGACCAATTCACATCAACCAATCTAATTCAACATATTTTCAAAATAAATCCATGCATATTTATAAGATAACCTTATTACATACTAAAACTAAAATTTGTTAGCCATACCAATGGTGACCTTACATTCATTTCATATTAACATCTACTTATTTAGCTTATACATGCCATTGATTTCCAAAATAAAGTTTCTTTATATACCAAAATCTTGGGTTGATAGTGTGATGTGTCTCCTACCGAATCCGACCTCCGAGCTCTTAATACTACAAAATAGGGAAAAGGAAACAGGTAAGCACTTTGTGCTTAGTAAGCCCATGTAACAAGAATTATACTTAACTAATATTTTCAATACAATGCAATAAACATTCATATATCCATTCAATGCACTATTGCCCTAACATACACAAACTCAAGATTCAAGTTAATCCAATAATTTTCATAAACCAATAATATATACCATGATTGATGAGCTCATCAATACCATGATTTCTATTTCTTTGTTATATCTCCATATTTATCCCGTTGAATTACTCGAAATTTCGATGGATTTTCATAAGTACACTTTTAGTGTACAATCCAGTCCGTCCATTTTCATGTGCGCACATTTCCATTTCAGAGAGCACACTCCCATGAACCTCATCCTTACAATGGATTACCATCAAGCTAAATCCTCAGAATATAAACTCATAGAGTATTGTCGGGATTACCACCAAAGCTAAATCCGCAACGACAACTACTCTAATGAGCTTGATCTGAATTACCACCAAAGCTAAATTCAGACCCTAATTGGATTACCCGTCCGGCTAAATCCATTTTCCACATATTCTTGGAGGGCTATATCAGATAGGATCACCCGTCCGGCTAGATCCTTTTACCATCAATTCCTTTTGAGAGATCCATCGAATTTTCCTTTCATTCAACCGGATTTCTTCCTTTTTATCAAATATATCAATGTTTCATCAACTTTCATACAATGAACATTGAAATCATATTCACATCAATAATATACATTTCAAGCATTTAAAATATAATACAAGTTACATGAACTTACCTCGATATTTGTTCGTATACAAAAATCTACTAATCCGGACTTTTCCTTTCCTCTATCTAACTTCAGATTTGTGTTTTCCGGATCTAAATAAATAAATTCAATCATCAATTCAACACATTTCATGTTCACATGTAGCATTCACTATAATTCTATTATTGTTCATAATTCATTCAAAGCTGTCTACTTGAGTCACAGTCACTAAATTATTTATTTCTTGAGCTACAGAACTCCAATTGAAGAACTGTTAATTTTCCTGAAACTAGACTCACATATATTTATACCATAAAATTTCCAGAATATTTGGCTTAGCCAATTAGTACAGTTTATTCATTAAAATTTCCCTTGTTTTACTATTTGACAGTTCAGACCACTTTTCACTACGAATCAATTTTGTCCTTGTAAAGAATTCAAATGATGTTTTAGTTTGTTTATTCTAAAAATAGACTCATTAAGGAGTCTAACCATATAAATTTAAGCCCATAATTATTTTTATTCAATTTTTTATGACTTTTCAAAGTCAGAACAGGGGATCTCGAAATCACTCTGAACCAGTCTTACAAAAATATAAATATCTCAAAATATAGAGTTACTTTGCTTTCTATGTTTCTTTCATATGAAAATAGACTCAATAAGATTTAATTTCATATCTCACTCAACTTCTAATTACATTTCTACGATTTTAGTGATTTTTCAAAGTTACTCTACTGTTGCTGTCCCAAAACTGTTTTCTTATAGCTTACTTCTCAATTAAATCCATCTTTCAATTCTAACTTGAAATTCATTCAATTAAGTCCTTAATTCATGTTTTTGTTTCATCATAAACTATACTTGAGAGCTCACAAACTTTCAATATGACAACTTAGCTTCATCAAACCTTGTTCCAAGGCTTCTAAAACATCAAAATTAAGTAAAAATAGCTAAATTGACTTACCTATCAACTTCCAAGCTTCAAAAATTCTATTCTCCCATTTTTTCTTTCTCCCCTGTTTCTTCTCTGTTTCGTCTTTACTCTCTCTCTTTCCTCTTTTCTTTTTTTTTTTTTTTTGTTTCTTTAGCTTATACACACACATATATAAATATAATAATAACAATATAATATATTATATTATAATTAAAACATAAAATATCTTTATTATATAATAATATAATAATATATATTAAACATAAAAATCTTAGATTTTCTTCACAATAAACCGCCTCAACTAGACAAAATGGCTTAATTGCTATTTTGGTCCTTTATAATTTCTTTTAATCTATAATTCAACTTTTAATTCTATTTCAATTTAGTCTTTTCATTTAATGATCTACCCAAGCGTTAAAATTTTCTAACGAAATTTTAATACCACATTACTAACATTCTATAAATATTTATAAAAATATTTCCTATCATATAAATATTTATGCAAATGTATTGAAATAAATTTCTCTTTAAATCGGATTTATGATTACGAAACCATTGTTCCGATAACCTTGAATTTAGGCCATTACAACTAAATGTATATTATTGATGTGAATATGATTTCAATGTTCATTGTATGAAAGTTGATGAAACATTGATATATTTGATAAAAAGGGGAAGAAATCCCGGTTGAATGAAAGGAAAATCCGATGGATCTCTGAAAAGGAATTGACGGTAAAAAGGATCTAGCCCGGACGGGTGATCCTATCCTGATATAGCCCTCCCAAGAATATGTGGAAAATGGATTTAGCCCGAACGGTAATCCAAATTAGGGTCTCAATTTAGCTTTGATCGGTAATTGATCAAGCTCATTAGAGTAGTTGTCGTTGCAGAGATTTAGCTCGACCGTAATCCCGACAATACTCTATGAGTTTATATTCTGGGATTTAGCTCGACCGTAATCCCATTGTAAGGATGAGGTTCATGGAGTGTGCTCTCGAAATGGAAATGTGCGCACATGAACATGAATTGACGGACTGGATTGTACACTAAAAGTGTATCACAAAATCCATCAAATTCGAGTAATTCAACGGGATAAATATGGAAATATAACAAAGAAATGGAAATCATGGTATTGATGAGCTCATCAATCATGGTATATATTATTGGTATATGGAAATTATTGGATTAACTTGAATGTTGAGTTTGTGTATGTTAGGGCAATAGTGCATTGAATGGATATATGAATGTTTATTGCATTGTATTGAAAATATTAGGTAAGTATAATTCTTGTTACATGGGCTTACTAAGCACAAAGTGCTTACCCTGTTTCCTTTTCCCCTGTTTTGTAGTGTTAAGAGCTCGGAGGTCGGATTCGGTAGGAGACACATCACACTATCAACCCCAAGATTTTGGTATATAAAGAAACTTTATTTTGGAAATCAATGGCATGTATAAGCTAATTAAGTAGATGTTAATATGAAATGAATGAAAGGTCAGCCATTGGTATGGCTAACAAATTTTAGTTTTAGTATGTAATAAGGTTATCTTATAAATATGCATGGATTTATTTTGAAAATATGTTGAATTAGATTGGTTGATGTGATTGGTCTCGGTTAAAAAAAATTTTTGCAGGGAAGGCTAGATAATTATAAAGGGGTTATATTGAGTAAAAAAAAGAATCGTAAACTCAGATGATGCCTCGTACCTATTCAACAAATCTAATACGGGTAGGGGGTGTTACATGTATAATATTTCCTGGATTAGAAATTTGAGAATATAATTATATCTCTTGTTCCAAGTTTCATTTGTTGGAGTATTATTAAAGTTTGTATTTCTCCCATTCTATTGTTTCTAGAATATATAGAACTTCTACTTCGTTCTGTTGGAAAAATAACATTCCTATTGGTATTGAAGAATTTGGCCAATTTACCAGAAAATATCATTTTTTTACAAAATTTACGGAAAATGACCTACAAAATAATTATTTACCGAAAATGGCTATTTTCCGGAAACGCGTCCCGTCGCCAGCGTTTTGGGATGAATCAGGAAAGCGCGTCCAAGAGGGAGCGCTTTGTACCACATCAGACAAAATCGCATCCTTGAGGGCGTGCTTTGCTGATGTGGCAAAAACACTGCCTCGGGGATGCATTTTTGCCCTTTCCCCCCGATGGGGTTTTCAGTTGTTTTTAGTATTAGGGTATGAGTTTTTAAGGTTTTAGGGCTATGGTTTAGGGTTTTTTAGGGTCTTAGGGTTGTAGGGTTTTAGGAGAAAATTAATGAACTAGATTTTAGGGTTAATTAATTAAAATAATTTTAGGTTTAGGGTTTCGAGAAAAATATATTAGCAAAATAAAAATTATTTAATTTTTTTTACAGTAGTCTCTAACAAAATCATTTTGAGAAGACGTTTCTGAACAAATAGCAAAACGCTTCAAGCAGATGCAATCATCGCCGAAGAGTCTTGAAAAAGCTCCCACATGGACACTCTTTTGCTACAGAGTCTCCGGCAAAATAATTTTGAGAAGACGTTTCGAGCAAATAGTGACAATGATACTTGAGAAGGTATTGACATAAATCCTTAATTAGGATACTTTGATTTTGAGGAGTTCTTTTGTTGAACTTCTTATTAATGGTAGCCATTCCCCACTTCTTCTAGAGGTTATTTATCTCTCTATCCATAGAACTTGCTAAATAATCTGTAACACTATTGCAAGACTTTTGACATATAAAACTTCAAAATTAAAAGTGTATAATTAGTTATATTATCTAAATCTTCTTGGTATAGTTTTCAAACTTTTATTAGTAAGAAAATATTTAAATGCCTCGATTATTAGTTTTTACGATAAATTTTGGATGCATTCCTTTTTTAATAGCTAATAATTCTTTCTCAAATATGATATAATTTATTTCATTTGGTTTAGATTTATTGAACTATATTCACATATTAATTCTTCATTATTTATTGTTCTAGCTTTTAAAATACATCCCCACTAATTTTGTGATACATCTGTTTCTAAAATTAATTTATCTCTTTATTTAGGTAAATAAACTTTTGGAATATGAATGATTTCAGATTTTAAATTTTTATAATTTTAGAGTCATTTTAGACCAAGTAAAATTTTTAATTTGCCATATAAAAATCCTATTTTTTATGATAGGTTTAGAAAGAAATTTCTTCCGTAATTTATAATTCTTAAAATTGTTGAAGTTGTTTCTTATCTACAATTTTGAGAAAATTCTTTTATTTTTCTATAATATGATTTTGAAGTTTAAGACCATTTGCGATTATTTTAATCCTAAAAATTTTATTTTATTTTTCTAGCTCTATTTTCTTAGGGCTTAATATGATTCCATGTTTTATGAATTCTTGAGAAATAATATTTAAATGTTTTTTATGTAATTTTAGAGTATCTAAAAATATCAAAATATCATCTCGTATAAAATATACAAAATTTCTTATATTTATTAAAAATAGAATCCATTCATCTTTGAAACATTTGTGGTGCATTACATAATCCAAATGATATTACATTCTATTGGTAATGTCCATTGGATGTACTAAAAGTCATTAAAGGTTTAAATTTTTCTATTAGCATGATTTGCTAGAATCACGATTCTGATCGAACTTACTAAAGTATTTTGCTTGTTTAGCTTTGATTAATTAATCGTCTTTTCTTGGAATAAAGTTTCCATCAAAATAATATTTTGATTTAATCTTTTATAATTAATGATCATACTAACTTTACCTCTTTTATTTCTACATGATTTCTAATAATAAAAGTGGACTAGAATGTGGATTATTAGTTTTTCTACCAATCTTTTATCTAATAACTCTTTAAATTGTATATCAAATTCTTCTATATCTTGTTTAGTATAAATCATTGGTTTAACTCTAATAATTTTACTGGGTTTTTCATTTTATAATACAATATCTAGTGCTATTTTGCCATAATTTTAATGGTTCTTCACTAAAATTATTATCTAATATATTAAACAACCAATGACTCGTTTCTAGTTGTTTAATTTGTTCTTTTCTTGTATGCGTAAATTTTTGTCACATATAAATTCATGGTTTTCTACTAATGATATTTCTATAGAAGTTTTTTCTCTGATAACATAATTAAATTTTATCAATAGAAAATGACAAATGTTGATATATAAAATTATTACCTAATAATATGTCTACATGCTTTTTGGAAAGCATAATAATTTGGGAATTACAAATCTTACATTGTTTAAGTAAATTGGTATGTTTTAGCTTTATATTGAATAATGGTTTTGTTATCATCTATTCCTATGGCTCTTTTCTAAAGGAATAGCATTTTTCTACAACTACTAGTCGTAGCTCAAAGATTCTAGTAAAGCGTGTAAAGAATATGTTTTATATTCTCTAAATTGAAATGTAATTTCAATATATGTATTGTAACACCCCTACCCGTATTCGTTATTCCGAATAGAGTACGAGGCATTCTGAGGAGTTTACAATTTTTTTACTCAATATAACCCTTTATAATTATCTAGCCTTCCCGCAAAATTTTTTTAACGAGACCAATTCACATCAACCAATCTAATTCAACATATTTTCAAAATAAATCCATGCATATTTATAAGATAACCTTATTACATACTAAAACTAAAATTTGTTAGCCATACCAATGGTCGACCTTACATTCATTTCATATTAACATCTACTTATTTAGCTTATACATGCCATTGATTTCCAAAATAAAGTTTCTTTATATACCAAAATCTTGGGGTTGATAGTGTGATGTGTCTCCTACCGAATCCGACCTCCGAGCTCTTAATACTACAAAATAGGGGAAAAGGAAACAGGGTAAGCACTTTGTGCTTAGTAAGCCCATGTAACAAGAATTATACTTAACTAATATTTTCAATACAATGCAATAAACATTCATATATCCATTCAATGCACTATTGCCCTAACATACACAAACTCAGCATTCAAGTTAATCCAATAATTTTCATAAACCAATAATATATACCATGATTGATGAGCTCATCAATACCATGATTTCTATTTCTTTGTTATATCTCCATATTTATCCCGTTGAATTACTCGAAATTTCGATGGATTTTCATAAGTACACTTTTAGTGTACAATCCAGTCCGTCCATTTTCATATGCGACATTTCCATTTCAGAGAGCACACTCATGAACCTCATCCTCACATGGCGGATTACCGATCGAGCTAAATCCTCATAATATAAACTCATAGAGTATTGTCGGATTACCATCCGAAGCTAAATCCTCGCAGAGCGACAACTACTTAATGAGCTTGAATCAATTACCGGTCAAAGCTAAATTGAGACCCTAATTCGGATTACTGTCCGGCTAAATCCATTTTCCACATATTCTTGGAGGGCTATATCAGATAGGATCACCCGTCCGCTAGATCCTTTTACCATCAATTCCTTTTCGAGATCCATCGAATTTTCCTTTCATTCAACCGATTTCTTCCCTTTTTATCAAATATATCAATGTTTCATCAACTTTCATACAATGAACATTGAAATCATATTCACATCAATAATATACATTTCAAGCATTTAAAATATAATACAAGTTACATGAACTTACCTCGATATTTGTTCGTACACAAAAATCTACTAATCCGGGACTTTTTCCTTTCCTCTATCTAACTTCGTATTTGTGTTTTCCGGATCTAAATAAATAAATTCAATCATCAATTCAACACATTTCATGTTCACATGTAGCATTCACTATAATTCTATTATTGTTCATAATTCATTCAAAGCTGTCTACTTGAGTCACAGTCACTAAATTATTTATTTCTCGAGCTACAGAACTCCAATTGAAGAACTGTTAATTTTCCCTGAAACTAGACTCACATATATTTATACCATAAAATTTCCAGAATATTTGGCTTAGCCAATTAGTACAGTTTATTCATTAAAATTTCCCTTGTTTTACTATTTGACAGTTCAGACCACTTTTCACTACGAATCAATTTTGTCCTTGTAAAGAATTCAAATGATGTTTTAGTTTGTTTATTCTAAAATAGACTCATTAAGGAGTCTAACCATATAAATTTAAGCCCATAATTATTTTATTCAATTTTTATGACTTTTCAAAGTCAGAACAGGGATCTCGAAATCACTCTGAACCAGTCTTACAAAAATATAAATATCTCAAAATATAGAGTTACTTTGCTTTCTATGTTTCTTTCATATGAAAATAGACTCAATAAGATTTAATTTCATATCTCACTCAACTTCTAATTACATTTCTACGATTTTAGTGATTTTTCAAAGTTACTCTACTGTTGCTGTCCCAAAACTGTTTTCTTATAGCTTACTTCTCAATTAAATCCATCTTTCAATTCTAACTTGAAATTCATTCAATTAAGTCCTTAATTCATGTTTTTGTTTCATCATAAACTATACTTGAGAGCTCACAAACTTTCAATATGACAACTTAGCTTCATCAAACCTTGTTCCAAGGCTTCTAAAACATCAAAATTAAGTAAAAATAGCTAAATTGACTTACCTATCAACTTCCAAGCTTCAAAATTCTATTCTCCCATTTTTTTCTTTCTCCCTGTTTCTTCTCTGTTTCGTCTTTACTCTCTCTCTTTCCTCTTTTCTTTTTTTCTTTTTTTGTTTCTTTAGCTTATACACACATATATAAATATAATAATAACAATATAATATATTATATTATAATTAAAACATAAAATATCTTTATTATATAATAATATAATAATATATATTAAACATAAAAATCTTAGATTTTCTTCACAATAAACCGCCTCAACTAGACAAAATGGCTTAATTGCTATTTTGGTCCTTTATAATTTCTTTTAATCTATAATTCAACTTTTAATTCTATTTCAATTTAGTCTTTTCATTTAATGATCTACCCAAGCGTTAAAATTTTCTAACGAAATTTTAATACCACATTACTAACATTCTATAAATATTTATAAAAATATTTCCTATCATATAAATATTTATGCAAATGTATTGAAATAAATTTCTCTTTAAATCGGATTTATGATTACGAAACCATTGTTCCGATAACCTTGAATTTAGGCCATTACAACTAAATGTATATTATTGATGTGAATATGATTTCAATGTTCATTGTATGAAAGTTGATGAAACATTGATATATTTGATAAAAGGGAAGAAATCGGTTGAATGAAAGGAAAATCCGATGGATCTCCGAAAAGGAATTGACGGTAAAAGGATCTAGCCCGGACGGGTGATCCTATCCTGATATAGCCCTCCAAGAATATGTGGAAAATGGATTTAGCCCGAACGGGTAATCCGAATTAGGTCTCAATTTAGCTCGGACGGTAATTGGATCCAAGCTCATTAGAGTAGTTGTCGTTAGAGTGATTTAGCTCGGACCGTAATCCCGACAATACTCTATGAGTTTATATTCTGAGGATTTAGCTCGACCGTAATCCATTTGTAAGGATGAGGTTCAGGGAGTGTGCTCTGAAATGGAAATGTGCGCACATGAACATGAATTGACGGACTGGATTGTACACTAAAAGTGTACTTTAGGGGATGTTACATTTTTGAGAAGATAATTATAAAGTATAATATTCTCTTGATTAGAAATTTGAGAATATAATTATATCTCTTGTTCTAAGTTTCATTTGTTGGAGTATTATTAAAGTTTGTATTTCTCCCATTCTATTATTTCTAGAATATATAGAACTTCTACTTGGTTCTGTAGGAAAAATAAGAATATGAACTATTTTCATTCCTATTGTTATTGAAGAATTTGGCCAATTTACCAAAAAATATCATTTTTTTTACAAAATTTACGGAAAATGACCTACAAAATAATTATTTATCGGAAATGGCTATTTTCCCCGAAAACGCGTCCACGTCAGCGTGTTTTCAGGGGATGAATCAGGAAAGCGCGTCCAAGAGGGAGCACTTTGTACCACATCAGACAAAATCGCATCCTTGAGGGCGCGCTTTGCTGATGTGGCAAAAACGCTGCCTCGGGGACACATTTTTGCCCTTTCCCCCCGATGGGGTTTTCAGTTGTTTTTAGTGTTAGGGTATGAGTTTTTAAGGTTTTAGGGCTACGGCTTAGGGTTTTTTAGGGTCTTAGGGTTGTAGGTTTTTAGGAGAAAATTAATGAACTAGATTTTAGGGTTAATTAATTAAAATAATTTTAGGTTTAGGGTTTTGGAAAAAAATATATCAGCAAAATAAAAATTATTTAATTTTTTTACGATGAGTCTCGACAAAATAATTTTGAGAAGACGTTTCTGAACAAATAGTGACCAAAACGCTTCAAACAGGATGCAATCGTCGAAAAGTCTTGAAAAAGCTCCCACATGGACACTCTTTTGCTACAGTAGTCTCTGGCAAAATAATTTTGAGAAGACGTTTCTGAGCAAATAGTGACCAAAACGCTTCAAGCAGGATGCACTGTCGACCAAAATCTTGCTCCGTATAAGTCATTATTATCGGAGAGAATCGCGCATCAGAAACCAAAGGGTCGACCTTGCTCGACTAGAATACGCAACAATATGGATATCCGAGAAACAACCAATCAACGGAAGTTATGCGGATGGTGTAGGAACCCAAGCCATACATCTCATTCGTGTACAAATCGGAATAGTTGATAGTCTCCTTATCATTTTTTGTCTATTGGTGGCATTGAAAATTCTTTTAATTTCTTGATGAAAATGGTGAAATTTTGTAGAAGGACTAAGTTGTAAAACAAAAAAAAAGGTTATTCAATTAATCTAAAATATCATCATCATCATTATTCTTCAAAATTATCTTTCTTGCTAAATGCTTATTTTGCCCTTACGATCATTCAAAATTCATACATTGGATCAACATGCATCTTGATAAAATTACAAATTAACTCGTCATACTTTTCACTTATTCAATTTAGTCCTAATTCATCAATTTCTTATTAATTTCTATATATAAAAATAAAATAATTTACAATAAAAATAAATTACAACTTTATTTTATTTAGGATACAAAAATAAATGAAATTACAAAAAATAAAAACAACTTTTATTTTATTAAAGATATAAAATTAAATTACAAAAAAATAACTTTTATTTTATTAAAGATATAAAATTAAATTACAAAAAATAAAAATAACTTTTATTTTATTAAAGATATAAAATTAAATTACAATAAAAAATAATTTTATTTTATTAAAGATATAAAATTAAATTAAAATAAAAAATAAATAACAACTTTTATTTTATTAAAGATATAAAATTAAATTACAATAAAAATAAATAACAACTTTTATTTTATTAAAGATATAAAAATTAAATTACAAAAAAAAAAAAAACAACTTTTATTTTATTAAAGATATAAAATTAAATTACAAAAAAATAAAAACAAATTTTATTTTATTAAAGAGATAAAATTAAATTACAATAAAAATAAACAAAAACTTTTATTTTATTAAAGATATAAAATTAAATTATAAAAAATAAAAAAACAACTTTTATTTTATTAAAGATATAAAATTAAATTACAATAAAAAATAAACAACTTTTATTTTATTAAAGATATAAAAATTAAATTACAATAAGAAAATAAAAAAACAACTTTTATTTTATTAAAGATATAAAATTAGATTATAAAAAACAACTTTTATTTTATTAAAGATATAAAATTAAATTAAATTACAATAAAAATAAAAAAATCTTTTATTTTATTAAATATAAAAAATTACAATAAAAAATAAAATAATGATGGTCGGGATCAATGTTGGTGTCGGTGAATCGAGTGCCACATGGGGTGGTCGGTTATGATTCTGCTACCGGATTCCTCATTCTTCTAGCTTCAGTAGGGGTTGTGGAACCTCGAGTGGGATTCGGTTTCTCCGGCAGAGGTGCAGTTGTGAGTGTTGGGAGGATGACCCACCTTGATAAAATATTGACTGGGGAGGTGTTTGCATCGCCCATGGCGGAGGTGTCTGAATCCCATAAGGCGAAGGAGATTGGTAAAAAGAAGAGCTCCCCGACGGCGCCTCGTAAGATTCCTCATGCGACGGTGGCCTATAGATCTGCTGGCCAGTCGGAGTACTCGGGAACGGATTCAAACCGGGCCATGCATTCAAACCTGCCATGGGACTGGGAAAAGGAAACATATAAGGGTTAGGATACATATAAGGGCTAGGGCACCTGGCATAGTTTGAAAAGGCTGTGATGTAGGTGTCGTCGGCTGAAGTGTTGGGCCCGGTGGTTGTGTCGGCGCTGTTGATGGTCCTATCTCATCACCCCTTCTTCTTGGATTTAAAGGGCCCTGTCGTTCCCTTTGTTCACGAAGTTGCCATCGTCTTTCCTCTCCCGACAATAAATACAGCTTGCCATGGATCCTAAACCATGGCATGCATTCCGGCACGTACGCTAACTCAGGAACGATGATCGGTTCCCGAGTAGGTATATAATCATATCGGTTCTCCCACAATTCGATATATGCTGACCAATATCTTGGCCAATCCATATGCAACTGCCGTAAGTCGACTTTGTGCTCATCATCGAACACCTCAGGTGCCACGGGAATCGGTTGTCGGAATCCAAATTGACGCAGAACTCGATCTGATTGGTGCATCTCCACGGTGGCATAGTTGATCAATGGGACCTTCACATGCCAAATGTTCGGATTTTGAAAGAACTCATCCGGAATTACTACCCGAATTGACGGATCCTCGTATGGTGTCCATTCAAACTATATTAATATGATAAAAATATTAGTTATATATTAAATACTAAATACTAAATACGAAATACGAAACGACTATTTTATTATGAAAATATATTTTATTTAATACTAGTGCTTCCGACCGTTCCTCTAATAGAAGTCATATATCTTCAAGCGATGTAGGTATTCCAACATAACTCGCCGAATGGTTCCACCTAATTAAATAAATTTTTAGCATACAATTATATTTTAAATCTACGTAATAATTGTAAAATCTAATATTAAATTTAACTCGTTATGAGTGAGAATGTATATGGGTGGTCGACTCAAGGACGTAAAAATGAAAATCGAAACCGTGCCCATGATTGCAGTAGTAATAGGCAACATCCGATTTTCACTTTATTTGGCCGCGTCGCCCCGCACATCTCCCAATACAATTTTGCTAGCACGATAGACCCCCAACTCAATTCACCGGCTGCTCTAAAATCAACAAGTTTCAGCAGCCATCTCAGATGTACGAGGTTTCGTGACAAGTCCGGCATCAGATAGCCTCTAATCATCTCAAGAATGTATGCCCGAGCATACCGTATTCTTTCTATTTCGGTCGAATCATTATCCGACTTCGGGAATGTGTCTCGTAACCAGCCCATCTCGATCCGACCTCCGTAAATGTTATCTGGAATAGCGCCCCAGAAGCTCGTAGCATACGGCTCCCCAATCATCAGAAGTTGCGAACCCGGTGACTACGTACCCATCCACCGACAATCCTAATTGCAAATGCATGTCTTCCAGAGTGATAGTACACTCTCCGTATAGAAGATGGAAAGCGTGCGTCTCGGGTCTCCACCTCTCTATCAATGCACTGATTAACTTAGGGTCCAACTTGCACCCCTGGCCTATCGTGGCCAAGTGCCAAAAACCCGCTTCTCGCAAGTAATTCTCAATCAACGGTGATGGCGGACCAGACATATTGCGAATATAACATTGCAACACCCGATTTACAGACTGTTTAAAAAATTATAAATTAAAATTTAATTAAAATTGCATAAACCTATAAAATATTAAATAGTATTGAAAAATTAAAATTATAACTTACCATTGTCATTTGATCGACGGAGATGTGTTTATTGTCGAGACGAATTAATTCTCCGGCTATTGCTAATACGATCGGATATTTTTAAATTTATCAAAAAAATATATTTCAAAAAAATTTTTAAAAGGGCTTTTTTGTAAATATTAAAGGACTATTGTGAAATTTGAGAGGAACTTTAAAGGATTTTGAGAGAAATTTGAGAGGAATTTGAGAGAAAAATGAGTAAAGACTTTTGTGTGAAAAAAATGAAAGGGTGGAGGGTTTTTATAATTTTTTTTGCCGTTGGAGGCCCGATGGTAAAAAAAATAACCGTTGAACGGGAAAAAACGCGTCCCTGAGGGAGCGTTTTTGCCACATCAGCAAAGTGCGCCCTCAAGGACGCAATTTTGTCTGATGTGGCACAAAGCACTCCCTCGTGGATGCGCTTTCCTGATTTATTCCCTGAAAATGCGCTGACGTGGACACGTTTTCGGGGGAAATAACCCTTTCCGGTAAATAATTATTTTGTAGGTCTTTTTCCGTAAATTTTGTAAAAAATTGGTATTTTCTGGTAAATTGCCCGAAGAATTTGGAGTTTTCTCATCTCCATCTATTTGTGGATTTGAAGGTAAAACCAGATTATTGTTAGTATTTGTTACTGTCGCATTTTTAAAATATTTTATCTCCCGTCGCCATATATTCTATTGTATCAATTGATTTAGATGTACTTGGACTATTAATTCTTTTTATCATCAATCTTTTGGAATTGATAGATCTATTAGATTTAATAATTTTGGTTTTATTTCAGTAGTAATTTTATTAGGTTCAAAGAGATCAATAATTTTGTTGTTAATTTTTTAATTTGTACTTTTGTTGTATTAGGTATATTCATTAATAGAAGTCCAACTGATTGCTAGATCTTTATCTAAATCATTAATTTCAGAATTTTTGTTTGAATTCTAAGACACAAACATTCTTCTATCAAAGGATCATGTAATAGTTATAAAATTATTTGGTTTAACTTTAAATCCTATTATTCTTGATCAGTATATTCGATTGAATTCCTCCAATAAGTGCTTTTACTTGAATTTTCAAATCTTTTATCTAATAATATTGTTATTATTGGTATATCATGTCCTCTTCTAAATAAAGCTCTTATAGTTATCATTATAATGGCTAAATGTATGTATCTAACTTGGGGATATTTCTTTTAATCCTATTCATTTTTCTTTAGTAAATAATGAAATTTTTGTTAATCCACCTTCAGTATCTTTGACAATTGTATTACCACTTATTTTTCTGTCTTTGACACCAAACTTTATATTTAGATATTTTATAAATTTCCTCTTTAGAAATATGATTTTATTAATATTTTCTATCATTTCATTAGAAAAATATTTTTCTTCTCCGATCATATTTCCTAATTTTATACCTTGTTGTTCATTATTAGAAATTTCTTCTAACTGGTTATTAGAACTACTTCATATATTAAACATAAATATATATTCTTCACTATCTATATTAGAATCATTTTCGATATTAATTTGTATAATATTTCCTCTTCCGAATAAATTTCTAAATTTTGTTCTTCAAGTGTTTTAATCATTTTTCTTGCACTTTTCCCTTTATTGGGACAATTTGGTGCTATATGACCTTCTTCATCACATAAAAAACATTTACATTTATACTTTTTAGGATTTTTAGAAGTTTTGCTTCTAATAAATCTTTTCTTCTTCTTAATATTATTTGGATTTTTATCTGTTTCCAAGGTTTTCATCTAATTAGTTTAAATCTCTTTTTTTTAATTATATTTTTTATAAGTATTAGGACGTATTGATTTACATCCAATTCCCATTCATCATCTAAAATTTTTGCACATTGTAATAATATTTTTTTATACAAATCTCATCCCATGGTGGTGGTAATTTATGAAAATATTATTTTTTCCCAAAATTCTATATTTTCGTTTTTAATTTTGATTTCATGAAGAAATTTTTTAGAAAAATCTTCTAAATATCTAATGTCACATAATTTAATTTTTGACAACACATAACTAGATACACTATCTTGATCTTTTTTATCAATAAAACCACAAAATTCTGTTATTAGAGTATTAGGTTAATCCTTTTAATACGTTTCTGGGAGCTTGAATCTGATTGATTAACTGCCCTTTTTGTTCACTTCATTTCTATTTCTTTCCATCTTTTTAGAAATCGTAAAAAATCTCCGTCAAATGTTTCAATTTTTTTTTAAAAAAAATTTCTTTTGACCAATTATTGTTGTTTACAACTATAGCCATAGTCTGTGCCCAATCATCTATGGGTTTTTCATATTCTACTATTGGAATATTTGTAAGATATAAATATATACCTCCTTGAGCAACATTTATTTTGTTTAGATCGTCTATCCTATGTGGGACTGGTTGAGTAGACAACTCTCTTAAATTTTCAGATTTTATTTCATTAGTAGTAATATTTTCAGTTTGATTTCCAAACATTCTAGTTGTATTTTCAACTTGTTCACAATTTCTATTAAATAATCTCAAATAATCATCTTCTAAAAGATCCGAATCTAATTTTCTTTTCCTATTAAGATCTTGATCTGTTTGATTGGTTTTCATTGGTTCGAATACATCTATATTTTTGTCTTCATCTGTTGAAGAATTTTCTCCATTAGATTTATAACTTGTAACTTTTATATCTTCCAAGTTTATAGAATTATTAGAACTACTATTACTATCTCTTAGAATCATAGTTTAGCATACAATTATAATTAAAAGAATAATAAAAAGACACATACACATATACATATATAAGTAAGGATGATAATAAAATAATAACATATTAACAAGGAAAATAATGAGAATAGTAGAAAGTACAAAAGGAATAAATAACAAACACAAAAGAAAGAAAAAAATATATATACAAGTGGTAGTAAAATAATAATAATAATAATAATAATAATAATAATAATAATAATAATAATAATAAAATGATAACGGTAATAAATAATATACTAATAATGATATAGTAATGATAATAATATAGTAATAATAGTAATATAACAAAATGATAGAAAATAAAAAAATAGTAGTAGAACAATGATAATAATAATGGACAATGATAATAAAATAACATTAATAAAAAATAATAAAATGATAAAATAAGATGATGATAATAATATTAATCATGGTAGTAATTAAGAGGTAAATAAAATGTATATACAAAGGAATAAATAAAATATATATATGTGTAAAAATTCTAATATAATAATAGTAATAAAGATATTAACTAATAATAATAATAATAATAATAATAATAATAATAATAATAATAATAATAATAATAATAATACCTAATAATAGTAAAAAGAACAAAAATCTCAAATTAACTAAAGAGGGATCAAATTGAAATTAAAATGCAAATTTTGGGGTTAATTAAAAGCATAAAAAACTTAATTATAATTGGTAAAAGCGGAGGGCTAAAGTGAAATTAGCCCCTCCGACTAAAACACGCGGATCCCCTTTACGGTACGGGTCGGATTCGGGTTGGGTTGCCTTAAACGGCGTCGTTTCAGAGTCTAGGTATTCACCCCAAAACGGCGTCGTTTTCTTGGGTCTATTTAAGCCCAAAATCTCTAAAAAAAATCATTTTTTGCCTGTTACAAAAAAAATTTCTCTTAATCTTTTCTCTCTGGGCTGATCTCGGTGAGTAGACCGTGGACGTCTTGGCCGTCTTAGGAATTGAAAGGTAGATTCTTTCTTTTCTTTTATATGCTTCTATAAAAAATAACTCTTTATGTTTTTCATAAAGTTGTTCTATAAGTTTTAAATATTCTATTCTTCATTTTATCAGATGTCTTAGTAAATTTATACTTCCAATGTTCTATAAGTTCTTTATAGGATTGAAAGTCATATTTTGTTAATATGTAAAATTTCTTTTGTTTTCTAAATTTTTATGCTTTTCATCTTTTGTAAATGATTCTTCGGAGGAGGTGTCTTCTTCTTTTGACAAAGCTAATATTATATTGCTATTACCATATTACAGAGGCCCTAAATCTATTTCTTGTTCTATATTTTTATTAATAAGAACTTGTTCTAATTTATTATTAACTTGAGATAAGATATTTTTAGACTCGTTATTTAGATCTAATTCAATTACTTCTCCTAAATTATTTATTTGTTGTTCTATTTCATTGACTTTATTGTATAACTTATAAAAATATATAGAAGTAATATCTATTAAACTATCAAAACCTTTACTAATTGAAAAGATATTATTTTCGTTTTTAGAGTTAATATGCATAGTATGATTACAACTTTTATTCTTGTATAGACAATCAATTTCTTCCATGAAATTTATCTTAAGTACCTAAAATCCTTTGATAACTGTGAATTAGCCTTACTTTATAAAGTCAAACGTCTCAACCAGAACTTATATAGGCAACAGTAGGGCAGAATAACAAATGTGTGGGTTTTAAGATAAATAACAATAGAATAAATAGAATTGAAAATAAATGATAGAACTTACAATGAATACTAAGATATTATTTCTGCATAAACCCTTATACTAAGCTCTGATACCAATTACAGGATGAAAAGATGAAGGAAAGATTACCAAATGAAACTATTAGTAAATGGACTAAAGATTACAAAAAGGAAGAAGGAAGTTTTGTTTTTTGTTTAAGAGAAACTGTATATAACTTATTCATCCATGCCTCGTGTCCTTATGCTCAATGCCTTTCGCATGCATCAGATTTCATTCACCATCTGCCTCTTTAATACTCATACCTAGGAGAAAAATTGGGCGAGAGAAAAGATAGCAATGGAAGACAAAGGACTGAGAGATGAATCTATCTGGTGAGATAAAGACAAATGACAAAGATAGCAAGGAAGGATAGATTGTTTTTCAGCGACTTATTTTATTTTCTTGAATCAAACATGGGAAAAGGACAAAAATATTCTCCCTAAAATAAAAACAATGAAACAATCACAGTTCTATGTTTAATTTTCAACCACCAAACAATTTTTAAGTTTAGATGGATGATAAAAGATGATTGATCGATAATGATTGATTTGGTTTGGGTTCTTTAAGAGAAATTCTCCATGGGTTTTTTAAGGTACGAAGAGCTAATGACTTTTAAATAAATCCGTGGCAAGTGAGAACATCAACGGTCATTATGTCTTTCACTAAGTTTACCTCAGGAATTGATTGATATCTTCTTGAGTTCCCTCATTCCTAATATTACCAATAATTCAGACACTATTTTGAGGGCTGTACTAGTGATAGTAAGTTTTCTCTTCTCGATGCTTATGCACTTTCGGTTGGTTTTGGTACCAGGATCCCTGGTTCCAATGCTACTCTTTGGAACCTCATATGGAAAGTCAAACTTCTTCCTACGGAAATGTGGGCATAGTGCAATTCCTACGTGGACGTTTTTCAGAGGTAGACATCTTATCTTGGAGGATCTCTGCCCGTGGTGTTCCTCAGCTTCAGAAGCGATCTCTCATCTTCTTCGAGATCATGTATCTCTCATGACCTCTGGTGTCCTTGTCTCCCATGATCCATTGTAGATCGCGTCTTCATTCCTCCTGGATAGATTGACTTATCGCTAACCTGTTCTCAAAAGAGTGGACATCCTCTCCTAGTCTTCCTTGGTATGCGGTGTTTGCTTTTGCCCTTTGGGAACTTTGGTTGACTCGAAATGCCATTATCTTTGGAAACCATTGAAATAAAAAAATGTTTGTAAGTAGAGTTTTATCTGCAACAGGCGATTTCATTGCCTCCTCCTTTGTGATACGATGTATTCCCCTCCCTTCTTTTACCTAGTATTTTGGAAACCACCTGGTAGGGACTTGTTTAAACTTAATACTGATAGTTCAGCTTTTGGAAATCCGGGAAAGGCAGGAGTGAGTGTTCTCATTCGTGACCACCAGGGTAACTGAGTGATCGGTTCATATAGACATATTGCTTGCGCTAATAGCATCCAGGCTAAATTGTGAACGCTCAGAGATAGGCTCCAACTGGCAAAATCACAAAATCTCAATGACCTAGAGATTGAAGTTAATGCCACCACTGTTATTTATCTTATTATTAATAATAACTCTGCTAATTTGATTCTCTCCCCTTTGTTGAATCCAAATGCTCTGGCAATCTTCGACAACTAAAATTTTGCTGCATGTTTTTCGAGAATGGAACAAATGTGTCGATGCACTTACCTGGGTAGGGAGTAATTTCCAATCTAATTCTCCTTCAGATGATGTTTTGACTTTGTGGAAACCATTTATTTTGTAAAAAGGGTCGACTTTGATTTTAAAAATGAAAATAAAAAAGCGAGTCGCCACCAATCTTTTTTGTGATGTGTGATCGGGTCACCTCGTAGAATAGTTGTTTTTAATAAACGGTTCAATTTATTTAAAACAACGTTTGTTAGTCTACGAAATTCAGAACGACGGGTTCGAAAGTCGGTTACATACGAGGAAGGATTAGCACCCTCGTAATGCCCAAAAATTAGTACTTAGTTGATTTATTAGTGTCTTAGTGTCAAAAATTATAAATTTGAAGAAATCTTAAGAATACGATCTTTTTGTTATAAAAAAAAATCGAGAATAGGGCATGTTTCACGTTAATTGAGAAAAAAATTACGTCCCGTAAGTTAAGACACAATGTCTTAAATTCTCGATACGAGAATAAATACCGAAGAACTTATTTATTTTGAAAGGTATTTGATTATCTCAGTTTTTAGAAAGAAATCATATTCCGTAAGTTAGAACACAATCTTTTCGTAATTCCCGAGGTTATTAAAAATGTTTTGAAAACATTCGTTACTTGGATTTATCGAGAAAATTGGAACCTCGTAAGTTAGGATGCGACCTTTACAATCTCGAAATACGAAAAAATTGATGATTTAAAAACGAAATTTTATGCAACAAGTATAGATTAAAGCAACGTAAATTGGTAATAAAATGAAAAATGATGGTACAAATATGCACGATGAAAGAATAATAAATGCGTCAATGTGAATAACAATAACAAAGACGAAAATAGAATAAACGAGACAAAAACAAACAAAAATAAAAATAAAAATAAAAATATAATAATAATAAGTAATAAATACGAAGAGAAAATATAATTATAATAGTAATAATAATAAAAATAATAGCAATAATAATAGTAAAGAAGATAATAATAGTAATAGTAATAGCAATAATAATAATAGTAATAGTAAATGTAATAATAAACAAATAATAGTAAAAATACAATAATAAAATAAAATAAAATAAAATAATAGATAAATAATAATAATAATAATAATAATAATAATAATAATAATAATAATAATAATAATTGTAGTAAAAATAAAATAATGATAATGGTAATAATAGTAATAATAATACAAAATTAATAAGGTTGGCCAAGAGTGCTCTGCAGAGAGTCCTAGAAAGCAGTAACTGCTGCGGCTTGGGATGGCAGAAAGCGGTGGTGACGATCGAACAGAGAGAGATGAGATTTCCCTTCTAGCAGAAGAACTTGTACAATTATCTGTCAAAAGGTCGACTGTAACTCCTAGTGAGAAACCATCTTTGATTTGCACAATCTGGACGGAGAAGCTGTATAACCTAGAAAGCTTTAAGGCACAGATGAAAAGTATATGGAAGACAAAAAAGAAATTCGAGATTCAGACGGTGGGGCAGAATCTATTTTTGATTGCGTTTGATTTAGAAGAAGATCTGGAAGTGGTTATGGAGGGAAGGCCTTGGTTGTTTCGAAAAAGCCTAATCCTATTCAATAGGATCACATAGCCGATGGATAGGGCCCAAATTCGACTTAATTCTTTACCGTACTGGTTGAGAATAAATTCGTGTCCACCAGAATTTGATAAAAAAGACTTATTACATGCCATTGGTGTTACTTTTGGTGGAGTGATTAGATCTGAAATTAATGGAGATTTATGTCGTCTCAAAATTAATCTTGATGTGCAGAAACCCCTTCGTCGAGGTATTTTTGTCTCAACTGATAATATGAACAAATCATGGATTTCTTTTAAGTATGAGAAGCTACCCATGTTCTGCTTTGGATGTGGTAGAATGGGGCATGGTATTATGGACTGCCAAGAGTTTGATCCTACAGGAAAAGATAAAATCAAAATTGACGCACCTTTCACGTCAGCTTTAAAAGCAGAATCAAGTTTAATTGGAAAGGAAAGTATGAAATTTAATGCCTCTCTAAAAAGGGGAAGGGCCCAGTGTTCGTATACTGGAGGTGCAGATATTCAAGCAATGAAAAGCAAAACATTTGAAGAAGGCGATAGCATGAATGTGTTGTAGTCTAATGCGATACAATGGAGAGAATGGGAGGAAAAGATCAAGCAAAAGGACGAAAGTAAAACCATGGACGACATACAGATGGATGCTAGCAGTAACAAGGAATTAAACAGTCCAAACTTAATTATGGAAGCAAGATGGAAAAGGATAGAACCAGCTCAAAAGATGATGAAAAGAAAGGACGAATGTAGCACAAGGAAGAGGAAGTCTGCTGAAGTTGGAATTGAGAATTGCTGTAAAGAAATAGTACATGAAGATGCAACAAAAAGGAAGTTTAATGGGGAAGTTTTATCAGAAGAATTAATTGAAAATATGGAGCAAGATGATGGTTCACAACTCATGAGATCGGCGGCTACCAATAGGCAAGCCGAACGGACACAATGAAAACCATAAGTTGGAACGTTCGTGGATTGGGGAGTCCACGAAAAACTAGAAGGCTGCGATACTTCTTAAAGCAGCAGAATTCCCATATGGTCTTCTTAATGGAGACTAAAATTGATAAGCAACGTGGAAAAAGTTAGGAGAAATTGTGGTTTTATGAACAGGATTGAGATTGATGCTAAAGGCTCGCGTGGAGGATTATGTCTAGCATGGAAGGAAGATACCAAAGTTACTCTAAGGAGTTTTTCTAGGAACCACATTGACGTAATGGTTAAGAAGGAAAATATTAATGAAGAATGGAGATTTACAGGCTTTTACGGCTACCTTATGCTAGTTGCAAGAACGATTATTGGGCACTGTTAAGGAGATTGGGAGAAGATCAAAGTCACCCATGGCTAGTAAAGGGGGATTTTAATGAAATAATGTACTCATTTGAGAAAGATGGAGGGCGCCAATAGATGAAAGAAAAATGGAGGCATTTCGAGAGACTTTAGAAGACTGCCAACTAGAAGAAATAGGGTATTCAGGGGTCTGGTTTACTTGGGAAAGAGGAAATTTTACAGAAACTAATGTAAAAGAAAGACTTGACAGGAGAGTTGCAAATGAGAAATGGAAGAGTCTTTTTCCAACAGGCAGTATTCATCATCTACCCCAGTCATTGTCAGATCACTGTCCACTTCTCTTAAATACAATAGGCGACAACATATATGCAGGAAATTCACAATTTAAATTTGAGGTGTGGTATATAATGGAAAAATCTCTTGAGGAAGAAATAAAGTCATCGTGGGATTCAACTACAGGCATAATTCTGGAGAAATTGGAAAAGCTGGAAGAAAACTTGAAGAAATGGGCAGGATCAATCAAAAGAGAGAGAGAGGGGCTGAAAAGGAAGTTGACTAAGGAACTGGAGATGTTAACAGCAAAAGAAAGAGATGATGATACGATAGCAAAGATTATTGAAACGAAGGTCAGTTTGAACATGGAAATAGACAAAGATGAAATTTATTGGGAACAGAGGGCAAGGACGAGCTGGCTTAAAACAGGGGATAAGAATTCGTCCTTCTTTTACAAGTTTGCCTTATCTCGGAGGAAAATAAATACAATTTCAAGGCTACAACTTGAAGATGGAGAAGAGGCTACCGAGGACAGTAAGATGGCTGAAGTCGCTACCCTATATTTTCAGAAGTTATTTATGTCAAATGGAATCGGGGATCTTTCTCATCTATTACAAGGTATTGAGGAACATAATTCACAAGATACTAATGCTGCTTTATTATCAGACTATATTGAAGAGGAAGTGTTTTTCGCTTTAAAGGGGATGGGGCCAACAAAAGCACCAGGACCTAATGGATTTTCGGCACTATTTTTCAACGATATTGGCACATAGTAGGTACAGAAGTTATGAAGTTCTGTCTAGGAATTCTAAACAATGATCAGAGCCTCGGACAGTTAAACTCCACAGACATCATACTCATTCCAAAAACTCAAAACCTCACCAGTTTAGTCAATTTCAGACCAATCAGCTTGTGTACGGTTCTATATAAAATTGTGGCAAAGACAATTGCTAATAGGTTTCAAGTTGTAATCGGGGGATGTATAAGGTTAATTTCTGATAATGTTCTTTTAGCTTATGAAATTCTACACACATTCCGGCAAAAACTCACAGGGAGGAAAGGATATATGGCAGTCAAACTTGATATGAGTAAAGCTTATGACAGGGTAGAGTGGAGTTTTTTAAAGGAAGTAATGTCGCGGATGGCTTTTACAGAAAAGTGGGTGGAATTAATTTCGAAATGCATTACCACAGCATCATATCCAATCAACATTAATGGGAAAAGAGGAAGCATTTTTCAGGCCACTAGAGGATTGAGACAATGCGACCCTCTTAGTCCTTTTCTCTTCCTAATATGCAGTGAGGGTTTGTCGGCATTAATGAGATTGGCTATGAAAGGTGTAACACCCCCTACCCGTATCTATGTTGTCGGAACAAAGTACGAGGTATTACCGAGGAGTACGAATACTCACAGACAATTTAAACCATTTATCTCGCTCAAATACCGAAATTGATTATAAAAGTTTCTTTACACATATAGTGCACTTGAGGTGCACCATTCCCTAATTATGAATGAACACATTTATCAAACATATGTCATGTTTTTATATATATCATAGTCTCATATTTCCATGTATCAATTACCATCATTTCCTCGTATTTCGACAAATACGTGTAACAATTCATAAACATGTAATTCACTAACTCTTCCTACCAATCACAATTTAAATTGACAAATCACTTATTGAGCCCAATTTCAATGTTCACTACAATCTATCATATAAATTTGGATGTACGTATCCACCAATAAATTCCATGTACAGGTATTATCATCCCATATTTCCACATACATTACTTTGCACATTATGAACTCAAATAACATATACAAGACATACTAATGTATTTCAAATACGTTTTCATAATATTTCATTTAGAATTAAGATTATTTCATATTAAAACTCTTCTCATTAACTCATTTGGAATACTAATTCATACAGATAATACACTCAAGGATGTACAAATTTAATCACAAATGAACTCATTCGTCAACCAAGTTCTACGTTCATGTCTCATCAACTCGTATTTCCTTATATCACATAATATATACCATGATTTCCTTCCTTGATATTTTTCCATATTTATCCGTTGAATTTCTTGGAATTTTGATGGATTTTTAGGGGTGCAGCTTTAGTGTACAAATTCGAGTCCATCAATTCATATTCATGTGTGCACATTTCCATTTCAGAGAGCACACTCATGAACCTCATCCTTACGGTGGGATTGCCACCAAAGCTAAATCCCAGAAGATAGCACACTCATAAACCTCATCCTTACAATGAGATTACCACCTAGGCTAAATCCCAGAATATAAACTCATAGAGTATTGTCGGGATTACCACCTAGGCTAAATCTCTTGCAACGACAATTACTCTAATGAGCTTGGATCCAATTACAGTCAGGCTAAACTCGGACCCTAATTGAATTGCCCGTTCGGGCTAAATCCATTTTCCATATATTCTTCGGAGGGTTTATATCGGGATCACCCGTCCAAGCTAGATCCTTTTCACACATATTCTTCGAGAGGGCTATATCGAGATAGGATCACCCGTCCTGCTAGATCCTTTTACCGCCAATTCTTTTCGAGATCCATCGAATTTTCCTTTCATTCAACCGGATTTATTTTCTATTTTCATCAAATATATCAATGTTTCATAAATCTTCATACAATGAACATTCAAATTATATTCACATTAATAACATACATTTGAAGCATTTAAGAATATAATTCAAGTTACATGAACTTACAATTGATTTTTATACCATAACGATAATCTTAGTTTCATAATAAATATTTGAAATAAAACATTATATCATTTCTACTTCAATGTTTATCAATTATAATAGGGCATGTGATCAATTTTGCATAAGTCATTCATATATTTTCCTCCTCCTCCTCTCCATTCCACATCCTTAGTATAAATAACACATTTGTAAGTAACATTATCTATAATTTTTCACTATTTATTTATGTGAATATTCAAGATGTTCATCCGTGTCATAGTCACTAAATTATTTTTATCTTGAGCTACAGAACTCCAAATTAAGATCCGCTAATTTTCCTGAAACTAGACTCAAATATCTTCTTACCATAAAATTTTCAGAATTTTTGGTTTAGAAAATAAGTACAGTTTATTCTTTAAAGTCACCCTGTTCTGCTGTCTGATAGTTCTAACCCTTCTTCACTAAAAATTGATTATCTCCTCATACAGGATTCGGATGATGTTTCCATTTGTTTATATTGAAAATAGACTCATTCAGGATTCTAAACATATAAATTTAAGCCCGTAATTGTTTATATTAAAATAGACTCATTTAGGATTCTAAACATATAAATTTAAGCCCATAATTATTTTTCTCCAATTTTTTATGATTTTACAAAGTTAAAACAGGGAACCCGAATTCATTCTGACCTGTCTCACAAAATCTATTATATCTCATTATTTACAATTCTATTACTTACACCATTTATTCTATAAGAAACTAGACTCAATAAGCTTTAATTCTATATTTTATTCATCCTCTAATTCGATTTCTACAATTTTTGGTGATTTTTCAAAGTTAGACTACTGCTGCTATTCAAAACTGTTTTAGTGCAAAGTGTTGATTTCCATTTTGTCCCAAATTTCACAGTTCATACAATTCAGTCCTTATCCAATTAACCCCTCAATTGGGCTAATTTTTCTCAATTAATACTTTATTATATCATTTTAAAATACTTCATAACCCTTAAAAATAAAAAATTTAGCATTAGACCATAATTCCAAACTCTTACACAATTAGGTCCTTAAACCAATTTCCATCAATTTTACTTGATAAAATCATCATATATCAAAATTAAAGTTTCAATTATATGTTTATTCATCATATGTTTCCAACACTCATCCATAGAAACTTTAAAAATTATCCATAGAATAAAAACTAATGACATAGTAAGTTGGACCCAATTGTAAAAGTCCAAAAACATAGAAATTTCAAGGAGAAAGCAAGAATTAAACTTACATGAAGCTAGAGTATGAAGACCGGCTTGAAGTCTCTTCCATGGTTGTTTTTAAGCTGATGAAAATGAAGAGAAATGAAGAGATTTCTAGATATTCCAATTTGGTCCCATTTTTATTTAGCTAATTTTGGCAATTTTCCAATTTTGCCCTTATTTCACCCATTTCCTGATTTTTCTCACTATTGCCCCCAAAATATCTCCTTTGGGCTTATTTTCACTTTAGGTCCTTCCTCATTTGACAATTAAGCTATTTAATCCTTCTAGCAACTTTTACACCTTTTTCAATTTAGTCCTTTTAATTTAATTAACCACCCAAACGTTAAAATTTTCTAACGAGATTTTAATAATACCTTATTGACATTCCGTAAATATTTATAAAAATATTTATGACTCGGTTTATAATACCGATATCTCGATACCTCTTTTTCCTTAATTTCTTAACCAAAAAAATCTTTATAAAATGCAATTTACTATTTCAAAAATCTTTTAAAAGCTATATTTGGCTCTTAAATATTAAATAATATAATCTACGAGTTCATTTTTTGGATTTATTGGTTTTGAACCACTATTTTCGACATCGCTGAAATTTGAGCTATTACAAAAGGGGGTCTGATAAAAGGTGCGATGGCAAGTAGGAGAGGGCCAGCAATTTCACATCTCCTCTTTGCAGATGACTGTATACTGTTTGGGGAAGCAACAAATAATGGAGTGCAGCTGCTAAAAGGAATTCTTAAGGAGTATGAAAAATGTTCTGGCCAATGCGTTAATTTTAACAAATCTACAATATTCTACAGTTCAAACACTTCAGAAGAGAGTAAAAGGCAGATATTGACAATTTTAGGAGTACGATCTTCAACATATATGGAAAAGTACTTGGGGCTTCCTAATATGGTTGGTAGACGCAAAAATGAATCTTTCCAAAATCTTAAAAAAAAGTTACAGATTAGAATCAAAGGATGGAGCAGCAGATTTTTATCACAATAAGGCAATGAGGTTTTCATTAAATCTGTACTTCAAGCTATTTCGACCTATGCTATGTCTTGTTTTTTACTTCCAAATTCCCTTTGTGGAGAGATTGAAAGGATTATAGCCAGTTTCTGGTGGCAAAAAGCACATGGGAAAAAGGGTATTCATTGGTGTCAATGACAACATATGTGTCAACCAAAAGATGAGAGAGGGATGGGCTTTAGGAGTTTGGTAAAGTTTAATGCGGCTTTATTAGCTAAACAAGGTTGGAGGATCCTTACTAATCCTAATTCACTAGTCGCACAAGTATTCAAAGCAAAATATTTTCCGAATGAAAATTTTTTAAATTCGCGTTTGGGAAATAATTGTTTGTTTACATGGAAAATCATATGGGCAACCAAAGGGTCTTATCAGATGGTCTTTGTTGGAAAGTGGGTAGCGGATTAGAGATTTCAGCTTTGAATGATTCGTGGATACCAGATTTTAAAAATGTTAGTTTATCACCTTGTGTTAATAATTTGTGTGATTTTAAAGTTGCCGAACTCATTGATGAGAGCAGTAGAAAATGGAAAAAGAGCTAATAGTATCTACTTTCCCGGCGGATGTAGCTACTAAGATTCTTAGCATCTCGCTTGCAAAAAGGCCCATGATGACATACTAGCTTGGAGTGGAGCGCCCTCGGGTGAATTTACGGTACGCAGTGCCTATAAACTATTATAGGTTTTGAAACCAATCCTAGAGCTTATGCTTTACAGACCAACTACAGAAAATTTTACAAAAATCTATGGTTACTTAATCTTCCCACTAAGATCAAAATTACTATCTGGAGAATATTGTGGAACTATCTTCCCACAAGGGTTAACATGCATCTTCGGAAGCTCTCCAACAATAGAACTTGTCCTCGGTGTGGAAAAGAAGCTAAAACCAACAACCATTTATTCAGAGAGTGCCCTGTCACAAAAACAGTATGGAAATAACTATTTTTTTCAGAAATACTAAGAGTACTGTATTTGTAGTTCATTCAGTGGCTTACATGGGTTTTCGAACAAATTAACCCTTCTAGATGCAGAGTCTTCTGTTGTGCGCTATAGGCAATTTAGAGAGACAGAAACAAGCAAGTAGATGAAAAGATAAGTAGATCTGGGAAAGAAACATCAAATTTCATCAAAAGCTACATATTAGAACTGAAAGGAATAGAAGAAACTACCAAAAGACCTTACGGAAGTAATAAGATGGCAGCATCCACCAGACCAAAAAAATAAACTTCGACGCAACTTATGATGGAAAGATTTGTCAAGCAGTAGGGGAATCGTAGCCAAAAACAGAGAAGGCTCAGTTCTATTATCTTTTTCAAAGAGTCACCCATAGGTTGAATCAACCTTTACTGCTGAAGCAATCGCTTGTAGGACAACAACTCAACTCGGCATCGACATGTAGTGGTCAAAACTCATCATCGAAGGGGACGCATTAACAATAATAAAGAAATGAAAAATAAAAAATGAAGATAAATCAAAGATCGGGGCTTATATTCATGATATTCAACAGCTAAAGGCAAAAATCAAAAGTTGCAGGTTCGAATACATTCCACGAGCAGCGAATAAATTAGCACATACCATTGCAATAGAAACAATGAAGGGGAAGGATGAAATTTACCTGATCGAAGCATCCCGACATATGTTGAGCATCTGAAAGAGTTGGAAAAGAAGGGTGCACCAAACTGAAGCTAGAGGAAAGTTGATGAAAGAAGGAAATGCGGAAGGAAATGGAGAGAGAGGATAATCGATTTTAAAATTAAATGATGAAAATGAAAGTGGAGAGGCTGAAATCATGACTATCAAAGCAGTAGGTGAACGACCATTTTGGGAACCAAAAGCGTATAGCAGAAGGAAAGACAATTGATATGACTGAACGGTGACCAGCTTTTCTGATTGGGCAATTCCAGAGGCGCCATTAATATGGCTCTAGAATATTCAGTTTATTTTTAATTGTTTTTTTGAATTTTCGGTCTTTAGGACCCTTTAGGTTATGTTTCCTTAGGGTAATAATTGCTTTTGGGTCGTTTCTGCTTAAGTTTGTTTTAGGGGCTAGATTTTTCTTCGGGCCTCTTTTTTTATGCCCACTAATGTACTTATGTTTCATTTTATAAAAGCCCATTCCGAAATCTTATTTAAAAAAATACAAAATTAATGATATAATAATTAATAATAATAGTAATAAAAATAATAATATTAAATAGTAATAATAAATATGATAGTAAGTACAATAATAATAATAATAATAATAATAATAATACCAAATTGAAAACCAAAACAAATTATTGGGCGAAATTAAAAAATAAAATAAACTTAATTGCAAAACTATAAAAAAGCGGAAGGACCAAATGCACAATAAGCCTCAAAAGCAAAAACGCGTGGATCCTCCTTGGCGGGTCGAGTCAACACGCGGATCCTAGGGCCAAAACGACGTCGTTTGGTGCTTGAAAGGCCTTCCGAAAAAGGTCGTTTGGGGACCTATTTAAGGCACAAATTTTTTAAAAAATTTCACTTTCCCATTTTAAAAAAAAACTCCCCCACCCCCTTTTCTTTTTCTCTGCAGGCATGGGAGTCCGGCGAAAGTCCAGCCGATCACCGCCGCACCTCCACCGTCGACGCCCCAAAAGTGAGTTTTTTTTTAATATTTTAATATATATAAAAAGTTATGTAAAGGTAAAAAAATGAGAAGGAATGTAGAGGCATAATAGTTTCGAAAAACGAAAATAAAAGAAAAAATAGCGAAAATAAAAGGACCTTAGCACTTTTTTTTTTTGAATTTTTTTTTCCTTCGAATATTTACTGCTTCTTTTTTGCGTGTTTGCTTGAATCTTTGCTTTTTGTATTCAAAGTAAAAAATTTTGCTTGAAGTTTTTGTTGTATTCAATAATCCAAAAAAAAAAAAATGAGCATACATTGGTTTTTCATGGCTTATAAAGTCATTTTTACAACTTGTACTGTCATTTCTCTTTTAATTTTTTGCAGGCGAATGGGTGGTGGCGAGGGCGGTGCTGTAGGCGGCGTTAGACTGGCGACTGGTCAGAAGGCCTTAGGTGTGGAGCACTTAGGGTTTAGTTATTTTTTTTCTAATTTGGGTATTGGGCTAATTAAGCTAGGGTTTGAATGTTAAGTTTAGATCTTGTAATTGAGTTGTTTAGGTTAAATACATCTCGTTTTACCCTATCAACCCCTAGTTTCTCCCCGAGAGAGGAAGCATTTCGAAATATATGTGAATTAACACAAACATCCATTCGGATCAATCAATAGTTAATTTTAATCAAAGCTAGCACTAGACTCATTAGTTCACATATTAATTGTTTAAATTTCTTTTCCTTTATCTTTTAGTTATATCATTAAACATTTCATTTATCAATTGCGTAAAACCACATCTATAGAAATGGTTCGTTTGTCAAACTACACACCTATTACCCAATATTTTGATCTTCTAATTGCGTGATTCATTTAATGATACTAAGATTCCATGCCAAAAATCGATAAAGGGTTTCTACGATTATTTATATAACATGTACCTGCAAAGAGCAAACATAAAATCTTTTATATATTCCTAAAAGTCAAGGTTCCATGAAGAAAATAATTAAATCTTTGCAAGTACTTACCTTGAGATGCGAGCACCAAGACTTCATGCACACCACAAAGATTTCAAGCATATGAAGACGCCAATATTTGCTTGATCTAATAAATGCAAGTGTCAAGTCATTTATACAAATAAATACAAATGCTTGATACTACAAGTGTTTTATGTGGTTAGGTTCTAAGTTTGCATAAATTCATACTTCAAAGGTGACACTCTATCGCCTATACATAGGAATAGAAACGAATAGTGAAATCTAGATATGTTGTATGTTAATACTTACGCCCACTTTGGATCCTAGAACGACAATCGACACAAATGTGGTTATCAGTTTGATTCATTAAGTTCTTCAATCTTCCATTAGGCTGTAGAGCAAGAACACATTTTCACAAAATTCAATAAATTAATGTATTAGAAAATCAACACATATAAGGAGGCAAAAATATTGTCCACGAAAAGGTATGCAAAATCTGATTATGGTTAAATTCACCAAATTGAAGAATCTCTAGCCTCTTGGACTGAATATAAAACCAAATAGTGAACTGTTTGGCATTTATGTTTGAAACAAGGAGGAGAAAAGAAAAGAAATGAGTGGCATCCAGGATGTGAACTCATCCTTCATTCTCGAGTACCATGTTAAATATTAGGCATTTATATACACAAACTTTACATTTTGTAGTGAAGAAAACAAGTGACAAATGAATTCTACAAAGACAAATCCAAAAGATTAGCCTCTCTTTAAGAAAAGCATTAAATTCTTTCCACCTTAATTTATTCAACCTGAAATGCACATGCCAACTACAAAACAACGCTAAGACCTAATGCAATTACCTCGAGAAAAGTTTGAGCACATGCAAAATGTCATTTAAGCGAGTAGTAAATTTTATTAGAGAAATGATTCCCCACCTATATTTTCCTCTTAAATTTTGCATGGATCTCTATCTCAAGGTCATTTCCAAATCATTGTATAGAACAGTGACTATGAGCACCATTTATTGATGTTTAATATTAGCATACTTGAGGTAATCCTCGAACTCGACTCATTGCTCAGAACCAACCCGAATCATCCAAGAAGCGACTTAAAAATCCGAGAAAACGAAACCAATCGGTGCCAACACTTTTCTCTTCTTTTTCGTCTTCTTATTTCACTCTAAAGAGAATTGAAACACCATAATAACAACCACAACAGTAAAAATGAAATCAATTATTTCAAACAAGGTGTTACAGTCAAAAGGTGAAACAGAGAAATGAAATTAAGGAAATACTTGGATGAAATATCCTCAAACAAAGAATGCAATAAAATATCAAGAAAAACAAAAGTTCTTAAAATCAAATATCAGCTAAAACTTGTAAAGTGTTAAAAGTCCAATAATATCGACAATGCAATATACAAATTGCTTAGCCCAGATCGGACAATAACACGAACCACGTACAACGATAAGTTTTACTTTTCTAAGCGACGGTGATGACAACTATGGAAGGAGTCAAAGTTTATTTGTTTAATAAATATAAGAATTATTCTTTTCTATATTCAATGAAGAAAGTTTTATATTCAAGAAATATAAGAAATGACGTTTTATTGGGCCCAAACAAATTGGGCTATTCACAGACTTCTATATTTTTTAATGTTTGTAATAATGCTCCTAGATGTTTGGAGGCTCTATTAGTAGCTGATAAGTATAATAGTATTATGTATCAAACTTGACTCTTTTAATATTCTATGAATCTAGTTCACTTTTTCATAAAAAAAATAATTTAATTTTCATTCTTGAAGTTGATTTCAATATAACTGAATCATATTATGTTGGGTTTTTCTTTCTTCCAAAATTCATCAAATCTAATAGGACGAAAGTTTTCTTTTAAAAAAATATTAAGATTATAATTACTTAAAATTTATGTTAAAAGTAAAGTTAAATAATAAAATTATTTTATCAAAGTTTGTTGAGGTTTTAATCAAAATAAAAATTTATTCCAATTCCAACTCTTTAAGTCAGTTTCAAATCTAGCTCCCCAATCTTCTTTTTCTTCGTCTCTTTAATTCTACCTTTTTCAAGTGAATATATTTATTACCAAAAACACATAAAAACAAAACAAGAAACTATTTTTTAAAAACGGAAAATGGTTGTCAGATTTGGATTGGACCACCCAAATTCATGTACTCCCACAAACACCTTATCAGTTAGACACTATTATTCTTCTTATTATTATTAATCGATTTTATAATCAAAATAACCCCATATATTTTGTAATTAGATAATCATATTATGTTGGTTAGGATGGAATGAAGTACAATGCTTAAATAATAAATTATAGTTTGTTTTGCTCCTTTTACCATATTTCATTTTAGTTTATATATTTTAATTTATTATAATTTGGTTTTCTTCCTTTTATAATATATCATTAATTAGTCTGAATAATTAAATTTTATTCTAACACCAATGAAGAGTTAGAAGAGATATTTCTATGAAAAAACTTGTATCATGATTTTAACTGAAAAGGGCAGGGAGAGCCTTGCCTTAACCTCACCCTCAAAAATTGGTAAAATTGTAGCTAGATCTCTTTAAAAATTGTAAAAGCTTAAACTAATATGATAATAAAATTACAAATTTACCCAATAATTTATAATTTAATTTTGATCTCCTTACAAAATTTCCTGCATTCACCCTTGTTGGCGGTATTAATTACATTAAATGGGCCAAATTAAAGGGATTTAATATTAAATGTGAGCATAATAGAAAGATCAAAACTTAACCTTATACAATTTATAATTGGACCTTAATTTTCATACGATTCTTTTCATAAATTTATTTAATTTAGAAAATATTAATTTTTGAATGACATATGATAATACTAATGTCACGGGGTTAGAGCTTTTGTCTCACAATTCATGCGGTCTTAGGCGATTTCTTCACTTCAAATGCACCTAAGTCTGTCTAACTCTCTCAAAGTGAGAATTCTCGATAGAAATTCTCATAAGGCACTGAACATAAAGTGGAAGCAACTCAAAGACAAAAGAAAGCTCGAAAGAATAGAATAACCATAGAAAAACAAAGCACACAAGGTGTTTGAGTAAATACTCTCAATTAGTATTCACTACTAAAGAATGAAATACAATAGATGATTACAAACGAGAGGGATGCCCTCTATTTATAGTTGGATTCCCCCAAAACCAACGATATAGATTGAGTTACATTGATGGACGAGATTGAAGTCTATCTACAATTAAGGGATTTACATAATCCCTAAGATTACAAAATCAAATCTTATCAGATTATAATCTCCTACAATCATCCAAGATTACTTTCAATATTTACCAAGGTAGCCCTAATTTACCATAAGTGCTTCACTAGGCCACCAAGGCTTCAAGTAGATGGGCTTCGTTACTTGTTCTTCAAATTAGACCAATTCAAGTGGGTCAAATGAGCCCCATTTAACAGATTGACCTCCATAGGATGCTCTTTGTGCAATAGTCGCGGGCTTTGACATTCTCCCCCACCCATTCTTATAACGCCCTTGTTGTGTCCTCGGAATGACACTGGTTTGATTTGCCTCAGAACTTTCTTGATGCCTTGGTCATTTCCTAACTATTCTATCTATTGGGTAGTCTTTCCCTTGGAAACCTTTGCCTCGGCTTTCGTCATCATCTAGCTCGACCCGTTTCACTTGTCGGTACATCTCTTTCGCAAGAGCTCGTCGCTCTTACTTGCCTCTATTTTGAATTGCCTTGATCATGATCCACTTGATCTATACAAGTAGGCTTCGACATGCCCATATCAAACATCAGGTTAACCGTGAGTATTTCTGCTAACTCTAGTTTGTAAGCTCTCCAGCTTACCTGCTTCAAAACTCTGAAAGGGCTCTTGTGTTTTTTTCCAAGCTAATGGTAAGTCAAAATGAAAAACACTAGATAAGTGTTTGAGATGTACCTTGCTTATTGTATTTACTCGCTTTGACTGCCCAGTTTGCATCATCACTTTACCCCCAAAGTCTTATGGACAACCCACCTCTACCATAGGTGGTAGCCCTATTGATGACTCAACATGCTTCATATATTTTTGTCGTGCTTCTAAGACTTTCGGGGAGGTCTTCGTGGTGCTCCGTTCTGCCAAGTCGATGTTCCTCCTATACGAAACATCATTATACTAGTTGGATTGTTGACAATACCTTAGTCCTAACCCTTATGTCTTGATTTACCAACACAACACATCGTTGTTGTGGATCATCAAATATATGAATGCAATCAAAAAAAGGAAAAAGAAACACCTTAACTCGATAAAGGAAGTTTAAGCCAAGAACAAAAGCGTAATCATTTAAATGGATTACCTCAAAATCTTCCTTGCCCTTCTATTCACCAGTTTTTAGCTCCACTCCTCGTGCTGCTCGCACAGTTGGGACCTCTTCAGAATTTACTGTCTTGATCTTCTTAGTCGATTTTATAATTAAGAGACCAAGTTTGCCTGCAGCTTTCCAATATGAACAAGTTTGATGCTCCCATATCAGCAAGAGCATTGCTTCTCCGGCCTGTGATGTTGATGTCCACAAACATCAACCTTACCTACTAGTTATTCCTCCTTACAGAAGTGAGTATCATTGACTTAAGCTTTGAAGTCTTACTCTCATCATGCTCAGCTTTCTCTCCTTTACTAATCGTGGACAACATAGATCGCTCTGGATAGTCTTGCATCCTATGCGGACCATTACAAAAGAAGCAATCTACTTGCTTCTTCCCACTTTCTTTTACCTTCTTGACTTCGACACCACTCATGATAGAACCAAGCCTCATCATTTCTTTATCTGGATCATCTTCCCCTTCGATGGTAGAAAAAACAGATCCTTTTGGACAGTACCTCACCATATGCGGACCATTAAAAAGAAAACACTTCACTGGATTTTTCTGTTTGTTCTTGGGTTTCCACTTTCCATTCCCACCATTCTTATCGTTGTCACCGTTGTCATTTTTGTCTCGTTCTTCCTGTTGGTCTCCCCACCATTGCTTGTTTCTTTTGTCTCTGAAGTCTCAAACTTGTCTTTCCTTGGACCAAGCTCAACAAAGGACTCTGCCTCGGCTATGGCTATAGTAAGCTCAGGATACCTTGTCGACGCAACTCATGTTTTCCCTAAGGCTTCAACCCGTCTTCAAACCAGTAGAATTCTTCTTTCTCATTAAAGTTAGAGATTTGAAGCATTAGCTCACTGAACTCCCAAACAGTGCCTTGTTGCGTAAGCCAACGTAACTTAGCCTAAGCATCCTTCTCGACATTTTGCGGGTAAAATTATTTTTCACCTCTTTTTGAAACTACTCTCAAGTTTCAATCGCTATCCCTCCATGTTTCTCATCCATGGACCTACGTCGCCACCACAGAAGAGTAACATCAATAAAATAAATTGAAGCAGTGTTTACCTTAGTGGTATCATCCTCAATGCCCATTGCTCGAAAGTATTGTTTTATTTCCCATAAGAAGTTGTCCACTTCCTTCGCAGACCTTGCACCCTTGAATTTCTTCGATTTGGGAACATCCATTGCTTGTTGGTTCGGCCTCGAAGCTAACATCCTACTACTCAAAGCAACCTTGCAAATCGTGAACTCCCCCTTAAGCTCTGCGATCTCTTCCTTCAAGGTTGTTACCATGGCCTCAAGAGCATCATCCCTTCCCCAACTATCATGGGGCTAGAACTTTTGCCTCGCAATCCGTGCGACTTTAGGCAATTTCTTCGTTTCAAATGCACTTAAGTCAGCTTAACTCTCACTGTAGCGACATAAAATTTGCTTGGGCGCTAATTGAGGAAATTATTAAAAATTTGAAAACAGAGTTTCAATTTTATTTAAAAAAGGGAGTCGCCACCAATCTTTTTTCTAGGTGTGATCGGACACCTAATAAATTCTCTTTTAAAGAAAATAATTTTTTGCATTTTCTTAAAAAGGCGGGGTTTAAGTCTCGCCAAAATTCGAGAGAAAAATAGGGTTCGGAGTCGGTTGCTTGAGGAAGGTATTAGCACCTCGCGACGCCCAAAATTGGTATCTCGTTAAAACGTTGTCTTAATTTTTAAAAATACAATTTCAATTTAATATTTAATCATAATCCGATTGAGACACGAAAATTTTTTTTAAAAAAACAAGAGAATTTTAAGACTCGAGAAAATTTTTTTAAAACCCGATAATTTTGAAAACGCAAAATTTTTTAAACCCGAAAATTTTGAAAACACGAAATTTTGGAAATACAAAAACTTTGAAAACACGAGAATTTTTGAAACACGAATTTTTTGAAAACACGAAATTTTGAAAACACGAAAATTTTAAAACACAAGAAATTTTTTTTGTTTTAAAAACATGAATATTTTTTTTGAAATATGAGAACTTTGAAAACACGAGAATTTTTTTGAAACACGAAATTTTTAATAACACAAGAATTTTTTTAAACACTAATTTTTTGATAAATTACATATTAAAGTATTATACAATTTAAAAATGATATTTTGATAATTTACAAATAACCACAAAATTAAACATTTTATTTTAAAACTCGAATTTTTTTAATTTTTAAAAGGCGACCAGTATTTAACACTTAACCGATGATATTCACCCAACATAGCGATGAAATCAACGACTTAGTGTCAAACCGATTCGTTGCTTTTTTTTTTTCTTTTTTAAAAGAATTTATTAAAAATTAAAATTTATAGCTAAAATCATGAAATAATATTCCAAAATAAAAACAAAATTAAAATTAAAAATGCTAAATTAATTAAAATGAAATAACATAAATAAAAGATGGGTTGAGAGTGTACCAAAGCCCAAAATTGTAGACTTGGGCTGCTGAAATTTGGGCCTTTATTGGGCTGGTGCACTTTTCTCTTTTTTTTTGATTTGGCCTGCTTTTTTTTTTTGATGGGTTTTTGACTTGGGCCCGAATTGGGCTTGTTGTTGGAGCTGGGCTGCACGGGCTGGGTCGGTTCACGCGGGTCGGGTCGG
This sequence comes from Gossypium rotundifolium, assembly GCA_025506655.1. NCBI lineage: Eukaryota > Viridiplantae > Streptophyta > Magnoliopsida > Malvales > Malvaceae > Gossypium > Gossypium rotundifolium. Next base: position 162,985,226 of record CP106732.1, on the reverse strand, counting down.
GTCGACCCGCTATCTATTTTTTATTTTTTCTTTCTTCTTCTTTCTTCTTTTTTCTTCTTCTTTTCTTCCCCTTCTCCTTCTCTTCACGCCGTCGACTCTCTCGTCCTGGTGGTGGCACTGATCGCCGCTTCACGCCAGTAATGGCCGCCTTCTCCCTCTTCTTCTTCTTCTTCCTTCCTTCTTCTTTCCTCTCTTTTTTTCTCTTCTTTTCTTTCTTTTTTTTTTTTATTTCGTGGGTTGCTTCTTTGATGATGGGAGTTCATTTTTTGGGGAAAATCCTCTTTATAGTGGTTTTTTTTGGTGTAGGTGGCTAGGGGAAGGAGGCCATCCCTTAGGTGGGCGGAAATCACGGAGGTAGGTGCCCAAATCCGTCGAATTTTGGAGATTTTCTAATGTAAGGATTGAACTGTAAATGTAGTAAAACTGTTGGGGTCGAAGTGTAATTTTAAGAAAGATGAGGCGGTAAAATGTAATTTTGAAAAGCTTTGGGGCCAAAATGTAATTTTAGGAAAGTTTAGGGGTTAAAATGTAAAATTTTATAATTTTTTTTAAAAAAATTGAAAAATAAACACATAATTAAGCCGGGCAAAATTTAGTGCTTACACTCACAAAGTGAGAATTCTCGATAGAAATTCTCTTAAGGCATTGAAACTAAAACGGGAACAACTCAAAAACAAAAGAAAGCTCGAAAGAATGGAATAACCATAGAAAATCAAAACACACAATGTGTTTGAGTAAATGCTCTCAATTAGTATTCACTACAAAAGAATGAAATACAATGAATAATTACAAATGAGGGGAAGACCCTCTATTTATAATTAAATTCCTCCAAAACTAACTGTATAGATTAAGTTACATTGACGGACGGATTAAGTTGAAAACATTTTCTAATTTTTTACTTTTTTTTTCTCTTTTTAACTTTTTTCCTCATCCTGTTAGGAATAAATTTTAAATCGACTTACAAATCAAGAAGTGCACCAACACCTTCAAATATATTATTTAAAAAGAAATTAATAATATGAATTTAATTTTAATAATTTATTCGGGATGGACATGAATGCTGACGTGTGAATGAATATTCCAAATCAATATCCCAATAGTTATAATGTGGGCCAACCCTTTGCTTACATCTTTTAAATAATGAAATAAAAAGTTTGAATTTTCAAAATTAAAAGAATAATTTAGAAAAAATAATTTTATTTTTTAATATTTTGAACAGATTAAGTACATATCTTAAAAGTCAACTCAGAGAGTTAAAATGTGTACCAATCATTTAAATAAATATATATTCATATGCTCTATATCTAAAAAATAAAGAAAAAAACTAATAATAATATTGAAAGTATATGAATTGGTTGGATACACATCTTAAAAAACGTTATGAAAATAAATATAAAATAATCCCTAAATATATAATTTAAAATATTATTAAAATTCAAATATTAAAATTAAAAACAAAACAAAACACTTTTTTAAAAAATTTAAAAGACCCCATTAGGTTTTATATAAATGATAGAATATGTCCTTTCAAAAATTAGGTCTGTTTTTTCTTTGAATGGAAAATATGTGAGGGTAAAGATTTTAATACAATGCCACGTAATTAAGAAATTAATGTTATAATAAATTTGAATTTAAAAAATAATTTTAATATCGTTAATAGTTCAACATAAAATTTTAAATCGTAAAAGTAGAAGTTAAATTCTATAAATAAAAGTATTGAGACTTATGGTATATTTAAACCAATAAAAAGTACAAGTAACCCTTTCTATGATAGTCAAATTTCTAGAAGAATTGATTTTTTATGTTTTATTTTAACCCTCTATAACGACTTTTCACGTATGACGGCAACACCCACAGTTATGAAGTATGTTCTTTATTAAATCGGTTCTTTATAACAGATATGGTCTAAATTTTTATGTAAAATTATAACTATTTCATATCAGCAAACCTATTAATAATTGTTTAATAATGATTAATTTTTTTATGTAAAATTATAACTATTTCATATAAGCAAAACATTATTTCAATAAAATGATTAAATTTCATGTGAAAAATTATTAATTATGTTTTATTAAATGAAAATAATCTTCAATGAGTGGAATTAAAGATATCGATTCAATAAACTATTAATTTCCTAATTAAATATTCTACAATGAATTTGAATAATCATAAACTTATAAATTAATTATTTGAATTTAGTTACTCATGATAAATTAATTAATTTAATTGGTAACTCATTGATTTGTTGTACTTGTTAGATTTATGAACTTTATAATTAATCATGTAAAATAATGTAAAATAAAATTGGTATTAAAGCAATAATGCATGAACATGTTATACGTCTTTTAATTTTTGTTATTTTGATTTCGTCTTTTTTTTTCTTTTTGAACATAATTTTCACCTTTTTTATTTGATGAAATTCACAATATAAATTCTATGGTAAGCTTACAATGATTATCTCTCTATAACAACATGTTGTTATAGATGTATAATAGTTACCTCTCTATAATAGGCAAAATCTTAACAAACAATTTAAACTGTTATAGAAGTACTTAATTGTAATAAAATATGGAATGATATAAAAATAAAATGAATTAGATAAATATACGCATAGAATTAATTAGTAATGTGTTAAGTTTTATATAAACTTGACACATACAAAACTTATACAAACTCAACATGAAAATACAATTTTTGTTCTAAATTAAATTGATACGAAGCGTAAGATATTAACATAGATAAAAAAAATTTCTAAATTGAACCATGAAGTTAGGTGCGATGGCAAAAGTCTCTCTTACCTTAACTAGTGGTCGAGGGTTTGATCCTAACCCTGGGTATGGAGCATCTTTAAAACTCGTGACTAGCATATATTCCCTTAATAAGCCTACAAAATACGGATGATTAATTATTGGAACTTGCTTCGATAGATACCTTTAAAAAAAAAAATTAAGAAAGTGAAATAAGAAGAAGACAAATATCAACTTTCTCAATCCCACCATCTTATATTTATTTTGTGGAACTCTTTAATCAACACAAGTAATAAGATAAGACCAAATTGGCTTAATTTATTTAGTCGAAATTAATTAATTGTTAAGAAAGAAAATCCATTGGCTACAAATTGAAGAACATGAACGTTTGGTGCAACAAAATAATAGAGGCAAAATCTATTCATCATCAATTTATGGACTGAATTCTCCTGCACTGCAACCAACAACTTATCCCTAGTTTGTATAATTTCAAAGGTTTTTCTTCCATGTGGTCTCATGTGTTTTCCTTTTTATTTCACTGTGAACTTATTTTTTTTATTATTATGTAATATGGTCAAAGTAGAGATGATGATGATGATGGATGAAAGTTAGACTATATTATCATGTGTTTTCCTACTCTTCATGTTCGGCTCCTAATTAAGATCTGATTCTTCAATTATTTTTATTATTATTATTTTCATTTGTTACAGTTATTACAGTTAAAGTGTTTAGTTAGACTATATTTTATGAAGGTTTGAATGATTCCCATCACAATAACAATCTAGATTATTTCCTCATTTGAGTCAAACTAAAGTTTGTCTTGGTTTTAAAAAATGTTTTTTTTTCAAAATATGAAAATATTCATTTTAGATATGATGTTATAAATTAGAAAAATGTTAGATTTCTTTAACGATAGTATTTAATTAGGGAAAGACGCTTCGATTACATCGTGTGTGTTTTATTAGTATCATTATAGTATTATGGATTTGTAGTTTTCTTTTCATAATTGTGTCATTGAGGAAAATTGGTTATGGAAATATACGGAACAAAATTTATATTATTATCTATTTTAAGTAAATCCTTAAAGTATTAATATTATATTAATCGAAATTTTTGTCAATTTAGTCAAGAATGTTAATGCTTAACAACTCAAAATCGACATAAAACATATTTATAACATATGATTAGTTTATAAACATACGTGTACCTATTGCATAAACAACTTTCATATAATATATTAAAATATAACTCTCCTATATTTTATCGAAAGTCTTTATTCCAAATCCAAACCATACACAAACCACATTAATTCTAAATGATACTTGAAATTTAATAAATTAAATGAATGATAACTGAAAATATTGTTTAAATGTAATAAATTAAATGAATGATAACCGAAAATATTGTTTAAATGTAATAAAAACTTACAACGAAAAACTAAATGTCTAAGATGGCGGTTTCGCATTCATGAAACATCTCGCATCATATGTTTGAAGTCGGTCTTTGGAGCTCTTCAGATTTTCTGCTTTTGCTCTGCTAGCATCGATCTTGCCTCTGCCTCCCTCGCATCATGCGCTGCTCGCTCTCTTCTTCTTTGCCTCCCTTGCTTGTGCTTGCTCAGATCCGCTCTAAGTCGTTTCGAGTTCTTCATATTTTCTTTGAACATCGCAATTTGCTCCTCTCGCTCAACCGTGTTTCTTGCATCCGAGCTATCTGGTTTTGTAGCCTTTGAACTTCAAAGACGAGATTGTCCCCTAAGGCATGTATCTACCGGGGCGGATCCAAAATATTGGGTCGGGTAACTCGGATCCTTTAATTCAACCCACCATACCTTTCAAGACCAAAAACATCGGTGATAATTCTATTAATAATACAAAGAAAGATTAACAGAACTATCGGTTGAAGCGGTCATGACCTTCGGGACCCAAAACATCTCAGTAATAATTTCATTATCAATCTCTTCAAGATTAACGAACTATCGATCAAGCAGTAGCTTCATACTCCGCTTTTTCTCCTTTAGTTTATCCTAATAAATCAATGAAAGAGTTAGAAACGAAATATATAAATAAGAAAGAATGCAACATAATTTAACATTATAAATTTAAAACTATAAACGATGAATTAAACTATTATAATTAAACGGTAGAAATATTTATAAAAATAAAATATTATTAAGTAAATATACCAAAATTTACAGCACTTGGATGTCATCGGAGATCCATCCTTAAAATTTTAGTGGTTACACGTTATAAGTTAGTGGTTAGGGGTTAGGGGTTTAAGGTTTAAGGGTTAGGGGTTTAAGGTTTAAGGGTTAAGGGTTAAGGGTTTAGGGTTAATCTAATAAACAAATATAACTGAGTTTAGTTTTATGAGTTACGGATTAATCATAAATCTAGTATATTAATCTTTTGACGATTGGATTGAGTCAAATTTTGCAATTAATCCATTTACTATGAGTAAGCTATGTATTAGTTTTTATACTTTAATTTCATCTATTTTTGTTTTTATACTTTTTAAATTACTTATTTTCCATCTCTTTACTTTTAAATTTTAAATTTTGTCTCCTAACTCAACTAGTACAACTTAAATCCTTTGATTAAATTTTGCTATTAGTCTTGTGTTATGCTTAAAATCATAGATTTAGTTTTATCTTTTTAATTTATCTATTCTAACTTTTTAACATTCATTAAATTCATTAACGAGCTCTTTTTTTAAATAATATGCATAAATAATAAGTTAAATGACACTACATATGTTTGTAGAATGAAATTTTGGAATTAACTTAATTAATTTAATAGTTATGATTTTATCAAAATTAAAATTTTAAAATTATTATTTTCAATAATGATCTATATTATTATTTTCTTTTAAAAATTATTTTGTCATTTTGTTTGTAGTTGTATGACCCCACCTTTTACCGACTCGATTCTGATTGCTTTAATAGAAATCAACGATGATGAGACAAAGTTTCTAAACAATAAAACAATGGAAGTTAAATTCGATCGGTCTAGCTCCTGGACGAGTTAGGAACGACGGCTAAAAAGAATGAAAAAAATCAAAGACTTGGTTTTTTTCAGCCATTTAGGAAGAAATTAACGAATAACGATTGTGTTAAGTCATGCCCAAAAAGAAAAGGAAAAGAAGAGTTACATATACAAGATTTATTAAAAAAAAGAGGCTAATCTTACCAAATATTCAAAACCATTAAATTTGTATATAGAAGCATTATGAGTGAATGAAAGAAAGATAAAATACCCACGCCATCAAGGATTAAAAAAGAAGAAATGAGAAATTAAAATAAAAACAATCAAGTTTACTCGTTCTAAATTGAATAGATTGAGGAAGGTGTTTCTGCAGTCTTGAGTCTTGGTCTTCTTCACCACCTACAAGAAATATGACTATAACAATAATAGGTGAAACATGGTTTTAGGAAAACTATAATTCAACTATCTATAAGTGAAATCAGATCATATATAAGTTATATACCAAATGTACCAACCTTTTGCTTACTACTCCAAGATACATTGGTTATCAATACATCTAAGTATATAAGCCATACATATATAATCATTCACTTATTATTAAAGTAGCACAATGATCATCACAAGATAATTAATCTATTAATTAACTTAAGATTCATTTATTTTGATCTAGTTGGATGTAATTTTAATTTAACCAATCAAATATGTCTTTTATCTTAAGATTCAATTCTATTATAATAGATAAGACGAATTATCTCTTTCCTTAATTTGACTCACAAAAACACGCTTTTGTAAGAAGAAACATCAATTCCATATAACTCTCCTTCTTAGCAAAGGAAAATAAATACCATAATAAAACCTATGGCAACATCTTTCAGAAAACGGAAGAGATTCTTCATTAATTTTCAAAGAGCCCATGCATCACAAATGAAGCTCAATAAAGATGACATCAAATCTACTAAATTCATAGATGTTATCAAAGTATCACAATTGCTATGTTTCTTATTAGGACACAATCCTAATGACAGAGACCGCAAAACAATGTGAAAAACTTTATCAATGGTAGTACTATAAAATTTAACTTTATCAATGCGAATTCAAATCTAATTCTACTCGATTTGATTATAAAAGTTAATATCTATATTCAAAATGATCTAAACTTAAAATGATACGAACCCATTTTGATCCAACTCAAAAACACAAATGACATTAATTTGGAATTGCTTAAACCGAAATAATCCAAACTCAGAATTGATTCAAAATTAGAAGTAGCCAAAACAAGAGTAACAAAAATATGTTTTAAACCCAAACCGACTCGATTTCAATTAATTAAATCTATGACCCGAACCCAAAATAATTTGAATATGGAAAACTCCAACCTCGAGCACCAATAGTACATGTGGTAAAATAAAACCAACAACAATCTAAAATATATAAAATGGACCCAAACCATAATCATCCTGGATTAACCCAATCTTACTTATCTCCATCCAAAACTAATCGACTCACTTGGTGTAAACATTAATGTTTGGTTTTCGACTTAGACATATTTTTCTCGAAGTTTTCCAACATAGGTGGTGTTGTTGCCATTTTCTTGGCCCCAAACGGCTTTACTTTGAAGAGACAACAACCAAAATAATTGTTTTTTATGCCTCTAAGATCAAGAGGTTGTTGGCATGGAAAAGCACTATTTTTGTTTTGTCTTGGGAAGGTCCCAAATGCATGTTAATTTCAACTTCTATATACACAAGATTACACAAAGATGAAGCTTAAAGTTGAACTATATATTAGCGACCACCGTTGATGCTTCTTTTCATAGTCAATATGGAAATTTTGGGTAGGAAAAAGGGAAAAATTGTCTAAGAAATTTCGCATGGAGAATTTTGTTCAATGAATCATAGTAGTGAGAAAACTAAAAGAAATGAATAAACATGCTGCACAACTAAGAATTTTCCTACCATATTCAACGCAGCAGAGCAGTCGGCTTCATCAGGAAGACACAGAAAGATCTATTCACTAAGTAAAATTACAATGCTAAAGCTACAAAGTTAACACATTACACGAAGACACAGAAAATACAATATACCTTGACAAGCATTGAATTGATTAATGAGAATACACGAGGTAAGAACAGAAGAGAAACAAAAAACAAAGGGCAAAAAATATCTCTTGACCATTCCAATTTAGTGTATTATAACAGCCAACCTCATGGTTTTAGGAAAACTATAATGCCAGTGGAAAACAAATGGAAAACAAATTCCATACCTCTATTGAGAAATTCCTTGTCGGGTTTCACAAATCCGGCAACTAATGCCGGTGGATTGGGGCAGACGGGTAAAACAGACGGCTTTGGCCGGTGGGTGTTGGACCGGAGAAGGGAGAAAGGAGAAAGGGAGAAAGAACGGCTAATTAAAGAGGGAATCGATATCAAAGAGGAAAGAGGAATCGTTTGGGGAATCGGATTTGGGGAATCGATTGTTGTTGAAGGGAAAAGAAAAGAAGTTGGCTAATTAAAACAAAGGACGTTTAGGCTATATAAATTTTGTGGCGTTTATTCAAGCGCCACTAATAAAAATGGCGGCTTTTACATACTCATGTTATAAAGCAGCGGTGTTTTTGTGATATATTTGCGGCGTTTTTAGGCACAAACGCCACTAAACGATATAACATTATTAGCGGCGTTTTATAAACAAGCGCCACTAAATCTACAAATAAGTAAAACGACGGTGTTTTGTGACATATTTGCGGCGTTTTATATCCAAACGCCACTAACCACGATATAAAATTATATGCGGCGTTTAAGAACAAACGCCACTAAAACTACAATAAGTAAACGACGGTGTTTTGCAACATTTTTATGGCGTTTTATGGAACAAACGCCACTAAAAATATACAAAATTATTTGCGGCGCTTTTGACAAAACGCCACTAAAAATGGGACAACATAAACGAGCGGTGTTTTGTAACCATTTTGCGGCGTTTGTTGGAACAAACGCCACTAAACTATACTAAAATTATTTATGCGTTTTTGACAAAACGCCACTAAAACTGGGACAAGATAAAGCAGCGGTGTTTTGTAACATTTTGCGTTTTTTTGGAACAAACGCCACTAAAACTATACAAAATTATTTGCGCATTTTGACAAAACGCCACTAAAATCTGCGATATGATATATCGACGGTGTTTTGTAACATGTTTGTGTATATATACACAATTATACACTATAAACCCTTATTCATACACCTTAAACCCTAAACCGCAACTCATACATATATTGCAAGGTGTAAAAGTAATTAAAAATAATCTTATTGCAAACCTTAAACCCTAAAAGAAGAAATTATTTAATATTTTTTCTTAAACTAGTGCAATAGTAGGTTCATTTCTTTTAGCGTTTTGTAAAAGCGCTAAAGATCAGATTTTTTTTAGCGCTTTTGTAAAGCGCCGCTAAAATTCAGACTTTAATGCGTTTTTGTAAAAGCGCTAATTTGCTCGCTTATTTCTCTTTTTTTGCGTTTTTCCAAACGCCGCTAATGTATAATATTTGTATGCGTTTTGTTTAAAACGCCACGAAACGCTCTATAATTTACTCAGATAATTCAAATTGCATTTAACATCTATATTAACAACTACATTGACAATTAAATAATCTAAATGGTATAATATTGATATTTTGAAGATTTAATTATAATATTTTGGAGCTTAGGGATCCGTTAAAATTTGAGCAATAATTTAGGTTAAATACAATCACTTCATAAAGAAAATAAAAATAAAGTGAATACAAAGGTTTGACTTTGCAAAATAGGTTTAAAATAAGAGGTTGATTAAGTTGTAACATACATTAACCTAAATTGAATTTGAAACAATTTAATTATAGATTTTGATCATATCTATTTTTTTTTTGAAACAATGCTCCCCAAACCATAACTAAAACGATATTGCGCTTCAACAAACTCGAACTCATGTCCTCTTACATTAGCAACAATGTACTTAATAATCATCCAACGTACTTAAAAATCATTTTTCCTTACAATAATTCACCTAACCGTCATCGTTGCGATTGAATAAAAAATATACTTTACCATAAATTTTAATTTCACTTAAACTAATTTCACCACTTATCTAAATGGATCTTATGAAATGCAGATAAGACTCTAGTCTACCACTCAAACACTTTACTTACTTTTGAATAAAATTTTATTTAACCCTTAAACATATTAATAAAATTATTATTTATTTCCTAAAAATTATAATCTTGGCTCAAAATGCATACCTAATTCAACATGGAATCTTATTGTTGCCTTTTGTTTTAAAAATAAATAAATCTTGTCAACTTTTACATTAAAAATAATAAACATAAGTGATTTAATTTATTAATAATAGAAGTTTAATGATATAATTTAATAAAATTAAAAACATTTGATTTGCATTAAAGTTGATATTATTATATTAAGGGATAATTTTAAAACTATACATAAATTATGATTTAATATGCAATTAAATAAAAAATTTGATTTTGTGTAATTTTATACATGAAATTTTGATTTGATCCAAATCTTATAAATTATTAACACAATTATAGACATAACATCATTTTGTATTTATATATTGCAATAATAAATAATTATATTTATCCAATGCAAAAATAAATTAATGTTTTAATTTTAAATATGTATGATTAAATCAAAATTAAAGTTTCAAGTATATATTTGAACCATAACTAAAATTTCACATGTATAATTATACCAAATTAAAGTTCATATATATAATTGCACATTAAATCAAAATTCATGTCCCTTGGATTAACTTGAGTAGTTTAAGGTGTAAATGGGAATGCAATTAGATGGGGGCAGACAGGGATCTTGGTTTCTTTTTGGTTAGATGTAAAAAATTTCCTTTTAGTCCCTCAAATTAAGACATTAAATTTAAGTCTTTTTAGCATTTCATTTACCAGAATAATTGCATTTTGACCATATAAAAATTAATAATTTAATCTAAAAATTTTAATACAAATTTTTTAATATTAATCCTTAAAAATTATAATTTTATCCTTTAAGCATTACAAACTTGAAAAAAAATGAATATGAATATTTATGGGAAATTTAACTCCACCTCCTTTCATCCCTCAAACTTTTATTTTTTATATATAATAAAAACAGTAATATTGAGGTTTTTAAAATTGAGTCAAACATAAGTAAAATTATAGAATTGAAAAGATGAGGATAGTTAAGGAAAAAAAAATGATAATGGGGTAATTAAATGAATTAAGTGGAAAGGAAAGTGCATGAATCTAAGATGTTGATTGCTAAAACAACCACCTCCTCTGCCTCCAACCTTGAGATTCTCATATCATTAAATGGGGATGAATTTAGGGTTTAAAACCCATCACATCACTTAACATTTAAGGATGATTTAATTTTAATTCAAATTGGGCATTAAACAAAGTTAGTAAGTGGAAGGGGTTCCACATGCATTTGTGGCAGGTGCAATGCCCCTAACATGTTATCTATCTATCCACTCATTATTAACTCCATCTCCTAAAAACATATAGAGACAAACAAGAAATAATAATTTATATTTATTGAGAGATACTAAGAGATAGATTACTTAACTTCATTAATCCCAAACCTATTTTACCCACCTCATCAACTCAATATGTTTTGCTTTCCTGTTTTATTATTTTAATATTTAAACTACTCCGTGTGCTTATTAAGCATATGCATATAAATATATATATATATATATATAAAATTATTTAATAGATAAAAATAGTCACTTTTATTTTCCTAAGATTACATTTTAATCACTTATATTTGAAATGTTACGTTTTAGTCACTTACATAATCGTTTTGTTACGAAGTAGTCACCCTGTTGTTAAGTTCCTTTGCCTCCCTAACGGTAATCCTACGTGATAGTTCAAATGAATTTTAAGCGCCAACTTGGATGTCCAATTGAGATGAGAATAGATTTTTAATTAAATAAATTTTTTAATTAATTACACATTGAACTGGAAAAGAAAAACCGTTCATCTCCTTTTTCTTTTCCATTTTGATTGCAAAATTATTCTTATCCCAGTTGGACATCCAAGTTGGCATTTAAAACTCATTTGGACTACCACCACGTAGGATTTCCTTTAGGGAGGTAATAGAGCTTAATAGTAGAGTGGCTACTTCGTATGGTAGAGTGACTACTTCGTAATAAAATGATAACTTAAGTGACTAAAACGTAATATTTCAAACATAAGTGACTAAAATATAATCAGAGGCAAACAAAAGTGATTATTTTTGTAGTTTACCCTATTTAATATATTATACTAGCTAATTTTACTTGAGTAAAAGTATTATGTAAAATATATTTATAAAAGTTTAAATTTATTTTGATGCCAAGTATAAATATGTGAATTTTATTGATTTTATGTAAAAATATAAAAGAACAAAACATCATTGTAATAATAATTGATTTTGCGAATATTTTTTTATTTATATTTTTCAACTAAGTTGGAATATGGTTGATAAATGGTATCAACATAGTTAAGCCTTTAAATAATAGTTAATATATATATTTTGATACATCAATAATGTAGGTGAAAAATAAAATTATGTAATAAATATATTTATAAAAAATATTATATAAATAACAAATTAAGTTTTAGTTGAAAAGATAAAATATAAATATTTTGAAACAAGACCATTTTTGAAAATTTGAGCTGACAAAAGAAGAAAACTATGATTCAAGCGGCACTTGAAAAATATAGAACTGAACACTATGCTCATCTTGAACAAAACTTGAAGTTGGAACTTAAAGAAAACTTCATTTAGAGGAACTTCTATGGAAGCAAAAATCTTGGCTGGATTGAATACAAAGTGGGGACAGAAACACTAAGTTTTTCCAAAGTCGTACCCTTACACAAAGACGAAGGAATCGTATTAGTGATTTGTGACTTGGAGATGGTGAATGGTGCTTTGATGAATGTAAACTAAATGATGTAACTATTTCTTTTTCAGCAAATTATATCAGTGTGAAGGACCGATTTTGGGAAAAAAATTGATTAGGAGTCGTTTCCTTTAATCTGTCACGAGGGCCTTTTGTGTAACATCCTGGAAAGGGCCTATGCATTTTCGGTTTAATTGTACGAAGTGACATGTTTTATGTACTAGGAATAAATTTCGAACATTTCTGGAAACTTGGAAATGTATGGAAATGTAAGGAAATGTATGGAAATGTATGGAAATGTATGGAAATGTAAGGAAACGTATGGAAACGTATGGAAATGTATGGAAATGTATGGAAATGTAAGGAAATGTATGGAAACGTAAGGAAATGTATGGAAATGTATGGAAATGTATGGAAATGTATGGAAATGTTAGGAAATGTAGGGGAATGTAAGGAAATGTAGGGAAATGTCCTGAAAATGTAAGGAAATGATTTAGAAATGATTCAAAAGAGGAAAGTGAACATTTATGGAAACTAGGAAAATGATTTAGAAATGATTCAAAAGAGGAAAGTGAACATTTTGGAAACCTAGGAAATGTCAAGCTTAAAGAGCCAAACGAAAATTTTTGGAAACTTAGAAATGACCTAAAAATGTTGAGTTTTAAAGTTTAAAAGAGGAAATTAAGGCAAGGTGGCCTTAAGAGAAAAAGTATGTGAAAATTGACACACAAGCAGGCTTGGAAAAGTGGCCTGAAGGTGCCACTTAGAGCCTCTAGAAATGGCGCCACATGCAAGTGTATTTGGGCCAGGGATCGAGTCACTTAGGAAGCAAATAAAAGAAGTTTTATTTTGCTACAAAGAGCGAGAGGTGGATTGCATGTGGGCTCTTAAAAGAGGAGTTTTATTTCCTTTAGAATTTGGTTAATTAGGAGATAATTGTTGGATTAATTCTTTTGATAAAGTGATAATTATCACATAGGAAGAGTGGTGGCCAAGTAGGGACTCTAGCCTAGTAATTTCGGCTATAAAAGGAAAGAAGGCTATTCATTCATTCATTCACTCTTTCTTTGTCGAATTTCTTATGCATTCTCCTCTCTGCTGAAATTCCTCAGCTTTTATTCTTCCTTCTCTTTCTTTCTAATTCCTCCAAAAGTCGAAAGTTGTGAGAGCATCATTTAGCCATAGCTGAATCTCTGAAGGTTGAAGTGAAGGTGCAATCGATTCCTTCAAATAGGGTAAGATCCAAGTTTAGTTTCCATTCTTTTATATTTTAGACTTATCGAAATTTAGGGACTAATTTCGATTATTAATCTTGGCCGAATCATGGAAGGAGAAGTTCTTTTCCGAAGGTACACCATAGGTCAGCGTGTTCCCTAGTTATTCGGTGAATTTGGGATTTAAGATCCTTAAGGTAAGTGACTATGAATATTCGCCAAGACCTATTTTTGTAGTAGATCTATTATTATGTGTTTTAAGTGAAAACTAACCGATTCAAGGGATCTAGTGAGTAGCCGATTTCAAAGGGGAAGAATACAAGTTTTAGATTTGATTTTTTATTCAATCAAGATTAAGGTAAGTACACAAATCCTTCTAGGATTTGGTTTTATGTGAATAGGCCTTTGCTAAATATTACCATGTTGGCGAATGTAGGCATTAAAAATCTAAGGTAGTAGATCGATTTTGGGATTTCAAGTGAAATTGGTAAGCGAATCAGGTGTGTACCCTACTCTAAGTTTTAATATGTTCATGGCTATGTTTTAGATTAAACGTGTTAATATGAAAGTGTAAGAATATGGCTAAGGTACCGTGTGTACCCCACACTAATCTTAATAGATTTATGGCTTAAACTTGATATATGTGTTAATATGAAAGTGTAAGAATGTGGCTAAAGTACCATGTTATGGTACAAAGTACTCAGGTACGTTTTCCTACTCCTACTAGGATCACGAAATATATTATACTTAACATGTGAAAAGTGACATGAATGTGAATTTAAGTATGATATGCATGATATGAATAATATGGGGCATTCGGGTTATTTGAGAAAGGGAAGTGAATGTGGTGACTTCGGTCACATTATCCGAATGTGGTGACTTGGTCACATTATCCGAATGTGGTAACTTGGTTACATTATCTCGAATGTGGTGTCTCATGACACAATTATCTGGTGGCTATGCCACGAATTTTATATAGGCGATGAGCACGCCGACATTGCAATGATCGCCTTGATGGTGTGTAGCGGATGGAGGGTTGACTTAGTAGTCCCCACGGTGTGCAGTGTGATGGTACGGTGGTGTGTAGCGGATGGCATATAGGTTTGGGTTCGGTTGCATCATTATTTCCTATCTCATATATGAATATGCATGTAATATGTGAACATATGCCTGAAATATTAAATTTTAGTGTTGGCTACACATTGAGTCTGTTGACTCACCCCGTTGTGGGATTACTTTTCAGGTGACGACCATGATGGACCCACAGAGATGATTAGTGGAGGCCATGTAAAGTTCAGATTTCTTTTATTTGGACTATTTTATTTTAAGTATTTTGAATTTAAATTTTGGGAATTATTTGATGTAATAAGGCCTTAGTAGGAATATTTTATTCTGTTTTATTTGTTAAGCTTACAAACCTTATTTTATTAAAAGATTAAGTAAAATATTTTTTTTAAAAACAAAGCCCAAATGTTTTGTTTCCTAAAGTAAAGGATTTTTAACAATGAATTAAACTTGTTTTCAACTCAAGCCCAACCCAAAACGATCTTTCTTTCAAAACACACAAGTTTTTCCTAAGTAACAAAAGAATTTGAAACGATTTACACCGGGGAACATACCAGATCCGGTCAAGGCTTGTGGGCCGGGTTTGGGGTGTTTCATTTTGTTACTTCAAAATGAGATAAATATAGATGAAATTTGGTGTTCTTTGCTTGAGATGGCTCCGTTGAAGGCTCCAAAAATCGATGAACATCTATTTGTTAGTCCCAGATTAGTCGATGAGATCAAGAGATAAACCGGCTTAACTTTTCTAATTTGGTAAAACTGAAACCGAAAGGTAAAATGGAACCATTTTAGGAGTTTAAACAATTTAGATCCCTAATTCAGAATTGGTGAACCACATCGAAATCAATAAACCACTGTTTGTTATTTACTTGTTGATTTTGTAACTTTGCTTGCTTTACGATTTAGTCCTTCGTAGCTAGCTCATAAATTAGTATAATTACTCTTGACTTTATGGTTTGTCGTACAATAATGTTGAACGATTAGTTGGTTAGACTCTTTATTTTGCATGTCTGTAGCTAAAATTGGTTCAATCACCAACTCTTATGGGTTCGATCCTCGAGTACTTCATACCCCTGTTGTACAATTATATTACAACGGACCTGTCACACTTGCAGACACCATATTTAGTATTTGATTTATTGTTGTTTTAGTGTTGGTTTCTCTCCCTCATTCACGAGAGTAGGGGAGAGGCTATCACAAGGTACATTACAGAATCAAACATGAGGCGTTCGAGTATAGGGGTGTCCAGTACTAGGGTGGTGGGTGTTGGATCTAGTGCCCTAAGTGTAGTATTTTCGTCTATATACACTTTTATTTTTTGAACAACTTGGTTTAATAATAATATCCATAAATTACCTTAATACCATTGTATATATGGCCTCAATGGTTTTTGTCTTAGTGGTTATCTAATGTTTAACTAATATTGACCGATATTATGTGGTAAGACCGTAATTCAGAAAGACATGATGTATTACTAGATGAACCTAAACATGTCTTTAGTCTAATCAGAAATGAGCAAACCGGTTGAAAAACTAATATGTTGTTTAAGAGATGTTTTGTCTTTAGCATTAGAGTGGATGACTCCTGGGAGATAAAGACAGTTATGATTGACTGGACTGACAGTACATTGGACAGGACCCAAGTAGAATAGATCCTGAATCCATTTATGGATTTATTTACTTGTGACTTTCATAGTGTGACATACCTTAATATTGAGTAGATTATGGACTATGTATGCGTGACTCGTATACTTCGGTATATGTAAAAGCCTTGAGTTCAAATGGATAAGGAACCGAAAGTTGGTGCATTGATTATATGATTTCTACAATATGTAGCATTATTCACAATAGTAGAATTAATAGTCCAAGAAATGAGTAAATGATATCTTCTCATTGGCATTACATGATAGATGAAAAGTAAAAATGGTCATGGGTCATTTGATAATAATTGACTTTTCATTAAAGAAGATATAATGGTTATGATGAGATAAAATATCATATTGGGAGAAAGAATTTATCCCAAAGAGATTAAGGATATCCTAAGAGGGTAGCACACTTATGACAAGGTCATTGGACTAGCATTGTGATGTGGTCTCAAACTAACTACGATCACAATAAAAGCAAGCGCATCTATCGTTCAATAGTATAGTTATGGTAAGACCGGTAATATCGTATCCATAAGGACCAAGAGTACTAGTAACTATTATCTTTTTATTATCTAGCCTAAGAATTGAAATGATTTTTTTAAACTAAAACTAATTAAACACGACAACGAGAGAATTAGGAAAGTACTTTTAGACAATTTATATGAGATAGGAAATACCTAAGGAAGAATCCACCTAGACTTCACTTATTACTTTTGATTCATATGATTTATTCACTTGACTTAATCCGTAGAAATCCCTGATTTATGTTAATATCTCTTTCAAGACTAAAATCAACTAGCTCTAGGTTGATTACTTGAAATTTCTTTCTAATTAAAACCCATATTGTCGCATTAACTCGATCTATGGATTCCCTTATTAGATTTGACTCTAATCTGGCATATTTTTGTCGCCCTATTTCTAGGGTTGCAATCAACTCCGCTTAATTATGTTGATCTACTCTTAAACAGGGACTTTTGCTCCTTTGAATAAGTACATACGACTTGAATCAATAACCTTAATTTTCAAAACAAGAATAAGAACAAGTATTTATCTTATAAATCAAATAATAATAAGATCCGTCTTAGGTTTCACTCCCTTAAGTATCTAAGGGATTTAGTTCATACTAATGGAGGGAAACATCTTAAAATAAGGAAAACAACAAAACATAAGAAAACCCAAAAACTTCTAAAGAACTTGATGGGAGATCTTTAGTCTTGATGGAGATCTTTCTTTTGAGTTGCTCCTGACGGCTATCTTCAAGTATTTTCTTCCTTCTGTTCGGCTTCCTCTTTTAGGTTGCCCCCTAGGGTGTTTATATAGGATTTGGAACACCTCTCTTAGCCCATAAGTAGCCTATTCCGAGTAAAATTCAACTTTGATATGGTAGGGACATGCCCGTGCTCAACTCCTTAGACCATGCTTAATTCTGCTCGCCACACACGGCCATGTGTACATTGATCCAGGCTGTGTTTGATCATGCTCGCATCACACGGCCGTGTTTGGTAGCTCAGGCCATGATAATTCCTAAGGTAGGCCCATTTTGTCTCGTTTTGGTCCGTTTCTCATTTTTTCAACTCCCTAATCTCTTTTGAGTGTAAAACATGAAATTAAGGGATTAGGAGCATCAATTCATCAAATCTAATGAAAATTCATCAAAAAATGAGCCAAGCATGAGGTTAAAATATGTATAAATTGAGGTTTATCAATAACCCCACACTTAAGCCTTTGCTTGTCCTCAAGCAAAATCATCAACTCACAATTAAAATTAAACTTCATCAAATCATAATTCTCATCAATAATGTTTCATCATAATTTATAGATAATTCATACATAGATAATTTAACTAAAAGAGTCTTAAAGATTCAAACAATTTAAGTCATAAATTTTTATAGCACGAAAAACATAGGTGTTTCCCCTTACCTGATCAAAATCGACAAGGATTGACATCCTCACTAAGGATTCAATCAAATCACTCAAAGTGTTTTAAAGTTCAAGATAAAGCACTCAAAAGTCAAACATGAAGAGTTATTACCATAGACTTGCATGAAAATCAAATCTCCACCACTATAAAATGAGATAATACACAAATCAAAAGGTCTTTTAAAAGGGTTGTAATGGGGCTTGGGTTAAATGTGTGGATAAAGGCTGAATTAAATGGTTAAAATCTAAATTGAATTGTCAAATTACCTAACTAGAACAATAGATTAATACTGAATAATTACATCAATTGAAAACTTATTATAATAACACGAGCTTCTTCTAAATATGTGAATTTAACCGTTTTAAGCTCAAATAACATAGAAATAATAATGAATTTCCACTTTCTTTTTTTTTAAGAATAAGAACATACAATAATAAGAAAGAACTTAACAACTAAAATAGAGAACATAGTTAGGCAACTGCTCAAATCAAATCTTGTCAAAAGAGGAGTCAATAAAGTAGGAGAATTAAAAAAATGGGTTTTGGGTTAATGTTAATGGGTGAGTCAAGAAACGGTTTATTAGGCTCAAAAAGGGTTCACTAGGGGTTAATTATGAATGTAGGCTTTTTGGTGGAATAAGTGAGTTAAATCTTAGGTGCCTTTATCATCTCAGTATATCAAATCAAAAGTGTGGTCTCGACATGCATAATCGAAGCAAGTTCTAGAATAACAAATCAATGTTGACACACTCATAATCAATAAAATGAGCAAGAAAAATGTATGCTCTAAAGGCTCAAAATCTTACAAAAATTATGGTTTTTGATGTCAACCTTGCAAATTTTAAACTTCAAAGTAATATTTAAGTTTAGGGAAACAACCTAGACATTTTTAATCTTGAAAATAGACTTATCATGCTTGATTCTCTAATATCTTAAAGTTTAAACCATCAATGTAGAATTATCTATGACTTAATCCGAAACATATCAATGAAAATCATAAATCAATAGAAATTTCATTCTAATAGTAATATGAGAAAATTACTTAAGAACAAGACATAATTTAGGGATTTTCAAATAATACTATAGTTAATCTCCCCACACTTAAAATGTACATTGTCCTCAATGTACAAAGATAGATAATGACAATATAGTAGAAAGAATAATAAGAGAGGGAGAGAAGTGAAACTTCCTGAAGCATGGATGAAATCCTTAGAAGATGCAAATTTTAGAAATGGAGCCCATGAAAAGCATGGTGAACTAAGCAGATGTGAAGGTGGGGGAGAGTATTCCAGTTCCTTAGTAGCACCTTTAACCTTTTGAACTGTGGAGTCATCAGTAAAGTTTTAGGAGGTTTTATTAAATGGGTTTCGTTATGATTACTCGATAATAAACAGCTAGAGATAAAGAGAAGTTAACATAATTAATAAAATTTAAAGACAAGGAAGATAAAGAGAAAAAGTTTAATAGTTTAAAATTTTAAATAAAATAAAGGAAACGAAAATAAAAATAAAAATAAAAATAAATGGACTCAAAGTTCCTCATCCCCAGATGGATCGTGAGGTGGGGGTGAAGGCGATATATGAAAATGCTGACAAATCTGCTGAAGAGTCACCTCGATACCATCAAATCATTGAGCGTTGTCATTAAATTGCTGCGTACAATATTGTTCGAACCTAGTGAGGCATTCAGAGATGTCATTTAGTGAAGCTATCGCATGAGCTGGTCGGCATGGCGGTGGTGGCATAGACGGTGGCTCCTCATGCTGTGGTGGGACATCATCAGTAATGTCCTTTGGGTTGTCCTGCTCGGTGGGATAAAGCCGGTATTGAGGAGGATCAAACCCACGTTGGCGCTCAATCATCCTCATGTAAAGCATAGTCTGAATGCCCTATAGGAACATCTAAGGGTGAGTGAGGAGGATTGAGCTGCGGTGTTGAGGAGCCCAAAATATCGAGCCAGGCACATGATGAATGGGCCCATGGAGATGACTCCTCCCCTATGCCGCTCTGCCTGATGCTGAATGGCACGAGAAATGAAATAAGCTAAGTCGAAGATGTGCCCATTCGCCATGCACCATAAGAGGTAGGCATCGTGAGTGTTGATGACGTCGGTGCTCTCTCTCCTACCCGTTAAAGTATGGGCTAGGATAGCGTGTAAGTACCTCAATGATGGGGCGAGAGCCGACGCTTTTGAGCAGCTGGGGTCATAGGTGGCCGAGCCGAGGACTAAGTCTTTTTAATATGCAGAATGAGAGTAATGGATGTGGCGATGGAGATCCTCAAATTTGTCCTCCTCCATAAACTCTTCAGTGTAAAGTTCCAAAGTGACTCTAAACTGTGGGACACTCAGCTCACGTACGAGGCCTCCGAGATGAAATTGGATTATGCTGGAGTCATCAAAGTTCGTCATGACCGTGTGAAGGTGGAATGTGGAACAAAACTCCAAAGTGAGCTCTAGGTATGTAGGCTCGACGATATCAAAGAAGTGACCCTACGGGTCGGTAGATAGTAGGGCTCGAATCGCGTCAGCTACCTGGACCTGCTCTAGAGCGGCCCAATCAATACACCTCTCCATGCCAATGGGTCGTGTGCAAAGTAACATAAAAAGCTCCTCTTGGGGTTCCGAAGGAAACTGTAGGAATGAGTGGCGTACTTCGGTGGAAGCGCTTGAGGAGGTCGCACCGGCACCTTTTCACTTTTTTGAAGCGAGAACGGCGGTCTTCTTCTTATGTGGGGGAGTCATTACGTACCTACAAAAGACGTACAATAACCAAGTATCATTAACCAACCAAGGATATAGGATCCTACTAATCATTATATTCTTGTTATAATTCTAATACTGAAAACTAAGAACACATAATTCTATTGAATAATGAGAAAGCAATATTGATCAGTTCATTAATAATAAGACTACTTGTCTAACCAGAATACTTAGCATTAAGAATTCAAGAAAATAAATATAGAATAAGAGAAAAGAAATTAACATAGTCTATGAAAGAAAATCTAATAATGCTAAAAATAATGATGAAGAGAATGATAATTAAGAGAATAGAAAATGAAAAATAAAAGAAGTGGAGGGTAAAACAATAGCGACCGACGGTGAGATGGTAAGAGGAGGCGCATGGTTGTGGTGGTGGCTAGCGGGCATGTTGTCCTCACACGGGTGTGGCCTACGTGCTATATGCGTGGGTAAGAAAGGGAGAAGGAAAGGGAAAGGAAAAAGATGGAGGGGGTGTCGATAGTGGTGGCCGGACTGATTAGGGGGAGTGCAAAACGTCTAGGGTTTTTATGGAAGGGAAAATTTTGGGAGAAAATGAATAGTGGTGTTGTTTATATAGAAATTGGAGCACACGGTCAAGGCCCATGGTCGTGTTCCTACTTTACTGTTTAGGCCGTGTGTTTCGTAAATTTTGAAATAGGGTACGTCTGATCCTTGTCCCACGCCCGTTTTCCCTAGGCGTGTTAGGTCACAAGGCCAAATCGCACGGCCCTATGATGGTTTATTCGTTTCTCTCACGCTAGTGGTAATTAGTCAGTATCGACCACGACCTAAAGGCACGGGCGTATCCCACGCCCATGTAATTCTTTCAGTTTCAACCACGGCTTCTAGGCATGGGCGTGTCGCACTCCCGTGTTATTTATTCAGTATCAACCACGACTGCATCACTCGACCGAGGCCCTTTTATCGTAGCCCGTATTTTTGAGTCAGTTTCGACTACGACCACATTGCATGGTCGTGGTGTTTTATCATAGCCCGTGTTAGGGAAAAGTTTTTCATCCTTGGCCCACACGGCCTCCGCCACACCGATATATCTTCCCATGGTGTTAGTTCTTAGTTAGATGCTAAAATAAAAAGTATGAATGTTAGCGAGGTTAGTGCTCGGGTTACCTCCCGAGAAGCGCTCGTTTAAAGTCTTAAGCTAGACTTACCCTATTTTCATCTCTATATGAAGGTTCACAGAGCTAAAGCTCCTCTCTCATCTCTCTAAAATCTTCACCATTCTATATTTTAAGTCATTGACCATTTACCTTGAATGTGCCATAAGTCGGATGAGTTACCTCGATTGTGCCATAGGGAAAAATAGTTTTGATTACGAATGGACCTGACCATCTTGACTTCAGTTTTCCAAGAAACAATTTGAGCTTTGAATTGTATAGTAGAATAAGGTTTCCAACCTCAAAATGCTTCGGTTGCTTCAAATGTGAGCTCTCGTAGGCATTAGCTCGCCATTCATCTAGCTCATTCAACTGAATCAATCTTTTCTCACCTGCAAGTTTAAGATCATAGTTTAGGAATTTTGTAGCCCAGAATGCTTTGTCCTCTAATTCAAATGGCAGATGGCAACTCTTTCCGTAAACAAGTCTGTATAGGGATGTTCCTATGGGAGTTTTAAAAGCGGTTCTATAGGCCCATAAAGCATCGTCTACTTTTAATGCCCAATCTTTTTTCTAGAATATGCTTAAGCTCTCTATTAGCTACTT
Source organism: Gossypium rotundifolium (assembly GCA_025506655.1). Classification (NCBI taxonomy): domain Eukaryota; kingdom Viridiplantae; phylum Streptophyta; class Magnoliopsida; order Malvales; family Malvaceae; genus Gossypium; species Gossypium rotundifolium. The sequence continues at coordinate 162,962,244 of CP106732.1, read as the reverse complement.
CAACTTGTCCACTAGTTTGAGGGTGATAAGGGGTGGTGCACCCAATATTTCTTTAAGACTTTATCAAATTGAGTATTACAAAAATGAGTACCCCTATCACTAATTCTAGGTGTTCCAGATCGAGAGAAGAGTTTTTTAAGAAATCTTACTACCACTCTCCCATCATTAGTAGGTAAAGCTTGAGCTTCAACCCATTTTGACATATAATCAACTGCTACTAAGATGTATTTATTCCCAAATAAGCTAGGGAATGGTCCCATAAAATCAATACCCTATACATTAAATATTTCACATGATAGCATATACGTTTGAGGCATTTCATCACGTTTAGAGATATTACATGTTCTCTGACATCTATCACACGAAGTAACATACCTGTTAGCATCCTTGAACATGGTGGGCTAATAAAAACCTGATTCGAGTGTTTTATGTGCTATCCTAGTCCCATTGTAATGTCCTCCTGTTGGTCCTGAATGGCAATGTTCTAGGATTTTGCTTGCTTCTGCTTTTGTAATACATCTCCGAATTACTTGATCGGCATATATACGAAAGAGAAAAGGGTCCTCTCAAAATAGTTTTCACATCAACAAAGAATCGCTTCTTTTGATGGTGTGTTAACCCTTTTGGTAGGATGTTAGCAGCTAAATAATTCGCAATATCTACAAACCAAGATATCTCAGAGTCGGTTATGGCAAAGAGTTGTTCTTCAGGAAACGAGTCGTTTATCTCACTCTTGTCGAGTTCTTTGATATGTGGATTTTCAAGTCTAGAAAGATGGTCTGCCGCGAGATTTTCAGCTCCTTTCTTATCCTGAATTTCCAAATCAAATTCCTGTAAGAGTAAAATCCATCTTATGAGTGTTTTGCATCAGATTTAGTTAAAAGATAACGAAGAGCTAAATGGTCAGTATAAATGACAACTTTAGATAATATTAAATACTGTCTAAATTTATCAAATGCAAAAACCATAGCAAACAACTCTTTTTCTGTGGTGGTGTAATTTTCTTGTGCGGTCGTTAGTGTCTTGCTAGCTTAATAAATCGGCTAAAAGTGCTTGTCTCTTCGATGTCCCAAACTGCACCTGCTGCAAAATCACTCGCATCACACATCCGTTCAAAGGGTAAATTCCAATCAGGTGCAATTATAATTGGAGCATTTATTAATTTATCTTTGAGGATATTAAATGCATCTAAACATTCCTGATCAAAATTGAAAGGTACATCTTTTTCTAATAATTTCGTTAAAGGCTTAGCTATTTTAGAAAAATTCTTAATAAATCTTCTATAAAATCCAGCATGTCCTCAAAAGCTTTTAATAGCCTTAACAGAACTAGGAGGAGGTAATTTTTCTATGGTTTCAATTTTTGCTTTATCAACATCAATCCCTTTACTAGAAATTTTGTGACCTAACACAATCCCTTCTTGAACCATAAAGTGACACTTTTCCCAATTAAGCACAAGGTTCGTTTCTTCACATCTCATTAGAACTCGTTTTAAATTTTTAAGGAAAATATGAAAAGAATTACCAAATATTGAAAAATCCTCCATGACTACCTCCACAATATCTTCCACAAGTTCATCAAAGATGGCTAGCATGCAGCGCTGAAAAGTAGCAGGAGCATTACATAATTCAAAAGGCATTCTACGATAAGGAAACGTACCATATGGACATGTAAATGTTGTCTTCTCTTGATCCTTAAGAGCTATTGGGATTTGGAAGTAGCCAGAGAGTCCGTCTAGGAAGCAATAGTACATATGCCCAGATAATCTTTCTAACATCTGATCAATGAAGGGTAAAGGAAAGTGATCTTTACTCGTGGCATCATTCAACTTCCTATAGTCAATGCAGACTCTCCAACCTGTGACTATTCTTGTTGGGATCAATTCATTCTTTTCGTTAGCTACAATAGTCATGCCTCCCTTCTTTGGAACAACCTGCATAGGACTTACCCAATTACTGTCAGAAATAGGATAAATAACTCCAGCATCTAGAAGTTTAATTACCTCAGCTTTAACAACTTCCTTCATGTTGGGATTCAATCGTCTTTGAGGATGCACACATGGTTTATATTCATCCTCCATTAAAATTTTGTGGGTGCAAAATGACAGACTTATCCATTTAATGTCAGAAATTTTCCAAGCTATGGCTCTTTTATGCTCCTTTAATACCTGTAGTAACTCATCTTTCTCATTAGGTTTTAATTCCAAAGAAATAATTACCGATAGTATAGAATTATCTCCTAGGAATGCATACTTTAAGTGGTTTGGTAACTGTTTCAATTCCAATTTGGGAGGCTCTTAGAGGGTTTTTGTTTTTGTTTTTCATTTTTTTCAATGCCCTCATACTTCTTTTGTCTTGGGGAAGAAGTATTAAAATTTATCTCACTTTTTATCTCCCCTATCTCATCGGTATCGTTGTCTGCCCCCTCACCTTGGGTAAGACACAGTTTCAACGTGTCTTCATGCATGATTTCCTGAAAAGAGTCTTGAATAAAATGATCAATAACATCAATAAAATAATAGGAATCATCTTGCTATCTAGAATATCGCATAGCATCATAAATTTTAAAAATAATTTCCTCGTCACCTACCCTTAACACAAGTTTACCATTGCCTACTTCAATAATAGCCCTAGCAGTAGCTAAAAAGGGGCATCCTAAAATTAAAGGCACCTCAACGTCCTCATCCATGTCGAGCACAACAAAATCGACAGGGAATATAAATTTATCAACTTTTACCAGAATATCTTCAATAATTCCCCTAGGATATTTAATAGATCTGTCAGTTAATTGAATACTCATCCTAGTAGGTTTTGGTTCCCCAAGACCAAACTGCTTGAACATTTTATAAGGCATTAAATTAATACTGGCACCTAAATCAGCTAGTGCTTTCTCAATATTTAAACTACCAATTAAACAGGGAATAGCGAAACTTCATGGATCATTCAATTTGGTTGGTAGCTTATTTTGGAGAATAGCTGAACATTCCTCATTAAGTTTCATGGTCAATAGCTCTTCAAACTTCCTTTTATTTGTCAAAAGCTCTTTTAAGAATTTTGCGTATGTCGGAATATGCGAAATAGCTTCAAAAAAGGTAAGTTAATATGTAATTATTTAAAAAGTTCAAGAAATTTACCATTTTGTGCGTCTATGCGTTATTTCTTTAACTTTGCCAGATATGGGATCGGTGGTTTATATTCTTTAGGTACCGGTGTTACTTTCTTGTTTACTTCCTCACCCTCTTTCTTATCAGTTTCTTATGGCATCTTCTTTTCAGCTTCAACTAATACCTTCCCACTCCTTAGTGTAACTGCCTTCACATGCTCTTTTGGGTTGGGTTCGGTGTTACAAGGTAAACTACCTGATTGCCTTTCGGAAACTAACTTGGTCAGCTGTCCAATTTGATTCTTAAGCCCTTGAATTGATGTTTGCTGATTTTTTAATGCCGTTTCGGCATTCTAAAAATGAGTTTTTGACACTGAAATAAACATTTCTAGCATCTCCTCAAGGTTCGGCTTTTCTCTTATGGGTAGGGTTACTATTGAAAGCCTGGAGGGGGTTGTTGTCTCTGATTTCCTTGGCCACCCCATGAAAAGTTTGGGTGGTTCCTCCAACCTAGATTGTAAGTGTTACAATAAGGGTTATTTTGAGGTCTAGAATTGTTACCCATATAGGTCATATGTTGGTTTTCTATGCCAAGGTTGTAGGGTAGGTATTCTGTATTGTTCATCTCTCCTCCATTTGTATCGCACTACATCACTGGATGTACCTGCGAATAACCATACAAACCATCAATCTTTTTATTTAACAGTTCTACCTAGTTTGATAGCATGGTCACTGCGTCGAGGTTGAAAACACTGGTGGCTTTTGCTGGCTTTGTCCTCATAACTTGTCACTGATAGTTATTCAGTGCCATCTCCTCTATAAACTCATAAGCCGCTTCAGGGGTCTTATTATTTAGGGTTCCAATCGGGCGGTTGAATCAATCAATCGCCTAGTTGAGGGTTCACACCATTGTAAAAGGTTTGAACACAGAGCCACAAAGGTAACCCATGGTGAGGCATCTTCTCGAGAGATCCTTGTATCTCTCCCATGCATCATAAAGTGTTTCTAAATCCATCTGCACAAAAGAAGAGATATCATCCCTCAACTTAGTCGTTTTGGCCGGCGAAAAATATTTATGTAAAAATTTTCAGTCATTTGTTCCCATGTAGTGATTGATCCTCGTGGTAACAAGTTCAATCACTGTTTGGCTTTATTCCTCAATGAGAAGAGAAACAACCGAAGGCGAATGGCATCGTCAGAAATGTCATTTATTTTGACAGTGTCACAGGATTCCAGAAAATTTTCCAAGTGATTGTTTGGATCCTCATCCTGCAAACTATCAAACTGAACAAATTGCTGAATCATCTGAATGGTGTTAGGTTTCAGTTCAAAATTATTTGCAGCAACAACAGGTCTAACAATACTTGATTCATTTCTTGTTAAATTAGGTCTAACATAATCCTACATAGTATGAGGAGTACAATTTTGATTCACCGGGTTTGCGGCAACCACAGGAGGTAGCGGATTATTATCAGTCATCTCTTTGGTATTATTAGTGTCATTTTCTTGCTCTTCTTGTATGTATTGTAGGCTTCGCCTTATTTCTCTTCTGTTTCTGCGAACTATACCTTCTATATCACTGTCAAAAAATAATGCTCATGACGGGTTCCTTCTAGTCATAAACTAGAGTTACCTTCCAAAAGCAAATAAAAGAAAAAAATTAGTAAAGAAAATAATAAATAAATAAATTGCAAATAAAGTAAAAATGGCTAAAGTAATAAAAATTTAGTGCTCCTAATATTTTAGTCCCCGACAACGGCTCCAAAAACTTGATGTGGTTTCAAATTAACTACGATCACAATAAAGGCAAGCACACCTATCGTTTAATAGTATAATTATGGTAAGACCGATAATATCGTATCCACAAGGACCAAGAGCACTAGTAATTACTATCTTTTTATTATCTAACCTAAGAATTAAAATGATTTCTTTTAAACTAAAACTAATTAAACACGACAACGAAAGAATTAGGAAAGTACTTTTAGACAATTTATATGAGATAAGCAATACCTAAGGAAGAATCCACCTAGACTTCACTTATTACTTTTGATTCATATGATTTATTCACTTGACTTAATTCGCAGAAATCCCTGATTTATGTTAATATCTCTTTCAAGACTAAAAACATGATTAATTGAAATTTCTTTCTAATTAAAACCCCTATTGTCACATTAACTCGATCTATGGATTCCCTTATTAGATTTGACTCTAATCTGAGAGATTTTCGTTGCCCTATTTCTAGGGTTACAATCAACTCCGTTTAATTGTGTTGATCTACTCTTAAACAGGGACTTTTGCTCCTCTGAATAAGCACATTCGACTTGAATCAATAACTTGAATTATCAAAACAAGAATAAGAACTCACAATTAACAATAAGAACAAGTATTTATCTTATAAATCAAATAATAATAAGATCCGTCTTAGGTTTCATCCCATTAAGTATCTAAGGGATTTAGTTCATACTAATGGGGGAAAACATATTAAAATAAGGAAAACAACAAAACATAAGAAAACCCAAAAACTTCTAAAGAACTTGATGGGAGATCTTCAGTCTTGATGGATATCCTTCTTCGAAATTGCTCTCGGCACTGCCTTGAGTATTTTCGCGCTTTCGCTTAACCTCCTCTTTTAGGTTGCCCCCTACGGTGTTTATATACGCTTTGGAACACCTCTCTTAGCCCACAAGTAGCCTATTCCGAGTAGAATTCAACTTTGATATGGCAGGGACACTATCGTGTGACACGTCCGTTCTCGACTCCTTAGACCGTGCTTAATTCTACTAGCCACACACGGCCGTGTGGTCTACCCGTGTACGTTGATCTAGGCCGTGTTTGATCCTGCTCGTATCACATGGTCGTGTTCGGTAGCCTAGGTCATGTTGACTCCTAAGGTAGGCCTATTTTGTCCCATTGTGGCCCGTTTCTCATTCTTTTCGACTCCCTAAGCTCTCTTGAGTGTAAAACATGAAATTAAGGGATTAGAAGCATCGAATTCATCAAATCTAATAAAAATTCATCCAAAAATGAGCCAAGCATGGGGTTAAAATATGTATAAATTGAGGTTTATCACATTGATCGAGTAACTTTCGTAATGGTATGTAACTGGGGAGCACTTAGTCACAATACTATAGTGGAATAACTTTGTGACTAAATGAGTTTATAATTAATAAGTGAAAAGCTAGAACTTAATTATAAATTATTTGAGCCCTAATTACATATGTCCAATAGGTCCTTCCGCTAGCTCATTGAAAACAAAAGTTAATTGCATTTAGAATCAAATGACCAAAAATGGATAGAAATGATAAACTCAGAGGAATGAGTTACATTGTAGCACCCTTTACCCGACCTGATCACCAGGTTCAGGTACCAAGTGTCATCAAAAACCCGAGTTACTTAGTTAAAAATCCAGCTTGGTTTGATTATGACTTGAGGTACACTACAATTTAACCAAATTTATTGCATGACTAAAATATCTTTGATTAACAGCAAGTTTCAAAATATGGCTACAATTAATCTTTCTTCAAATTCTTCTATTCTTACGTTTGAATCTCTTTATCAAGCATGAACACTTTATCACATTAATTGGAAGCTTAAGACCTTATTAAAGACCCACTTAAGCAATTCCCTTGAGGTGTAGCCTCTACGGGTGCCCCTCTATATACATGAAAAATCTACACTCCACCTTTCCTCTCAAGTTCCATATCCTTAATCAACCTGGCGTGTAAGCAGAAAACTCATAAGTTCGGGCAAACTTAATGAGATCCACTTAGAAAATTTAAAAAGAAATATTTAAGTGTTCAGATCAAATTTTATCTCCCTGATAGTCACATGCAACACTTCTAGCAGGCGACACTTGGTGACTGCCTAAGTGATTTCTACATTTGCATCTTGCTTAGTTTTCACTGCCCTCACAGTTTTAAAACATTAGGGCTCACTAAAGAGGCTAACACCCTTACTCTTGTTTAAATATCCCCTTAGAAGACTTCTTAACATAAATAGTTCCTATGTTGGGAAATCAACGAAATCATTGTGTTTCTCTTTAGTAAGATCTTAACTCAGTTTTCCTTTATCTTTCGGATGACTTTACTAGCCAATCGGCCTTAGCTTACACTTCCTCTCAAGAAGACTCGATTTAGACTATCAAACCCTTCGACTGATCTTTTCCATCATTTTAATATATGTATAAGACTACATTCCAGTATAGACTTAACCATGATTGTTTACCTTGTATGGGATCCGTAAATTCCATGGTGGACCAGTGTATGCTCCTACTACGAATACCTTTTTTTTTTTATCTAAGGACTCTCCTTTCTTTCCACCCTATCTGGGTTGAGACGTAACATTGACGTCACTCATCATTCTTGTAATCTATATTATTTGGTCACACTAACACATTTCTTTGTATGACTTATCACTCTAATTACCCACAGACTCCACTCTTACCTTGTCATTCTTTGTGAACTGCGGGCTTTCCAATTACAGTCCCTATGTCTTTACATCATGGTGAACTTCCCATGTCACCTCAGTGGGCTACTTCGTGTTTAGTGTCCTGACGGACTATCCCGTGTTTAATGTCCCGTTGAATTATACTGGTTTCCATAGCCTAGCTACAGTCTTACACATCAAATTCTCCATTTTTACTGTCCAGATGGACTATCCCATGTTTAATGTCCCGTCAGGCTATCAAAGCATGTCATAGTGCCTTTCAGCCATGGTCTTAATCATGTTTAGCCATTCTAGCGTGCTGTCACATGATGTCATAGCGTCTTTCAGCTATGGTCTTACTCATTTCTTTCATGATGCCATAACATCTTTCAGCTATAGCTTACTCATCTTTATGGTGATACCATAGCTTCTTTCAACTATGGTTTTACTCATCTTTATCATGATGTCATAGTGTCTTTCAGTTATGGTCTTACTCATTTTAAATCCACAGCCTTTGATTGGTTCCATAGCCTCGCCATGATCTTTCTTATGTACCCTTCCAATCGCATTCCTTCCATTCCTCAATTTCACCGTTCCTATACCTTGATGCTCGAACACCGTAATGTTCCCTTTGCAAGGCCCGGAGCTTCGCTCATCACGGCGTACACAACAACACCGTATGACGGTATCTAATAGAATCACCCTTTTTCCTGTTTCTAACTTTGCCTAAACCATAGTTGGTCACCCTTCGCGTACCATGCATATACTAATCATACATACCATACATTTTATAAAAGCTTTAAAGGTTTTAATCTACTTCTTTCTTTAGTACCTAAACATAGAGGGAGATAATGGGACATACCAGTTCCTCTATCTCTACATTACCAGCCTTAAACTCATACCTTTTTTGCTGCATATAGAGCTCCGTTCATCTACATCCCTTTCTTCTTCAAGACAACTTAAGAAGATGATGCTAAGGAGAGAGGAAAATTTATCAACAACATTTCGAAAATTCTGCCTCCCTTCAAGCCTTATTATACACTTCTTGGGCATGATCCTCATCGGCCATCTCCTCCATCCATTCTTAATCATTTTGTCTCCTATTTTGGAACCAGTCAGTTTCAATCTAACAAAATTGGAGGTTGAGATCCAACTATTCAAAATTTAGCCACTAAAATTCCCATATTTCTCAAAGGAGTTAGACAATTTACTAGTCCTTTCACAATGTAGTCCTACTTTTTTTTTTTCAAATTTCGGGTTGATTGGCGTAACCGGGTGTTATATACATTCGAAAATAAACGTGGTTTCTCACTAAGTATGAAAATTACCTAAGTATTAATTTAAGTTTTTTGAAATATTGAAGTTCAAAATGGAATTAAATTAATTACTCATTGTGAATTCGTTGAATATGAAAGATAAATATATTTTCTTATATATTTTTTTACGGTAAAGTTGTCATGACTTTAACGGAATTAGAATTGAGTTGAGAAAATTGTTTAATTAAAAATTTAATTTAATAAATCATATTTATTTTGGGGAATAGAAAAATATTTACTAGGTTGGATTAAATTATAAAGTGTTGGGTTAAATATTTACAAGAGAGGCCCAAAACCTCTCATAATACATATGAGGCGATAACCCTAGTATATTTAACTAGGGTTAATCACCCCTCTCTCCTAATAGAACTAGGAGACTAAGTTTTCTATCAGATAAGTATTATTTATGTTGTACTAATTCAACTAGGATTGTCCTATCTCTTGCTATAAATAGATGGCATTAGCAGGGTTAAATACATGAGTCATATACAACTTTGAGATATTGTTATTCTGCCCAAAAATAGAGAGAATTTCTTTTTTAAGCATAAATTCTATTTTATGAGAATAACAATTCTAGCGGTTTCTACTGAGAGAGAATTACTTTTCTACTGAAAGTAAGAAAATTGTTTCTGGTTTTACGTTTGATTCGTGATTGTTTAAGCCCACACTCGAAGCAACTTGTGGTACGAGAATAGCAGAAAAGGTCTTTCAGCTGAAAGTCGAAAACATCTAAGATTCATCTCGCATAAAGCACAAATACTTTTCGAGAAAAGTTTATTGATATATATATTATAATCTAACTAGGTTTTTAAAAATTTAATTTTTCGTGGTGACAGAAAATCGTTTTTGAACCGGATTTTTTTTCAATAGTGGGTTGGTACCCTCCCCCAACAAATTGGATTAAAGTAAACACAGATTGTTCGGTAAATACAAGGTCTTTCTTTGCTACTACAGGGGGAGTTCTGCGCGATAGTAGGGGTGGCTGGTTGTTAGGATTTAATCTGTAGATTGGGATATGTACTGTGTACGACCCATTTTGCCAGCCCACTCTTTTTTTACAACCAGAACCCAAAAAGCCCAAACCCAATACAGTAAACCCGAAACCCAATAGCCTAACCCATCCCCTGATTAACCCTAAAAAAATATCTGAAACCCTAGGTGCGCCACCTAGGGCCACCTATCTCGACTCCGGGCTTGACCGCCACTTGCCCCGACCACTGCGGCCCGCCCATCTCCACCGCCCATTTGCACACCAAGCACTGCAAGCATTAAAAGGGACGAGACAGGATGCGTGTAGAAAATAATAACAAGGCTATAAAAGCGAATCAGCTTTGTATTTAGGGTTTTTTTTTATTTACGGATTGTTGTTTTTTCCACCAAATACAAACAAATTTGAACAGACTCAAGCAGATAGAAATAAAGAACGGCGGTTTCTCAAACACAAAAGAACGGGCATTAAGCAGAGAAAGGAGACGAACCAAAAGGGACCAAACTCGGTAGCTTTAGGAGGTGATTTTACCCTTTTATTTTATTCATTTCATTTGAGTTTTTTTACACAAACATATATATATTAAGTAAAAAAATAATAACAAAAATTTTAAAAAAATAGATACCTTTTGGATTTTCGCCACCAGTATGCGGTGGCCAACAGCCAAGAAACACGGCAGCGACGGTCGAATTCCCACGAGGCCCCATCCCACTGCGGAGAAACGAAAGAAAAGAAGTTGTTTTTTTAGAAGATGTAACAAATGAATTTTTGGCAAAAATCGGACTTATATAGCTAATCGAAACAGCCGCTTTTGGTAAGGCGTCCTTAAGCCCCAAAACGACGTCGTTTCGCCCTTTAACCCGCGCGTTGACCCGACCCGCCAGAAGGATCCGCGTGTTTTTATTTTTGGGTCTAATTGCGGAAATGACCCTTCCGCATTTTTATTTTTAAAATCAAGTTTTTTTATTATTATATATAGGCCCTAAAATTTCTCGCATTTTTGCGATTCGGTCCTCCCTCAACGCAGCGTTTAATCTGCGGGGAAAATTATCCATTCAGCCCCATCTTATTCACGCTTTGCAATTCAGTCCCCTATCACTTATTTATTTATAATTCGCCCAAAATTTTAGTTTTCAATGCAATTAGGTTCCTTTTTAATTAGGTTGCAATTTTACTATTATTTTATTTTATTTTTACCATTACTAATTATTATTATCCTTATTTATTATTTTATTATACTTCACTATTATTTGCTTATTATTAGTTTATTATTATTATTATTATTATTATTATTATTATTATTCTATTACTATCCTATTATTATTATTATTGTTATCATTGTTATTAAATGTATCATTTTACCATTCTTTCACTACAACTATTACATACACATATATATATATATATATGTATAATATATTACTATTATTCGCTTGCTCTTATTTTGTATTATACCATTATCTCATTTTATTTATTATTATTATTTTATAATTTTAATTTTCACCACTAATTTTGCTATTCTATTACCACTAATGTTATATATGTATTATTCATATCGGAATAGTATTATCATAATCTGATATCATTATCTTAATATTATTATTTGTACTCCTACATTCACTCTATTCACATCTACACTTATCTTTTCTAATTCCATACCGATACTACGCAAAAATGTAATTTTGAAAATCATCAAATTTCATTTTAAGGTTTTAAAATAAAAGGTGATGTTTCGTGTTTAGGAATTCGAAAAATAGTGCCCTAACGTGCTGGGTTGCGATTTTTCGTCTAACTAAATTACTTTGCATCCCTTTTTCGAAGTTTTGCAAATCACGAGACGACTTTGATTATGAGAGATTAAAACATCGCGTCCTAACGAACTGGATGTGATGTTTATATCTTTTCGGAATCCAAGAAATCTCAAGTTTTGACTCGAACCTTCTCTCGATTTGACCCGATACGAGGTATTTTGCAAAGTTGCTACCTTTCATTTAAAGGTTTTTAAAAAAAATAAAGGCAATGTTTTGTATTTAGGAATTCGGGGAATAGTGCCCTAACGTGCTGGGTTGCGATTTTCCGTTTGACTGAATCACTAAACACCCTTTTGATAAACTTCGTAAAATCATGAGATAACCTTGATTACGAAGGTTAGAAATATCATGTCCTAACGTGCTGGATGTGATGTTTGTACCCTCTCGAAACAAAGAGATCTTGAATATCCTAATATCTTTTAAAAGGATCCGTATTTCAAAACCTTTTCAAACTTGAGCATTAAGACACTAAGTAATCATTTTGGTACCAATTTTGGGCGTGTCGAGGGTGCTAACCCTTCCTCGTATGTAATCGACTCCGAACCCGATTTTCAAAACTTGCAGACCAAAAACACTGCTTTAGTAAAACAAAACGTTTTATTAAAATAAAGGTGATCCGATCACACCAAATAAAGGTCGGTGGTGACTCCGTTCTTTTTCATTTTAAAACCCAACGTCGAACCCTTTTGTCATCTTCCAAAAATGGTTCTGACGACTTGGCGACTCCACTTGGGGACTGATTTAGAGAGTCAAGCCATAAATTGATTATTTTACGCCTTTTGCTTAAGTTTGAAAGCTCGATTTGAAAATTACAATCTTTTATTGCGTGTTGCTTCAATTTCGGCATTGCATTGCATGACCGTTGTGGTCACACTTTTAGGTGAGAGTGAGAAACTACTCCTTCGTGAGGTTTTCACCTCCGTGCAGGATAGTGGATCGCTTTGGATACATCCGTACCTATGTCTTCGTGAGATTTTCATCTCAGTGCGCCATAGGGAAATATATTCCCTGAATCGAACTCGGTCTATATGAGCCTATAATGGGTGAAGATCGAGGAATCTGCTGGTTCAGTACCCTCATAGAACCAAACCACATGTAGTAAACCTAAGAGCCCACCTTAGGTAGAACTATGTTAAACCTCTAGTGGTCACCCGGATAGATACTCTATTTTGTTTATTTCTCCGTGCTAACGTGTTTTGTTTTGTTTGTGATTGCATTGCATTGCATCACACCGCATCATCTTAGAAAGAAGGTGTTGATTCATATTGATTGATAAATAGAAGAGTTTATCATAAGGAAATGTGTTACTTGATAAAGTGGATTATAATACGATCGTTCGAACATAGTCCGGGTAAATGACGAGAGAGGACCGATAACCTGAAGAATACAAGACTTTGCACGAGGATTCAAGCCGACGAGGATTATTGAAGAGCCATCGTATTCTATTTTCTAAAAGAAGCTTATAAACATCGCGGAGGATAAGCGAGTGAAGAGGCACGGCACGGACCGAGGAACAAGGAGCTAGAGGAGGCATCTATTGGAGAAATTCACGGGCACGATCATAACATCCGGATATGAAGAAGAAGACGGTGTTTTCACCGACTATGAGGATAAAGCCGTATATGCAATCCGTTTTATGTAAAGAAACGTATTTTCTAGAAAAGTTCTTCTAATAAAATTGAATTCATAATCAACGCCTCTCTTTCTTTTGCATGCATTTGCATTGCGTTTCATGCATTTGCATTGCATCATATCGCATGCATTAAGATTTGTAGAAAGACCCTAATTAGGTAAAGTTATTTCAAGAACCTAGAAGACATGGATCAAAGAATGGAGAGGCTAGAACAAATGCAAAAGGAAATACAAGAACGGATGCAAGAACGATTAATCAAGATACAACAAGACATGATAGAAACGGATGCAAGAATCTCGAGTAGCATGATGAATCGGTTGGCGCGATTGTTGGCCAATGAACGCGAGAAAGGAAAGGCGTTGCTACTAGTTTGGGAAACGATAATGGCGACCTGTTTACCCTCGGGTTTTACCTACCTAACACCCAAGTGCCACCAGAGGTGTATCCCCAAAGGCCATCTATCACGATTAGGCCTCAACAAGGGCAAAATGATATTAGGCCACCCACGAACTCCGCGTTGGCTCGGATCCAATCCGGAGATAACCCGACCAATCTCGATTTAAATATAGCGAGAGGGATGGGGCAATAGTTGAATCCTCGAAGCAATTAGAGGATCGTTGTAGGTGGTTGGAGAAAAAATTTAAGGCTTTGGAAAATCGATCACCACCTGGTTTTGACCCAAAAGACTTGAGTCCGGTTCCGGTTTAGTGCTTCCTCATAAGTTTAAGATGCAGATTTTGAAAAATACAATGGGACGGTTGCCGACGCACATCACAATGTTTTGTCGACGGATGGCGGGATATGTTAACAACGATCATTGCTTATTCATTGTTTTCGGGATAGCTTGGCGGGTCATGCTGACCAAATGGTACAATCGGCTCAAATAGTACCGGATCAAGTTATGGAGGGACCTAGCAGGTGCCTTCCGAAACAATACTGACGCGTGGCGATATAGCTCTGATCGAATCACGCTCCAAAATATGGAGAAAAAGCCAAGCGAAAGTTTCAGCAATATGCCCAACGGTGGAGGAAGTAGCCACACAAGTTCAGCCACCCTTTTAGAAAAAAAACTACCATGCTCTTCATCAACACCACAAGGCTCCTTTCATAACCCATATGATAGGGAGTACCACTAAGAGCTTTGCCGACATAGTAATGGCGGGAAATGATCGAATATGCAATGAAATGCGGCAAGATTGAAGTAGGGAAACCAGTGAAGGCTGCTCCCTAGAAGAAAGGATGGCGAGGTGAATAATACAAGCGTGAGGGACCTAAATCGACCTCTCGAGTATCAAGGTTCGTCGAGAAAAGAATCCGTACAAGGAAAAACATTGAAAAACTCAATTTACGTCAATCCTATAACGTATAAGGAGTTGTATCAAAGTTTATTTGATGCACACGTTGTGTCCCCAATATCCAAAACCGATACAACCTCCATACCCAAAATGGTATGACCCAAACACTCAGTGTGAGTACCACGCGGGGATCACAGGCCATTCGATAGAGAATTGCCTCACTTTTAAGAAATTGGTGGAAAATCTCATCAACATGGGTGTTGTGAAATTCGATGACGGAGCAGTGGTATACCCGAAGAGAACCGAGGAATAAAAGTTTTTCGGACATCTACCTTTATGTACTTAGGAGTGTTTTGAACAATGAGACTATGGAAAAACATGTATTTTTAAAGCTAATCTAGAGTAATGTGTAAAACACACTTGTTGCTTCAAGCACAGAAGCAATAAGATTTCTTTGAGAAGTAGGTTTGTGTCCGAATTTTATTTCAATAAAATGCATCTTTCTAAGTAAATATTTTCATTCTTTACATTTCATCTTGAATATTTTCCACTCATGACCATATCATACAAATAATCATCCTTAGGATTATTTATTCTTTGATTTTTTGCCCACAATGGGCCCCCAGATATCAATGACATGAGCGACATTCTTTGACTCCCTTTTTAGTGAGATATGTATCTAGAAGGATCTAAGAGCTTTGAAGATGACAAAGATTGCGACTTACTTCCCCAATGGTAAATCCTACCTTGTGAAGTGTCAATAGACACTATGAACTAACGAAGGAGATGAAGTTGGAAGCTTAGTTCACCGCAGGAATAAGGCAAGACATTATCGCATGATCACGGCCCGGAACACCTGCCGAGGCCACTGGAACACAGATTCCTATATACCGAGGCATAGGCGCTAACAAGCCAGTCTCTTCAAAAGCTTTTAGCCAACACCGATTCATATTCATGGTCGTCGGTTACCTCACTGAGAGGGTGAAGATTGCTTCATATGCCAAAATTACAAAGTTTGTCAAAAAAAGAAAAAAAAAAAACATTCAAGATTTTTTGAAAATGGTTTGAAACTTGTAAAGGTTGGTATAGAAGTTGTCATTTACCCTTTTGGTTCTTTGAGCGTGGGTCGGGACCTTTGTTGGGGCATCTTTCTCATTGATTTATAAAAGGGAAACAATTGTTGGGAGATAAGACTCTTTTCCCCAAACTTGGATTGAATTAGATAAAACAGAATGCCTCCGGTAAGCTCGATTAAAAGTATTCAGCAGGGTCAAATATACCGAATATAGATACGGGCTTGATGAAAAGGTTCGCTCAAGAAGATTTCAGGAAGATGACCTAGCATTAAGAGAGATTCTTCTTATCCAAAAGAACCCCAAAGAAAAGTGAATGCCTTATACAGCAAAGGAGGCCTGTTCTAGGGAAAATGGGTGTTAACCAAGATGGATGGCAAGGACCTGCCCAATCCAGTGAGTTCAGATTCAATAAAAAAGTTTTCAAAAACAAAAAAACACACAAAAGCGAAAAAACATGAAAAAGGAAAAAAGAAAGAGGAGAGGCCAAGGCGAAAACCCATGAAAGTGCTTTGAGACCAAAGGGCATTTGAGTTGAAAACCCGAAAAGGCGACTCAAAATTTTGATCGAAAGTAGGGCATCTGATAGTCTTGCTACGCTCGAAGAAGTATGTTATGCCTTGGGGCATCGACAAAGTATTTTGGATCCCCAAACACGTATTAAGCTCAAAATGGTCCTCAAGAAGTTGGAAGCAGAAGCTCAAGTGCGATATCTGGGGCACTTAGTTTCCATTTTACCCATTTTATTACTTGTGATTATTTTATTCCTTTCAAAAAAACCACCGATAAAATTCCTTCTTAATTACCTTTGCTAGCATTGTTTAATTTGTTTGTTTGAGCTATGCTCCCAATCAATTTCCTTTTGTCCATTGTCACAATCCTTTTCAAGCATTTTGCATTGAAATAACGATTAGTGGACTAATAATACTTTCATAAAGGAGTTTGCATATTACTCGGAAGCTTGAATAATACAAGGACACAAGCAGGACTATTGTTTAGAACTCTCTCACTCAAGGTTTGGAAATATTGGAGAAAGATGATTATTTCTTTGGACCTTTTATTGGTTGAACGAAATAACAATACATTCCGCCATTCTCGAGAAAGAAAAATGATAATCTGCATTCATGCACGTGTCGAGCCCACATCTGGTCATTACACGGTGAATGGTGTAACAGATCAAGTTGATCCTATACCTCGAGTTCTGACGAGGATAGGTAGAAGAAACCAAATGTTATTCTCCTAAAGTTGCGGGGAGGATACAAACTTTATGTCCAGGAGGTACAATGGAAGAGACCACGAAATTACAATGGGCAAACTTGTTGAGCATAATATGATCATTTTTTTTTTGGGTTTTCTATCAAAGATCTTGGTTGAACGAGAAAAGCATGATAACGTATCAGGGATAGAACATTAATGGACTACGAACAATGATGACCCTAAGCATTTAAAAAAAAAAGGGGATCATTTCATTTCGCATTCATACATCATTTGAAAGCATGTTTAGTTAGGAGCATTTGACTCATTGCATCCTAATCATCATAAAAAGACCATTCTCATGACATTTCGCATTCATGCAAAAGTCATCCATTGTCATTTAGTTAGGAGCATTCGATTTATTCTGATCATTGCATCCTAATCATTGTAAAAAAGACCATTCTCACGGCATTCTGCATTCATGAAAGTGTCGTCCGTAACGCATGTAGTTAAGAGGCTTTGAGTCATTTTGATCACAGCACCTTCATCATTTACATAAACACATAAAATTCATTCTACAGACGGGTTCCTCAAAGAAGCGGTGTAACGATATTGAAGTCATGATCTCGTTCCTCAAGATGGTAGTGGGCGATGAAGATTGAAGTCTTCCTGAAGATAGTAAGGAAGCACATTGAAAAGTTCAGATTTCGTTCCCTCAAGATGGTAGTGGGGCAGACTAAAGATTGAAGTCTTCCTGAAGATAGTAAGGAAGCACATTGAAAAGTTCAGATTTCGTTCCCTCAAGATGGTAGTGGAGCAAATTGAAGATTGAAGTCTTCCGAAAATAGTTAGGAAGCAAATTGAAAAGTTACAATTCTTATTTCCTCGACGTTCGATGGAGTAGGTTGAGATTACAAATCCGTCTCCACGAGTTAACAATGAGGGTCAATCCTTAATTCTTTTGAAGTTTCGATGAAGAGAAGATGGAGATTACAAATCTCTTCTCCTTTGAATTCTTATTTCCTCGAAGTTCCGTGGAGTAGGTTGAGATTACAAATCCGTCTCCCGAGTTAACAATGAGGTTAAATCCTTAATTTTCAAGTTTCAGTAGAGAAGATGGAGACTACGAATCTCTTCTCCACGAATTCTTATTTCCAAGTTCCCGGAGTAAAAGTAAATAAAAGAAATCGGTCGGTGATCCCCAGTTTATGGGATCGATTAAGAAAACAGATTTGACCTTCCGAGTTGCGGGAAGCAAATCGAAGAGATCGATCTGGTGATCCCCGAGTTCTTGGGATCAGATTGAAGAAAGCAGATTTGGCGTTCACGAAGTTGCGAAGCGGATCGAAGACATCGATCTGGTGATCCTTGAGTTTACAAGGTCGATTGAAGAAAGCATATTTGACCTTCCCGAAGTTGCGAGCGGATCGAAGATATCGATCGGGGATCCTTGAGTTTGCAAGGATCGATTGAAGATAACAGATCTAAACTTCACGAAGTTGCGAAGCGATCAAAAGCACTTTCGTTTTATATCTCTCGAAGTCACAATAGAGCGGATCACTACAAATCTCATTTCTCAAGGCTACAAAGAAGCAGATCAAAACAACGAGGATGCGATGGGCGAAATAAGGCTACAAAAGGAGTCGAGGCTCAAGAGTCGGGCAAAATGGGCCTTGTGAAAATCTTTGCTCCATTCTCGTTACGACAATGAGCAAAGAGGGCACCAGACGACCCATTTGCCAGCCACTCTTTTTTACAACCAACCCAAAAGCCCAAACCCAATACAAGAAACCCAAACCCAATAGCCTAACCCATCCCCCGATTAACCCTAAAAAATATATCTGAAACCACAGGTGCGCCGCACCTAGGCCACCTACTCGACTCTGGGCTTCGACCGCCACTTGCCTCGACCAACTGCAAAGACCGCCCATCTCCACCGCCCCATTTGCACACCAAGCACTGCAAGCATTAAAAGGGACGAGGCAGGATGCGTGTGAAAATAATAACAAGGCTATAAAAGCCAAATCGGGCTTTGTATTTAGGGTTTTTTTTTATTTACGGATTGTTGTTTTTTCCACGAAATACAAACAAATTTCAAACAGACTCAAGCAGATAGAAATAAAGAACGGCAGTTTCTCAAACACAAAAGAACGGGCATTAAGCAGAGAAAGGGAGACGAACCAAAGGGGACCAAACTCGGTAGCTTTAGGAGGTGATTTTACCCTTTTATTTTATTCATTTCATTTGAGTTTTTTTACACAAACATATATATATTAAGTAAAAAAATAATAACAAAAATTTTAAAAAAATAGATACCTTTTGGATTTTTACCACTGTGGTATGCGATGGTAAGCGTCAACAGGCAAACGACGACAATGACAATAATTCCGGCCGAGGCCCCATCCCACCGCAGAGAGAACGAAAGAAAAGAAGTTGTTTTTTTAGAAGATGTAACAAATGAATTTTTGGCAAAAATCGGACTTATATAGCCAATCGAAGCGACGCTTTTGGTAGCGTCCTTAAGCCCCAAACGACGTCGTTTAACCTTTAACCTGCGCGTTGACCCGACCACCGAAGGATCCGCGTGTTTTTTTTTTAGGTCTAATTGCGAAATGACCCTTCGCATTTCTTTATTTTTAAAATCAAGTTTTTATTATTATATATAGGCCCTAAAATTTCTCGCATTTTGCGATTAGGTCCTCCTCAACGCGTTTAATCTGGGAAAATTGTCCATTCAGCCCCATCTTATTCACGCTTTGCAATTCAGTCCCTATCACTTATTTATTTATAATTGACCCAAATTTTAGTTTTCAATGCAATTAGGTTCCTTTTTAATTAGGTTGCAATTTTTACTATTATTTTATTTTATTTTTACCATTACTAATTATTATTATCCTTATTTATTATTTTTATTATACTTCACTATTATTTGCTTATTATTAGTTTATTATTATTATTATTATTTTTATTATTATTCTATTACTATCCTATTATTATTATTATTGTTATCATTGTTATTAAATGTATCATTTTACCATTCTTTCACTACAACTATTACATACACATATATATATATATACATATGTATAATATATTATTATTATTCGTTTGCTCTTATTTTGTATTATACCATTATCTCATTTTATTTATTATTATTATTTTATTATTTAAATTTTCACCACTAATTTTGCTATTCTATTACCACTAATGTTATATATGTATTATTCATATCGAATAGTATTATCATAATCGATATCATTATCTTAATATTATTATTTGTACTCCTACATTCACTCTATTCACATCTACACTTATCTTTTCTAATTCCATACCGATACTACATAAAAATGTAATTTTGAAAATCATCAAATTTCATTTTAAGGTTTTAAAATAAAAGGTGATGTTTCGTGTTTAGGAATTGAAAAATAGTGCCCTAACGTCTTTGAGTTGCGATTTTTCGTCTAACTAAATTACTTTGCATCCCTTTTTGAAGTTTTGCAAATCACGAGGCGACTTTGATTATGAGAGATTAAAACATCGCGTCCTAACGAACCGGATGTGATGTTTATATCTTTTCGAATCCAAGAAATCTCAAGTTTTGACTCGAACCTTCTCTCGATTTGACCCGATCGAGGTATTTTGCAAAGTTGCTACCTTTCATTTAAAGGTTTTAAAAAAATAAAGGCAATGTTTTGTATTTAGGAATTGGGAATAGTGCCCTAACGTCTTTGAGTTGCGATTTTCCGTTTGGTGAATCACTAAACACCCTTTTGATAAACTTCGTAAAATCATGAGATAACCTTGATTACGAAGGTTAGAAATATCATGTCCTAACGTCTTTGGATGTGATGTTTGTACCCTCTCGAAACAAAGAGATCTTGAATATCCTAATATCTTTTAAAAGGATCCGTATTTCAAAACCTTTTCAAACTTCCGACATTAAGACACTAAGTAATCATTTTGGTACCAATTTTGGGCGTATCGAGGGTGCTAACCCTTCCTCGTATGTGAACCGACTCCGAACCCGATTTTCAAAACTTGCAGACCAAAAACACTGTTTAGTAAAACAAAACGTTTTATTAAAATAAAGGTGATCCGATCACACCAAATAAAGGTCGGTGGCGACTCCGTTCTTTTTCATTTTTAAAACCCAACGTCGAACCCCTTTTTGTCGTCTTCCAAAAAATGGTTACGACATACTGTACTTCAAGCCGAGTTGTGGGCGATTGCTGATGGCTTTCTAGTTGCTTGGGACGTGAGGTTTCGAATGATAGAGCTTGACTGTTATAACGCCAAGGCAATTTCTTTAATCACAGGTAATAGCTTTGAGCCTGATGTGCAACAACCTATGGGAGTTATTAGGGAGCTAAGGGACAAAGAATGGCAAGTCAAGTTTACTCTTAGAGGAGCAAATAAAGTTGCAGATTATATGGCTCGAGTCTCGAATGGCCATATAACACATTTGCAATTTTTTATGCAATCGCCTGGAGAAGCTGGTCATCTAGTATGGAGTGATTACAACAATTCTGATAGCTTCAGTGGCATTGTTTAGTTTCTGTAGTTGTGCTTTTCTTGCTTTCCTTAATTTACTTTAAATATATATATAACTATTAAAAACCTAGGTCCAAATCCTATATTTGTGTATATATTATTTTTTGATATAAAAAAAAAAACTCTCAAAATAATATATTTTATTTTATAAAATAAAGATATTTTCATGATACAAACTCCACGAGATACAATTTCTTTTTAATTAAAATTGTGGTAGCTGAACCAATTAAAAATGTGACAGTTTTGGTGATTTACGAACAAGGTGAAGTGTTATGATCTTTAGTGCTAGATTTTGCTGCAAGATGCAAGCGATATCTTAGACAACCCAAATCATGAAATTAATATATTGTCAGATTCATATATATGCTTTTGTTTCTTTGTTCCATGGAAAAAACATATTGATGTCACAATTACGAGTAATGGTACATATAGATATAAATACATGTATTCGAGCATCTTACAGCACAATACCTTCTATGTACAAGATTTTATTCTTTTGAACAGGGTGTAATAATGTTGATCACCTAGACATTTATTTTCTTTTAACCTAATATAATTTCCAGCCTTAATCATGCAGCAACTAAGCTAACATCAAATGCATGGTTTTGGGAAAACGAAATGTTGTGTGTGTGAATGAACTATGTCAAGAATGTGCTAAAAGATTACTTCCTTCTAAAATACGTATATTAAGATTCTAAATAATTGATGTCAAGTCCTAATTAGTGTATTAAAATTACTCTTTTAACGATATTGGTGTGCCAACCCGCGTAATAGTTCACATGCACTTCATGTTGATATAACACTATTTATCTTGTATGCCATGTCAACAAATAATTTAAATTTTATAAAAATAAAAAAATAAATTAATATTCCAATAGAATTATAAAAAGTTCATAAAAATTTTAAAAAAAATAGCACGAAATACACTTGGATTGTCATATGAGTTGCCACATTTAAGAATTTAACATTTTAGTTAGTATTTCCATTAAAAAACTATTTTTCAAAAGGTTGATGGTCAAAAGGATGAGGACAAATTTAACTAAAAAAGGGAATAAAGACAAAAATCGATAAAAGATGTAAATATTAAGGGTTAAATTTGATATTATGCCTAAATTAATAAATATAACTTTTTCTTTTTTACCGTTTATATGTATGCTGTCATGACAAAAATCTCATACAAAAGAATTAGTCGTTAGTATTTTAGGTGCCAATCATTTTGCTAAGATTTTTATGTTCTAAAATCTAAAAAAATCCAAACACATGAAAGAAAATATTCCCATATAAATTAATTAATTAGAGCTAAAATTGCTCATTGTTTTGGTGTAGTTTATGGGTGAGAGATTTAGTGGGTCAAATGAGATAAAAGGAAAAAATAAAAGAATTTTTTTAAATATAAGATCTTCTAAATCTTTCTAAGCTTTTAATTCCTACTTAATGGAAATTACATAATGTAAAATAAAGAAAAAGGTATATTTGTGTATTTATGTAGATTTCTTGATGAGATTTTTCCTTTTGTTGTATAATTGTATGATGTCTAATTTTGGTTGTAGTCCTTTTATTATGTTGAAATTTACGGTTTAATCCCTCTAAGTTAGAATAATTTAATCATCTTGTTAGTAGGCCCAAGTTGATAACACCGTATTTTGCTTTGTCGTTGATTGATGTGAAATTTTACCATTATTTAGCCACATAGAGTCACGTGAAAATTCAATCAATTATGTTTAACCAATAATTAATTTACATGCTAACTAAATACTTTTAAACAATTTCATGTGATCACTCTTACAAAAGCAACTAACAATATTATTAAATTAGATCTGCTAATAATAATATAATAAAATAGAGAACCAAATGATGACTAATTAAAATAAATATATTAAAAATAAAATTGCAACAAAATAAAGGGACTAAAACCACATTTAAACCATTTATAATAATCATTTCCTAAAGCTCTCATGCTGCCATGTGCCCCTTATTCTTTTACCTTGCAAATTTTTTTTTGGATTAATGCATGCAAATGAAGTTGACTAATAGTCTTTTGTTAAAATAATTAGGTATGACCAAACCCTTTAGAATTTAATTAATCCAAATCACATTCACTCTGAACCACAGAGCAAATAGTCAGAAATAGAATCCAACAAGTATGCTTTAAAACTTGTATTTTTGCTATTGAAATGTTTTGTTAAACAAAAAGTTACCCTTCTAATTTTCTAGTAATTGTGTTGTTTTAGATTTTTTTTTGCTTCATACTTTTTATTGTTTAAATATTTACAAACAAATGAAATTATTAAGTAAAATAATATACTCATTTTCTCATCAAACAAAAATGTTAGGGTTAATTAAAAAGTGGATATTCGATTTCAAGCACTTGCTATTTCCCTTTTCGATTTTCCTACCCTTAATTTGACTTTCCCATATAACTATATTACCTTTATTTTTTAAAAAATTTTAAAGTTTTATTGTTATAAATACAATATAAATATATGTATAATCAATTACAACATAAAATCAAATTAATATAAATAAAACAAACGAAGAGTCAAATGAAAGTTGAGAAGAATCGGACAAAATACATTTATAGCATACACATATCCATTGCAATTACAAATAATATAACTTCAAACTCAATTCTTAAAATTTCTAATTATTAGGTGTGTGATAAAAGAGGATTATTATTTTTAAATATAAAATAATAATAATGAAAGTAGTGGGTGGCATGAGTATGCATATGTAGTTTATTCATCGGAAAATGAAAGAGAGAGAGGGAGATAAAAAGATGGAAATGAATAACAAATGTGGAAATTAGAAGCTCTTGCAATCTTTTGGGGCCCTCTCTTAATCATGAATTCAACCTAACCTTTTCAATTTATATTCTTCAGCTTAATCAATCAAATAAATATATAAGCTTTCCTACTGGGTTGACCAATTGGAGAAATTTGTGGACTTTAGACTCCCCAACTTTGCAAAGGATCGAGTACAAAATTACAATTAATAAATATAATGAAACAATAATGAGAAATAATTCCATAAAAGAATTAATACTCTATAAGCCAACTCAAGCGTATGTAAGTTTAACACCACGAAATGATTGATAAAATTTATTATTAAAGAAGGATATATGTTTGGGCAAAAATTATTGGATTTTATATATAATGAATCAACAAAATGGATATATATTTGTGGAAGATCAAAACCCTAAAACTTTGTTTGTTAACAATGAATGAAAGAAATAGGAAAATGAAAAAGAAAAACTTACTGATATGGAGTAAATTTCCTTAAAATGCCTTTTTTTTAAAAAAAATATTATTAGGTTAGGTTATATTTTTATAAATTACGAGATTAGGTTGAAATAACCAAAACAGTTCTAATTAGAAGTGTTTTCGTTATTTATAATTTTTCGAAAAACAGAGTAATCCAATAATTTAAAAAAAATTAACACTTTTTGAGAAATTTATACATATGGGTATATGTGCATGAAGACTAAAGAGCAAGTAGCTAGGCATTGAAATTGGATCCATCATCTTCACTATATATATATATATATAACGTGCTAGCTGTCATTAAAAATCACAATGATTACCGATTGATTCTAAACTACTTGATAATAGATATTTAATGAGCAGCCAAAAAGTAGAGAGAATGCATGCATATATTAATTTTGAAAGTAGAGAATGGAATTTAAAAAATCTAATATTTATAAAATACCAAAGTGCCATTTGCCAATGATTTCGGCTTTCTTCAACTTTTTATCACGCTTCACTAAAATTACCTTTTTGGGGCTCCATAATTTATAATTTTAGATTCTAATTATTTTATAAAATAGGATTGGCTTTATAAAAAAAAACCTAAGTTATAATTGAAATGCAATTAGCAAAGTTCATCGCCGATTGCATAGCAAAAGATGATGGAGCAATGCAATGCAAGGTTGTTCCTTTTGGTGTTTGGGAAGCTATGCCTTACGGACTTGTTTAACACACTTTCAATTTCATTACAAAGTAGCCACTTCAATGGCTTCCGTCTCTTTCTGTACCTCCACCAATCAATCCTGTCTTCTCCTCAATAATATATATATCTAAAATTCATATACCTGAATTGGTTATTGACGAATTCATTAACTCAACTAATCGTGTTATATATATTTCGCTTGACTTATTTAAAAGATTTTGTTAATCTTTTAAAATATTACTCTGCAAGAATAACTACATACATTAAAGTTACACCCAATTTAACTTTTTGTTGACAAACATGTAATACCATTGCATCCGTTCACATAATCGATTTAACGAAAGATTTACGAAATGACAACACCATTAATTAGGAGAAGATATGTGGCTTATGAGTGTTTCTTTTAAATATCTCTTCAAACTCTACTTCTCATTTTACTTCACAAGTGCTCTCCATCTTTCTGGTAAATCGACATAATGGCCTCATTCACTTTTATCTAGATTGTTCAAATAATTTAATCATAAAAATTTAGAGAATTGTCTAAAATCAATAAAAAAATGAAAATTCAAAAATTGGTTAAATTATTTATTAAAAATTACCTTACTTTATGGTTTTTTTTTTTGGGGGATAATAACATTTTGGTTCTATATTTTACCAAATCTTCTAATGTGGTATAATTATTTTAAAAATATTTATTTTGATGCCTACACTTTTACTTCGTCCATCAATGTGGTACGTACTTATCTTCTTCTTTTTTCCTTTGCTTTGCTTACACTATTGTTTAGGGAAACCACTCTCCACATCCTACCCATTTCGGTTTCTGAAAGATCGATTGATTTTCCTTTAAGCCCAAACTACAACGCAACTTTCTTTTCCCTTTTTTTATTTTATTGGTTTTGTTATTTTCAAATAAGGGTAAGTCTAGTTTTCTTCTTACTAATTTCCTTGTCAATTTCTCGTAAGAAATATTCATATTTACTTAATTAGACATCCAAACGTATTTTCTCTAGGGTTGGATTTGATTTGAAAAAATTAACAGTGGTGAATAGTGCTTTGGCAAGGGGTTTCCGTGATGGTATGGCGAGTCAATGGTAAGGTTAGGAGGCTAGTCATGGAGCGACAACGGCTAGGGTTGAGGAAGAGGATGAAGAAGAAAGCAATACAAAAATTAAAGTATTTAATTTAAATTTAGAAGAAAAAAAATTGAAATTAACAAGTTTTAATTAAAATTTAGAAGTAAAAAGAAAAGAAAATTAATAAATTTAAATTTAAAGTTAGATTAAAAAAGGAAAAATGAAAAGGAGGAAGGGCATAAATAAGTTTTAAATTTGGACTAATTGGTATCAAAAACTCAAAAATTTTGCTACATGTCTGCACCTAATATTTCATCTTGCCACTCTGCAAAATTCTTGAGGACATTAGTGTCAAGTACCAAATTGATAAATGCGATCAAACTTCAGGTATTAAATTGGATATTAAATGTTAGAAGAATTGATAAACTATATGACCAAATATGTAATTATCCTTTGTGTCAAAAAGAGTAGATATAATTAGAATTTATAATGAGATTATTAAAATAATAATAATTATATCAATAATAACAATAAAGATAAAAATATTATAATGGTTAAATTTTATTATTTGTCCATGTATTATGTGTAAGTTGAGGATTTAGTTCATGTACTTTAATTTGGTCATTTTCAGCTCTTATACTTTTAGAATTTTAAAATTTAGTACTGACCAAATGGTAGCTATCACGTTTATTGCATTAAACTCTATTATTTTTAAAATTTGATGCAACAAACATATTATCGCATTTATAATGTCATGTCAACTTGTTATTTTCACATGTTACTCACAAAAAAAAAAATCAATCAAAAGATTTAACGACTATCACTTGCATTAAGATTGAAATTTGAAATTTGTCAAACATAATGTCTAAAATGATCCAATTGTAGAACATAGACTCAACCTACAACTTTACACATAATAAAGGACTAATAGTAGAATTTAACCAAACAAATGTAACTACTATTGTTTGGTCAGGACTAAAATTTTAAAATTCAAAAGTAAAAGTACTAAATCCACAACTTAAACAAAATATAGGGTCTAATAGCAAATTTGACCTATTATGATACATATTAATAATTTAAAAGTTCTATTATATATCAATTTTAGTCTAACAATGATTTTTGTACTTCTACCGGGCCCAATTTAAATAATAAAAAAATATTTTTAAAATTTAAATTTAATTATAAACATATATAATATCATTTAAAATATATATTTTTAATATTGTATTATTTTTTTAACAATAAAATGGACTTTTTGGGAGGGTCGAGCCAACCTAAAAACAAGTATGGGCTTAAATTTCTTTTAGAATTGGGTCTTAGCTCGGCTCGACCTATGGACAACTCTAGTTACTGCTACATTTGAATTTAAATCCATATCCAAACACTGATTTTAATGTCACAGCCACAGTTAGACCAGTCCAAGGGATTTTTGCACTCGAGCCTGAATTTCATTTAAATAATAAAAAATATTATTTAAAATTTAAATTTAATTATAAAAAATATCAATTAAAAATATATTTTTATTATTTTTTGGAGAGTTGTAATTAGAGTAATGTGTTAGCATGATTAATTTGAGAATGATTGATATTTGTATTGGGAGTGAAATAAAAAGAAAAAGAAAATTTGTGAATCATGGATGGTTGGGACCATGGCCAGCTACCTACCTTATAATAAAAAATCATTTTCAAATGTTGTACTTCGACAGCCCTATATTCCAAAAAAGTACAACTAAAACCCTTTCATCATCCACATACCTTAATTTTAATTCTTTCTTCCCAATTTCTTTTATTAATGAAGCTAGGAACACTATTCCTAGTGTTTTCTTAATTTGTAAATTAATTTATCATTATATTATCTGAAATATTTCATGCAATTTCATCTTGTTAAAACATGGTTTATTAATTTACTATCTAATACTTTAATTATAATTATAACACATAAAATAATATAATCTACATATTATCAAATTAATTTTGTTTATTAGCTTTTTGAAATTAATTTTAAGAGTGGTAGACACTTTCATTTTATACTCTTTTTGAAATACTTGTATTTTATTAATGTTAATCTCTAATATACAACTAAAATTAATATTTCTGTTCCAATTTTCTTTATGTAAACTTCAAAGTGTTAGATACTAATGCATTTGTTTATGGTGATTATAATACTATTAATTTAAAATAATATGTGTAATTTATTGCTATTAAAGTAAATCACTCATTAAGTTGCTTGTTTTTTATCATTATAATTGTTTAATTATTTAATATTATGATTTATACTATAAAAGTATACTGCTTATTTATTTATCACTTTTATTTTTAAATTATCAACAATATTATTAATATCGATTGAGTCTTAGCTCGATTGGTATCGACATTGTTGCCAATATAGGAGGACGTGAATTTGAGTGCACTGAAGCTTTATCCTCCTATTTAAGGGTTAGAGAGGGGTTACGAGTAGTTCTAGGAATTATATAAAAAAGAGCAGAATGATAAGAATCTATAATGAGTTTAATGTTAAAAAAAACTATCACATTAATCATTACTAATAAGTGTTTAAGTGTTGTAAGAGCTATTTATATGTTATAGAATTTGTGGTATCAACTTATTTAATAATCCATTGATAACCCTCTTGGATGTCCATTAACGAAAATGTACATCGTTAAAATCTTATTCGAAAAAAGCTATGGGATAAAAACCTAGTGAAGGAAAAAGAGTACACAATCTCCTTTTACAAATTGCTTCGCTAAAAACCTTTACCAAGAAAACTCATTAGGATAAAACCTTGGTTAAAAAAAAAGAGGACAGCGTGTTTTAGACTCCCCCTAATGGCAACATCACATTATATCTTTGAACTGGCGCATTCAATCTTGTATACTAGTCTTTCAAACGTTGTGGTTGGTAATGCCTTGGTAAAAAGATCAATCAAATTATTACTAGAACGAATTTGTTGAACTTCTATATCACATATTTTCTCAAGATCATAAGTGAAGAATAATTTTGGTGAAATACGTTTTGTTTTCTCACCTTTGATGTAATCCCCCTTTGATTGAGCTATACATGATGCATCATTTATGTATAAGATAGTTGACATCTTTTCGCATAGAGGTAAATCACATATCTTTTGCGTATGTTAGGTCAACAATCTTAGTCAAACACACTATCGGCTTGCCTTATGCATTGCAATTATTTCTACATGATTTGAAGAGGCGGGAACTAATGTCAACTAATAAAGATCTTGAATCACTTGAATAAAACAACATCATTCCAACAATTCCTCTGAGATATCTAAATACATGTTTAAATTTCATCCCAATGTCTATGTGTTGGAGAAGAGCTTAATATTGCTAACAAGTTCATAGCAAATACTATATCAAGTCGTGTGTTGTTTGCAAGATGCATCAATGGCCTTATGGCACTTAGATATGGTACTTCAGGATCAAGAAACTCTTCATCATTTTTACAAAGATGAAATGAGTGTATATTCACATCTAGTGATCTTACAACCATTCGGGTACTCAATAGATGTGCTTTATCCTTGTAAAATTTCTTAAATTTTTTTTTCTATATAAGCTGGTTGATGGACATGAATTCTATCCTTTCTATAGACCAAGACAAAAAAAAATTTTGAGATCTTTCATCTTTAAATAATTTACTGCAGTTTGAAGCAAATAATATCTTACGACTTCATTTTTCACATTTTATTTTCGCACAAATACCAATTTATATATTACCATCTTTACATCTTTAGGTATTTGGTCTACAAGTTCAAAAACCTCACGTTTAGCAAGAGAATTCAATTTTGCTTGAATTGTGTCTTTCCAATCTGGCCAATCTTTTCTATTTCTACGTTTCTCAACAAATATGAGCTTAGGATCCTCATTTCTTTTGTTATTCCAATAGCAACATTATAAGCAAAAATGTTGACAACAACTATTTTTTTTAATTTTTGTCATACCTCAATTTTGCTCGGGCCTACAAGCCCATTTTACATCAAGACCCAAACCTTAGCCCAAATCAATCAGCCCATGAAAGCCAAAACAGAAATACAAAAATAATAATAAATGTCTTTTAGCAAAGTCCAGTTACAAGACACTGACCCAAATTAGATACCCTAAACACCCTGGCCCAAATGCACTAATCCAACAGACCAAACCCCTTATCCCATTTACATCTGGACCCAATACCCGGAAGGCCCAATGGCCCAAATTTGAACTTAGGGTTCTTGGAACCCTAAGGAGCCTCATCACAAACATTAATTGCACGGACGTTTGACTACCTACCGACCTTGGCCTTCCGCCGACAGACCAACCGACCACCGCCACACGCTCTACCTCTGACACCACCGGCCACCGCCCTTCCCACTTGCACCGCCACTGATACCTGCACTAAACAGGAAAAGACATAAAGAAAGAAGAAGGGCACTGTAAAAACAAGGCTATAAAAGCCGATCAATATTTCTTTGTAAAGGGACTTTTTTTTCCGATGATAAAAAATAAAATAAATAGGTTCAAGCAACAGAGCAAAGATCAGAAGCTAGTTGGCATCAAAAAGGCAAAAGAAAATCTAAAAGGCTAAAACAGAAGTCGAGAAAGGTGAAATTTTTATTATTTTCGAACCCCTTTCTTTTTCACCTCTTCGTTTTTAATATACATATACATATACATATATATACAAACATTAGTCTAATAAAAAAAAGAGTAAAAAAAAAAGAGTAAAACTTTACCTTTTACCACCACAGGTGTGGTGGCTTGGCATGTAACGTCGGTGACGGAGGACGATGGTCCGCCACCTAATCCCCACCCCCCATTCGAACCTACAGAGAAAAAAGAAAGAAGGATTAGAATTTTTTTTTTAAACAGGCAGGAGGAATGATTTTTTTGGAAAATTTGGGCCTTAAATAGCCCCCTGAAACGGCGTCATTTTGGGGGCTAACCTTTAACCCCAAAACGACGTCGTTTCACCCATGACCGACCCGACCCGATCTGACCCGCCTTAGGATCCGCGTGTTTTTTTAAGGAAGGGCTAATTGCACTTTTAGCCCTTCCACCTTTTATTGTTTTATAATCAGATTTTTATTACTTTAAAATCTCGCCCAATAATTTATTTTGACTTTCATTTTGGTCCCTGTCAAGACGCTGCGTTTAGGAGAAGGGAATAATTTCCATTTCGGTCCCCCCTCCTTTCACGCGCGTTTCAAATAGGCCATTTCCTTCTTATTTTATTTCGAATTGACCCCAAACTTTCGTTTTAAATACAATTTGATCCCTTTTTAGTTATTTTTCAAATTTTTAGTCCTTTTATCATTATATTATTATTGTTATTACCATTATTATATATTTTTTATAATATACACATTTTTTATTATTATTTTGTTTATTAACTGCAATTATTGTTACTATTATCATTATTTTTTTATAATACAATCATTATTATCTTGATACTATTACTTCTCATTTAGCCCTTACTATTATTACATTATTTTTACATGCATATATTCTTATTTATTTATTATATATATTATTTCATTTATTAATTGCCATCATTACCACCATTTTTTATATATCATCATTATTATTTTATCGTTATTTTTCACTCACATTAATATCGACTATTACCGTAATACTTACATTTTACTACTACCTATCACTATTTTTACTTTATCATTATTATTGATATTTAGTATCACTCGTATTAGCTTATTATTGATTTCTTCGTTATTTTATTATTATTATTCTTTTCTCCTATAACATCGTGTTTTCATATTATCATTTGTCATGCTAATTTTTCTCGATGCATCAGTTTTTAAATAACTGATATTTCGTGTTAATGATTCGAGGAAATCGAGCCCTAACTTACTGGGTTTCGGTTTTTCTCGTTTAAGTTAAACAACGAAATATCCCTTTTAAAATCACAATTTAAATTTTAAACAAAACACTTAATCTCGGATATTCGAAATGCTGCGCCCTAACTTACTGGACTCGACATCTAAATATTTAGAGTTAAGTTTCTTTTCTTTCTTCTAAAATAGAGGCAATATTCCTAATTTGGACCTTCGAGAAAATGAGCCCTAACTTACTGGGTTCTGATTTCTCGTTTGGCAAATGACAGGAGATCCTCTTCAAATATAAAGCCAAGTTTTAAAAGGCGAGCTTAGTTTCGGGAATCTAAAGTATTGCGCTCTAACTTACTGGATATGATACTTTATCTCTTCGAAAATAAGAGAGTCTTATCGTCCCTTCTAATTCCTTCAAGTTTTTTGGAAATAAAAAGTATCGTTTTTTTCGAACCATTTCAAAGTTTTCAACATTAGGACATCGATCAATCAATTTGGTACCAATTTTGGGTGTATCGAGGGTGCTAATCCTTCCTCGTGCGTAACTGGCTCCCGAACTTATTTTTTTTGGATTTCGTAGACCAAAATCGTTGTTTTGATAAATCAAACTGTTTATTAAAAATAACCGTTTTACGAGGTGACCCAATCACACCCGAATAAAGATCGATGGCAATTCCCATTTTATCATTTTCAAAACCCAAGTTCGATTCACGTTTTGTCAAAAAAATGGTTACGACAGCTTGACGACTCCACTGCGGACTTCAAGAGTCAGGCCATAAATTGATTGATCCTTTTGATTAAAATTGGAAAATGGTTTCAAAAAATCATGCTTCTTTTAATGCACTTTCAATTTTGGGTCTCGTAAATACTTTGGCATTACACTGCATGACCGTTGTGGTCACACCCTTTAAGTGGGAGCTAGAAGCTATGCCTTCGTGAGGTTTTCACCTCTGCATGGGCTAGTGGACTGCTTTCGGGATACATCCGTACCTATGTCTTCGTGAAGTTTTCACTTTCGCATGGCCATAGGGAAATGTATTCCCCTGAATCGAACTCAGTCTGTATGAGCCTATAATGGGTGAGGGTCGAGGAATCTGTTGGTTCGGGTACCTCAAACTTTAAAACTCAACCACATGTAAAGAGCCTAAGAACCCACCCCAAGCTGAACTATGCCAAACCTTAGTAGTTACCCAGATAGGCATTTGTGTATTTTATATGCTTTATATCTCATTCTGTGGTACTAAATGATGATGTTTTATTTCCTCTGCATGTCATTTCCATTTTTAAGAGGCATCGATTCACGGTCAGTTTCTGAGTTAGAGAGCTGGTTATGGAAAGCGAATTCCTTGATAAAGTAGAAGACAATGCAGCCGCCCGCACATGGTTAGAGCAAAGCCAATTAGAAAAAGGGGACAGCTTAGCTGAGGGATATGTGTCGAAATTACGGGATTTCACCAATATCAGTGTCACGCAGAATGAACTCCGAGAGTTAAAAAAATATGGGCCCAGTGGGATGACGAGGCAAAGCAGTTATTTTATGGTACCTACGTCAATCTACCATACTTGCTTGATGTCAAAATAGATAAACACCTATTTCGAGCAATGACTCAGTTTTGGAATGCTGCTTATAGCTGTTTCTCATTCGGGAAAGTAAATTTGGTTCCCACGATAGAGGAATACACGACCTTGCTACGTTGTCTGAGAATTCAAGTTGATAAAGATTATTCCAAAGCAGTCAATAGTCCGACTTTCGCAAAGAAATTGATGAACATCACGGGAATAAGTGAACAATGGGTCTCAGCTAGAATGCAGAAGAAAGGCGGGGGTAAATGCATACCTTGGATATATTTGAGGGACCTGATCCTAACGCATCCTGATGTGAAGAAAAAGATTGACATCTTGGCCTTGTGTATTTACGGTCTGGTGATCTTCTCAAAAGCCCTAAGACACATTGACGAAGTAGTTATTGATCTGTTCAGCCAATTGGACAAAGGGGTCACGCTTGTTCCTGCCATCTTGGTCGAAACGTTCAGATCCTTGAATGCATGTCGGAGAATAGGTGAAGGCAGATTTATCGGATGTGCGCAGTTTTTGTTGGCTTGGTTCCATAGTCACTTCGGAAAGTAGAGAAAGTGTCTTATTGGTTTTTATCGGAGAATTACTCCCCGTTGAAAGATATAGTAGCTACGCCTAGAGAGAAGACGTGTCCAAAAAAAACTAGATAGCGCTCCCTCAAAACCTTCAAGAAGACGACATCGAGTGGAAGGCTCCTTAGATAATTCCCGACAAGATCCTTTATCGTTGTGAAAACTTCGACTGGGTTCCTCTACTGGGAATTTGGGGTGCCATAGCATACACCCCTTTGCTGGTCCTAAGACAATATGGTTTAAGACAGTTCATACCAACAACATACGGGCTGGCTCAATGCGAGTTCTCATACGAAGGGGGAAGCCATAAGAAAAAGGTTAAAGAGATCTCTAGTGCCTGAAATCAGATTCATAGAATGAAAAGGTTATCCTCAGGCCCGATGGCGACCCTAGAGTACAGCGAATAGAGAATTAGAAGGATTAATGATAATGTCTCTGAGCCAAATCCAGAGAGCGCCCGATCGAGAAAAGAATGCTTGTGAATGGTCCCATCAGAATTAGAGATTGTGAAACAAGATTTTGAATGGATGAGTTCGGAGCTTGGAAAAAGGATAGAAAAGCTGGAAGAAGAAAAGATGCTCTTCCAATTAGAGGTGGACGGTCAAAAATCAGAGGCCGAGAAACTTAGAAAGGAAAAATAGAAGGTAGAGAAAGACCGAAATAGTTTGAAGGCAGAATACAAGAAGATGCATCTGACGATAAAAAACACTAGATTAGGAAAAAATTCGGAGCAGTGGAGACAAGAGATCTGAGAGGAAAAAGCCAAAGTTAGCAATTAGGAGAAAAAGTTTCAAGAAATACAAACACAAAAAGAGGGCTTAAAGAAGGGCATGACAGAAAACCAAAAGGAGAAAAATGGGCTAAAAGCTAGAATAGCTAAGCTTGGGCGGTCTCTGCACCACTACCGAGTAAAGAATCGGAAAGCAAACTGAAATCAAGTCTGAACAGAATCAAGAAAATGAAAGATAGGGTTCAAGAGCTAGAATCGGTATTACACAATAATGAACTTTAGATTGAGCTTCTGAAAACAAGAGAAAGGCACTGGGAGGAGGAGCTTCGCCATTCTTGTGAGCAAGTCAGAAGCCGGGATTACCTCATGGGTGAAGCGATAATCCAGATTCGAGAGGTAGCTGATCACCTACAGACTTTGGCTGCAGAGGCTGACATATTAAGCGTGAGATATGAGCTACAACCGGGTTGTAACCAAGAGCTAATCTCTTTGCTTGAGAAAATCAAAACCTTAGGCTGTAGGGCGAAAGCATATTTGTAGTTTGTTTTATGTAAAGGGTTTTGTTTTCTAATAAAGTTTTCTAAAATGAAGTCGAATCTGAATCGATGCCTTCTTCTTACATTCATGCATTTGCATTGCATCATATCATATGCATTTAGGTCTATAAAAAGAGCCTAATTAGTTAAAGTTATAACAGAAGAAAAAGAAAAAGAGAGAGAAATCTGGAAACTAAACACCCTTACGGTATATGTGCTAAGTCAAAGAAAATGGATCATAGGTTTGAACAATTCCAGAAGGACTTGTAGGACCAGATGCAAGGACAAATGAAAAATCTCCAACAAGAAATGAGGGACCAGATGTTAGAGGCTCAACAGAACATGATGGCCCAAATGACCTTGATGATGAA
The DNA here is from genome assembly GCA_025506655.1 of Gossypium rotundifolium. NCBI lineage: Eukaryota > Viridiplantae > Streptophyta > Magnoliopsida > Malvales > Malvaceae > Gossypium > Gossypium rotundifolium. Next base: position 162,926,222 of record CP106732.1, on the reverse strand, counting down.
TGGGATAACAGACAAAGGGAAAGGTCCTGCAGTTAGTACAGGAGAAGAGAGTGAAGGCCATCCCCCAGGATTCACTCCACCTCACGTCCATGCAATGCAAAGAGGATATTCTCAAGGGGAACCCGTAGGCCTGGAGCAACGACCCGCACCACCTGCTCATCTAGGGCAAGGTATATTCGCATCGAACCCCGGGGCTAATCCTGCTGATCTAATTGTTCCAGATTTGGATGATCCAGTAGAAATAGCCAGGTTGAAAATGGATGATCATGATAAGTACAGGAGCTTGGAAGAAAGGCTCAAGGCAATAGAAGGTACTGAAGTCTTCTCTGCACTGAGTGCCAAAGAGCTTAGTCTGGTGCCCGATCTGGTTTTGCCTCTAAAATTTAAAGTACCAGATTTTGAAAAATATGATGGGACGAGATGTCCAAAGGCGCATCTCATCATGTTTTGTCAGAAGATGACTGGTTATGTGAATGAAGACAAATTGCTAATACACTGTTTTCAATATAGCTTAGTTGGATCGGCCTTTCGATGGTATAATCAACTCAGCAGAGAAAGGATCCGATCATGGAAGGACTTAGCATCAGCATTTTGTGAACAATACAAGCATGTCTCCGACATGGTGCCTGATCGACTAACACTGCAGATGATGGAAAAGAAGCCGACAGAGACTTTTAGACAATATACACAAAGATGGAGGGATATCTCGGCCCAAGTAGAACCCCCATTAACCAAAACTGAGATAACGGTCCTCTTTATCAACACTTTGAAAGTGTCGTTTTATGATAAGTTGGTAGGAAACGTCACAAAAGACTTCTCTGATATTGTAATATCTGGGGAACTTATAGGAAATGCCATCAAGAGCGGAAGGATGGAAGGCCCCGAAAGTTTGAAAAGGACATCACCAATAAAGAAAAAAGAGGCAGAAACTCATATGGTAGGGACTGAGAGCCACTATGCTTCTAATCCGTACCCAACCCAATCACGACCTCAATACCGCCTACCTCCAAACTTCTATTTTTCTTCTCAAAGCCCCTACTATCAAGCACCTCTTCCTTACCCCGTTTACACCACAAATAACCAAAGACCATTCACTATATTCCCACCAAATACTATACCTGCTCAAAGCCAACCCAAAAACGAACAAAGACCGATAAAACCCAATCCTGAAAAACCTCAATTTACCCCTATTCATGTGTCGTATGGAGAGCTGTGCCCGAAATTACTAGAAAAATAATTAATATCCCCACATTATATGGCACCCCTGAAACCTCTATACCTAAAATGGTACGATCCTAATGCTAGTTGCATGTACCACACTGGAAATCAGGGGCATTCTACAGAAAATTGTCTAGCCTTTAAAAGAAGGGTTCAAGGTCTTATTGATGCAGGCATTTTATGATTTGATGGTGTTAGTAATATGACTGAAAATTTGCTCCCTAACCATACTGAAGGGAACGTGAGTATGGTGACGAAGGAGGACGGGTGGCGAGCCAAAAGTTGTGTTGCTGAAATAAAGACACCTTTGTGGAAGGTATGAGAAATAATGATTGAAAAGGGTTTGTTCTGTCCCCTCAACAGAAGTTTCAAGGAAGAAAGTACAAAAGGTCAAAGTTTTTGTGTCTTCCATGGTATAGAAGGGCATTACATCCAGTCTTGTGAGGAATTCAAAAAATTACTTCAAGACAAGATGGACAATAAGGAGGTCGAGATCTTTAACAGAGTAGAAGAGGCCAATGAAGGAGAAATATGCGCCTCTGATAATTAACCATCAGCTATCACTTATAGTGCAGATCGGCCTCTGGTGATTTATTATGAGGTCAAGAAGAAGGAAGTCCAACCAAAAGTAGTGATTGAAGAGCCATCTCCTTTCCCTTACAAGGACAATAAAGCTGTACCATGGAAATATGATGTCAATGTTATCATGCCTGAAGGTTAAAAATCCAAAGCTACGACTGGAAGTGTTAGCGAAGTAGGACACTTTACCCGTAGTGGGAGATGTTATTCTCCTGAGGTGGTTGAATCAAAGAAAAAAGCCGTTGACTCGGATCAGAAAGGAAAGGCGCCAATGCATGATGCTGAGGTTGATGTTGAAATACAGTCTGAGCAAAAAATTAAAAGACCTGTGAATGAGAAGGGGGCACATGATTTCTTAAAGTTCATCAAGCACAGTGAATATAACGTCGTGGAGCAGTTGAACAAGCAACCTGCTTGAATCTCAGTATTATCCCTACTGTTGAATTCAGAACCACATTGAAATACTCTGCTGAAAGTGTTAAATCAACCGTATGTGGCGAGCAATGTATCTGTTGAAAAGCTTGATAGGTGGGTGAACAACTTGAATGCGAATAATTTCATCTCTTTTAGTGATGACGAAATACCACCAAATGGTAAGGGTTTTGTAAAAGCATTGCACATCACAACCAGTTGCAAAGGCTATATACTATCGAATGTGCTTATTGACAATGGGTCTGCACTCAATGTCATGCCCTTGGCCACGCTTTCCAGGATGCCAGTTGATATGTCTCATCTAAGGCCTTGTCATTCCACAGTAAGGGCATTTGATGGGACACGACAAGAAGTCATAGGAACGATTGAAATTCCTTTAGAAGTGGGCCCATGTACATATGATATTGAGTTCCAAGTCATGGATATCACGCCCGTATAATTGCCTTTTAGGGAGGCCTTGGATCCATTCTGCTGGGGAAGTTCCTTCATCTCTCTATCAAAAAGTAAAGTTTATCATGGATAGCCGCTTGATCACGGTCACTGGTGAAGAAGACATTGTTGCATCCGTCTCTGCTGACGCACCCTACATCGAAGTAAACAAAGATGCAGTAGAATGTTCCTTCCGTTCTTTCAATTTATCAATGCTATATTTATTACCGAAGGAAATAGCATTCTGACACTCAAGCTGTCAAGGAATATCGAAATGAGAATTAAGCTGACTGTGGGAAAAGGAGCCCGTGCGAAGAAAAGTTTGGGAAGAAATCAGCAAGGGATGGTTAGAGCACTAAAACTAGTAAATCACAAGGCTTGATGCGGTTTAGGATTCAAGTCGGATATGCGACAAAGAAGAAAACAGTTGCAGAAAGATCAAGAAAGAAGGATTGCGAGAGCCTCAGGTCGGGAATCAGAATGGGAGCCCATAGCGTATCCTCCTTTGTTAAAAACATTTACAACTGCAGGAATGATGCACCCAGGGCGAGATAATACACAAAGCACGATGTTATAGATTGAAAGGGGTCTTCAGAACGTCAGTATAAATGTTGTTGACAAAGAGGATGATGCAATTGAAGATATTTCAATGATACGCCCTTGTCCTCCTGGATTCAATTTGAACAATTGGACTGCTGTGGATCTTCTTGTAGTTTCAAAGTCCTCTCCAGAGTAATGCTCAATTTTAACTCTCTTTTTGTTTGCCCCAAGTAATAGTGGGATTCTTTTGTAAGAGCTTATGTTTACTCTTTATTATTTAAATGAACATTAATGGAGATGCATTTTGTCATAGTTTTTTCATTCTTGTAAACTTCATAATTATTCCCTTTTCTCATAGCCTATCATAGCCTATCCTTACATGTACCTCATATCATGCCATAACATTATGTTTGTTTGGTTCCAATACTTTGATGCTCCTCTATAGTTCTCTTTTCCATTCACCTTTCAGGTGCTCAGATACCAACGACATGAACAATCCCGTTACAAGTCCTGAAATCGATTTTGAGAAAGCTATTTGTGTAGGAGAATGCGAAGTTGAGGAAAATGCTAAAGATTATGTCTCGTCTCCTGACTTACTAAAAATGATAGAACAAGAAGATAAATAGATTCTACCCCATCAAGAATCTATTGAGACAGTGAATTTGAGAAATGAAGAAAAGAGGCAGGAAGTGAAGATTGGGACCTCCATTTCAGAGAAGACCAAACATGGCCTGATCGCCTTGCTTCGTGAGTACAAAGATGTATTTGCATGGTCATATCAGGATATGCCAGGGTTGAACGAAGATATAGTGGTCCATAGACTCCCAATGAAACCAAAATGCAAACCCATTCAACAGAAGCTAAGACAAATGAAACCTGAAATACTGTTAAAGATAAAAGAAGAAGTCAAGAAACAATTTGATGTTGGCTTCCTACAAGTCGCCAAATACCCAGAATGGGTAGCTGACACAGTCTCAGTACCAAAGAAAGACAGGAAGGTATGAATGTGCATGGATTATCGCGATCTGAATCGAGCAAGCCCTAAAGATAATTTTCCCTTGCCACACATTGATACATTGGTGGATAACACAGCGAAGCATTTATTATTTTCCTTCATGGATGGATTTTCGGGTTATAACCAAATAAAGATGGCTCCTGAAGATATGGAGAAAACTACATTCGTGACGATGTGGGGAACATTCTGCTACAAGGTGATGCCATTTGGATTGAAGAATGCCGGGGCAACATATCAGAGGGCTATGGTGATGTTGTTCCATGACATGATGTATAAAGAAATAGAAGTCTACGTTGATGATATGATTGCCAAATCTCGAGGGGAAAGAGAGCATGTTGAGAACCTCAGGAAGTTGTTCGAAAGACTAAGGAAGTTTCAGCTAAAGCTTAATCCAGCCAAGTGTACGTTTGGGGCTACCTCGGGAAAATTACTAGGCTTCATCGTCAGCGAGAGAGGTATTGAAGTTGATCCAGATAAGATAAAAGCCATACAAGAATTACCACTTCCGTACACACAAAAAGAAGTCAGGGGATTTTTAGGAGGTTGAACTACATCGCTCGATTCATTGCTCAACTTACCAATCAGTGTGACCCAATTTTTTGACTCCTTCGAAAACACAATCCTGGAGAATAGAACGAGGAGTGCCAAGTGGCTTTTGATAAAATAAAACAGTATTTGTCTAGCCTCCCGGTGCTAGTACCACCAACTTTCAGAAGACCATTAATATTGTATTTGACTGTGTTCGAAGACTCAATGGGTTGCGTGTTGGGGCAACATGATGAGTCAGGGAAAAGAGAAAGGGCAATTTACTATCTCAACAAGAAGTTCACGGAGTATGAAGCAAAGTACCCGTCAATTGAAAATTTCTGTTGTGCTTTGGTCTGGGTAGTTCGAAGGCTTAGACAATATATGTTGCATCATACGACGTGGTTAATTTCAAAGCTGGACCCAATAAAATACATGATGGAACCACGTACACTCTCAAGAAGAATGGCACGATGGTAGATCCTACTATCAGAGTACGATGTCATTTATGTAAGTCAAAAGTCGATAAAGGGAAGCGCGATAGCTGACTTCTTAGCAACTCGAACAACAGAGGAATACGAGCCATTGAGATTTGATTTCCCAGATGAAGACTTGATGTGCATTACAGAAAAAGAGTGTGAGTCGTCAAAAGAGAAATCATGGAAGATGAGCTTCGACGGTGCATCAAATGCATTGGGGCATGGGATTGGAGCGATCCTAGTGTCACGGAGGGAACCATTATCCGCTCAACGCCAGATTAAATTTCTTACGTACCAATAATGTTGCGGAATATGAGGCTTGCATCATGGGACTTCGTGCAGCCATTGAATGAAACATCAAAATCTTGAAGGTGTACGGGGATTCAGCGTTGGTGATTTACCAAATCCGTAGAGATTGGGAAGTGAGAGATTCGAAGTTGGTCAAATATCGCGATCTTATTGCGAAATTGGTTAAAGAGTTCGAAGAAGTGACTTTTAATTACTTCCCACGAGAAGAAAACCAATTGGCTGATGCCCTGGCCACTTTGGCCTCAATGTTCAAAGTAAACAGAGAAACAGAAATAATGCCTCTCCAAATGAGCATATATGAGGTCCCTGCACATTATTTTAGCATTGAAAAAGAGGCAGATGGACAGCCATGGTTCCACGATATCTTAGAATATGTCAAGAATCAAAGATATCCTGAGCAAGCAAATGAGAACGACAAAGGAACAATCAGAAGAATAGCGGTGGGATTTGTTCTTGATGGGGACATCCTATACAAAAGAGAAAAAGATCAAGTGCTCTTGAGATGCGTGAATGCTATTGAAGCAAGAAAATTACTTGAAGATATCCATGAAGGAACTTATGGAACGCATGCTAATGGTTTCACTATGGCCAGGCAGATTATGAGACTCGGTTACTACTGGCTGACAATAGAAAGTGACTACATTAGTTACGCACGAAAGTGCCATAAATGTCAAATTTACGGTGATAAAATTCATGCAGCCCCTTCGCCCCTTCATGTCATGACTTCTCCGTGGCCTTTTTCTATGTGGGGCATAGATGTTATAGGGCCAATTTCCCCAAAAGCTTCTAATGGACACAGATTCATTTTTGTGGTCGTAGATTACTTCACAAAATGGATAGAAGCCGCTTCATTTGCTAATGTGATAAAGACCGAAGTTTTCAGGTTCTAAAAAAAGGAGATCATATGTCAATACGGTTTGCCTGAAAAATCATTTCGGACAATACTTTGAATCTGAACAACAAGATGATGTAGGAAGTTTGTGAGCAATTTCAAATAAAGCATCATAATTCCTCACCCTATCGCCCAAAGATGAACGGAGCAGTAGAAGTGGCTAATAAAAATATTAAGAAGATTATTGGGAAAATGATCGAGACGTATAAAGACTGGCACGAAAAGCTACCATTCGCTTTGTACGCATATCGCAGATCTGTGCATACATCTTCGGGAGCAACTCCTTTTTCTCTAGTCTATGGAATGGAAGCTGTACTGCCCATCGAAGTTGAGATCCCCTCTCTATGAGTCTTAATGGAGTCGAAGCTAGAAGAATCTGAATGGGTTCGAGCTCGATATGACCAGCTAAATCTTATCGAAGAAAAACGCTTGAAGGCGATCTGCTATGTACAAATGTACCAGAAGAGAATGATCACGGCCCATGACAAGAAGGTGCGACCAAGAGAATTTCGCGAGGGAGAACTTGTACTGAGAAAGATTCTCTCAATACAAAAAGACTTTCGAGAAAAATGGGCACCAAATTGGGAATGGCCATATGTCGTAAAGAAGGCTTTCTCAGGTGGAGCTTTGATTCTCACTGAGATGGATGGGAAGGAGTTACCTAATCCAGTAAATTCAAATGCCGTGAAAAAGTACTATGCCTAAAAAAAAGAAGAAAAAGATCAAGATGAAAACCCGAAAGGGCATCTTGAAAAAAAAGAAGGATCAAGATGAAAACCTGAAAGGGCATTTTGATAAACAAAAAGATTAGGATGAAAACCTGAAAGGGCATCCTAATGAAGGGGGTCCAAACATAAAGAGCGAGACGATTTGAACACAGAGTCAAATGCCGAGATTATAATATTTGAAGCAGATTCGGAAGCTCAAAATCTTCTACACAAGAAGCTTTACTCGAAAAGATCCAGGATGAAGAAATGTGGAGAAGTTCATGCGTTGGATATCTATAGCATTTACGACAATTGAACTTGCTTTCCTTTTTTATAACGTTTTCTTTATTGAAATATTCCTTGTCAATTTTCTTTACTTGTTGCTTTTGAAATAAATATGAGTGTGAGGTATCCCTTTCATACCTACTTTGCCATTTTCATGCAGCTCATGTTTGGTTCATTTGAATGATAAATAGTGAAATTACATACTCTAAACAAAATGAACGTTGAGCATTACCTAGATGAGAATTTGGTAAGTACAAGAGCCTCAAAACAATGACAAAGCTCAACATGGGGCAAAAGGGTGATATACGAGAAACGCAGATTACTCGTAAAACTTGAGGATGGGTACAAAACCTGAAAGAAAAGTCAAGAGTCAAAGCAATGAATACAGGTCATCATGAAAGTCATGACGAAAAGAGATACATAACAAACAAGCCCAGGGCGCATGGCATAATCATGTAGGCATAAAAGCATTTAAGACAAACACGTGCATATCATGATAACCTCATGCATGACACATACAGGTACACCAGTAAAGCAAGAAGTTTTGACGATAGTTGTACCGAACCAAGGAAAAAGAAGACATCTGAGTTCCACCAGATGATATGTTTTGATATTCTGATTGCAAAATATCAACTCGTAATACGAAAAGTGAGTTGAGCCTCAGGTCACACGCTGAGGTGTTTTTCAATATTTATTTGTCAAAATATCAACTCATAATACGAGAGGTGAGTTGAGCCTCAGGTCACACGCTGAGGTGGTTTTCAATTTCTATTCAAAAATCAACTCATAATACGAGAGGTGAGTTGAGCCTCGGGTCGCACGCCGAGGTATTTTCAATTTCTATTTTTCAAATTCTGTTTGTTTCAAAAATCAACTCATAATACGAGAGGTGAGTTGAGCCTCGGGTCGCATGCCGAGGTATTTTTAATTTCTATTTTTCAATTTATGTTCAAAAAATCAACTCATAATGCGAGAGGTGAGTTGAGCCTCGAGTCACACGCCGAGGTATTTTTAATTTCTGTCTTTCAATTTATGTTCAAAAAATTAACTCATAATGCTAGAGGTGAGTTGAACCTCGGTCATGCCGAGGTATTTTAATTCTGTCTTTTAATTTACATTCAAAATTAACTCATAATGCGAGAGGTGAGTTGAGCCTCGGGTCGCACGCCGAGGTATTTTTAATTTCTATCTTTCAATTTCTGTTCAAAAATCAACTCATAATACGAGAAGTGAGTTGAGCCTCGGGTCACATGCCGAGGTATTTTCAATTTCTATTTTTCAGTTTCTGTTCTTCAAAAAAAAAGGAAAAAAGAAAAAAGTCAACTCATATTGCGAGAATAAAGAAGCAAATTGGAAAGATCAGAATTCTTATTTCCTCGAAGTTCCCATGGAGTAGGTTGAGATTACAGATCTTGTCTCTCTGAGTTTGCAGTGGGGCAGATCGAAGTTAGCAAGTCTGGCATTCCTGACGTCGCAGGAGCAGATTGAAGATAACAGGTTTGGCATTCCTGAAGTTGCAGGAAGCATATCGAAGACGTCAAATCTCGTCTCACTGAGTGGCAACAAAGCAGATTGAAACTACAAGGACCATCCCTCCGAAATGGCGGTGGTGCGAATCGAAGCAACAAAATTGGTGGAGTGGAATGAGACTACCTGAAGAAAAAGAGCACCAAAGAAGTCAAGACTCGACGAGACCGGGTAAAATTGGTCTTTCTTGAAAGTCTTTGCTCCATTCCCGTTGCACGACAATTAGCAAAGAGGGGTAGCTGTCATACCCCAATTTTGCCCGGGCCTACAAGCCCATTTTACATCAAGACCCAAACCTTAGCCCAAATCAATCAGCCCATGAAAGCCAAAACAAAAATACAAAAATAATAATAAATGTCTTTTAGCAAAGTCCAGTTACAAGACACTGACCCAAATCAGACACCCTAAACACCTTGGCCCAAATGCACTAACCCAACAGACCAAACCCCTTAACCCATTTACACCTGGACCCAATACCCGGAAGGCCCAATGGCCTAAATTTGAACTTAGGGTTCTTGGAACCCTAAGGAGCCTAGCGCCGCAGCATTAATTGCCTGGGACGGTTCAACTACCTACCCTGACCCTTGGCCTTCCGCCTGACAGTCCAGCTTCTGACCCTGCCATGTGCTCTGCCTTTGACACCACCGGCCATCGCCCTTCCCACTTGCACCGCCACTGATACCTGAATTAAACAGGAAAAGACATAAAGAAAAAAGAAGGGCACTGTAAAAACAAGGCTATAAAAGCCGATCAATATTTCTTTGTAAAGGGACTTTTTTTTCTGATGATAAAAAATGAAATAAACAGGTTCAAGCAACAAAGCAAAGATCAGAAACTAGTTCGCATAAAAAAAGGCAAAAGAAAATCTAAAAGGCTAAAACAGAAGTCGAGAAAGGTGATATTTTTATTATTTTCGAACCCCTTTCTTTTTCACCCCTTCTTTTTTAATATACATATACATATACATATATATACAAACATTAGTCTAATAAAAAAAGAGTAAAAGAAAAAAAGAAAAACGTTACCTTTTACCCAGGTAATGCGGTGGCGGGTCTTAACGACGTCGACAGCGGAGGATAATGGTCCTACTTTGGAATCCCCACCCCCCATTCGAACCTACAGAGAAAAAAGAAAGAAGGATTAGAATTTTTTTTTTTAAAACAAACAGGAGGAATGATTTTTTTGGAAAATTTGGGCCTTAAATAGCCCTCTAAAACGGCGTCGTTTTGGGGGCTGACCTTTAACCCCAAAACGACGTCGTTTCACCCATGACCGACCCGACCCGATCCGACCCGCTTTAGGATTCGCATGTTTTTTTAAGGAAGGGCTAATTGCACTTTTAGCCCTTCCGCCTTTTATTGTTTTATAATCAGATTTTTATTACTTTAAAATCTCGCCCAATAATTTATTTCGACTTTTATTTTGGTCCCTGTCAAGACGCTGCGTTTAGGAGAAGGAATAATTTCCATTTTGGTCCCCCTCCTTTCACGCTGCGTTTCAAATAAACCATTTCCTTCTTATTTTATTTGAATTGACCCCAAACTTTCGTTTTAAATACAATTTGATCCTTTTTAGTTATTTTTCAAATTTTAGTCCTTTTATCATTATATTATTATTGTTATTACCATTATTATATATTTTTATAATATACACATTTTATTATTATTATTTTGTTTATTAACTGCTATTATTGTTACTATTATCATTTTTTTATAATACAATCATTATTATCTTGATACTATTACTTCTCATTTAGCCCTTACTATTATTACATTATTTTTTACATGCATATATTCTTATTTATTTATTATATATATATTATTTCATTTATTAATTGCCATCATTACCACCATTTTTTATATATCATCATTATTATTTTATCGTTATTTTTCACTCATTTAATATCGACTATTACCGTAATACTTACATTTTACTACTACCCTATCACTATTTTTACTTTATCATTATTATTGATATTTAGTATCACTCGTATTAGCTTATTATTCAGATTTCTTCGTTATTTTATTATTATTATTCTTTTCTCCTATAACATCGTGTTTTCATATTATCATTTGTCATGCTAATTTTTCTCGATGCATCAGTTTTTAAATAACCGATATTTCGTGTTAAAGATTCGAGGAAATTGAGCCCTAACTTACTGGGTTCCGATTTTTCTCGTTTAAGTTAAACAACGGAATATCCCTTTTAAAATCGCAATTTAAATTTTAAACAAAACACTTAATCTCGGATATTCAAATGCGCTACTAACTTCTTGGACTCGACATCTAAATATTTCGAGTTAAGTTTCTTTTCTTTTTTCTAAAATAGAGGCAATATTCCTAATTTGGACCTTCGAGAAAATGAGCCCTAACTTACTGGGTTCTGATTTCTCGTTTGGCAAATGACAGGAGATCCTCTTCAAATATAAAGCCAAGTTTTAAAAGGCGAGCTTAGTTTCGGGAATCTAAAGCATTGCGCCCTAACTTACTGGACATGATACTTTATCTCTTCGAAAATAAGAGAGTCTTATCGTCCCTTCTAATTCCTTCAAGTTTTTTGGAAATAAAAAGTATCATTTTTTCGAACCATTTCAAAGTTTTCAACATTAGGACATCGATCAATCAATTTGGTACCAATTTTGGGCGTATCGAGGGTGCTAATCCTTCCTCGTGTGTAACCGACTCCCGAACTTATTTTTTCTAGATTTCGTAGACCAAAATCGTTGTTTTGATAAATCAAACTATTTATTAAAAACAACCGTTTTACGAGGTGACCCGATCACACCCGAATAAAGATCGGTGGCCACTCCCGTTTTATCATTTTCAAAACCCAAGTTCGATTCCCGTTTTGTCAAAAAAATGGTTACAACAATTTTGGTTTCATATTTTCTCGTATTGACATAACTTATTGAGATCTCTTTATGTTCATCATTTTTATTTTCATTTTCACTTTCAGGTGCCTAAATCTTTTCTTGAGTTTTATAATTAGTTATGTCACAGGTCACTTCAAGAACCCCCGCCTCCTCTATATGACCATCTTGAATGTTTTCTCCTCTCTTTTTACGAGGATTTTTATCTTTGGAACCAATCAATCTTATGCTTCAGGCATGCATTACTTTCGTTTACTTTAATAAATTGTCCTACTGGGACTTTAATTCAAATTAAAACATTAGCTAGTATATAACATTTGGTTGTTCTAATTAGGTCAGTAAAATGAATTATTTGTTGAACTTCTATTTCACATTGCTTTGCACAAGGATCTTAGATAATGACAATCCATTCCAAGTATTTTATTCACCCAGATTTTTATTTTCTCCCCGTAATGTTGGGAAATCTATCTCATAATAACTGGCAACTCATGTCGTAACTAAATCTCCAATTAATAGCTAAAAAGTATTTAATAATATAAGGAGACTCATATCAATGTACATTCTCAACCTCCTATGAAGACCCATTTTGTGCATTGTGATGGAGCAATTGGAATACATATGCACAGACAAAAATTTTAATATGGGAAATATTTAGCTCATGACCAAAAACCAATTGTAATAAGGAGTATTTATAACTTATTGGCTTGATGCGTACAAGTGTTGTAGCATGTAAATAAATATAATCTCATGTTGAAATAGAAAGTTTTATTCTCATAACTAAAGGTTTAAATATTAACTGGAGGTGTTAAATCAATAATTTCTCTAAACCATTATGCATATAATAGCAGGCTTTACAAAAGTTTTTCAAACTCATATACAACAATCAATAAAAGTCTGAGATATAAACTCATTACTATTAGTAAGATGATTTGTTTTAATTGCATAATCTGAAATTAATCATTGAAACAAACAATCTTGTAAATGATAAGTTGCGAGTTGATAACACATATGTGATTATTTTGCAGACTAAAATCATATAATATCAAAATCATCCACATGATGGACGAATGGACCCACATCCATTTCAGAAATGCAAGACATTAAATCTCAACTTTAGCTAGTGAGTTTTTAATCATCAATTTTCAATGAGGACAAGTAACACATGATAATTCTTTTAAATTAAAAAATCTTCTGGTTCTTTAATGAATGTTCATATGAATTCTCAATAAATTTTTGCATCATATATGATCCAGGATGGTCTAACTGGTCCCAACAAGAAGTAAATGTATTTGTATCAGTAAACTTTTGGTTTACTTTAACGTACTTTTCAATTGTACTAATAATGTTGATATAAAATGTGACCATTGATAATTTTATGGCCATTCCTTTTTACTTTGTATCCTTATATAATCAGTATTATGACATTTACTTCTGGAAATGTCTAAATCAATATGAAGTCCATAATGTCATTAACTCAATAAAAGAAATATAAGTTTCATTTATAATTGCTCATATCCTTTCTCTAAATAATTAACAAATGGAATAATATGAAGCGTGTGAACTACCTTTAATTGCTTCACAAAGTTTCTTAGGGGTTTATAGTAGGAAAAATATAAGACATTTACAAAATCAAACCACACGAATTATTTTATGCTTCTTATCAAACAACAATCCGTTAATACAAATAAGGTCCATAGAAATGCCAATGACCAAATTAATATAGTAATTCTCCTTTTAAGTATATAATTTTTTCAACCAAAATAATTCAAGAATTAAAAATGACAACAATTAAACTTGAAATTCTATATTAGAATCAACCCAAAAATAATTTAGACATTCCTCAAAATTATCTTTAGAACTTGGCATGTATAAGTATTGAAAAATTTTAAATTGTATAACCAAATTAAGAAGAGACATAAGAGGAACATAATCTATATAATTTGAACTAAATCAAATCCAAATAATCATAAAATTCATTGGTTTATCAACACAAATTTAGCATTAAATATGTTTTAGTCAAATATATTATTTAATTATAGAACCTACTACAACAATATAAATAAGTTAATCAATATTCATTTTCGTGAACAAATAATATGCTTCAAACAATTAAGTAACCCATGGAAATAAAACTTATAAATAAGATCATCTCAAATAATTAAACCATATATCAAGTTGATTTAATATTTAAAGATGCTATTGTCGAGAAAAAGTGTAAATATAGACATCTAATTAAGTTGAAGTACCTTTCTTGTTCAACGTTAAGTCTTCATCATTTTATCAAGAATCAAGCAAATTAAACTCCAATAGTAGACTTTATTTATCAATAGCAAACTTTGAGAGTGAATCTTATTTCCCAATTTTATAGATAGTGATATCAAATCTTTCATCATCCTTAAGAACATAAAAATAAAATAAGTTAATCAAAATTAGTTATTATTGATCATGAATTAGATAAAAAATTAATGAGATATGAAACATTAAATAAAAGAAACTTTATGTAAAACCTAACATCTTGTCGTCTAAGATCTTGGAAATCATGGAAGGTAATTTTGATCGTCGATAAAAGAAACTATCACTTTGAGTAAGATCGTGTTGACAATATATTATAAACTAAGAGAATTATCGAATGAACAAGAAAGAAAAGGAAAATGAAAAGATTATTCAACTTTCACTTGAATACCAAAAAACTTATATATACTCTTTATTTATAAGGTCTCAATCACCACAGGTTACAAACATATAATAACGATAATTAAGATAGCCTATAAATTCTTTAAAGGTTTCAAGAGAATAAATTTAAGGGTTTTGAAAGTTATATGGACGTCCATTTATGAATGAATTTATAACAAACTTTTAATTTTCAAAAGTTAATATATTATTTTATTTAAATGTTAATTTAGTAATATAGGTAGCAATAAAAATTATTTTCGTCAAATTAAAAGCTTATTTCAATCTCGTGTTTTTATATAAAATTATAAATATAAGTATGGATACTTATTCTACATACGACTGGTAAAATAAAAAAATCCAAATATTTAAGATGTTGTCATATCCTACTACTATTAATAATAGTAAAAGATATATGACATCATAAATCTGCTTTTGGGTAAAATAATTATCCTATAATAAATATTTTGCCCTTAATTCTCTTTTTTTTTTTTTTTGAGTTTTCTATGTATATTTTTTTGTTCATGTGCAAAGTTATTAACTGTCCATTCTAATAATATTGTTTTAAAATTTAAATTTATATTTTTTAAATGTATTTTATTATTGCTCTCAACATTTACCGATAACATAAATCATCGTTAAGGAGAGTATTTAAACTAACAATTAATATTAAAATCATCCAAGTCATCACTTTATTATTTGAACACAAATTTGTCATGATGATGAAACAAACAATTATAATAAAGTGATAATTATTATCTTTATTTTGTTACAACACTGTATAATAATACTATCAAAATTCACTTACTATCACACAATAATTGCTATACAATCATGTGGAATCTCAAGCACATTTGATGTTGGACATCAAAATCATTAAAACCCGATGTTCTCATTGATAACCCAATCCTTATTTTATAACCAGATATTTGGTGTAATAGTGGGGGAAAGCAAAATAAAAATAAAAATAAAAGTGATATATATTCTCATCTTCCTAATATATAAATATAAAAAATTATAAGAGAAAAGAATAAAATAAGTGATTGAACAATTATTTTAAGCAACTATAATGAATTATGAGATCTATTAAAAAAATTGCATAAAATAAGAAAAGGCAACTATTGGCTTATGGTTTTGGAACTGACCCTTCGGGACCGCTTTTAATTATGGAATGGTATCACATGGTCTTTTCAACCCACTTCCCTTATTTAAGCACTCCATTGATCCTTTCATCCCTGCAATCAATTTTACAACATCCCATTATCTTCTCAATAACTTCACAACTCTTCTTAAAACATCACCAAACGAAGAATTTCTTTCTTTTTGGTGTTACGATGGAGAATTTGTTTCACCTTGCTGATCAAGATCAAGGTTTCTTTCAACGTAAATGGACTTTGGTCAATGGTCCGGTCATAGTTGGTGCCGGACCATCGGGGTTAGCCACTGCTGCTTGTTTAAGAGAACAAGGGGTGCCCTTTGTGGTGCTCGAAAGGGCTGAATGCATTGCATCTTTGTGGCAAAAACGCACCTATGATAGGCTAAAGCTTCATCTTCCTAAACAATTTTGCCAACTCCCTAAAATGCCTTTCCCTGAGGATTTCCCTGAGTACCCAACAAAGAGACAGTTCATTGAGTACCTTGAGTCGTATGCTGAGCATTTTGATATCAACCCGAAGTTCAATGAATGCGTGCAGTCAGCTAGGTACGATGAGACCAGTGGTTTCTGGAGGGTCAAGACCATCGTCACGAGTGGCTCCAACAGGACCGAGTTTGAGTACATTTGCCGCTGGCTTGTGGTGGCCACTGGTGAAAATGCCGAGCGTGTGGTGCCTGATATCGAAGGATTGGCTGAGTTCGTCGGTGAAATTATCCATGCTTGTGATTACAAGTCTGGAGAAAAATTCCAGGGTAAGAAAGTACTAGTCGTCGGCTGTGGCAACTCCGGCATGGAAGTTTCTCTTGATCTTTGCAACCACAATGCTTCACCTTCAATGGTGGTTCGCAGCTCGGTAAGTCATCGAAACATACATTATCAATATTTTGTTTAAAATAGAAATATAATCCCAAGATTAAACTCTAATGGGGGCTTTGTTTTAACAGCTCCATGTCTTGCCAAGAGAAATTTTTGGGAAATCAACGTATGAATTAGCGTTTTTTATGTTGAAATGGCTACCCATTTGGCTAGTTGACAAGCTGATGTTGATTTTAACCTGGTTGGTGCTGGGGAACGTGGAGAAATATGGACTGAAAAGGCCATCAATTGGTCCATTAGAACTAAAGAACACTCAAGGGAAAACCCCTGTATTGGACATCGGTGCATTGGAGAAAATCAAATCAGGGGACATCAATGTCGTCCCTGGAATCAAACGTTTCTCGCGTGGAGAAGTCGAGCTCCTTAACGGCAAAAGCTCAATATCGATTCGGTCATTCTCGCCACGGGATACCGCAGCAATGTTCCTTCTTGGCTTCAGGTAAGAGAATGTTCTAAACAAACACTCCTCTGTTTCAGCTTTTAATGTTCAAAATGACAAATTATCGTAATACACATGAAGTAACGTTGTTTTTGGTTGTATGATGAACAAACAGGAAGGTGAATTCTTCTCCAAAAATGGGTTCCCAAAGGCTCCATTCCCAAATGGATGGAAAGGCAACGGTGGATTGTATGCAGTTGGGTTCACAAGGAGAGGGCTCTCTGGTGCTTCATCAGATGCCATGAGTATTGCTAAAGACATTGGCATGGTTTGGAAACAGGAAACAAAACAACATAAAAAGAGAACCATTGCTTGCCATAGACGATGCATTTCACAGTTTTAAATTTCTAAACAAAAAACCCAAAAAGATGATTATTTGATCAGTAGATAGGAAATTAATTGTTCTTTTGTTTAATTCTTTTATGTAAAAAATAAAAACCATACAATACAATACACCCCCCCAAAAAAAAAAAAGGTAGGACAGGCTGACAGAGCCCTCTCCAATGGCCCAAGTCTTGATTTATTTGGGCATTTTGTAGACTTTAGGATGATGAGGCTTTTCTTTCTTTCTTTCTTCATACTGTTTGTACCATAATTCAGTAAATCAAGTTAAATGATACGCTTTCCTTTTTTAGTTTTCAATATTTTTATTTTGGTACCTTTATACCAAAACAAATTACAATCAATAAATTCATGACTACGACATTTCAAGTGTTCTGAGAGGAATATCTTTATTTTTATTTAATTTATATTGATTATAATTTAAATTATAATCATTATGAAAAATTAAATATTTATATTATTTTACTTTTCAATAATATTATAAAATTTGTATAAATTTTAATAATTTAATATAATATATTTTAATTAATACATATTATCATCCTGCATTGCACGGAATAAAAATTAGTTCATAACTATGATATTTCAAAGTAACCTAACTTCTCATATAAGCAAAAATATGTGTTGATTTAATTTGTAATCTTAAATATAAAAAATTCGTGAAAGATTCTAATTACGATTTAATATTTGATTGTAACCATAGATTAGATGATAGAGAGAATCGGTTGCTTGCATTGATAATTCTTCTTTTATATTTAAATTACGATGTCTTTTATATTAAAATAATAAACTAATAAAGTTGAGACCGATAACGACATTTAATACATGGTATAGTCCAAAACTTACGATGAAAAAATCCATTTTTATGAATGATTGTTGGGGTCGCTTTCTTGGGTTCTTCCTACTTGGATCCTTGACCATAAGTTTTTTTCACAAATATAGTGGATCAAATCTCCAAGTTTAAGATCATTTCATTTTCCTACCACTCTCTAAGGAACATACATCATACATATCATATTCTTACAAGTTTCTCAAACTCTGTAAATCAACAGGGTAAAGACCCACTTTTTTTATTTTTTCAGATTTGCAAGTTGCCCCCTAAACGTCTGTCATACATGTGTAGGACCCATGATCATGAGGCTCAGTTAAACCTATCTACCACCAATACCCACCATCACCTTTTATTTTTATTTTTAAATTTCTATTGTGGATAGCCAAGCTCAAAGATGGGCTATACACATCACTATTCCCTTAAATATTATTATCTTTTCTTTTATTTTCATTGACCAACTTACTGGAATAATCCAAGGCTTAAAGCACATAGATATAGAGCCTTCTAAGTTTTTCTTTTCATTTCATTCATGCCCTAAATTATCAGTTACATCTTTTCTGAAAAGCATATTCTAAAACTATAGGTGTGTGATGCGTCGTTGAAAGCACCAAAAATAATATCCTATTCCTAAAATAATAAAAATAACGATAAAGGGAAGTAGGGTCGAGTCAGGAGGATCGGATTATACAAATGCTGTTTAGAAATCACAGGCGAAATCGTGCCCGAAAATGTCGTTCTGAAAAATAAAAAAGCAAATTAATAATTTTGATGCGGGATAAAAGCAGAATATAAAGGAATTGAAATCGTGAAAGTATATTGCGAAAATTAAAAGGAAAAATAAAGAGTTTAAAAAGAGGAGTTTCTTATTTGGCGAGATTCTAGCCTCCGGTTGTCTCGTTCCACCTTGGGTTCAATCTTGACTTTAGGATGACCTTCTACGCCCAAGTAAGCCGATTATAGTGGAAGAGGGCCTCGACCACCAACTCCAAGAGTTTAAACTTACGGTTTAGGGAGCGACTCTAGCTTACGATTGCTTTTGTGGAGTCACCTACGCTAGATCAATGTTTCTCAATGGCGAATCCCATGCCATTTTGTCTCTTGGGCTCGCTAACCTTTGTGCTGATAAGCTCACGAGCAAGCGGTGCAATCCTCCCAAAACACACAAAGCGGCCGCCTTTGCATACGTTGAAAGGTTACTTTTAAAGGGACACAGACGGAGCGTCGGCCCGTAATGTGGAGAAACGATGAATACAGGGTGAGAAAGTTAAGTCGGACTCTGACCTCAAGAACCTCTTTGGGGCGTTCGACAACCTTCGGCTAGATGGATTTTAGTGGCTCATATTTGTGGTGGAAAAATAAATAAATATATAAGAATGAAAAAGAGAATTTTTATTGAAGGAAAATAATAAAGGAAGCACAAAAGATTTATGGGAGAAGAGTGTATAGAAAAAGATGAACACCCAAAATGAGTCACTTCATCCCCTATTTATAGTGCTTTCGGTAGATGGACTAGTTCTACTCAAACTCCCAAAGATAATTACAATTTAATTGAAGATAAATAGAGATAAATAAAGAAATTAAATAATCCTAAAGAATTATCCTAATATTAATTATCCTAATATAATTAAAATAGAGTTTGATAAAGCAAAGTCTCTTCTTTTGCATTTCAATCCTCTTGCCTTCCATGTTTGCACTTTTGGCACCATCTTTTCCCTTTATTACGCATTGGTCCATTTTATCTCTAATTTCACAGTTTTGGCCCTCAATTTTGCTTTGGTCTCCAATTTAGTCCCTACGAGATAAAAGTCCATAAACATTAAATTAGTAGAATCACACTCAAGATTAATATGCAATTAGCACATAAAAACATGACATTCTAGAGTGTTATCAAATCCCCCCTACTTGGTCCATGCTTGCCCTCAAGTATGGTTCCTATCCACTGTGAAAATTAGATCCTGAAAGAAATTCTACTCCAAAGTTTTATAAAGATTAGTCAAAAATACATATGAAAAATAAAGAGGACTTCTAAACTTGCTTTAAGTAAAATAGAAAAAGTATTCTAATTAACACACACAAAAATTAAAATCGCCTTGAATTATTTCATGATAATTACGTGATTTACTAAACCTACTGAGACACTCTACCTATTCCCACTTTTAGTCCTTAGCTGAAATTTTATTATATATTTTTTTCTTTCTTTTCTTTTCTTTTCTTTTTCTTCTTTTTTTTTTTATGAAAATAATAGAACTATATCGAATCTTTTTACGCGAAGAGAGATGACAACCCAAGCACCTCACCCCGGTTACTCAGCTCAACATACTCCTAAAATTTTTTATTTCCGATCAGCGGAGTTTTACTCGTCACGTCGCACAATCTTTTTACGCGAAGTAGAATGACAACCCAAGCACCTACCGGTTACTCAATCGGTCACTTTACGAGCCATACTCATAACCTTGGCTAGCGGAGTTTTACCTATTACGTCACAAAACCTTTTGACGCCAAGTAGAATGACAACCCAAGCACCTACCACAGTTACTTCGATCGATCACGTTCTAAGTCAGTACTCATAACCTTGGAAAAATTTATTAATCACAATTTTACGAAATATAAACTTGAGGAGGACCTAAGAGAAATAATCAAGTGTCAAAATAAGTTTTAGTAACCACCTAATAGTCATGAACATAACTTAGGCATGCAAGCAGTATTAAGTGTCTACTTGATATTAAAGTTGATCAATTTCACGAAAACCAAGATAGAGTTAACTTATTAGTCATAAATATTATTGGCCTAATAAGAATAAAACAATGGAGATAAAATCAAGCAGACGAAATCGAATTAACTTCGTTGGACAAGAATCATGCATGTGGGTTAAACAGTGGCAAGTCGTGGGCAAATTCTTGGGCATGATTAGCGACAGAATGTTCTAAAAAAAATATGGACAACCTAAAAGAGCCTCAAGCAGCAAACACAAATCACAGCAGAATATGACGATGTCTGAAGAGTACCTCCCCTACTTAAAACACATTGTCCTCAATGTGGATGCAAAAGAAATAAATAGGAAGAAAAGTTTAGAAAAACTCCCGTTAGGCTCTTGAGCTCACATGGATTCACGGATGAGAGCGATGAGTTCGGTGAGTGCTGCATAAGCGATGTCGAGTCGAGCCTCAATCGCTGTAAGCGTTGTTCAACGATCGATGGTGGTTGAAATTTGGAGCGGGTCTTTGGGCATCGAGTTGATGGCGTTGTCGAAAGACGCGTTCGGATGATGTAGAACGAACACCTAGGGGAACAAAGTGGAAGGAGGACGGAGTGCCCAGTAGTAGTCCCATTGAGTCGAGGCAATGGGCATCTAAAGGATCTGCCTGACAAGCAACATGTAACTTCGAAATAGGGCGTTAGAACCATGCGAGAAAAAACAACGGTTGTGTAATAAGAGAACCTAAAATGAGAGGTCGTTTAGCTTTGACAACATGCTCGAATTGAAGTGCAAACCAATAGCCCAAATTAACTTGGACGGTGGTATACATACACCATAAAAAAGAGCTATGTCTTTGAGGCGTTAATAGGAAGCGTCTCGGCGGCTGAAAAATTATAAGCTAAATAACGGTGTATGTAACATAAAGCAGAGTCTCGAAACCATAAATCCTTTGATGTTTTTGGGCTATATGTGGTTTCGACATTATTAGTTAACAAAGAAAAAGCCTCAATAGTTTTGAAAGTAGTAGGAAATGTATACAAACTGTTCTGAAAATCCTGAGACATAGCATACTCTTCAGTTACAAAAGATAAGGCAATATTAAAATCAATAAGAGATAAACTATGCATCGTACCTAACAGCCAAAATTTGACAACACCAGATGTGTCAATCGAAACAGGATTGCGCTGATTAAATTGAAAGGTAGAATAAAATTCAAAAACAAGTTCATAATAGGCAGAATAAGGGATATCAAAATTTCCAACCCAGCCAATATTCTTGAAATAATTATTAACAGCAGTTTTAATATTCAATGCAGCCAAAACAGGAATCGATAGACACTTACAAGGCACAATCGCTTTATGGCGGAGGAAATCATACCTGTTCCGAGCAGTAGAGGATGTGAAAGAAAGGTTACCGTGCAAATGGCCCTTGGGGGGTAAAATGTTGACGCGAGAACGATAGGTTCGGCCCCGAGAAGGTATCGCGTGGTGCTCGTCAGTTGGAATAGAAGTGTCGGTAGCATTGCTAGAGGAAGAAGCCGAAGCGGCCATTGGTGTGGGTTCGAGTCGACGTCGTGGTCTTTAGGGACGGGTGGAGGAGTCGGCATCGGTGAACGGAGCTGGTGTTGTGGGGCCGTCGTCTTTGCTGGTCGTGGTGGCCTTGTAGGTGCGATGGCGTCGTGGAGGTGAGGTTTGGAGGAAGTCGGCGGTGGGTCGGCGGTAGCGGCTTTGATCGGTTAGTGCCGTGACGCCCATGTCGCGTTCGGGTGGTGCCGGCGGTGTTTCGATGAGTTGGGGTTCGGCCATGGAAGATGAGGAGAGGGAGGAAGAAGAGGAAAGAGGAGAAGAGGAAGAGATGGAGGCGTCGACCGACAGTGGGGATGAGAATGAGGAAGTGGCGTCGGTGAGATCGACGGCTTGAGGAGCGGATAGGCGACGACGGTACGAGTTGACGGTGAACGTGGGTTCGACGACGGCATGACTCCGGGTGCGGACCATCGTGGTCGGTCTGCGGCGAGGCTTGGCAGGTGGACGTCGGGTAGAAGGGTGGAGGAAGGTGCTTGCGGCGGCTAAGCAAATGGGGGAGAAAAGAAATGGAAAAATTGTTTAGGTTTTGGGGTTTTAATTAGCTGATAGGGGGTGTTTGGTTGCAGGGTTAGGGGGTTCTAAGCTGGAATAAGCCTGTTTGGCTGCAGGGATATGGAATTCTGGACAGGAATAAAACCTGGAATAGAAGCTGTTTGGCTATATTTTGCCCTCATTTCTTTGCTGAATCTTTGCTTTGTTTCACCTGATTAAAGAAGAGAATTTTTATTAATATTTAAACAATAATTAAAATAAATAAAAAATAAATTAAAAAAATAAAAGAGAAGGAAGCAATAAATAGTGAATAGAAACAAGAACGAAAAATAAAAGAAAAATAAATATTGGGTTGCCTCCCAACAAGCGCTTGTTTAACGTCATTAGCTCGACGACTTAAATGGTTCTACGGTGGCTCAAAATAAATCTTTTTAATCATGTGAGCTTGGAAATTCTTATTTTTCATCACATCTACCATATTTGGGTTTAATCGTCCTTGCGTCTTTTTCATTGGTTTCATATTTTCCTCCAAGGGGTCAATCCCTGTTAAGTCGGCAATGGTCTCATCATCCTCCAAATATGTGAATTTGAGATGCTCGAGAGGTGGTTTAATTTTGGATCGGCTCACACTGTGAAGGTAAAAGCTTAGTACCTGGGGATAACAACTCATTAACGGATTCAAAATCAAATTTAAAGTCATATATGGATTCAAAATTTTCTTCCACTAATGAGTCGATTATATCGACACAATTCACGCTCAAAATTTCACTGGGGTGGCTAATGGCATCGTAGAGCGTTAAATTTCACGATCTCCCCATCAAACTCCATTATGAGAGTTCCACTTGACGTCAATTTTAGTACTAATTGTATTTAAGGAATGGTCATCCCAACAAGAGATCTGAAGATCCGAACCATCCTCCTCCATTTTTATCACATAGAAATCTGAAGGAAAAATAAGTTCGTTAACTTTTACCAACACGTCCTCGAGGACTCCTTCGGGATACTGCACAGCACTGTCGCCAAGCGAATAATAACACCTATTTTGTCAAAAACACCGTTAAGTGATTCATAAATAGAATAGGGCATTACATTTATGGAGGCTCCTAGAGCACACATAGCCTTTTAATTCCCAAATGTCCTATTTTGCATGGTATTGCAAACATATCCTATCCTTACATTTTGCGGCATTTTTCTTTGTAACAACTGCTGAGACACATTTTCACCAACATTCACCCTTTCATTACACGTTAACTTTCGTTTGTTGGTGCAAAGCTCTTTAAGAAATTTAGCGTACTGGTATTTGCTTGATGGCATCCAACGATGGAATGTTGATTTGACGTTCCTAAATGTTTCGAGGATTTTCTTGTCCTGCTTACCTTTTAAACCTTTGGTGGAATCGTTAAAAATGGAGGTTGAATTATGGGCAATGGGGTTTCGTTCGGACTGTTCATCTTTTTGAGTTTTTTCAGGCGATTTCTTAGGCATGATTTACGTAGGGAATCAATTCGATACCTTTCCACTTGACGTCCTTTGTATTTGTGTTTTGCCTTGGGTTTGGTTACATTTTGTGACGACGACTTCCTTGAGAGTTCAATTTCTCAACCGATATGGTCAATTCTCTTATAGATGCCTCGGTTTTACATTGAAAATCAAGCATATTAGTTGCTAATTTATTGACCAAAGTTTCTAGAAATTACTTGAATCTTGTGGTCTTTGTGGAACTTCGGTTCGGTATGGTTGGTTGTATTGTGGGTTGGCCCCATAACTTAAGTTAGGGTGATCCCTCCATCACAGGTTGTAGGTATTAGAGTAAGGGTTGTATCGCCTCTGTGGTGGGCAGGAAAATTTCCCACTTGCTAAGTGAGCCATAGAATCATCGTACAAATGGGACATGCATCGGTTGTGTGCTCGGTGTAGCACATATTCCACATAACCGAAATTTGTCTTTGTTTTTTACGCAGAAGAGTATTCATCATATTTGTAAGTTTATCAAGTCTATCTTCTATGGAAGAATTACTTAGCTAGTGAACCCTTCTGGGAGGTTCAGGATTGGCTCGAAACTGCTGAGAATTTGCAGCCATTGTGGAAATCAAGTCCCTTGCTTGTTGGGGGGTCATATTGACCAACGCTCCTCCACTAGCGACATCTACCATATTCATTTTCATCGGTTTCAAACCTTCATAAAAGTATTGGAGGAGAGATTGTTCTGTTATACCATGTTGTGGGCAGCTCGCACACAACTTTTTAAACCGCTCCCAATAATCATAAAGAGTCTCTAGTTCTTTCTGCCTTATTCCCACGATTTCTCTTCTTAGCTCAGCTGCTCTAGATGCTGGGAAAAACCTGCTAAGAAATAAACGAGATAAATCAGCCCAAGTAGTTATAGATCCAGGGGGTAAATAAAATAACCATTCCCTAGCTGAATCTGCCAGGGAAAAAGGAAAAGCGCGTAATTTAATCTGATCCTCAGTTACGCCTTGAGGTTTCATACTCAGACAAACCATATGAAACTCCTTTAAGTGTTTATGGGGGTTTTCATTTTGTAACCCTCGAAAAGTTGGCGACAAGCGAATTAACCACGATTTGATTCAAAATCAGTATCCATAGTAGGATATGCAATGCACAATGGTGGTTGTTCCGTCGGAGCTTCGGCTAGTTGCCGAATCGTTTGAGCCATTGGTTCTTGTGCCAAATTAGGATTTTCGTCAACCCTAGCGTTGAACACTTCTTCAAATGGATCGACTTCTTCTGCTTTACTTTCAAGCGTTTGAGTAGGGTTTTTGTTAACCCTAGACTCTGCTTCATCGTTGTCCCTAATTCCTGGTGGTGGATTGCTCCGAGTCACTACCATCACCGATGGTATCTTTTCTTTAACTTAGTTTCTTTTCGATTGGCTTTTGCGTCTTTTCAATCTCGAATCAAATGCAAGAATGCAGGCGGATCTGGTCATAGAAAACAAAAACAAGATTAATCGTTCTGGATCCCCTAAGAACGGCACCAAAATTTGATCGTCGTTGAAAGCACCAAAATAATATCCTATTCCTAAAATAATAAAAATAACGATAAATGGGAAGTAGGGTCGAGTCCACGAGGATCGGATTATACAAATGTCTATTTTACGAAATCACAGAGAATCGTGCCCAAGAAAATGTCGTTCTGGAAAATAAAAAAGCGAAATTAATAATTTTGATGCGGGATAAAAGCAGAATATAAAGGAATTGAAATCGTGAAAGTAAATTGCGAAAATTAAAGGAAAAATAAAAGAGTTTAAAAAAGAGGGAGTTTCTTATTTGGCGAGATTCTAGCCTCCGGTTGTCTCGTTCCACCTTGGGTTCAATCTTCGGCTTTAGGATGACCCTTCTCTGCCCAAGTAAGCCAGTTATAGTGGAAGAGGACGCCTCGACCACCAACTCCAAGAGTTTAAACTTACGGTTTAGGGGCGACTCTAGCTTGCGATTGCTTTTGTGGAGTCACCTACGCTAGATCAACGTTTCTCAATGGCGAATCCGCCATTTTGTCTCTTGGGCTCGCTAACCTCGTGCGATGAAGCTCATACGTTGAAAGGGTTACTTTTAAAGGGACACAGACCAGGCGTCGACTCACATGTCTTGGAGAAACAATGAATACACAGGTGAGAAAGTTAAGTGCGGACTCTAGGCCTCAAGAACCTCTTTGGGGCGTTCGACAACCTTCGACTAGATGGATTTTAGTGGCTCATATTTGTGGTGGAAAAATAAATAAATATATAAGAATGAAAAAGAGAATTTTTATTGAAGGAAAATAATAAAGGAAGCACAAAAGATTTATGGGAGAAGAGTGTATAGAAAAAGATGAACACCCAAAATGAGTCACTTCATCCCCTATTTATAGTGCTCAGGTAGATGGAGTAGTTCTACTCAAACTCCCAAAGATAATTACAATTTAATTGAAGATAAATAGAGATAAATAAAGAAATTAAATAATCCTAAAGAATTATCCTAATATTAATTATCTTAATATAATTAAAATAGAGTTTGATAAAGCAAAGTCTCTTCTTTTTGCATTTCAATCCCTCTGCCTTCCATGTTTGCACTTTTGGCACCATCTTTTCCCTTTGTTACGCATTGGTCCATTTTTATCTCTAATTTCACAGTTTTGGCCCTCAATTTTGCTTTGGTCTCCAATTTAGTCCCTACGAGATAAAAGTCCATAGACAGCCCAAATTAGTAGAATCACACTCAAAATTAATATGCAATTAACACATAAAAACATGACATTCTAGAGTGTTATCAGTGTGAGAATTTAGTTTATGAGTTTATTATGTCCTAGTGAGCATATGAGTATCTGTGCCGGACGTTTATCTAGGCATATTTGCATATGAGTATGAAACATCATTCTTAAAATACATAAAAAAAATCGAAAACATTAAGCATACCTCATTCTAAAATGGATAATAAAACAGAACAGCCTCGTACAACAAAGTTCTATGACAAGACACAAAGTCCATGATTCTATCAACAACACATCACCCACAGCATTTGGGAAGTTAAAACACATAAACATGTCTCTTGGTATTATGTTATCTTAAGTTTAAGGGGCAGCTTTTACACTGCCATGGTTGGTGGCTGAGGTTTTGGGAAAATTCTTGCTAGAATTCTGCAACAGTTGCTAGAAAAAATAATAATTGTAATGTTAGTAAAGAAGTTGTGTAAATGATATAATATTGTTACCTAAGGGGAAATTCTGCGGTTGATCCATGGCTTCAAGCTTTAGCAGCTAAGAGAGTATAGTACCTTTCAAAAGAGATACTTTGAAAGCAGAAACTCGAGAGATCAATAAGTCCAAGAATAAAGCCCACAAAAATAATAATGCCACCATTGACTCCTCTATTTACTTGGAAACTTTAAAAAGCAAGCTTATGGGGGCCGCTCTACATTCTCCAAATACAACATAGAGACAGCCCTCACTGGTTTTTTCCAAGACATTGATTCAGATATTACGTGAAGGAGCTTTGAATTCTATGACCCATATGTTCCCCCTTTACTACCATTTCTTTCACTGCACTAACTGATCACCCTGCCTGCTTTTAAAACCTCAAAACATCTGTCATTTTCCTTGGTTTATCCGCTTGTTTTTCAGACCCTTGTAATCTGGACATCACTAATACCTATGGTAGTGCATGTTTCTAGTTTCTAATAATTCGGACATCACTGCTAACAACAGTGAAAATAACACATGGGACGGCTACTTTTTTCCCTTGCCAAAATCACTTCACTAGGGACCCAACATCATCTTCATCTTATACGAAAAACAACTATAGTCTGCAAGTCAGAACTTTCTTCTTCACATGGTTGTGTCCACCATTATGGACCCTGGTCTTGTGGACCGAAACCGAGCAATGAACATTGTTCAGAACATGCAACAAGTAAAAGAGTTTGCAGAATTTAGTAAATGATTCAATCCCTTTCCAGCTTGACCTGTTTTCTAATAATAATTCAACATTCATAGAGAATACAAAAGACCAAATATAATGGCATTGGCATTGAATTCACCTGTTTCTTACGGGGTAAAAGTCTAAGGGACATGAACAATTCTTACATAGCTTAATCTCCAAATTGTTTAAGTGATGTTAGCAGGCACATCTTTTCAGTACTTCTCCAAGTCCAGATTTCTCAACATACATTCGAGTGAAAGGTGACTCGGAAGCCTCGAGTTTGCGACAAGAGCTTCCAGCTAAGTTGAGTCTGAAAGATCAGAAACCGATATCCCAAGAAAGTAAATGATTGGTTTACAAAAAAACACAACAAGAACTTGGTTTTTATGACTATGTTGGATTGATAAAACCAGGGAACAACCCGACCTAGATTGAAAATGCCAAGTTGTCAACTAGCCCACCTGCTTTATCCTATATCCAGGGACTGAGATAAGGACACAGAACAGGCAAAACTTTACTTCCATCATTAGTTAGTCCAATTCCATATACAGTTTTTTTAGTACAATGATAGTGTAACTTAGACCTTTTAATGCACCCTATATGTCCAATGAGAAACTGACTTTTCAAGCTCATCAGGACATGATAATATGCCGTGTTTCTTGTTTGATTGAGATTCATCAAGCAGGAGAATTTCCCAAAGCTTCAGACAGAAAAAAAAGTGGGGAAAAGCTACAATTCAGAAACTGTTCAGGGATTCCATATATAAGAAAAAACCAAGAATGCTTTACAAAACAATCAATTTAAAGAAATACAGCAGTAGTACAATAAGTTTGCTCTTGATATCTATGAAATGAACACTTTTAAAAGGGCGTCAAAGCAAAATAAGTGTTTGCCTTTAAGGGATTTATGGGACTAATATTGACAATTTGGATTGATTTTTTTTTCTGTTTTCTGTTGGATCACATTCATATATATTGTGATTCGGGATGGATATGTATTGTGATTCTAACAAGTTCTGTTGTGCTAGCATCAATCACGTATTGTAGTTTCGAATATATGTGTATAATATTAATTGAAGCACTATAAATGCATGAATTCCTCACGATAATTACTGGTAGTAGTGAGCATTTTATTAATTAATAATGTCGACACACTTTGCTCTATTTATTGCAAATTTAAGTTGTCTATGTTAGAAAATGCAAATCTTACAAGGTAGATTGGAAAGAAGAAAACAAGGCTTGCATGAACAAGATGAATTTCTTTATTACCTATGGAACATTTATTTTTCCTCTGCTTACTTATATTAGTACTGCATGTTGGGCAAGGAATTGAGTCTTGCAATCGTTTTGGGTTAGTAGTATGTGCTTTACTTCTATACGTTTAGTGAGGAATTAGCATGTAGGCTTTATTTCATTGCAAGTTAGGATTCATTATATCATCAAAATCAATAACTGAGCCTTGCTTTGATTTTTGAAAATTTTAACTAACCAGAATGAATATAACAATGAGAAGAGGCAAAGAATTATTGGGCTATGCGATTGTAATAGATTATTACTTATACATGGGTATCTAATTATTTTAGCCCCATTTATCTCTAAGATCCATTGGGCCTTTATTCTCATTTCGGCTTTGTAACCCATTATTATTTAAGAGGGGATTTGATGGGAATCATGTCCCGCATACCAAATGGTGGCTCCCATATTTGGTGGGAGGGGGGAGATTAGCAACAAAGGAAGACAAATATTTAAATTCCCATCAAACAGTTAAATCTAGATTTTCAAAAAAAACTCAAATCAGAAAAAGATAGCTCGAGAAAATCTGAATCTAAATCAATTTGAGCTCAAAATAATTAGAGTCTAAGACTTGTCTAAGCCTAAGCCCATTATAGTTTGAGTTCGAGACCAATTTGAACCTAGACTCGAGATAGATCCAATCTAAAATTTGAAAAAACTCAATTTTATAACTAAATAGACCTTAATATAATATAATTATATGGCAACTGATAAAGCAGAGTAAAGGATCAATGTCAAGTTGTTGTGATCGAAAAGGAACAACATACAAGTGGCAAAATAAGATAACAAGAGAGAGAAAGAAGTAGCATTGTTTGAGTAAGGATCACTATTACTCTTTTTGGGTAAATAAGAAAGAGTTTGGATATTATTAGGATCCTTGGAACAAATTTGGTTAATGATAGACAAGATAAATTAGTAAAGAGATAATAAAAACAATTAACTAAAATGAAAAAATTTAAAATAAGAAGAATTTAATCAAGGATAATGATAGAAGAGAAGATAAAAAGATGACAAATTGATCCCTTAGAAATGTATATTTCACTAAAATTAATTAAGAATGAATGGTACTCGATCCTTCAAGCAACTCAAAGATTGGAGAATTTTCATTAATACTTTTTTTTTTAAATTCGACTAGATTAATGAATTCAAATCTTAAACAAAGAATAGCCCATATGTTGGATTGGGTTAACTTTAGCTAAGTAGGCCTAAGAAAATAAATAACAAAAACGGGTCGCCATCAAATTGGCCCATAAATTCAAAAATAAAAAACTGAACAGAAATAGTAAACCTATATCTATACTCCAGTCGTCAGGTACAACTGGCCATCATAATGATACTTTCAATTCATATCCTCGAGATAGCTGTAAAGCAATACCAGATTTTCTGAAAAAAAATCTTTTGCTTATCTGCTTTATTTCCAAAACGGAACCATTTCCTTTTCTTTCATTTCAAAAGTCACAAACTCTTCTTTTCCTCTTCCATTCTGATGGTCTTAGTCGTTTCTTCTTCTCTTTTAATCCGAAAGTCCCAAGCGACTCTGCTCCATTTCTCTTCTAATCGATCGTGGAATCTTTCCCTCCAGGTATCGCTCCTCGCCATTCTTGAGTGCTATTTTTGCTAATAAATGAGCGCATGTATTTTCTATCCTTAGGATGAAATGAAATCTGATTTCTTGGAAGTGTCTCTTTAGGCTTTGAATGTCACTGATAATTGCTCCGATATTTGATCTGTCACGATCTGCACTTTGACATTTTGTTATTACCATTCTCGAGTCTACTAGTATGTCCAGAGTATGAAAACCCATATGAATCCCTAATTTTGTTGCTTGAAATCCTGCATGTGCTTCCGCCGCAAATGGAGATGCAACATTGAAATGAAGAGTCGATTTTGATGCTACGATTCTATCCCCTCATATTTAACAACTAGGCCTAATGTAGATTTGAAATTTTGTAGGTCAAAAGCCGCATCAAAATAGATAGCCACATTCACCCTCTGCATGTTCTGTATGGGTCTTGTATTTGCTTCCAAGATAAGTACTTTGTCCTCTATACCATCCAACTTTGAAATGTAACTGGTAACTTATTTTGAGATATCCCGACTAGTGCTTGATTTGCCTTCTTAGATTAACTTGTTTCTGTTTGTCCAGATTAACCAGAGTCCGCAACAAAAGATTCTACATTGCTCGTTCGTCCCTTGATTGAAAACCCAGGTAAGCCAATTCCAAAAATCTAGATTGCTATTATTAAGAACCCATGAGAAGTTTAAATGTCTCCACACTTCCTTCGTTGTAGGGCATAATCGAAAAACGTAGTTACTGTCTTCTTCACCTTGATGACATCTAATACACTGATCCTCAACCATTACTCTTCTCATCTTCAAATTAAAAAAAGTGGGGATGTAATTCCACGAAATTTTCCACATTGTAATTTTGATTTTCGAAGGCATGTATAGGTTCCACAATTTCTTGTAAACATTTTTAGTATCAGCCTGTATATAATTACTAGGATTCAATATAGTATCCTGTAATAGTTTATAGGCACTTCTCACTGAGAAGTTTCTAAATAACTCCCCTCTCCACACTTGAAAGTCTTCATGGGTGGACTTTGCTAATGAAATTTGCAGTATTTTCCTAGCAATATGCGTATGAAAGGTACGGACAATCAATTCACTCTTCCAAGTTCTACAATCTTCATCGATTAAGTCGTATACTAATCTGATATTTTTATTTCTACTGTGATTTTGTATTCTATCTTCTTCCTTACCCGTCACCCAGAGATCGGTCCACACTGATATATGTCTTCCTTACCAACCCTCCAGCATAATCCTTCCTCTAGAAGTCTTTTTGCTGACCAAACACTTCTCTAGGTAAGTGAAGGTAAGTTACCTAAAGAAGCATTTAAGAAATTTGTATTCAGGTAATACTTAGCTTTTAAAATACGGGCTAACAAAGAATTTGGATAATTAATAAGACGCCAACCCTGTCTAGCTAGTAATGCAATATTAAATTTATCAAAACTTCGGAAACCCAAACCACCCACTTCTTTCAGCGAGCAAATATCCTTCCAAGCACACCAAGGAATCCCCTTTTTCCCCTATTTTTTTGCCACCAAAATTTTACAATTATACCCTCCAATTCCGTGCATAAAGATTTAGGAAGCAAAAAACATGCCATTGAATAGGTTGGTATAGGCTGTAAAACAGCTTTGATAAAAACCTCCTTACCTCATTGTGAGAGATATTTGATACTCCAATTATCTATTCGTTACTGTAGTCTATCTTTCAAATTCTAAAAAGATTCTTTCTTTCTTCTACCCACCAGATTAGGTAACCCTAGATATCTTTCCGGATCGTTTGAGCTTCGTACCCTTAGCACTCTAGTAATTGTTCTTCTATCTTTACCCTGCGTATTATTGCTGAAAAAAATTGTTGATTTTGAATAATTAACTTTTTGGCCCAAGCAAACTTCATATTCATGTAGAATCTGTTTCAAAGAAATTGCGCTCCTTTCAGTAGCTTCCCCAAACAACATGCAGTCATCTATAAAAAGTAGGTGAGAAACCTACGGCCCACCTCTACTTGCCTTGACTCCTCTCACTTTTTTTTCCTTTATTCCTAGCTTCATAAGACTAGAGAGACCTTCTCCGCAAAATAAGAATAAGAACGTGCTCAACGGGTCTCCCTGTCTTAATCCTCTAGAAAGGAAAAATATTTCCCTATTATACTCATTTAAAACCACTGAATAAGATATTGTAGTAACGCATTTCATTAGTAAGGCCACCCATTCTAAATCAAATCCCAATTTCATCATTATTTCTTCCACAAAGTTCAATTCGACCCTATCATATGCCTTACTCATATCCAATTTTACTGCCATAAATCTTTTTTCTCGCCCTCTTATGTCTCAAAGTGTAAAGTTGTTCATAAGCAAGCAAAATGTTATCCGAAATCAATCTCCGGGGACAAAAGCACTTTGTGCTAGATCAATGCATTTGTCTAATACGTTTCGAATGTGATTTGCCATAGCTTTGTCCATCAATTTATAGATGACGCTACACAAGCTGATAGGCCTGAAATGCGTTATATCCACTGGATTTGAATTCTTTGGAATTAACACAATATTAGTTTTATTGATTGAGCCGATATCCATACCTCCTTTCAGATGAGCGAGGCAAAAAGTAGTAACATCTTCCCTAATAATTGCCCAACACTTCTGATAAAATACCACCGAAAATCTATCCTCTCCTGGTGCTTTTGTAGGACCTAATTCTGCCAAAGGCTTCTGAATCTCCTCCTTTGTATATATCACATTTAGCTTTGAATTATCTTCATCTGAAATACAATGAGTAATTCCTGATAAAATATGCTCATAATTTCCTCTTCTTCCAACAGAAAATAATTGTTGAAAATATGATCTGGCTATCAACTCCATTTTTCGTATTTCATCTATTTCCCTCCCATCATCTTATTGCATCTTACGAATCAGATTTCTCTGTCATTTCTGTGTTGCTTGTTTGTGGAAGAAAGCGGTATTTTTATCCCAAGTTTTAGCCAATTAACCCGCGCCCTTTGTTCCCAATAACGCTCATCCTTTTTTATCTTAAAATTGAGATAAATTCTTGTATCAATAAGACTTGCCAAATTATCCTTATTTCTCTCAGCTTCTAGCAACTAAACCAATGTAACACCCTTACCGTGTTCGACATCGAACAGGGTACGAGGCATTACCGAAACAAAACACATACAATCGTACTAAACCGAGACATAAAATTTACATCCAAATTTAAAAATTTCTAATTTTCATCACACACTCATTCAACCTAGTCATGCATCTCATAAATTGTATTATCATAAACACATATAACTTGATCAGTAATAGCTAACATCGATGGCCTTATACAAAATGAGCTATCAAATAACATAGGCCATCATTTTAGGCCAAATCAATTATGACACATAACAAAACAACCAAGTCCTCTATACATGCCATAATTCAAAATATTAATTTCAAAATACCAAAAGAGTGTTGATAGTGTGGATGGATCTCCGACAAATCTCCGAATCCTGAGCTAGCTTGATGATACTATAAAACAAGGGAAAAGAGAAAGGAGTAAGCATATAGCTTAGTAAGTAAGTATGTAAATAATAAAAAATTTTATTAACATGACTTTAACAATCCTCATAATATGTTCTCAAGATAATGCAATCATAATTACACATAGTTCCACCATTTACTCATGTTTATCTTAAGCTGTCTACTTGAGTCACAGTCACTAAATTATTTATATCTTGAGCTACAGAACTCCAAATTAAGATCCGTTAATTTTTCCTGAAACTAGACTCAAATATCTTCTTACCATAAAATTTTCAGAATTTTTGGTTTAGCCAATAAGTACAGTTTATTCTTTAAAGTATCCCTGTTCTATTGTCTAACAGTTTTGACCTTTCTTAACTAAAAATAAATTATCTCATTGTACAGAATTCAAATGATGTTACCGTTTATTTCTAATAAATTCAAGGATATAAATTTTATCCCATTATTATTTTTTACAATTTTAATGAATTTCTAAAGTCGAATAGGGATTACGAAATCATTTGACTCTATCTCACCAAAATTCAAATATCTCGAATATAAAATTAGTTTGCTTACATCGTTTCTTTTATGCGAAAATATACTCAATAATATTTAATTTCATAACTTATTCAAATTCTAATTCAATTTCCACCATTTTGGTGATTTTCAAAGACATATAACTCTGCTGTCCAAAATTGTTTTATTTCTAAATTTCACTCTTTCATGTTTTCTATATAGTAACTTTCATTCTAACACTTACTCAGTATCAATCTTACCAATGTTCTATCACATATCGAGCACATTGCTCATAAGTTTACTTATATACCTACACTTATTCATCACATAATCACGATCATTTACACTTAGTAATTTCCGTTGAACACATCGAATATTGCACATAGTGCCACACTTGTAGCCAAAGCTACTTCACATCACTTATCACACATAGGCTCGTTCTTGAGCTATTCACATTCATGATGCTGCTCACACAAGTTTATCGGTCATACGTAACTACTCAGTCTTTGCTCACACAAGTCGTCGGTATCCGCAACACATACGAGGATTACCTAGCCACTGGTAGAACTTATAAGACCAACACCGTTTCACATAACCACAATCTAAATTCTGCTTTCACAAGTCAGTTTGCCGGTCAATACGTAACTACTCGGTCTGCATTTCGCGGAAGGTATCGAGTATCCGTAACACATGTCGAATAACTCAGCCACCGGTAGAACGTACGGACCAGCACTTGGATCACTTATTTCACTTAGATTTCACATAGGTTTCTAGTGAACATGTCACTCGTATCCATTTTTATTCCTAAGGTTCAACCAGGAAATTTTTTACTTGTCGATATTTTGTCAATTACATCAAATATTCAGCCACAATTCATACTATTTATCAAAATATGAAAATGTAAGTAAAAATGATGCATTATTTACATACAAACTTATCGCGATGCAAAATATGACGAATTTGCAATTTAGTCCACAACCTTTTATTTTCCCCGCTTAAGGTCAATTCATTGTCTTTCTTGATAATCGAGCTTGGAAGCTTGAAAAATCATAGCTATGTCTTCCTCATGTGAATTTCGGCCAAGGGGTTGAAGATGAGCAAAAATTGGCTTTTAATTTTGTTTTTAATTCATTTTAATCACCAAATGACTAAAATACCCTTAACTTAAAAATATTCTATTTCACCTATTTGATGTCCATTTTTTGTCCAAAAAGTTAACCAATGGTCTAGTTACCTTTTAAGGACCTCCAGTTTAAAATTTCATAGTAATTAGACACCTCTAGCTTCTAGAACTCAAGTTTTACACTTTTTACAATTTAGTCCTTTTGACTAAATTGAGTGCTCAAACATCAAAATTTTTGAACGAAATTTTTACAAAATAATTCCATAAAAATGTAGATCATAAAAATATAAGAATATTAATTTTTCCTCATCGAATTTGTGGTCTCAAAACCACTATTCCGACTAGGCCCAAAGTCGGGCTGTTACAACCAATTTAGAAGTTAACATCTTTTTCTTCTATTCTCTGTTATATCGGATCTGACCGACCCATCGCTTCAAGCCTCTTTTCACACTTTCTAGCTTA
This sequence comes from Gossypium rotundifolium, assembly GCA_025506655.1. Lineage (NCBI taxonomy): Eukaryota > Viridiplantae > Streptophyta > Magnoliopsida > Malvales > Malvaceae > Gossypium > Gossypium rotundifolium. The sequence continues at coordinate 162,889,448 of CP106732.1, read as the reverse complement.
CTTAATAAATATCCCGTAGGATTTTCGCAGATATTTTTGACCTTAATAAAGAAAAACTCCTCCAAAACCCACCATGCTTAAAAATTGAAACTTTTATGAATTCTCCCTTATCCTTCTTCTTTATGTTAACTAGTAATGGGCAATGATCTGAAAACGTATGTGGAATATGCTGAAGCTGAAATTCAGGAAATAAATGAAACCATTCTTCAGTCACCACACCCCTGTCTAATCGTTCTTGAATATTAGTTTATGGCAGATTTCCATTTCCCAAGTAAACTAGTTTCCAGTAAAACCCATATCCAACAAATTATACTCCTCCAAAGCTTCCATTCTTCCTTCTTCTCAAGGTAGACCACCTTTTTTTTCAAAGCCATATAAAATTTTGTTAAAGTCCTCCCAAATCATCCATGGTAGCTCTCCAACCATACCTAGATGATGTAAAAGATTCCATGCATCAGGTCTATCTTGTGAGTAAGGGGACCCATAAAAACTAGTAAACCTCCATTTGTGCCCTTCCTCCACTTCATCTATGATCACATCAATATGTCTTTGCAAAAACTTTGAACCTGAATATTGTTATCTCCACGCCAAGCCAAACATAGTCCACCTCTAGATCCGTTTGAGTCAACATCGATACCATTCAAGAACCCACAGCTTCTTCGAACTCGTTCCATCTAACTCCTACAAATTTTTGTCTCCATAAAGAAGACCACTTGGGGATTATATAACTTCGGGCATGCCGAAGTCTTCAATTTTCCATGGACTCCCCAATCTACAAAAGTTCCAGCTTAAGATTTTCATTGCACCCGGTTGGCTTGCCTCTTGGCATCCGCCAATGATAGATGACTAACTTCCATTACCCTCCTATTTTTACCGCCAAAGTGTTAGTCTCTTCTTTGGCCAGTATGTCTTCAATCTCTCCCTATTCCTCTTTTTATCCTCCTCACCAATTAGCACCCCATCTTCAAAATCATGTTCCATTAAAGTATGAATCTAACTCTCACTCAAATTTCCACCTTCTTTCCATGGAATAGATACCCTCCCTTCCAAATTAATCCCAATATAGGATCTAGATTATTCCTATTGCCCATGTTTTTCGCTAAACCCCTTAGATTATTCCCCAAAATTTACCTTCCCTCGCCATTTCCCCCCCACTCCCCCTCTCCTTCTTCCCGAAGCCACACGCTAGTCATCGTTAAATCTTGGCGAGATTGTGCCCTTAATGATAAGTCCCATCCCATCTCGGCAACTTCCACTCCTAATGTCATCCTTGCATCACAAAAAGAATCATTATGGCCCAAACGACCACAATAAAAGTAAAAAAGTGATAATATTTCATATATAAATCTAACGTATGAGCACTTTCCATAACACATTATCTGTTTTTTCCTCTTCAAAGGTGACGGTATATCAATTTTAACTCTTATTCTCATAAAATTTCTATTTTCTTTTCCCAGATTTGAACCATCATACTCCATGAAATTGCCTATAAAATTACCCATTTGAATTGCTAGATTTTTCGAGAAAAAACTAACAGGAACATCATGTAATTGAACCCAAAAAGGGGAACAAATTAATGGGACTTTCAAAGGGTCCTCCCTCCATTACAACTTATGGAGAACCAATAAATGGTTATTAAAAGTCCATGGTGAGCCCTTTATAACCCTCTCCAAATCTATAACATGAAAAAATTAAAATAAATACCTTTTCTTCCCCAGATCTCTAATTTGAACCCTTCGAACGGGATGCCACAGATATGCCATAGTGCTTTTCATTGCTGGGAAGTGTATAATACTAGCTGTTAAGAAACACCCCACCAATCGAAAACCTCCCACTTCTCCATCCGTATAAGCTCCAACTTGTACTTGTAGAACTGCTTCTTCCTCCTCATTGAGCATTAACCCCGCGAAATCTACCTCCATAATAGTACGTAAAGTAATTGTTTGAATCAATTTGCTAAAGCAAGAAAGAAAATTAAAGAAAAATCACTGCCGTCATGCCAATACCAATAGAAACAAGAAAACCCTAAAACTACCCCAGAGAGTAGCAGAGACGTGCTAAATTAGCAGATTTTTTTAATTAAGTTAATTTTCACTAATACTTTAAATAAAATAGAATTGAAACTTTTTTTTTAAGTAGAGAATATTAAAGAAGAATTTAAAATTTATCAAAGTGAAAAGTGTTCACAAAATGAAGAGGCATTTGAAACTCTCATGGATAAAAGATAATATCCTTTCAAAAGAGTTTAAATCAACTTAAAATTTTTAAAATCAAAATAAAACAATCAACTAGGAACAACCCAAATTCATCTAATTGACAAGGGAATAGATAATGGGGTATTTTATTAAAAAAGTCTATTTCCAACATTATTTATGGAAATGGGCTACTTAAAACATTATTTATTGGAATGGTCCAAAAAACACAAAACGCACATACATGGAAGCATTTTTAGGAGAAAAGCGTAGAAAAGCACGCTAACGGGGATGCGCTTTACTTCATGTCAGCAAAAGCGCTTTAGCCCGTGCTTAGACTAAATTTTCAAAAATGTATTTTTTTAAATATTACAAAAATAGACCAATTTTTTTAAAATTTATGAGAAAAAGCTTTTATAAAAACCCAAAGTGGCTACACTTTTTTTTTTTTTGGTACCATCAATTAAGGTAGAAATAAAACTTACAAAACATATAATTATATAGACTCAAAGTCTCATTTCACTTATTTCCTTAAGCAATGTGTGATGTGAGATATGTGTATATATAGACTCATGAATAGGTTTGCAGCTTGTTCGTAGACAATGTGAAATTCTTTCCTCTTTTAACTAACAACATAAAATTAAAGGCTACACCATATTTTATATTTTTTTGTATTTTTAGACCATTCTAATAAATAATATTTTAAGTGGCTCATTTTTATAAATAATGTTGGAAATGAGTTCTTTTTTTTAATAAAATACCCTAGATAATGGACCCAATTTTACAACATTTTAACCGCTGAATAACTAAAAAATAAAAGCAAACTAAATTAATTGGGCCTAACTACAAATAAGGCCCAAAAGAAAACTAACTAAAACCTAATAATCTACATAAATCCCAAATGGGCTTGATCTTTATTGGGTGGTTTTTGGGCTGCCTTCTTTACAATTTATTAAAACCTTCTATTCAGGTTCACTTTTAAAATTCCATTCAAAAACTCGTAGAAGTTGATTAATTTTTAAACTTGAAAATTAGTAATTTCAATGAATTTAAGTTAGATATAATATTAAATTTAATCCTTAACACTGGTATATATCTTTTAATTTGGTCTTTATTTTTTTTGAGTTAAATTTGACCTCAACCATTTTAAAAACTAAATTTAATCATCAATCTTTTGAAAAAAGAGTTGAATTGATGTTTTATAAATGAAAATGTTGACTAAAATATTAAATTTTTATGCATAAAAGTTTCAATGGCAATTAACGTGTATTTTGTGCTAATATTTTTAAATTTTTATGAATTTCTTTAATTCTTTTTAATTTTGATTTATTTTTTAATTTTAAATTATTTGTTAACATATCATATATAACAAATAGTGTCATGTTAGTATAAAGTGTAATGGACTACCACATAGGATGCCACACCAATTTCATTAAATAATTAATATTTTATTAATATTTCTATTAAAGAAAAGCAATTGCATGTATCAATAATATTTAAAATAAATAATAATTATTTAATGATATCATTACCAATATCCACCATTAATCACGTAATAAATTTAGTAACACATAAATCCCTCAACAAACAACAACTAAAAATAGAAAGCATCATTATAAATGTAAGAGTTAAAGAAATTAAGGTATAGAGATAGTGAATGAAGCCTACAAATAATAGATTACCCAATAGAAATCTTCTCAAATCTAGGATCTTTAGAATATCGTGACTTCACCTACAATCGATGTTTCCCAGCCCCAACACAAAGACGGTTAGGCCCTAGCGCCACCAAGATCGCGTCCCAGCGCAAACAAGCCCCCCATTCGATGTTTGAACGCACACTGACGTCCTTCCACGTCCCTGCGTTGATGGAGACCCTCTCGACTCATATTTTGGCGTGTTTTTGGTGGAGGTACAGCCCGAACTCAAGTTTTAAAGGTATTTTGGTATTCTAAAATTTTAATAGTTGATATTATACCCTATATTTGATCTCTCTAAAGTCGTTTCACTCGGTTTAGTTGTCTTTCAATTTTTCTTCGAAATCAAGCGTAATAAAAGAAAAGTTTCTACAACAGATCAGGGAGTGACTTCAAAAATTTGAGGAGACTATTTCAATTTGTTATTTAATTTTCTTTTCTCGTTAAATTCTCGTTAATTGGATTTATTTGTAGAACACATAGATAAGATTAGACCTGATCATGCGTCAAGTCACCTGCCCAAGTCCAAAGGCCCGCCTGAAAAGTGAGAGGGCTTAGGCGAAAATATAAACTCAAAAAATAGGTTTGGACAAACAATAAGACCCGTTTTCTAAACAGGCTATGCCTAGCCAAGCCTAGCCTAGTCTAGCCAATTTGACTAAATTTTTTTTATTATTGTTTTGCTACTATTTCACTATTATATTACTACTATTTTGTTGTTATTGTTTAGATATTGTATAACTATTATTTTGTTGTTAATTTTACTAGTAATTTAGAGGCATTTGCTTATTAAGTTGCAACTATATTAGTGTTATTTAAGTACAAAGACTTTTTTAATGTATTTTTAATTTGTTGGGAATATTTATTTTAATATTTTTAGTGTATTTGATGTATTATATTTTTTAAATTTATTTTATATAAAAATAATCTAAAAAAATTAATATTGGTGGGTCAAGTCGGACTTAGGTTTAGCATTTTTATCTAGGATGAGTTTGGGCAAAATTTAGACCCATTTTCGAGTCGGCCAGGCTTGAACCTAAATTTTTGCATCGACCCAGCTCAAACCTAGCCCGACACTTGATCAAGTTTAGACAAGAGTGATAGATGCGATTGTGAATTTAATTCTTGAACTATAGTCAGTATCACCCCACTTGATAGAACAAGTCATTGATGCTTTGAGAGGAACAAAGGATGAGTCTACTTCAATATATTTTCTGAACACATAAACAGGAAAGTGTCCTAATTATTCACTTAATTTTGAAACATTGAGGATAATGTTCGATTTAAGTGTGAGGGAGTCGAGTCGAGATAATCTAGTTTGCATGATTTTTTTAGTTAGTCCTTTTTTATATTTTGGCATGTTTTATTTTAATTTGATTTATTTTTCATCTTTTTTATTGGTGTTTTTGTATACCAATATGATACAAATTTAAAAAAATATTTTAGTGCAGGCCATTAGGTTCCCAAAGTTAAAAAATTAATTTTTTAAAAGCCTGACACAATTATTAAATAATCATGAGACCAAACACTAGATAGTGCCGGCCATTAAGTTTCCAAAATCTTAGCTTACTGTTCATTTCTTGTTTCTAAATCTTGATATTTTTATAAATATCAAAATTTATTAGATTAGACCGGTAAAATAGCGAATCTCAATGGAGCACTAAAACATGTGGAGCCATCGGCTGCGATGACCCGGGTCATTTCCAAACTCCTTTAGTTGTTAAAGTCTTCCACTCATTTCACCGTGGAAAACAACACCCTACCTTAAATTAAAACTATTAACATTACTATTTTTATTAATTTAATTTCACTCTTAATTTTAAAAATAAATTTAATTATCAATCTTTTAAAAAATTCGTGTACTTTATATTATTTTTATATTTTTAATTTCATATAATGTACACAACGTTTCAATTACTATTTTGTTGAAAAATTATTAGACGAAATTGACAAATATATATATATATATATATAAATGTTAACAACTACTTAAAATTCCAGAAGAGACTGTTTTCCCACAGGGTTGTTAAAGTCAATTTCTTAGAAATTTCATTTCACACGTGATACAAGCATTATGAATTGTGTATATATCATTAAATCAAAAACTCAATTACTAACTTGCCCATGTACAATCCAAATAAATGAAGACAGCTAGTTTCCGAGAAGGAACACGTGGGCCCTCGAAACTTTTCTCATTATGATTGTCTATAAAAAGCCTAGTCATTTCCATTCCTGCACAATCAGCTCTAATATTCACTTCTTCATCACTTCCACCACAACCTCCCTCTTATATCCTATGGAATCCCCATCTTGGGTTTCTTACTTAACCGCATGGATTGCCACTCTAGCCCTCATCCTCCTCTCCCTCCGTTTACGCCCCCGTCGAAAACTCAACTTGCCACCTGGCCCAAAACCATGGCCCGTAATTGGGAACCTTGACCTCATTGGTTCACTTCCCCACAGATCAATCCATGCCGTCTCCCAAAAATATGGTCCACTCATGCAACTCAAATTCGGATCGTTCCCTGTTGTCGTGGCCTCTTCGGTTGAAATGGCCAAAGCCTTCCTTAAAACCCATGATGTTATCTTTGCTGGTCGACCCAAGATCGCGGCAGGAGAATACACTACTTACAATTACTCTGATATTACTTGGTCACCGTACGGACCATACTGGCGTCAAGCTCGAAAAATGTGCATGACAGAACTTTTTAGTGCAAAACGCCTTGAGTCATACGAGTATATCCGAAGAGAAGAAATGAAATTGTTGCTAAAAGGGTTGTACGAATCATCCGGTGTCCCAATTGTTTTGAAAGATCATCTTTCAGATTTGAGTCTTAATGTAATAAGTAGGATGGTGTTCGGGAAAAAGTATACAGAGGGGACCGGTGAAAATGAGATTGTGACCCCGAAGGAGTTCAAGGAGATGCTTGATGAGTTATTCCTACTTAACGGAGTATTGGACATCGGGGACTCGATTCCCTGGCTAAGGTTCTTGGATTTGCAAGGCAATATTAAGAGAATGAAGGCCTTGAGCAAGAAGTTCGACAAATTCTTGGAGCATGTTTTGGATGAACATAACGCTAGGCGAAGAGATGTTAAAGATTATGTTGCCAAGGATATGGTGGATGTGCTTCTGCAACTTGCTGATGATCCCAATCTTGATGTCAAGCTTGAAAGGCATGGAGTCAAGGCATTTAGTCAGGTCATAATTCATTTACTAGATTCTCTCTCTTTTCCAAGTATAATTTTTTGAGCGTAATGTCAAATGTAATGTCAAATTTAACCCTTAATGTTTATATTTTTATCAATTTAACCCTTATTCTTTTTTAATTAAATTTGACCCTTAACCTTTTAAAAAGAGTCAAATTTATCAATTAACTTTTCAAAAGTAGCCGAATTGTTGTTTTTTTAACAACAATACTAACTAGAATATTAAAATTTTAAACATATTAGCCCACATATTATTATCTTTTGAACTTTTTATTTACCATTTAAAACTTGTTGTATTAATGTTTTAGTTTATTCATGACGAGAGCAAAAGAATCATGTGATTTTTATTGTACTGTTTTGTTTTGTTTTGTTTCCTAACATAAAATTTACACCAAATGCCAAAAGAAAAGAAAAAAATCATTTGTGTAGAACGTGAGCTAATACTTGATGTTTCAGGACTTGATAGCTGGAGGGACCGAGAGTTCAGCAGTGACTGTGGAATGGACAATTTCAGAGATGTTGAAAAGGCCAGAAATATTTGCCAAGGCTACAGAAGAACTAGACAGGGTAATTGGCAGGGAAAGATGGGTAGAAGAAAGGGACATTGTGAACCTACCTTACATCGACTCAATTGCCAAAGAGACCATGCGTTTGCACCCTGTGGCACCCCTGCTAGTGCCTCGCATGACCCGTGAAGATTGTCAAGTAGATGGTTACGACATTCTCAAGGGCACTAGAGCTCTTGTAAATGTGTGGACAATTGGGAGAGACCCCACGGTTTGGGATAACCCCGATGAATTTTGCCCTGAGAGATTCATTGACAAGACCATTGATGTGAAAGGTCATGATTTTCAACTGTTGCCATTTGGGGCTGGGAGGAGGATGTGCCCTGGATATCCTCTCGGGATTAAGGTCATTCAAGCAAGTTTGGCTAATCTTTTACATGGATTTACTTGGAAGTTGCCTGGTAACATGACAAAAGAAGATCTCGATATGGAGGAGATCTTTGGCCTCTCCACCCCAAAAAAATGTCCACTCCAAGCTGTGGCACTGCCTAAGCTCCCACTTCATATGTACTCCCACTGATATATATATATATATATATATATATATATATATATTATTTTAAGGCTATTAAAAATAATTCAGAGTATGAGAAGAGAAACAAACAAGCAGAGAAAAAAAAAGGAAGAAAAATACAAGTGATGGTGAGTGCTTTGCCTTTTAGTGGCAGACAGCTATTTATGCAATCTTTTTTCTCTTTTCCACCTTCAATGAGTTGTTGGCATGTCACTGAATTATGCACTAATTAAAACTTATTTATAGTGTCCTATTCTGGCTTCTTTATCCCAATAATATTAGAAAAAAGGAAAACACCAATCCAGTACACAGTTTTTAACAATCCCTAAACTTTAATTTGATTTTTTTTTTTAATTTCACTGGTTTCCCTAAGCAAAACTTGTTCTATTTCGTTAGTTGTTAAAAACCGTGTACCAGATTGGTATTTTTTTTTATTTCTTGGTATTATTGGGATAAAAAAGCCGTCAAATTCAACTATTACCCCCTATGATATAGGTAAGTTTCAGATTCAATCACTAAACTTTAATTTGATATTTTTAGTTTATGTACTTTTCAAACTTTGAAATTTCAGTCCTGACCTAAACGGTAACTGTTTAATACGATAAGTTAAATTCTAACATTTTCTAAATCTTTTATGAAAAATACATTATCACATGTATAATATCATATCAACATGCCATTTTCACATGATACGAAAGAAAGAAAGAAAAACATATAAATTTAGTTAATAGATTTAGGGTTTAGCAAATAAAACCTAAAGTTCATGGAACAATATGTACTATTTGCATGTGAGGGACATCGTCACCTCAATATCCTTCATCTGAAGATCTTGTTAATGCTTTTTCTTATCAAATGTTCATTAGGTAAACAGAAGGAGAGAAAGGAGGAAGAAATAAATTAACTCGTATTTGAGCACTGTAAAAGGCCCAAATTGCCAGGGGCTCATTTTTACAACCCATTAAACAAGCCCACTTTACAAGCCCAATTTCTAAAACAAAACCCTAGCCCAACACCCAAATGGAAAACAAAAACAACAAACCCTAGGTGCACCTAGGTCTTCTTCTCCTCCACCCATGTCACCTCTCGACCCACCGACCACCGTCCCATCACCACTTGCTCCCCATAACACGCAAACAAAAGGAAATGCAGCAAGACAATAGCAGAAAATATCGATTGTATTTTTGTTGGAGCATTTTCAAATATTTATAGTTTTTAAAACTATAAATGAATGTATAATTAAATGAATAATAATGTTTTATTTTAAAAACATTATTATTCCGTAAAATACCTATTGATTAAAGATGTCTCTATGAAGAGACATGAAAATTCTATAAATAGGAATCGATTTCATTTGGAGATATACCAACAAAAATTCTAATATTCTTTCTCTTCCTTCATTATCTAATATTGTTAGATTGTTCTATAAAGTATTACTGCAGAAATCCTTTATAGAAATTGGTTTTCTTGTCATACATTACTCAGTGTGTAGTGGGCTATTCTCGTCAGTGCAAAACGCAAATAGCCATTGGCTTCATTGTATCCTCGAGGTTAATTTTCCTGGAACTCGTTTGCACACCGAAGATAGGTGGGGGCGAATATAACCTTAAAGATAGTGATTTGATACACGCCTTGGAGCCTTGTCCTATTTCTTCTTCTCGCTTCGAAGTTTTCGTTCGTGTGTTCGAGATTTTCCTCACCGGAGTTTTGTACTAACAATTTTAAGGTTATATCCACAAGGACTACCGCAACTCACGAAAGTGGAACACTAAGGGAGTTGGCTTCCAATTTTGTCAAACTTGATCGGTTTGATGGTGGCAATTTTCGACGATGGCGTAAAAAGATGCACTTCTTATTATCAACTTTGAAGATTGCATATGTTTTGGATACCCCAAGACACGAGGAGACCGAAACGAATCATTCTTTGCGGCCGAGAAAGACAAAAATGGGACAATCTCGATTACATGTGCATGGGCCACATATTGAATGGTTTATCGATGGTTTGTTCGACACCTACCAAAATGAGGTCACCGCTAAAGAATTATGGGACAAATTGGAGACAAGATACATGACCAAGATGTTACAAGTAAGAAATTTCTTCTCGGTCGTTTCAATAATTATCAAATGATTGATGGTCGCTCGTTATGGAACAATTTCGTGATATTGAAAAGATGTTGAATCAATTCAAATAATATGATATGAAAATGGATGAAATGATTGTTGTATCCTCCATAATAGACAAACTTCCTCCATCTTGGAAAGACTTTAAAAGAAGTCTAAAACATAAGAAAGAGGAAATATCTCTTGAGGCTTTGGCAAATCATCTTCGTATTGAAGAAGAATATCGAAAGCAAGATCGAATCTAAATTCGAAAATGCCAAAGTGCATGTTACTGAGGAAGTATGACTACTAAACCATTCAAGAGAAAGTTCAAAGCAGTGATAGAGCACCTAAGTTTAAAAAGAAACAAAAGGGCTCATGCTATCATTGTGGTAAGTGGGACATTTCAAGAATGAATGTCGATTCTTAAAGGAGAAATCATCTTCTAAGGCGGTAATAACGAAAAGTTCATTGCAATGATATCCGAAATTAATATGGCACAAGATGATAATACATGGTGGATTGATCTTGGAGCAACCAAACACGTGTGCAAAGACAAAAGCATGTTCACAAAGTTTACACAATGTGAAAATGACAATGTCTTGTATATGGGAAATTCTTCCACCGCAGAATCAAAAGCAAAGGGTCATTGAACTGCAATTCACTTCGGAAAGGTTTTAACCTTAAATGATGTATATTATGTACCGAAGTTAGAAAGAATTTAGTGTCCGGAAGTCATTAAATAAGTTTGGTTTCAAACTTGTTTTGAGGCGAATAAATTTATTTTGTCTAAGGGAGGAATTTTAGTAGGAAAGGGTATATGTATGAGAGTATGTTCAAACTAAATATTATCAATAAAAATGAAAATACTATTTCGCTTATATGGTTGAATCTTTTGTTTATGGCATTATAGATTAGGTCATTTGAATTATAGAAAATTGAATGACATGTATAAGTTAGATTTAATTCTGCTTTTAATAATAATATTGAAAATGCAATACATGTATGTTGACTAAAATTACAAGAAACCCTTTCCCTAAGGTTAAAAGAAAACAAAATTGCTTGATTTGATACATAGTGATTTATGTGACATGCATAATACTCCTACATTAGGTGGAAAGAAATATTTTGTTACTTTTATTGATGATTGTTCTAAATATTGTTATATATATTTATTAAATTAGCCATTGATCTAAAGAAGCGAATGGTTAAGAAATTTGCTTTATGATGTACCTTTATGGCCTAAGCCAATTTCACCTATTTCTATCTGTTGTGATAGTGAGGCTACTCTAGCAAAGGCATATAGCCAAGTATATAATGGAAAGTCTAGACACATTGGATTAAGACATAGTTATGTCGGACAATTAATCTCGATGGAGTGATCACTATTAATTATGTGAGGTCAAGTGAAAATTTGGCGATCCTTTGACAAAAAGTCTTGCTAGAGATGCGATAAAAGGACCTCAAAAGGGATGGGACTCAAGCCCATTAATTAGAATCATCCATGATGGAAACTCGACTCAACGCTTGGTATAACGTCAAGTCTTGAGTTCAATGAGACAAAGTACATCATTAGTATGTATTTGTTAGCACTATAAATAAATTCATCCTAAGATTAAAGTGTTAGGTACGTAATGATAAGGGAAGGATGAGTAATGTACTTTAATAGACCCATAACATAAATATGTTAGAGTGTTATAATTACGGAACACTTTTGATGGGATCTACCTATGTGAGTGGAAGTGTGGCCGTTTCTAGGAGCTCAAGGGCTTGGCTCGACAAAGACTCATGAAAAGAGGACACACACATGGCCATAATAGTGTCCTAGATACTATGCATTGACCGATGTTGAAATCATTATGTGAGATGCGTTCGGTTAATCAAATGAAATAGTTGGTTCAAAGCTTAGTCTACCATGCAATTTTGATTAACTTTAACATGTTTTCACTAAGTGAAGGTTCAATCGTAAGATACCTTCATTTATGCAAATTGATTTCAAAGAATATCAAAATCTAAATATTTTGAAAATGGGGGAGATTGTTGAACATTTTCAAATATTTATAGTTTTTAATAACTATAAATGAATTTAGATAATTAAATGAATAATAATATTTTATTTTAAAAACATTATTATTCGATAAGGTACCTATTGATTAAAGATGTCTTTATGAAGAGACATGAAAATTCCTATAAATAGGAATCGATTTCATTTGGAGATATACCAACAAAAATTCTAATATTCTTTCTCTCTTCCTTCATTTTCTAATATTGTTAGATTGTTCTATAAAGTATTCTCGCAAAAATCCTTTATAGAAATTGGTTTTCTTGTCATACATTGCTCGATGTGTAGTGGGCTATTCTCGCCAAGGTAAAAAGCAAATAGCCATTGGCTTCATTGTATCCTCGAGGTTAATTTGCTCGAACTCGTTTGCACAATCAAGATAGGTGGGGCGAATATAACCTTAAAGATAGTGATTTGATACACGCCTTGGAGCCTTGTCCTATTTCTTCTTCTGTCGAAGTTTTCGTTAGGTGTGTTCGAGATTTTCCTCACCGGAGTTTTGTACTAACAATTTTTTATTTCTTCTTTTTTCAATCTCGGTTATAAAAACCGAAGAAGAAACAATGTAAAGCGGTGGGGGATTGATTTTTGAATACAAAAAAAGAGGAGACTTTTTTTGATATACAAAAAAGAGAAAATTTGGCCATTTTATCAATACAAAATAAAAGATATCGATTACAAGCGCTTGAAAACAGAGGCTAATACAAGCATACAACAAGCAATCGAAGAGAAAAAGAAAAATTTTAAGGTTTTATTCTATTTTTCTTTTATCCTATTTTTCAAACTATAAACCTATCTTCTTTATTTTTCTTTTAAAAGCAGTTTATATATAACGTCAAAATATAAAAAAAAGAAAAAAGAGAGTTTTACTGAGCGGCATGGCCAGCGAGTAACGCAGCGGACTCAGGTAGCCTATGTGGCCGGTTTCGGGTAAAACGCAGAGAAATCAAGGGAGCCCCCCCTTTTTGAAGAAACACGGAGCAAATGAAGGCTTTAGCCAAAAATTTTGGCTCTTATAATAAGAGGTGATGACGTCGTTTTGAATGGCCTCCCCAGACGCCAAAACGACGTCGTTTTGGGGAGGCCGACTCAATTACCCGACTCGCTCCGGCCTAGGATCTGCATGTTTTTTATTGGAGGGACTAATTGCACTTTTAGCCCTTTGCCTTTTTATATTATCGCAATCAAGTTTTCAGTTTTTAAATTTGTTCCCCGAAAGTCTGTTTGGTTTTTAATCGAGTCCCTGCCTATGCTACACGTTTTGGGAGGAAAGGGTTATTCCTTTTTTTAGTCCCCCATGTAACCCGCGCATTTCAAATAGGCCCTTTCCTCCTTATTTTATTTCGGATTTACCCCAATAATCCGCTTTTAATTCAATTTTAGTCCATTTCTAATTATTTTAATTACTTTACTATTAAATTCATTACTTTTAAAATTATTATTATTATTATTATATGTATTATTATTTATTACTATTACTACACTACATTTTATACATACATATTTTTGTTAAATATTCTTATTAGCTACTAATATTATTATTTTTATTTTATTTTTCTTTCTAGCACCATTATTATTTTGGTATTACTCTTTCTTATTTTATTATTACTATACTACTATTATTAGCATTACTATTTTTATTACTATTATTTTCACTACTATTACTTTATTACTATTATTATTATTAATATTATTATTATTTTACTCTCATTTTACTTTTATTTTTATTGTTATTTCTTTTTATTTTCAATTGTTTATTTTATTATCATTTTATTATTGTCATTCATTATACAATCATTATTATTCCATTATGTGTGTAAATATCGTGATTCATATTTTTCTTGTTTTCACAAATTCGTGTTTATTAACTTTTGCCCGATACAAAATTGATTTCTTTCATAAAGGCAATATTCCGTATTTAAAAATTTGGGAAAATTGTACCCTAACTTACTGGGTTTCGATTTCTCTCGTTTAACCTAAATAGCAGAATATCCTTTTAAAATAAGTAAGTTTTGAATAAAAAGCTTATTCTTTGAAATTTAAAAACGTTGTTTCCTAACTCATTGGATATGATGTTTAGTTATCTCGAGATAAAAATTTCTAAAGAATAAGGTGATATTCCGCGTTTTGAAAATCTGAGAAATCGAACCCTAACTTACTGGATTCTGGTTTTTCTCGTTTAAGTTAAATAACGGGATATCCCTTTCAAAAATCGCAAATTCAAGTTTCAAATCGACATTCCGTATTAGCAATTCGAGTGACTCGAGCCCTAACTTACTGGTATCTAATTTCTCATTTGACAAATAACAGGAGATCCTTTTCAAATACAAATTCAAGTTTTAAAAGGCGAGCTTAGTTTCGAAAATCTAAAGTATTGCGCCCTAACTTACTGAACATAATGCTTTATCTCTTCGAAAATAAGAGTCTTAACGTCCCTTTCGATCCCTTCAAGTTTTGGAAATCAAAAGTGTCTATTTTTGAATCATTTCAAAGTTTTCAACATTAAGACATCGATCAATCAATTTGGTACCAATTTTGGGCGTATCGAGGGTGCTAACCTTTCCTCTTGCGTAATCGACTCCCGAACTTGTTTTCTAGATTTCGTAGACCAAAATCGTTGTTTTGATAAATCAAACTGTTTATTAAAAATAACTGTTTTACGAGGTGACCCGATCACACCTCATCAAAAAAGATTGGTGGCGACTCCCTTCTTTTTCGTTTTCAAAACCCGAGTTGACCGCGTCGTTTCCCGTTTTCAAAAAAATGGTTACGACAAGCACAATGCTTTCTACAAGTAACTATTACCTATAACATAATACCTCAAGCACTTATAAGATGTAATAATATCTTTTGGTTCATGGTTTTCCCCCAAGAAACTCATGAATATATCTTAGGGTTTCAAGATAAACAATGTTTCGGATGAGATGCATGCAATAGTTTCACGTTTTCGATATACAACTTGAAAGAAAAGATATAAAGAAATAACTCCGGGGATTTTAACGTAAATAAATGTAATAGAATGAAACATTTTTGTTTCTAGAGGAAGGAAAGTTGTCATACGTGATTGGAGACAAGCCAAATGAGCTAATTTTCCTTTCTTTTAGCATTAGCGTCTGATAGCAAAGATTCCAATTCTCCGTTATGGTATAGTTCAACGGTATCTGCATCATAATATGAATATAGAATAACAATACTCACTTGCTAAGTGATAGGGAACTACTAACAATCAAAACTGAAGGAATGATGTATTACAAATATAAGTATCTTTTTTTTCCCTAGTGGGAGATAAAACATTACAAAATCCAAAAGAATTTTACAGGGTTGTGTAACAATGTTCTGGTATTGTCTCAAAAGTTTAATATGTTACTTGAGAAACTGAATTATGCAGATTATTTTTAGCAGTTAGGCATAAGCCATTTCTAGGTTAGTAAAGGTGCGGGTATGTCTCATCTTAAGGAATGGATCGTTCAAGAGATGAAAATGCATTAATACCTGTACAACCACCAATGTGTTTGCCCCCTGTGTGAGGCAGATAGAAATTAGAGAGTGGTTATCATTATATAACCAAGAAAATGTTGAGATAAAAGAGAAAAAGTAAAAGACAAATTATAACATAAAAGAAACTGCACTCTTTGTCAAATTAGAACTGAACAAAGTTCCATAACTTATAGTTCGAACTTGTAAGTATCGTATTTATTCAAGAATCGCAACCATAAAAGAGCTGTTGTTTTCATATGTGAATTCTTTTAACTAGAAATAAAGCCTAAGAAGAAAAAACTAAGTATAGAGCACAAATCTCATTCAAGAATGTTTCACTATATCCATGTCTACAACTTTGAAAATGGAAATGCGCCATTAACATGTAAGCCACAAACCAAAATTTTAAACTCAGCCATATTCATGGAAAAGTTGGAATTGCCATTAGAACTAACTAAGCAGCAATAATCTGATATTCTGCTTCTCCGCATGAAATTGCCAAATCAATATAAAATTAAAGGCAGCCATCTCCTCACAAGGAAAGTTATAGGTTAAAAGTATGTTCTTTGCTTTTTGGTTTTGGCGTAAAAGAAGAAACAAAGAGATTAAAAGAAACGAAGATGGACATTAATCTGCACACTTTATACAAGATTCTAGTATTTGTTCAAGGGAGTTGCAAAGATTGCACATCCCATACAATTCAGAACCTACTATTCATATTGATTTTCTAATTAGACTATGATCAATTTATGTTCTGTTTGTAAAGACCAATCTGACATCACAGAGTTATAAGTCATTCATTCTACTGAAGATAATAAATGGACTGGTGAAGGATTTCACACATATAAAAGCAATAAGCCATTCAGACTCTTTTGCAGTCAAGTGTATTTCTAAATCTGTTAGGTAATTGCTAATACTGGAAAAACAATACTTACCAATAAAAATATTAGGGACAGTACGCTGCCCGGTAAGCCCCTCCAGTACATTCTGCAGTTGAGGTCCTTGGGGACCTGAAAAGATAAAACTCTTTAATATATGCAAGATACTATTAAGATGAAAAGATTGGAAGCCCCAATTCGAGATCTGACATTTCATACTCGGCCTCTGTATGTAAAATCTCATACCCGGGTTCTGTTGAATTAAGAGAAAGGTAACATAAAAAAAAATTCCAGAATCTCTTATGTTTTTCAAAAAGAAATGTTTTATGAACTTGTTTCCAGCTTAACCATACCAATTTTCAATGAGAAGGTAGCAAATAGTGATTAGTGACCTATGTGGTACTTCATGCTAGCATGGACCAGATTGAACTGTTATGATTTGAAAGCATTAGAACAATTATTACAATGATTGATTGATTAAAGTTTTCAAGGTTATCATAAAAGCCAAAAAAAAAAAAAAGTAATGAATCCTAGGCTTTTGGTATTTCAAAGGGTTTCTATGGAAGCTACTGAAGATTCAGAAGTTGCCCTTAATTTCAATTTAACATCATCCAAAAGTGAACTTAGCCTCTCTCAAATCTCCATTTCCGCAATTTGTTCCCATACCAACACTGCATAGTTTATTTTTTCTAAATTTGCAAGATTAGGTCGTCATTGAATTCAATATCACAATCAAGGCGATGCATCAAACAACTTGAACAAGGCCAAATAGCAGAGATGCAGTTGTCTCAGCTAACAGTAATAGTTCATTAGGCAGAAGCAAGACCACACAATCACAAGGTCCCAAAAGAAAGTAAGAATATCAGCCATTTTCAATGAATCACCATTATTGAAATGAATTATTTCATCCAAACTGTATGCAAATGTGAACCATAACAATGAAAATGGAAAATAGTATCACTAAAACAATTGGTAATAATGAGTAAAACGAACTTGTATAGTATATAAACGCAAAACTAACCCAATTCATCCAATTCAATAACCAAAGGCTCCACACCAAGTTTCTTGAACAAAGATTTCACCTCGGACGAAAACCTAAAAATAATGGGAAAAAAAAGGAAAAAAATATAAAATATCCATAAAAAATCACGAAAAACACTAATTTTTTTTTTAATGAAAAGTTCGAGAAAGAGGAGATTTGGACCCACGGGCACCAGCTCTTGGAGTAAACAACAACTGGGTTATCAGCCACGGTCTTCGTAACACTATCATCCTGCCAGGAACCAAAAGAAGAAGCCATGCCTCGAATCGACATGGGTTTTGTTAGGTTCCTTGACCAATTCTTGACCAAGCTCCAGCTGGTTGATGTGGAGGCTTTGTTTCTTTGAATATGAAGGAATTTGTTGCATGGAAGCTGAGAGAAAAACCCAGGTCGGTTTAGAGGAAAAAAGCTCAGTTTCGCCATATGGGATGCAACCGCCATTGTTTGCGTTTTCCTTCAAAAAGTTTTTCCTACTTTTGTCTCCAATCTCCCCTTCAGGAGCGATATTCGAAATTTTCTTTTATTAGTTTTATTATTATTATTGTTTCAGGCTGCTCTTTATCGGATATGTTTATACAAGTGGGCTGGGTTTTGGTTGTTTGCTTGCAAATTGAAAACCTGATTGACCAAAAACTGTGGGGTTTGAATTCTTCGATTGGTTCAAATATAATAAGTTTTTCATTTTTCTCCTCAAAATCTTATTGCAAATTTGGGAATAAATTTCACATATCAGCATAGTGAAAGGACTTAAATCAAAATACACCCAAAAAGACCAGTCCTAGCTTCTAAGAGGTTGCTGCTGGTGCAATGATTTTCTCCCTCCGGGACTTGAAAAAAGTCAACATTTTGTGACGGTCGGGAAGGTTCTCGTTGATCAACGGCAGTTGCTTAAACCTTTCAGCCCATGCCTGCAATCGAGGGAAGCTTTGAGGTCCCAGCAGTTCAACCCCAGCTGCTTCGGCCAACACATCCAACCAACACGCTATCCATCCATAGGCTATATCGGTTAATCCAAGCTCTTCACCCCCAAAAAACTCTTTATCTCCAAGCCCATTCTCTTCTATAGTTTTCAGCAGTTCCTGAGCTTCTTTTGTGCCCTTCACTTGCTCTTCTCCCACAGTATGAAAGAATTTGTAAAATATAGGTGCCTTATCTTCTCCAAACTTGATCCAGAAGCGAGCCACGGTCCTTTCATGAGGATCTAGAGGGAGTAAAGGGTTTTGAGGCCATGTGTCTTCTATGTATTCAAGGATAACAATGGATTCCGGTACTGGTTTTCCTGCATGAACAAGCACCGGGATTTGCTTGTGGATTGGGTTACACCTAAGAAGCAACTCGCTCTTGTTGAAAAGATCCTCTTCTACGTACTCATACTTCAGCCCTTTGTGTTTAAGAGCCCATAAAACTCTGTAACTAAAAGGACTAGCCCAGTTTCCTAGCAACTTCAGTTCTTCCATTTTTTTGACAAAACTTGAAGCTTCTGCAATTATGTTTTATATGGCAGAATGGTTTCTTGCACTACAGGTTCTAGTCTCGATACCAAAGTCAGAATTTTGTGTGTGTGTGTGTGTTTTTTTATTGTCGTCATTTAGACCAACTGTTCATATCTGGTTAGTTGCTTAATACAATATTGATTTTTGCCTCTTGTGAATGTTGAGAAATGGTCAATGATTTGCTCTTGGCTAATGATTTCTTTAATTTTCTCCACTGCAGGTCCCAAGTTTTAGCTTTGGAAATTTGTGGGAGATCAAAGCAATATGAAGCTTCCCAGATCTCACATCTTTCTCTATGTTCACTAAAACGAATATTTTCTTTTAAGCCCAAAATTAATTTCCCTCATATCTTACCCGTTATAAACTATTCCGCTGCATGTTTCTTTGTAAGAGAATCAAAGAAAAAGCTCTCTTTTATATTACATATTTTCGTAAAACTACTTAGTATTCTACTTAAAATAAATAAATAACTAGTTTCTACGCATTACTTACTAAAATTTCATTTATTTTTAGTTTGAAAAATATTTCATGAGGTATTAGTAATTTCATTTTCACTCAAATTTTAATAGTAAAATGAATAAATTTTTTAATAAAATAATTAATTTATTCTTTAATATGCTGCACAAAAATTAGTTTACTTATTTTTTAAGTGCAGGAGAGTACTATTTTACCTAGATATTTACTATTTTTTGGAATGCAAGGCATTCATGACCAAATCGAATTAATTTTGAATAGAGTTTATGTATAGTATAAATACATTTAATATAACACAACCTGAATTGAAATATAAATTTTAAATTTTATCAAATCTATTCATGTAAATAATTAATTTATGCCTATTTTAAACCCAGTCATATATTTTTTAAAAATTATAAAAATATTTTATTTTAAATTTAATAGGTAAAAGTACTTAGAGGCCTTTGTATAAGGATGCAGATTGCATTTTACCTCCTTTACACAAAAAAATAAGTAAATTAATCATTGCACATTAGATCAAAGAGCAAATTAATCATTTTGTATTAAAAATTGCATCTAATTGTACCATTAAAAAATGTCGTGCTTGACAAAATAATCAAATAGTGACACGCCACATTTATGTCATGCCAATGTACAAGAATCAATTTTTAATAGTAGAAATGGATAAAAACTTTAATAGGAAGATGAAGCGTTTCAAGGTACTCAAACTCACGTTCTCATATATTAACAACAATATCCATATTAATTAAGACTTAATCAACTATTTTAATTGTAAATCTTAAATATAGACAATTCAGTATATTTTTAAGATTATTAATATTTTATATTATTATAGAAATATTTTTATATTATATAAATTACATAACATATAAAAATAAAATAATATGTTGGGAGGAATAGTTGAATCACTTTCAACAGATCTAAGAACAATATTAAACCATATTAAGAGTCACTGAAATCATTTTAAAACCCAATTAAAGATATTTGAAATGGCCATGGGCTTCCCTCAACATATTCCACAGTTAAACAACGTTTCCATTTTTTCAAAGCAGGTGGTTGGAAGGTAGGAACAACAAGACAAAAGAAATTAACGCAGGACAATATGATACACCGTTGTAGTTTTTTTTTTCTTGGGGAGGGGGGAGGGATTACAAATACTAAGCTTAAAGCTAGAGATGAAAAGGAAGAAAGAAAAATATAATGCACGAAAAAATGCTAAGAATTAAATGACTCAGTTAACTTCTGCAATCTCATCCAAGGCATAGTTGTTGGTTGATACATTGGCGTAATTAACTTTGTTGAATCGAACCACCACTGGATACCGAGTCTTAGGGTCCTTCAACATCATATTCAAAGAAACAATCAGAAATGAATCTAACATGCTCCAGAATTCTAGAAAAAATAAGAGAGACTGACCTGGTCGACTGTAACAACTGACCCAAAGCTGTTGTACCAGTAGGACTCTCTTCTAAGAATCTTGACCTATACATATGCATACATGACGTGAACAAAAATGCATTTCTCAGCTATATATCAGACAGTTTTGTATGGCAATAAGGAAGCTAACCCTGGTTCCTCTTTTTGGTCCAATTGGTGGTGGCTTAGGTTTAGGGGCTTCACCGCCTTCTGATGGTGCAGTGGTGGTAGCTGGTGCTGGTGCAGCAGCCTCGTCAGCTGCCCTCGTCACCACAAGCCTGGAATTGCTGTTGTTCTTTGAAGGGAAAAACACGGTGGTGGTCTTAGAAGTGGAGCTTGAATTCGCTGCGACATTGGGTGTGAGCAAGAACCCTAAAGCAGCTGATGCCATGCTGGAGGAAGCCATGTATTTACTCTCTGTTGCAAATGGAAAAAGGGTTAAAGTTTAGCAGATGATTAGTTGAAGTGAAAAAGAAAAGAAAGGGATGATTGAATTGGATTGGAATGGATTGGATTTTCAATGTTTGCTCAAACAATTATCTCATCTTCAGAAAATTGACTCAATCTTTTCCTCCACTAGGGTTCTGCCACCTATGCACCATATCCTATTTCTTTGGATAATGTGATACAACAAGTCATCCTTACCTGGCTATACTACACAAAACAATAATCTGTTAATATAATGAAAATATTAGTGTATTTTTTTTTAATTTTACAAGGAGTTTTAAAGAATTTATATATTTTTTAATATTTTACTATATTTTATAGAACACTATTTTTAGAATTAAAAATTTTATTAATAATGTATCAAATAATTTTTATAATAACATAGTATCAACATCTTAAAATTTATTATCACATGAGAATTTATATAAAAATATAAAATATTTTAATCATAAAATAAGATATATATATATATATATATAAATTTAAAAGAATACAATATTCAAATATTAGATTATGGTGATATATAATATAATATAATATATATAAGTAGGATTTTAGAAAAAATTTGAATTGATAAAAATAACTTTGGTTGCTAATTATATAACTAAAATGATAATTTATTTATTAGTATTAATATGTACCTACAATGTAAAACTTATGAATTTAATATATATTTTTACCATTAGATTAAAATAGAGGACGGAAGCAAAACTTGTTTCTTTCCTTTCCAAGCCATTGTAGTGGAGGGTAAAATCTCATAAAACTTCATAGCTTTGGTGAACATCTTTTTTTGTTTGTGTGTGTGTTTTGGATTTCTAATGATGTTGTTACCTCTAAATCTTATACTCAAAGATATGCAACATGTTGAGACATAAAGGGAGCGTGGAGGGTTTTTTTTTTTCCTAAAAAATAACCAAAAAGAATATCACTTTTTTCTTTTCTCTTGAGTTGAGTAACAGAAACAGAGAACCAAACAATGAAAAAGGAAGGAAACTGAGCTAGAAAATGAAAGAAACGAAGTAGATTTCTGGTATTGAAGATTTGTTCTTGTTTCCATTTTTTAATGAAACAACGTTGGAAGTAGACAAAAAAAAAAAAAAAAAAAAAAGAGCCATTTCCGTTGTTATTAAAGAAGAACATGAAATCTCATTGATGATGAAAATTTAGAAATCTCATTCAAGATAAAAAAAGGATTGAAAAAGTTTTATTTAATAATTTCCATCTTAAAAAGGAAAAATTTTATGAAAATCCCTCTTCTTTAACGATGCAGTTTTTTTTTTTCTTGCTCACATGACATCTTTTCATTAGTTTATGTGTCAGAATTTAACATAATTAAATTGAAGTAATAAAATGTTTTAATGAAACAAATGTAGGGTAGAAATGCCAGAATAACAAATTAATTAAAATATAAGGGTAAATCTTGCGATCATCCCGGCATATTGAGATGGAAAGCTATAGTACAACTCAAAGTGCCAAAATTTAAGTCTGGGTTATTCACCAACTAGTGATTGAAACACGTTTGAATCTTGGAACATAAGCTATACAACTTCACTCTCACTATATTTCAACTATATCAGTTAGTTAGGGTATGAGAGGTTAATTCATTAAGAATTTGGGGAATTTGGGAGGTTAGAGCTTAGAAATGTTTAGGGTTTTTGCCCAATGATCAACTCAAAAACATACAAGAAGAAAGCCCTATCGATTCATTTTATCGACAAATCAGTGTTAGTTGATTCGTACGGAGCTCAATTTCTGAATGTTAGGAAAAAGTAGCAAAGCATTTCTCTTTCACTCGATTTCGTCTGAACCAGAACCAGAACCAGAAGAGCCAACTCTTCATACGTGAACTATTCACCGATCGATCCCAAACTTTCTGGTAACTGCTAAGCCATATCGCTTTTTTCTTTCACTTCATTCGTTGGGTGGGTCCTTGAAGCATCAACAGTAGTTCTTTTCTTTCCTTAAAATATCGTCAATGATGACTGGCGGTAAGGTCAGCCTATTGAATTCGAGAATATTACTTAAACCAAAAGTCGCCTTATAGAACACAGAATTTAGTTCAACTATGGTCTAAACCAATTAATCTAATCCTTCAGTTTTTGCGTGCTAAAGCAACTCAACTGTCGTACTTGGGGCATTTGTTTTGTTTTATTTTATTTTCCTTGTGTGGTTTTGTTTGTTTGTTTTTTCATGTATAAGAGTGGAGAATGGTGAATGTTCCCTCTTTGGTGTCTCTGAGCATTGACGCACTTAAAAGAGAACTCATTCACGGTACATTTCCCTTATGTCTTTCCTTTTAATGCTTGTAGTGCATACTGTTTGCATTGTACTAAAAATGCCAAGTTGCTGAGAGATGCATTTCCCCCTTTTAAGTGATATTTTCAGTTCATAGTGGTCAAATTTAATCATTGGTTGGGTTGGTTGCAGGGGATGATCTTTTGCCGCATGTCTATGAACTTCCTCTGGAGTTGTTCAATTCATTAGTAGAATGTCTACCTCCTTTGGCCTTGCAGAAGCTGCAAAGTGAAATGTTAGTTAAATTTTCTGCACCTTATAAGTTATATGTATGTTTTCAAGTTGTTTTTCAAATTTATAACTGTTGTAGCTGAATAATTCTGGATATCGATTGCTCCTAGTGAAGCTTGAAATGGTCATGGGCGAGCAAAATGTGATAATTGTTTACTTAGGAAGGGGAAATTTTCAAATAGGCAGAGAAATGTTTTACTAGATTTTCTAATGCACAAATCTTCTAACAAATGAGCATGACTATGAAAGATTTTTCTTAAGGTAGCAATAATCTTTTTCCCTCTTGACATAGCTTGTTTAACTTTTGCTGAGTTGCTGCTATATGTGGGCTACTTGAATATTCTTGAAAGATATTAACTTTCATTGAGCAGGCCATTTAAGAACTATGATGACTATGGTCCTTCTAGTGATGACTTAAAAATGGGGAGAAAACGTGGAAGGTATGTTAGATTCGATGTCTCTAGATCCCCTTTTTGCTTTATGTAGAGAGTAAGACTAGAATGTGAGGTGACTGTTTAGTGCTAGTTTCTTACAGATATGGGAATTTCGATACAGCGTGGAAGGCATTGTTTAAGTTTCGTTGGCCTGATCTTGTGGAGTGTGTCAAACCAGTTGATTGGCAGCAGATTTACTGGGAAACTCATGTGCAGAAGTATGTTGTTCCAATTAACATACTAATTCTCATTATTTAGGCCTCTTCTTGAATTCTGTTATGATCTATCCTTTTTTATTAAATGGAAAGACAGTTGCCTAGATGAAGCAGCAGAGATAGCTTTGCTTCCATCATTTAGTGGATGCCTTGGTGAGATACAGATTTTAGGTACTTTGATACTTAGCTTTTATGTATTATGTGATTTTGAAAGTTTTGGGTGAACTTATATGGATTTGTATATGTTTATCTGCCTCTTGCTATACATACATGTTGGTATATATATAACCTTGTTCCTTTTGATGGTAGATTTTAACCTGTTTGCTTTGCTTGCTAGTCACCCAGTGAAGGAGGATGAGTGATGAACAATTAAATCATATAAATATCAAGAAAATTTTGCATATAATGATGGATTGCATAGATATGCCCCTTGCACATGGCATGAGGGGTGATGTTCTGGTGGTTAATAACACTGCTGAGCAAATCTGTTAGAAAGCTAGCAATTAGATTGTGCATTCCAACTTAACTGATTACATATTCCTAAAAGCAACTTAATCCATGATCTCCCCCTCTCTCCTTCAAATTTATCTTTGTTACTTGTCTTTATGACCATAATTAGAGCAAGTGAAAAGCTTTCTTGATTTTAACATGATTTGAGTTGCCTTTTCTATCTTTTTGTTCCTCCTTTACCCTTCGAATTATCTTACCAATATTGTAAAAGTTTGTTGTTTCCCTTATCTCTTTTTCTTTTCTTTTTTCTTTTGTACTTTTGTGCAGAGAATATACTGCAATACATTGGGTATGTGGATGATATGAGTAACTTGGCTTCAGATTACTTGAAATTATCTTACCACTGCCAGCAATTTGGGTGTTATGCTAGGTAACCTCTAATGCCACATCCATACATGGGTAGAGTACATGCTCATGTTCCTTAATTGGCAATGGAATGCAATTAAATTATTTATATGAGCTGAACAATCTTTTTCCCTTAGCATGTCCTGATTTAATTAATATATATGTTTGACACTACATTTTGTTTCCTCTTTGTTTTCCTATGTATCATTCATACAAACTGTTTTATTGATCTTTATCTAGTTTTTCAGATTACCTGTTTTATCCACTGCCCCCTCACCCACCCAAAAGAAAATGTATCCTCATTTTAGTGCAATTGCTTTTCCATTTCCAATATTATGACTTGTGCAAATGTTTGGCTTCTTATATGTGTAATTTTATATTTGCAGACGGTTGAGACTTCAAAATGTGCTCTGTGTTTTAGAATCTTGTGTAAGTTTGTAAATTCTCTCTCTCCCCCTGTTTGATAAACATTCAGTAAGCTGGTAACATTGGAACTCTTTGTGTTAGACAATGCTTTTACAATAAATAATTGCATTAGGTGATATTAACCAGATCTGTCTGTAATAAGTGTTTGTATGTATTGATGTGTGTGTCTGAAAGAGAAAGAGAATTAGAATGCATATGGTTTCATATATTAGAAGTTTTTCTCTCTGTTTCTCTTCCTCTAGTAGCCATTTTTCTTTCAGTATACTCATCCTAGCTTGGTAATGTTTGCTACCTGATGGCATATTGTTGCAGCAACTTTTGAGGAAGTCCAACTTGCAAAGCTTGGTGGTACAGTGGATCAGATCCTCAGAACATGTAAGCCTAATTCTTTTTGTTCATGAGTGTCAGTAAAATGTTAGTAATTAAGTTATTGACCAACACAATAGTCCTTTTTTTTTTTGTACGATGGACATGGGAAGATTATCCACGTAAAATGAATTAACAATAACTTGGATGCAGGATTGTCAGGCTGTTTGAGTGAATGTATTAAAGCCGCTGAAGTTCTCATAAACTTGTTCCTCATAAATTGAAAGAAGTTACCTTCTATCCTTCCGAAATATAAAAGGGTAACTGATAATAGTATCTATTATAGCTAGGCGGTGGTGTACATCAGTCCAATATTCAAATAAACAACATAATTGCAAATCATCTTGGAATTTAATCTTTTATTTTCTTGATAACTCTGCCATCTGTCTACATCAGCAATCCATTCGGTGTCTTTTTGTTGTAATGATTGAGCTGTAACACAAGCTTTACGGAGGCATATGATAGTTATTCTAATCAGCATGCTCCCAAATCTTATACTAATAAGCAAAGGGCCATCTGTTTTGGGCCTTTCAATCAATTCAAGCTGTTGATTTGTGTAATGATTGAGCTGTAACACAAGCTTTACAAAAGCATATGATAGTATTCTAAATTTCTAATCAGCTTGCTTTCGAATCTTATACTAATAAGCAAAGGGGCCTATCTGTTTTGGGTCTTTCAATCAATTCAAGATGTTTATTCTTTTGTGAGTGCACATAATAAGGGATTGGAATATTAACATTTGATTTCCATGGGATTGATTTTTATTTTTTTATTTTTTTAGGGCATTTGATTTAAGTTACTATCCTTCTGTAGGTTAACCAAGAAGAAATGTAGTTTTCCAGAAAAATAAAAGATAGAAAAGAATGAGTTGATTGTACTGTAATCTTTATATGTCTAAGGATGAAATTGGATATGAATCATAACATCAAAACTTATTGGTAATTGGTATGAATTCCACTGAAGTTGATACCATTTTTGCTGGAACAGAGTGACATTGAAGTACATGTCTTGTGGTTCTATGTCTCATGCAATCTGATTTAATTGTACTAGGGTAATTCTTCATTGACATGAAGTTCTCTAGGCCACTTATCTTTTCCTCTTAAAATTTTTCCTTTATCCAATAGTTTAAAATAGTTAATTCATTTTTATAATCGTGAACATGTTATTGCATGAGTTGAATATTCAAAATTCTTCAGTCTGAATTTAATAATTTCATAGAGATCAGTATACCTATGTATCAAATATCTTCTTTCTTTGGCTTATTTAATTGTTATTACTTCCTGCTTTTGCAGGTTGCTGGATTATGCAAACTTCTCAATCAGAATTCTAGAACATTAACATCACTTGAATTTGTACACTGCAAGATCTCTTCCAGCTTTATGGACACAATTTGTGGTTCCTTGTGCTCAAGTGGTGCAGAAACTCACCAAATACATCACTTCTCCATTAGCTCTTCAAGCTTTCATGAGATTGATCCAGTTTCCCTAGCTCATAGCCTTGCATCATTTCTATCATCAGGAAGGTATATCTACTTTCATTTTAAGCTTCACTGTTGGTGAAATTTGGGTACATTTATTTAGTTGATTGCAAGAGGTGTTTGACAATGACACGTTTATCAATTTGCATGACGAACATTGGAGGGCTATATTAAGAGGAGTTACTCCTCAAAATGCCATTCCATTAAGGTTGCATGCACTGTCACTCATGGTACTTAAATTAAGAGTAATAGTACAAGAAATAGAATTTGACAATCTTTGAGCACCACTGCATGCTGGTGTAACATGGGGGAATATGTCATTGAAGGAAAAAAAAAATACTTTTATATGGCTAATATGTGACATATCTTTCCTGTAATGAAAATGCCAAAATTTATGGTATGCAATGTAAAGTTAGAATCCTTTCATATGATTTTTTTTTTTTTTTTTTTGTTAAGGACTTGAGTCCAGGTTTCTGCCATAAGACGTTTAACATGTGTTTGTTGGAATATGGCAAGTTTTTGCATTGATTTAGGGTAATGAGTCCATCTAATGTAAACTTTCCCAGTTTATTTAGAAGTACCATCTGTAAAGTGGCAGCATTCTTTTCACAATGATTAATCTTGTTGCACACATATGCACATGTATCATTTGTTTTGTTCTTAGGTCCTTGCGGTCATTAAAGTTATGTGACAACAACCTGGATCGGAATTTTGCCAAAAGTGTTTTTAGTACTCTACTGGATTCTTCGTGCAGTCTAACAAGCTTTGACCTTTCAGAAAACAATGTTGAGTGATGCACTTCATTTACAATTTTCTTTCAACATATATCAAAATACCTACTGTTGGCCAGCTATAATATTTAATCCTTAATCTCACAGATACCTGGATGGCTTTCTATTTTCAACTGGAAATCAAATGCCTTTCTGTCATCTTCTGGAGTGACCAAATCTTTGCAGTCATTACGCATCCTCAAGCTAGGGTATGTGATCAGTCATACATGTTATTCATCTTGTAAGTTATTGTTCGTTAAGTCAAGACTACTGGTACTAAATTGACCAGCAAGGGTTTTGACTTTTGAGGTTGTCACTGGCAGACAATGTCATTTTATACCTTGCAGGGATGTAGGAACCCTCTATAAGTTTGAAATTTTATTTTTTGCACCATAAAATAGAAATTTCTTTTCAGGGGTAATAATCTACAGAAAGATGATGCTGGTAATCTAAGATATGTCCTGGTTCAAATGCCAAGCTTGGAGATTTTGGATCTTAGTGACAATCCAATTGAAGATGATGGCATCAGGTCTGCAAAGTAAATATCTTGCTTTATTTATTAATAAACGTTGGATGTAATATCTGACTGCCTGCATTTAAATTCTGCAGAAGTTTAATCCCTTATTTTGCTGAAGCATCTAAAAGTTGCTCTCCCTTGACGGATTTGAATCTGGGGAGTTGTGAGCTTTCCAGTGATGGAGTGATTCTACTTCTGGATGTCCTATCAACCTTAGCGAGGCCATTGAATTATCTCTCTCTTGCTGATAATGGCCTTGGCAGGTTTGTCTGGACTGTCCTGGCATAGAACTTACCCTTTATCATCTATTTTCTTACTTGAAAAGGATTGAGCTTATAACTGATGTATTCCAGCCAAGTAGCAGAAGCTTTGGGAAAGTTTTGGGGTACATCTATCCAAGTACTTAATCTCGAAGGTATAGGACTGGGTCCATCAGGATTTCGGAAACTGAGAGATATAAGAATGGAGAACTTGAAGCTTGTTAAACTTAACATAAGGTTTGGATCTATGCTTCAGTTTGTTTTCCGTTTTTCAAATACTTCCTGAATTGTAAAGCAGTTAGCATGTGTATTTCTTTTTTATGTAGCAAAAATCGTGGTGGGATTGAAACTGCAAAGTTTTTGTCAAAGCTCATTCTCCATGCTCCTAAACTTGTTGCAGTCAATGCAGCATATAATCTCATGCCTGCAGAATCCTTGCCGTTAATATGCTCCGCACTGAAAACTGCAAAAGGTGGTTATACAATTTTTTTTAAAATTTAAATGCACCGTTTAGCTCCTTTGCTTTAGGTTCATCAATTTCCCTTCTGGTGTCAGCATTATCAGATATTGACAGCAAAATTGGAAATATCATTTCTTCTTCAATTTCAATCACATTCACCGAGTTGCAACTACGCATGTTAGATTCAAATTTTGGACAGTGCAGAGACTAGCATCTATTGGGGCTTGAAATCCAAAAAGATTTAAATATATATGTTCCCTAATGGTATCCAAAATCCTTTTTCACATTACCTGAATGAAAGAGTTGTGTGTGGTGTTGTGTAGGTCATGTGGAGAAAGTGGACTTGAGGGGGAATATCTGTGAGTATCAGCCCTCCCATGATACCATGCTCGCTGAATTTCAACATAACGGAAAGCCTATTTTGATTCTTCCGTCGTCGGTAGCCTTAAACATACCTTATGATGATGACCCGTAGCTGACATTAGTGGCTATGTTTAGGGTTGAGATCCTAAGTTTTTTAGTGCTTAGTTCAAATGCTTAGGAAAGTGATTTTCTATTCTATTTAATATATATATATATATATATAACTTTAGTAATATATTTACCTTTTTATATAAATTGATTTTATATATTTTTAAATTAAGTTGGTATGGGATTAACTCGTGATATTAACTCAATCAAACAATCAAACATTTTAGATATACTATAGATAATTCTTAGCGTGTCATTGCGGCACTTTTTCTTTTCTTTTTTTTTTTTGAAGGAATAGATGGCACATTTCGTTGATCAGATGGGATTTTAATGACTGACATTGTTGTTACATTGAGGATAAAGAATGGTTGCTATGTTATTGGAAACAAAGGAATTTCTCTCCATTTTAGTATGATTTCAATTTATCAATGCTGTGGCCATTTGTATCGAAGAAGTAGATAACTCAATTCTTCTATTTTCGGTTGAAATGAATTTTGTTGAAGAGAATTGAGATGCTGAGAGCTGTGAAGAGGTGGTTTTGATGGTGGCAATGTGTCATGTACATGTTCACTAGTGTGCCATACCTTATTCTGTAGGTTAAGTAAAATTATGGGCTACTTGATTTGATTGGTGGTAGGAGGTTGTAATGTTGTTGGGTAAGATTTCGAAGGACATATGGGTAGTTCCCCAGATAGGTGGGCACTAACATTAGCTGTCACTCATGTTCGCGGAAGTTGAAATTGGTATTGTAGAGGTGTTTGATGAAATTAGAAATAAATATTCTAATGTATTGAGGAAAAATTCTAAGAAGTATATACAACTATATATACATGAAGCATTGAATCAATTAAGGAAAGAAAATCTCTAATTAGTATCTCTAAAATTTTGCGGTAATATCTAAAGATATGCTATTCAATGCCATCAAATAATCAAAGATTCTCAACACTCCTCCTCAAGTTGGTGCATAAATGTCTCACATGCCCAACTTGTAAAGAAGATTATGATAAGTCTTATAGTTGAGCCCTCTAGTAAAAACATTAGCCAATTGTTTTTCGATTGCTAGATAAGATAGACTTAAGGCACCATTGGCTACTTTTTCCTCGATAAATGACGATCTATTTCGATGTGCTTGGTTCTATCGTGCTGCACTGGATTTTGAGCTATGTTGATGGTCGCTTTGTTGTCACGGTACAAGGTTGATCTATTTTCGTTCAACAATTTTAGCTCTTCCAATACCTTTTGCAGCCATAAAAGCTCACAAACACCTTGAGCCATGGACCTATATTCAGCCTTTGCACTCAATCGAGCCACAATACTTTGTTTCTTACTCCAAGTGATTAAGTTTCCTCCCACAATAGTATAATAACTTGTTGTAGACCTTATGTCATCAAGAGAGCCGGCCCAATCTGCATATGTAAATACTTTTATCTTGAGATGACTATTTTTGGAGAATGGAATACATTTGACTGGTGTAGATTTTAAATGCACAAAATTCGCAATATTGCCTGCATATGGGCTTCGTGAGGATCATGCATAAATTGACTTACCAAACTAACCGCATAGGCTATATCAGGTCAAGTATGAGTGAGATAAATCAATCGTCCAACGAGTCTTTGATATCTCCCTTTATCCACCATTTCACTAATCCCTGCTTGTAACTTGTGATTACTCTTAATAGGTGATTATGTTGGTTTGCAACCTAACATGTCAGTCTCTGTCAAAAGATCTAAAACATACTTTCTTTGGAAAATAAAGATTCCTTCTTTCGATCTAGCCACTTCTATTTCGAGGAAATATTGTAACTTTCCCAAGCCTTCGATTTCGAATTTCTGAGCCAGTTGTTTCTTAAGTCGGGCCATTTCTTCCCTATCATCTCCTGTCATAATTATGTCATCAACATAAACTATAAGGAGAGTAATCTTACCATTGTGATGTTTTATAAATAGGCTATGATTAGGATTACTTTGTCGATAGCCAAACGACACCATGGCCTTACTAAATCTATTAAACCAGGCTCTGGAGATTGCTTTAATCCATATAAGGCCTTTTTCAGTCTATATACCTTCCCTTGAGTGTCTTTATCCTCGAATCCTAAAGGAACTTTCATATACACTTCTTCTTCCAGGTCTCCATGTAAGAAGGCATGATAGAAGGACCCTAATCGTATTCAATTTAGCAACTGGAGCAAATGTTTCTTGATAATTCATTCCATACGTCTATGTTAATTCTTGCGCTACTAATCTGGCTTTAAGTCTTTTAATTGAACCATCAGTCTTATACTTGATTGTAAACACCCATTTGCAGCCAACCATTTTCTGCCCCTCGGGAGGATTAACTAGTTCTCACATCTCATTTTTTGCTAAAGCCCTCATTTTTCAATGATAGACTTTTTTCATCTTGGATCAATGATAGCTTCTCTCCAATCTTGTGGAACAAACATAGAGAACAAAGACAAAGCAAAAGTTGTATAGGATAGGGATAAGGAATCATAAGAGACAAAGTCAAATATAGGATGTAAAGTGCAAGTTCTAACACCTTTTCGTTGGGCTATTGGTAATTTTAAATCAATAGCAACCTCAGGTAAAAAAGACTCACATGACAGTGAAGATTAAGATCATAAAGTAGATTGTATGATGGCGTCTTCTTTATTGCCTTTCCTAGTATGTGTGTCTTTAAATCAGGACTATCCAACAACCGTTCACTAGT
The DNA here is from genome assembly GCA_025506655.1 of Gossypium rotundifolium. NCBI lineage: Eukaryota > Viridiplantae > Streptophyta > Magnoliopsida > Malvales > Malvaceae > Gossypium > Gossypium rotundifolium. Next base: position 162,856,400 of record CP106732.1, on the reverse strand, counting down.
TTCTCTTGAACTAAAGTGTCTGCTGGAACTAAATTTTCCCTCGGAAAGGTAACAGAACAAGGTGTCATCTCTTCATTTTCAATAACCTCCCCCTGAAGAGATGATTGTGATAAAGAAAAGTAGGATTCATCCTCACAAAATGTTACATCCATGCTTACATAATACTTTTTAGATGTCAAATGATAACATTTGTAATCTTTCTATGTGGGAGAGTATCCAATGAAAACACATTTGATTGCTCAAGGATCAAGTTTGCTCCTATGTCGAAGATGAACGAAACAAACACAACCAAAAACCTTCGATGAAACTAGGTAATCTGTCTTACCCTATAAGGTTTCAATGGGACTTTTAAAATAAAGACCGAAAAGGCATCCGATTAATGAGATAAGCAACAACCAAAATCACATCCCCCCAGCAAAGCTTGTAACAACCCAATTATGACCTTAATCGGAGCGATGGTTTCGAGACCACGAATCCGAGCTAGAAAAATTTCCTAATATTATTTTTGTTTCGTGTGTAATAATTATGAATGGGTATGTGTTGAAATTCGTGAATTTAATTGCTTTGGTGTGCTTAAATTAAGAGAAAGGACCAAATAGTTAAAGTAGTAAAAGTAGTATTTATTAAGTTAGAAGGGTTAATTGAATTGTTTTTCTTGCATGTGAGAACTTGCATGTCAAATTACCTATATTTCATGATAGTGGACGGCAATCATGATAGAAAATTTTTTTTAGTATATTATAATTTAATTATTATATTTTAAGTATGTTATAATATGTATTTATTTTATAAAATAAAAGAAACATGTTTTAATTTCATTTTCTCTCTCTTCCTCATCTTCTTCACCGATTTTCTTACAAAGAAAAGAAGAAAGCTTGAACCTCCATTATTCGGCCATTGCATATAGTAATAAGGTAGGTATTTGAGCTTTGTTTTAGTGAATTTTTACATATTTGAGTTGGTTACCTTGAGTACTATCAAAACCATGTTAAAATTTTGAGAGTTAAGCATGTTTAGATTCGGCCATGGATGAGTATTTTTGGTTTGTTGTGTTTGATGGAAAAACGTTTAGTATATGTTTAAAAACAATATGATTTGAGTAGGAGATTTAGATGAAATGGAGAATAGTTGTTTAAATTGTATGAATACTAGGGAATTTATTTTAGATTTGAGCATAAAGGTGCTCTTTATATTCGGCCAAATTTGGAGTGAGCATATATGATGTTTGGTCATATATTGAAATATATGTATATATTGAGTTAGTATATTCGGCCATAAGAGATGAAGAAATAAATTATGTGTATTCGGCCTTTATGAAATTAATTGTGTTAAAGTATAATATAAATGATTCATAGAGACTTGTATGGAGATGGTGAGTATTCGGCCCTTAAAAGGGATAATTAAATCCTTGATATTTTGTGTTTTGAGTTTTAAGGATTATATTGTAAACATTATAAATGTTGGGGGTAAATTGGTAAATTGTATAATTATATGATTTTGCATTTAATTGAATGAATATGTGGTTGAATGAGTTCAATTTGAATCATTTAGATCAAGTACAAAAGGAGAAAGTTTTGGATCGGGGAAAAGCAAAATTAAACGAGTAGCCGGGAAGCTTAAATTGTCAACTATCGAGGTAAGTGTTTAAGCAATTGGAATTAATTCGATAACTTTTATAATGTAATGTATATGTTTTAATAAATAAATGGTGTTGATATGGTTTTGAATTTTTGAATGAGATATGGAATCCTATAGTGTGATAGCCGAATGTGATTATATATATATAGAGAGAGAGGAAAATTTTGTATGTGAACTATGTGAAAACTTGATGTATTTGGGATGGCTATATAAGCGTGAGATGAGTTGTTATTTATCGTGGACCATGAGATAGGTGATGGTATGTTTGAAAAATTATCTATGCACTTATTTGAATGAGGCCGAAAGTGTTAAATAGACATAGTAAGATAAGTTCGGCTAGAGTATGGATATATGAGTATAATATATGCATAAAATGTGGATACTTATATATGTGGTTAATGTGAACAAGAAAAGGAGATTTGTTAAGGAGCATTGTGTGTGCGAAAATGTAAAGCAACGGCTCTATGTGAGCGATACGTTACGGGAAATTTGCACTAAGTGTGCTAAAACGTAAAGTAACGGCTCTATGTGAGCGATACGTTATGGAAAGCTTGCACTAAGTGTGCGGAAATGTAAAGTAACGGCTCTATGTGAGCGATACGTTACGGAAAGCTTGCACTAAGTGTGCGGAAATGTAATTATCCAAATGTTGACTAATGAATGGAGATATTTAGAAATTTCATTTATGAAAACGATGCATGAGATCATTGGGCAATATGGTATTAACGAGGTAAGTTGTTCCTACTTCATGAAATTATAGGACAAGATGTGTATATATTAGATAAGGTATTTATTCAGATTGAAATTGTGGTGTGATAATATGCGGTTTTGAGGTATATGAAAATAGGTAAGGGTTGTATATTAATTGATTGAATATGTATACTGTAAGGCCCAATTTTGTAGCCCAATACCAATTAACCAAATCAGAGCCCAAACCCCCCCAAAAAAAAACCAACAAAAAACATAAATCAAAAACCCTAGCCGCAACCACCCTCCACGCACCAACAGCCCCTTGCGCACCGGATGCCACCACCCCACGACGTGCGCTTCTCCACCACGCCACTTCAGAGATGTAGTCGCTCATGTTTCCACGTTGTACCTGCAAAAAAGGAAATACAACAACAGCAACGGGATATTTAGGGGGGATTTCTTAGGCTATAAAAGAAAAAGATCTCAATGTAAAAGGGGTTTTTTTTTTTTGTAAAAATAGAGAGGAATACGAATATTTTGGAATACACAAAAAAAAAGGATTCAAAAAGTCAGATTTGCAAGGTTTTTTTTTCTCTTGTTTTTATTTTTATTTTTATTTTTTTCTTTTTTTTCTCTTTATTTATCGTTTTGAAATATATATACATATCGAAATAAAAAAGAAAAGGAAAAGCTTACCTTTTGCGATTTCCGGCCACCGCGCGTCGGCCCTGGAGCCTCATGGTGGGCGCCGGAAATCGCCTGGGGAGCCAAGAGTGGAGCCCTCTCTGTTTTATTTCTGAAAGAAAGGGAGAATGAGAAATTTCAACAAAAATTTTTCTTTTATCTCGTTCTTAAAAGCGGCATTGTTTTGAGTTTCAGGTCGAGGCCAAACGACGTCGTTTGGGCCTCGACCATGACCCGACTTACCATGAGGGGCTAAGATCCACGTGTTTTGCTTTGGAGGGGCTAATTGCGCGTTTAGCCCCTCCGCTTGTTACTGGTTTTAAAATCAGGTTTTTTTTCTTGAATCGGCCCCAAAAATTTGCTTCGATTTCAATTGGGTCCTCGGTTAGGTATTGCGTTTCTGAGAGAGGGTTTATTTCCTTTTGGTCCCTCTTGTTTGTACCATGATTTTAATCGTGTCCTATTTCACTTTTTTGTTTTAAATTAGTCCCCATGCTTCGCTTTTTGGTTTGATTTAGCCCATTTTCATTTATTTTGGCTCTTGTACCATTAAATTAATCATTTTTTACTTTTATATGCATATTATTATTGTTATAACCATATTATTTCTATTATATGTTATTATTATATATGTTAATGTTTGCTTTTACGTTCTTTCTTGTGTATTATTTGCCTACCATCCCTATTACTTTATTTTTCATTATTTTTCCTCACTATTATTTTACATGTATATTATTATTACTATTTAATATTTATTATTATTATATTTATCATTATGGTATATTATTACTAACATTTCTATTTATTACTTTCATTATTTTATATTTCCATACTATTATATCTATTATTGTTACTTCTACTAGTATCTTACTATTATATTTATCATATATATTTACTATTAATTTTAAACTATATACCTTTTATACCTATTTGTTATATATAGATATTTTATTTCTTTCAATTATTTGATATATTTAGTATTTCAGGTTTGTATGTATTTATATATATATATTACTTTTTATTTTTATTCTGCTCTATTATTTTTATTTTCATTACTAGGGTATTATTACTTTTATTTTTTTCATTAACATCATCATTGTTTTTATTTTTTTATTACTATTATGGTTTATTTACCCTTGTTTCCATCATTTCATATAGATCGATGATTTGAATTGCCTTTTTACCATCTTTTGTTTTTGTTATTATTTCCTTTTTTTTCCAAAATTCATAAGAAAGGGTTTCATAAAGGTAATTTTGTGTGTTCGAAAGTTCGAAAAATCGTGCCCAATCATGCTGGGCTTCGATTTTTCGTTCGTCTAGATCGCTAAATATCCTTTAAAGATTTTTATCGTGTTTTTAAAATAAGGCAATGTTTTGTGTTTGAGAAGTTCGAGAAATCGTGTCCAATCGTGCTGGGTTTCGATTTTTCGTTCGTCTAGATCACTAAATATCCTTTAAAGATTTCAATTGTATTCTTTGAAAATAAGGCAATGTTTCGTGTTTGAGAAGTTCGAGAAATCGTGTCCAATCGTGCTGGGTTTCGATTTTCTGTTCATCTAAACAACTAGATATCCTTCACAGTTTTTTTATCGTATTTCTTAAATAAGGGCAATATTTCATGATTGGAAATCCAATGAATCGTACCCAATCGTCTTTGGTTTCGGTTTTAGTTTAGCCAAATAGTGAAATACCCTTTTCAAATTGCACTACATGTATTTTGGAAATCATAAAATGATCTTGGTATCGAGTTTGAAGCATCGTGTCCTATCGTCTTTGGACATGATATTTCACTTTTGAACAAGGGAGTTTCGATACCAATCTGAGTCATCCAAACATTTTTCCATACTTTAAAATATTTTTTAATTTTCGATATTAAGGACATTAATCAATCAACACGGTACCAATTTTGGGCGTTGCGAGGTGCTAATCCTTCCTCGTATGCGTAATCGACTCTGAGCCCGCTTTTCTTAAAATCAGTAGACCAAAATGTTTTCTAAAGTGGCCCAATCGCACTTCAAAAAAGGGATTGGTGGCGACTCCGTTTTTGTATTTTAAAGTCGGCCCGTTTTTCAAACAAAAAATGGTTCCGACATATACGATTATGAACTCTTTTTTGATTGAATTAATTCATTAAAATTTCAGTTATTGAAATGTTGATCATAAAATACCATTGCTTATCACTTACTAAGCTAAGTAAGCTTACCGTTGATTTTATTTGATTATTCATAGGTTTTGGAGTTCAAGCTCGTACTCGGGAAATTTTTGTCAAAGTCAAGCACACTATCAACTACTATTTTGGTACCCTATTAAAGTTGATCTTTTGTATTAATGGCATGTATAGGCTATGTTACCTTTAAAGTTGCTTCTAATGATGTGTATATGTAATTGTGTATTTAGGTATGCCATGCGAAAATGGCTAAAATATGATAATTTTGGGTTTATGAGAGTTCGGACATGTTAATATGTTATGAACTACGTACATATATATATGGGAAATGTACCTAGTATGTTACAAATGTTTGGTTGATTTGGATATGGTTTATACAAGTTTCGAAAGTAGTATGCATTTCTATGTAGGTGATGTACTTAATAGATGCTTGATGAATTAGTCTTGGAATGTGGTTTGGTAAAACTTATTATATGTTTCGAAAGAGAGAGATGAACTTATAAATTCTTATAATGCATATATGTATGTGAGTGAGACCACGTATAAAGATATATAGATGATTCAGTATGGCATGAAATTTTGGTGTGAGTTGTTTGCTTAAAGTGCTTAATACTTTGTTGGTAAAAATTGAAACTTTGGCAATATGCATATTCGGTCATAGTGAATAACTTACCAATTGAATAGAAATTTATACCATTTGAAATTTATTTTTATTATATATCAAATTGGTATGTTAGAATCGTAAGATATTTATATATATATATGTTAATTTGGGAATTTGTCTAGTAATACCTCGTAACCCTAATCCGACGACGAAAAAGGGTTAAGGGTGTTACACATAGTGAACATAAGTGATCTAGCAACCTCCAAAAGATGCCAATTTATCCTTTTGGCAACACCATTCTGAGCACTTGTACTTGGACAACTGGTCTGATGCAAAATCTCATATGATTCTAAATAATCACTAAAGTTATACTCGGTTCTATTATCAGTTCGCAAAATCCTAACCTTAGCATCAAACTGAATGGTAATCAATTTATTAAAAGAACGAAAACATGAGAAAATATCACTTTTGGACTTTAATAAAAATACCCATGTCATCCGAGTGCAATAGTCAATAAATGTAACAAATCAACAATTACCAAATAAAGAAGGAAGGTGAGTAGGGCCCCAAGCATCCGAATAAATAATTTCAAAAGGAACAATACTTCTATTATTACTTAAAGGATAATTATTTCTTGTATGCTTAACAAACTCACAAGCATTACAAACTAAAGAGTCTAACTGAGTTCTTGAAAACAAAGTAGGAAACATCTTGGCAAGAACAATAAATGATGGATGTCCTAACCGCCTATGCCACTAAATTATCTCCTGGTTGGAATCTTTATTGTCTCCAGATAAGGTTTGAGACATACTAGGTGATCAATATAGAAGGTATAAGCCATCACACAATCTACCACTGCCAATCGTCTTCCCTATCTGAAGGTCCCAAAAGACACAGTGATTGGGAAAGAATTCAAGTTTACAATTTAAGGCTTTAGTGATAATACTAACATATAAGAGGTTAACTAGGAATTTAGAAACATGGAGGATAGAGGATAAAGTGAGATTGGGAGTACAAACAATAGAACCTATTCCAGAAACGGAGGTAAGGGAGCCATTGGCTATTCGCACACTATCTTTAGATGGATAAGTAGTATAGTTAAATAAGCTTTTGTTTGACCCTGTCACATGTCTATTTGCACCGGAATCAATAATCCAAGATTCAGAAGTAGATGAAGCATTTAAAACAGTACTTGATTTTGCATAATTAGACTTGCCAATCAAGGTAGAGTCCAATTGAGACAAGAAGCATCGAAGATGTTGAATCTCGTCCAAGGTAAAACTCTCAGCGGAAGTGGACTTGTCCTCTATTGTCACAGAGTCTAACAAATGTGCTTGAGGCCGAGAATTACCCCCTCGTTTTCCACCACAACGTCAAGTGGGGCGACCATACAACTTCTAGCATGAATCTTTAGTGTGCCGAGGCTTGCCACAGTAATGGCATGATAAGTGATCATTATTAAACTTACCACCCGATGGACTATATTAGCAATGAGACCAACTTTCTCAAGAGGTGGGTTATAGAGCATAACAACATGATGACTCTCCTTCTGTTGTACATAGGAGTATGCCTCATGGAGAGAAGGGAACGAATTTTTGCCAATAACTTGAACCCAAATCTGATCATACTAAGTATTCAACCCATCCAAGAAATAAAAAAACACGCTCCTTTTACACCATCTTCTATGATTTTTCGGCATCATTGGTACAAGACACCTGAAAATCTTGATAATAATCAAGTTCCTACCACAACCCACTTAATTTAGCAAAATATTGAGAAATCTTTAGCTCTCATTGTTTTATCTCGAATCTCAAAAATTTGCACATCATTCCCAACACGAGAGTAGGTGAGAGCAATAGCATTCCAAATTTTTTCTGCAGTATCAAGCAGCAACTAAGTTTTAGAAATATTGAGTTGCATAGAGTTGGTACGCCATGCCATAACAAGAGAGTTCGTTGAATCCCACTGACTAAATGTTGAATCAATGAGTTTAGATTTTGACATTGTACCGATAATGTATCCCTGCCACGAGCCTTGATAAACAATAAGCAGGACCTTGACCAACCAAGGTTATTATGTCCATCAAGCTCCAAAGGACTAATTTACAACGAAGAATTATCTGTTGGAATCACAAGCTTCTTGTCCTTAGACATAAGGATGGAAAAACAATTAATACACAAAAAAATTGCTTGAAAAATTAGGGGAAAAAACACCCAAAAGAACACAAAAGAGATAATAATAATAAAACTTACAAAAAACACCACCACTTAGAGGAGAATGACCGAAAGGGAGCACAGAGAACAGCGACAACGTCAAAAAAAACTCGCACGGCACATGAAACGAAGCTGCAGAAGCTTGCGACGGCGCGTGAGGCCCACGAGCGGGTCTTTTGGTCACCGGAGTCTGGGGTTTCATCGACGAGTGGATTCCAACTCCAATGGTAGAGGCGGTGAGAGAAAAAAATAAGGTTAGGGTTTGTGTTTGTAGGGGTTTTGGAACAAATTTTAAAATTTAAAAAAATATCCCAAAAATGGGATAAAAAAACTGATACCATAATGAAATTAGAGATAAATACTTTTTAACGTATCGAGGAAAACACTCAAAAGTTTATATTTCTTAGAAATATGTACAACAAAATATACATGAAGCATTGAATCAATTGAGAAAAGAAAATCTGTAATTAATATCTCTAAAAATCTGCTGTAATATCTAAAAATATTCTGTTTAATGCTGTCAAATAATAAAAATTCTCAACCATGTTTATGACATTTTTTTTAAATAGAGCTTGGGTTTGACTTGATTTTGACTTATCAAAGTAATTCATTTAACTATTTAAAATTTAAAAAAAAAGATAAATTTAATTTAATTATTTAAATCAAATTAGAAAAAACTCTAACTCAATGAGACAATCAGAGTAGAGGTGGACTTGAAATGATAATATACTTTTATTTATGGGCAATTTCTCCTAACCATCGACACTCCGGACCCTGATTTGCAAAGTTACAATTCCATTCCATATAGCGGGACATTTCTAATTTCCATTTACTTTTTAATTACAAATGAATATATTAATAATATTAATAATATTAATTTCAGCGATACTAATTTAATAAAACCAGTAATAAAGAAACTACAATAAGATACAAGTTTTTTTATAAAAATTTACAAGTAAAATAAATTATGCCAAAAAGGTAAAATAAATTTTTTAAGTGTGTTTTATATTTTTATATAACATTAATAATAATAAAAGAGATTTGAATTTAACAATCTGCAATTTTTAAATTTTGTAACTTTATCATTTAACAAAAAATTAGTTTGGTTTTTATTTAATTTTAAATAATTTAATTTTATATATTTTTAATAATTTTTATATACAATATGATTAGCTAAATTGATGTTACGATTGATGAGATATTGAGGATGTGTTTGATAAACTGAAAAATTAAATGTTGAAATCTTTAATGCTAAATTTTATAAGTCATGTATTTATATTGGAAAATTGTTTGGTAAATTAGTAAATATAAGTCTTGAATATAATTATTTTGTTTAGATAAAATAAATATTGATTTTAAAAGATTATTTAGTTTTAATTTTAATCTTATTAATTTAATATTTATATTATTTTGAATAGTTTTGAATAAATAATAAATATAGTAATTTAAATATCTTATTAGAAAAAATTATTTAAAATTTTTAATAAAATAAAATCAACTTAATGTTTTATAAGCTAACCTAACATTTTCTATTAAAATTTTATATTCATTAAAAATTAAATAATTATTAAACATATTTAAAATATTAAAATAGGCGAGTGAATTTTAAAAAATATTCCAACAAAAGTAAAAAAAAATTATAGTCTATAAAAACAAGATAAAAATATAATATCAAAGTTTAAACTTTTTTAATTATAAAAAATAAAATATTAATAAAAATATAATTAACACGATTCAAATTTAAATCAAATACTGTTAAACCATCACAGTATTCATCAAAGTTTAATCTTTAAATATGAGAGATGATAAAAAGTGTGGATCACTGTAACAAGGAGGGTTAATTATTTTAATTTTAAAAAATAAATATTTAATATTTTCTATCACTTCCCTCCCATTGGGCCTTGACGACTGGAGGACTGATGCCCCACTTAAACCCCTTATAAAAAAAAGTTGAAAGGCCTTTAGGCGCCACGTGTCTTCCAAATCTCTCCCTCTAAAACCTCCCTTCAACCCTAGAACTTCCTCACTTCCTTTGCCTTTGCCTTTGCCTTTGCCGCCGCTAACTCCGTCACCATGTACCGCCATCTCACTTCCCTCGCCTCCAAAGCCAGGTAACCACCACTCTCTCTATCTCTTTTCTCCTATATTAATCATTTCTGTTGTGTTCTTCTGAATACTTACTACTTCTGCTCCCTTTTGACCTCTAGGTTTGCTAAGAACAGAATCCAATTGGTAAGATTATTTAGTTCTCACTCTGAATTCTTTTTTCGATTTTCTGTGTTCTTTTATTGTGTTATATGGGTTTTTTTTTTTTTTTGGTAACAGAATGGTACTAGACTGAGTTGGAGTAGAAACTATGCGGCTAAAGACATCAAATTTGGTGTAGAAGCGCGAGCATTGATGCTTAGCGGCGTTCAAGAGCTAGCCGATGCTGTTAAAGTCACCATGGGTCCAAAAGTCTGTCTTTTCTGTTCTTTTCAAATCGATGTCATTTTTTTTTTGTTTATTGGGATTTACAGTTCAAGTTTCATGACATTGTTTTTACTGATTGTCCTTAACTCGCCCCTTTTAATGGGCTATAGATTATTAGGCTATCTTCATTACTTCCTGTTGTGATTGGTTGATGCAAAAAGTTATCGAGTTTCCTTCCAGACATGGCCTGGGCCCTGGTGCTAGGCGGTAATTAACTAATGCTTGTTGCTTTCTTTGGTTGACTTTTGCACAGGGGCGTAATGTTGTTTTGGAACAAAGTTTCGGGGCTCCTAAGGTGACAAAAGATGGTGTTACTGTAGCCAAGAGCATTGAATTTAAAGACAGAGTGAAAAACATTGGTGCTTCCCTTGTAAAGCAGGTTGCCAATGCCACCAATGACGTTGCTGGGGATGGTAAGGGTTCATTTGTTACATTATCCTACTAATTTAGTAAATCATGTTTGTTCATTTGGATTTTTTCTTTTCCTAATGGAATGGGTAGAAACCTCAGAAAAGAACTCACTTGTACTGAAGTTACAAAGGCTATTAATTTGAATAGAGTACAGTGTCCTGGCACTATTTCATCCAAACCTACTTTGTGGAAAAAGTTTATTTAGTTATTGTTATATGGCACCATTGATGATGTTGGAAATATGGGAGGATCTGAGTGTGCATAAGCATGATGGTAATGGAATCAAAATGGGAGTTCTTACTGATGTACCGCTTTTCTTGGTCACAGGCACCACTTGTGCGACAGTCCTTACCCGCGCAATATTTGTTGAAGGATGTAAATCAGTGGCGGCTGGAATGAATGCCATGGACCTCAGACGAGGAATCACAATGGCAGTTGATGCAGTTGTGACCAACTTGAAGAGTAGAGCGCGGATGATCAGCACGTCCGAGGAAATTGCACAGGTTTGCTTCCGTGAATATAGCATTTGTTCCTAGAATGGATGGCTGGACCTTATTACAGCACTGGCCTCTGAGCTTATCAGGTGTTTTGTTTTCAGTATTAATTACATCATTGTTTCCTCTGAAGGTTGGAACAATATCTGCGAATGGAGAAAGGGAGATTGGCGAGCTCATTGCCAAGGCCATGGAGAAAGTTGGCAAAGAAGGTGTCATTACCATTGCTGTAAGTTGTTATTGGATTTTTCAGTTTATCCCATTTATGCTACTTGAAATCTTCTAAATCCACTCGAATCTTCTTGCTTATCTATTTCCTTCACCAGTTGAGTCATGTTCTTTATTTGCAGCGGTTTTTCTGTCTGATTGAATGGCATATTTGGATTTATGAATTTTATTTCTCCCTTTTTTCTTTTTTTCAGGATGGGAAAACCTTGTACAATGAATTAGAGGTTGTTGAGGGAATGAAGCTTGATAGAGGCTACATATCCCCTTACTTTATCACCAACCAGAAGAACCAGAAATGTGTAAGTGTATTTTGGCAAAATATTTGGTGGTTACTAGCATTATATTGCATAGGTTTAATGGGACTTCCTTTCCCTTTTGCCATATAAACATCACCATCTGGTGACCTGACAATTGGTCTTATTTTGTCAGGAATTGGAGAACCCACTTATTTTGATCCATGAGAAAAAGATCTCTAACTTGGCTGCTGTGGTGAAATTTTTGGAATTGTCCTTGACGGTTAGTAGTTCTATCTGAGGAAAAAATTGCTAATTTGTATCATTTTATCACGTTCTTAGATCAATAAATTGTGTTTTCCAGAAGCAAAGGCCTTTACTAATTGTTGCTGAAGATCTTGAAAGTGAAGCACTTGCAACTCTCATTCTGAACAAGCTTCGTGCCGGAATCAAGGTTTTTTTTTTTTTTTTTTACTTTTGCAGGGAAACTTTGTCTAGTATAGATTCTCTTGCTTGGGTTCTTTCTTTGCTGACTGTGTTTGGTATTTAAGGTGTGTGCCATTAAGGCCCCAGGTTTTGGGGAAAATAGGAAAGCTGGCTTGCAGGACCTTGCTGCTCTTACCGGGGGCCAGGTAGGTTCTCTTTCTCTCAACTTTAGATTTTACATTACAATAGAATCCCAACCATCCTATCCCTTACACATGATTTCTTCATAGGTGATAACTGAAGAACTTGGTCTTGACATTGAGAAAGTTGGAGCAGAAGTGCTTGGCTCTTGCAAAAAGGTTCGTTAATGAATAATATTTGCCTTGTTAGTATAGAGATATGATTTCATGCTGCAGAAGTAAAGAGAATCTGCCTTCTTGCTTTCAACATCTCTCTCTCTCTTTCTATCTATGTTCTTTATTTATTTATCTTTTTTTTTTTGGGGGTGTCTGGTTGTGGGTTTAGCACTTTAGCTGATTTCTTTGGGCTGCAGGTTACAGTATCAAAGGATGACACAATTGTCCTTGATGGCGCTGGAGACAAGGCTACCATTGAAGAAAGATGCGATCAAGTTGGTTACCATTTCCACATCTTTTTGACAGCTATCAGGTTTGTTTGTATAAGTATTATTCGATTAATGGCTTATAATAATTGCTGCAGATAAGATCAGCAATTGAATCAAGCACTTCTGATTACGATAAGGACAAATTACAAGAGAGGCTTGCAAAGCTCTCTGGTGGCGTTGCAGTTTTGAAGGTTAGTTACCACAGCAAGATAATTTGTCAAATTTTATTCGAATGTGCCAAATGCAAATGTTCCATGTGAATACCCCAAAACAATTTGATTATTTCTCCTTGAACTGTTCTTTTCAAAATGATGCACTGATGGAAGTTTGTTTTGTAGATTGGAGGAGCAAGTGAGACAGAAGTTAGTGAAAAGAAGGATAGAGTTACCGATGCCCTAAATGCCACGAAAGCTGCTGTGGAGGAAGGAATTGTTCCTGGTAAGCTTTCAACTTGGCATTGCAATGGTTGATTTTGTTGGATTTATGTTGTCATGTGTTATATCAATAATTGCCTGTGCACAGGTGGTGGTGCTGCACTTCTTTATGCCTCTAAGGAACTTGAAAACCTGGAGACTGCAAACTTTGATCAGAAGATCGGTGTTCAGATCATCCAAAATGCTCTTAAGGTTCCAACTTATTGTTTTTCTGTTTATTTAATTTTCTTTTCAGTTGGGGTAGCAATTTGATTGAAAATACATTTATCCTTTTAGTTTGAAAAATACCCTCTTATCTCCTTGAGATTTGGTTAAAAACACATTTTAACCCCGAAGATAAAATAATTCTAAATGAAAAAGATAAATGCATTTTTGTTTTTCATTCATTCTTCCATTCAGCTACAAATTAATAAGACTTGAATTAATTTCAATTATTCACTGCCAAAATAAACTTTAATTAAGTTATAAGTACATGTTAAACATTTTAAACTATACTTGATTACCATTTTTAAAAAGGTTTTGTGATAAAGATAGCTATAACTATGAAAAGGAAAAGAAAGAAAGCAGGGGTATTTTTAATATTTAAAGTAAAATTTTAACAAATATTAGTTAGATTAGTGGAATTAGTTAATTTGTCAAGACAGAAACTGCGAATATAGTTGATGACAAGTGGCCTAGTGTATGTAATGGTTGAGAGAGATGAATTTACAATTTGTATAATCATTTCTTTTTCTATTTCAACACAGATGCCTGTACATACAATTGCATCTAATGCTGGAGTTGAGGGTGCAGTGGTTGTTGGAAAGCTACTGGAACAGGACAATCCCGACCTCGGTTATGATGCTGCTAAGGGTCTGTTTGTTTCTATTCACTTTCTACCAACAACATATTGTTAAATAAAATATACATATTTTCTGGTTTCAAAAGATTGGTTCTTGTGAGTTGAAACACAGAGGATCACTTTTTTACCCTTTTGTGCATTTGCATTTATATCAGGTGAGTATGTAGATATGGTTAAAGCTGGAATTATCGATCCTTTGAAAGTCATAAGAACAGCCTTGGTAGATGCTGCAAGGTGATTTTATTTCATGCAACTTTTATTTTATGTTTCCCTTACATATATATATATATTTAGAGCTCTTGCGCACGTTGGTGATATTAATCTTACTTGTGGAATGGCAGTGTGAGTTCATTGATGACCACAACTGAAGCCATTGTTACTGAACTTCCAAAGGATGACAAGGAAGGGGCAGCCACCGCAGGCAGCATGGGCGGTCTAGATTACTAAGGGCTTTCACAGGGTACCTCCATTGCTGCTCTGTTAAGACAATTTTTATATGATGAAACCTTGTAAACATGAGATGAGAACAAGAGAATATTTTACTTTAGGTCCCCAGACTGGGCAAGGGGATGGCCCTTTTTTTTTCTAAAAAAATTTTGGTACATGGAATGGCTTTTATTCATTGAGTAAAATCCATATAATAATTTTGAATCCGTCTTTATTCCCCCAGTTAGGTTAATATAATATTCTTTTGGAAGTATCACTTGTGCTCCTAATGCTAATAGATAATGGAGTGCGATCATTGTAAGAAGCTAAACTCTTGACTCGAGAGGGTTCAAATCTCTACATTCCTCAACTTTAAAATAAATATATATATATTTTTATTTTGACTTAAGAGTTTAGTTTTCAATACATTCATAGTTTATTCCCTTTTGAAGGGATAGTAATTTTATTTCATCATTATTTCTCTTATTTTTTCCCACTAATTCATATGATACTCAAAATGTTTGACAAATGCTTTCGTTTCCAAAACTCAGTGAAAAACTATAAAATGCAAGAAAATTTTACTAATTTATTTTCATGGTGATAATATGAGAGACCCAAAAGAAACATAAGACTATTTCCTTTTATATATATATATATATATACTAGTACAAAATTAAAATCATTTATTTTATTTGTTATGTATATAAGCTTTTAAACTGATTTGATATATCTATCATAACATAAGGACTAAATTTACGAAAAATTTAAGGTAGGAAAATATATAAACTACTCTGCTATCCTTCCATATATATTTAATGCAACAATCTTTATTGTTGATGCATTGTATTTGTACATACTGATAGCTCCGGGAATTCAATAATGATTTCACACTATTCACTCACTTTATACACACTTCGTTGCTTTTAATTTGGTTATAGTATTTCTCCAAGTTTTTATATTATTGGAATTTTGTTAAATTTGTCAAATAAATCAATTTAATTATTATATTATTTTTAAAAAAATTAAATAAGTTCAAATTGTAGGAGAGTTAACATTTATTATATAAAAATGTCTTGAAAATTATTGTTTACAATTGCATTTTAATTCCAAACAAAAAATTTCATTTACAAAACCACAATACTTTAAATATATTAACTTTATTAAATAGTAAATGCAGGCGCGAAGCAGAACAAATTTTTAGAGGGGTCGAATGAAAATTTAATTTTTTATGGTCTATATCTTTTTAATTTTTAAAGGATTAAATCGAATTTTTATAATTTTAGGGGGGTCAAAGTATAATTTTACCTTTACTAATTTAAAATTTTAAAAAAATTCAAGGGCTTAAATATAAATTTTCTATTTTAGGGGGGGCCAGGGCCACTACCAATCCCCCCTTGTATCCGCCTCTGAGTAAATGTCATTTTTTTTATACAGTCAATGTTAAGTTGGCTTTATTTTATTCTTTTTAATAGTATAATGATTAAATTGATTTATTTAATAGTAAATAAACTAATTTGATACAATCCCTATAATACAAGGACTTCCTAAATACATTCACCCTTTTTAATTTCCAACATTGTTCTTCAATCATGCAATGTGACTTTATTCATAGATCACTAAGTTTCTTTTGATACTTCTGAATGAGAAAGCAAATTGGTAAATATCTAAATTTTGTTATTCTACTATGCAAAAATATTGAATTTATTTCTTATTTTATTATTTGTACAAATTACGTTTATATTTTTTCTTTTAAAATTGTTAATAAATATTGGATGAAATTACATCCATTGGTGGGTGAAAATAATAAGTAATATATATTTTAAATAAAACGCACGTTTTAAATGGTAAATTTATTAAAAGAGTTAACAATTTGTTTAAAAAATAAAGGAATAAATCTCAAAATTATACATGAATTTTGATTTAATGTGCAATTGTATAAATGAACTTTAATTTAATGCAATTATACACGTGAAAATTTGATTGTAGTTCAAATGTATGCTTGAAACTTTAATTTTGATTTAATCAAATACATTTAAAAAAATAAATACATCAACTTATTTTTATATTGGATAAATATAATTGTTTATGTATGCAATATATAAACATAAAATGATGTTATATCAATAACGTGTTAGTAATTTACAAAAATTGGATCAAATCAAAATTTCATGTAGTAAATTGCACAAAAATCAAAGTTCATATATAATTTTGAGATTTACCCCAAAAGTAAATGACGATTTTGCAATAGAGTCAATTATTTAAAAATTAAAATGTTGTTTGATAAATTAAAAATTAAATATTAACTTTTTAGTAATGAAATTTATAAATATTGAATTTAAATTAGAAACTTTTGGTAGATTAATAAAAGTTAACTACTCAATGCAATTATGCTTTAAATAAAAGTAATTATTTTTTTGAAATTATTTATTAAATTTAATCTTATTAATATAATTTTTTTATTATAATAATTTGGATATATCATTTTTTTTTTCAAAACAATTCATTTCAAATATAATTTTTAAATAAAATTAATTTAATATTTTCAACATTAAATGATAACCTACATATCTTATTCAACATTTTTTATAAATATCTTGGAAAATCTATAGATTACCGTCGCTTAGTTTTTAAATTGCCTCTAACCATCTTTTGTGTTAACTGAAAAAATTATCAAACATATTTAAAAATTAAATGTCGAATATTTCATTTTATTAAAAATAAAAATTTTAATGATTTATTAAATACACTTGAGAATTCCAAAGCCAAGAATACTTTTATAATACAATTTTTTTAATTTCTGATTTATAATATAATTTATTAATTTTTCAAGAAATGCAAAATTTAGAGACATTTTATTATATTGTAAATTAGTAGCATAGAAAATATGCGTTCCTCATTGTTAATGTGTTTGCTTCTATTAAGAGAATCAATGAATGCATCTTGAGGCATTTGTTAATAATAGTATATATGAGAATTGTTAATTGGCGGATTGTAAATAATCCGGATTATGGAACAAAAGATTATCTCAGACATCTATACTGAAGTATTGATAGTAGTTCTCAAATATGCATGTATACTTCAAATTTTTGCTAAGTTAAATCACAAGTCAATTAAATAAAATATAGTCAGTCATGACTAAAAACTCATTCTTTTTACAAATAAATATTGTTTATAGTTTTATATTAAATCTATAAAAATCAATTTAAATGGTTGATTGAGTCTTAGCTTAATTGGCATGAACATTGTTGTCAATGCAAGAGATCATAGGTTCAAGTGCACTGAAATGCATTATCCTCTTGTTTTTCCTATAATATTTATACATATTTTTTATTTACATTACAAGGATCAGAGTATTAGTTTGGAATATAATATTGCGTTAATTGATCCACGAATTAGCACGAATAAGTTGAATTATCATCATTTTATAAATTAAAAAAAAAAAGAGTTAATTGAGCGTATTGGATAGATGAATTCGAGATGGTTATTATGTAGTTAAATATAACATGAGAGTGGAGAATCGAGACACCATGAGTAATTCTGTTTCATTGCCCTTTTGCAATTGCTGTTTGGTAGGAAATTGGTTTAGCACCTATCAATGGTTCGGTTAAGGAGTTTGTTGCTCGCATGTTGATTGAGCAGCAAGATGAAAAGAGTAGGCGTGTTCAGGGGCATTTAGTTTAGTAGAAATGTGATCATTTGGAAACAGATAGCTTGTGTATTATGTGGACGAATTTTTACGGTGTTGGTTATATTGGAATTATACTATTGCAAAATAAAATTGTTAGCTTTTGATAGGAAATTAAATTAAGTAACACAGCATTTTAATATTCGTACACTCGAATAAGGGTAGAATACAATTTGTATTACTCTTTTCGAAAGGCAATCAAAACCGAAAAATAAAAGTAGTTGATTGGAAATTTGATTAGAAAATAAACTGGAAGAAAATCAGTGAAACCACACTAGATTCAATTCTCAAGAAAGATTAGAGGGGCTACAGGCGGTGGTACGCCACGCCCCGAGCACGTTCTTGAATCCGTCCCCTAAGCGTTGCTGCCAACTCCTTGCGAGCTGAACTAGTTCGCTTCTAGCTTGTTGAGCTCAATTTAGCTCGATTCCAGCTCAATGAGCTCGCTTTCCGTCTTTTTATTTTATGCGTTTAAGTTGCTGGAATTAAAATAAATTATTTAAATTAGTTAAATAATTTAGTTAATTCAGCTCAAATAATTAAGTTGCATCTTTAATATGTCAAAAATAAAAATGTCCCCTTAGTGTCCCTTACTATACACGAAGGATTGCTTGGAGAAAGCAACCAGCAGCCACCAATTTAATGCCGTCCCATGTCCATGTACCTGCACCAAATTAAATCAACCATTAATTCATGTTTAAGACAAAATAAAATAGGACACTAAGACAATAAATTCGGCAGCTACCTTGGGACATAATTAAAATATGTTTGAGCTAGGACAACTTAATTATTTAAATTAAATTCGGCCGGACAATTTAAATTGTAACATGAAATAAATTTGTCCTAACTTAGACACTATAAAATAGCTAATAAATATGTTTTAAACTAAGACACATTTAAAACTTAATTACAATGTCCAGATTTTTATTTTTGGTATATTAAAGATGCAACTTAATTATTTGAGCTGAACTAACTAAATTTTCTATTAAAGATGCAACTTAATTATTTGAGCTGAACTAACTAAATTATCTAACTAATTTAAATAATTTATTTTAATTCCAGCAACTTAAATGCATAAAATAAAAAGACGGAAAATGAGCTCATTGAGCTAGAAACGAGCTCATTGAGCTGGAATCGAGCTAAATTGAGCTCAACAAGCTAGAAGCAAACTAGTTCAGCTCGCAAGGAGTTGCCAGCAACGCTTAGGGGACGGATCCAAGAACGTGCTCAGGGTGTGGCCGTATCATTCCCCCCTATTCAAAGCGACTTGTTCTCAAGTCGAGTTGTTTGTTCATTGGGTAACATTCTTTCTTACTCAACTCTACTTGGACGAATGGGGTGAATGGGCTCTCATACATCTTTTCAATTTGATCGTTCAAGTCCACCAATAATCTAGACATGGGAGGGAAATCAAACGATGTGAGAAGATTATTCAAATAAGCATATGTTCCATATCTCACTCGATCAAATGTATTCGCACACACATAAGTCAAACAAACAGAATGATGTGTTACACTTTCACCATGCAAAGTCTCATCAAATGAATGACTTGATTTAAATGAGAAATCACATGTCAACAAAAATTCATCCGAGCAAACATGTGGGCCAAGTACCATTGGAGCCAAACAATCATTGATCCATGCAAGAAGATAAATTCCAAATTTTATGCCCACAATCAATTGAACGAAACTTTTTGCATGTTAAGATCCTACCACTTAATCGACTCAAATCTTGCATATTTAAGCTTAGCAGTAGCCATTGAACTTTCACCTTTTCAACATATTTATCATCAAGAAAAGTCTTACGAAAAGTCCAAAAGAAGTGTAGACACAATTAACTTAATCTGTTCATTGTCCAAGCAAACAAACTCCTCACCACAACTTAATGAACACAATTTGTCATCACAAACAGGTGAATAGAAAATTCCTTTTGATTCATAATTTCGCACAATAAAACCTTGCAATGAACATTGAATGATTGGCTCTCCTGAAATTTCATCATCATCATCAATCAACACAGATGAATCATTTTTAAACAAAGCTTAACAGTTAAACACATCACGATTTAAATACTTTGTAAAAAACCAATTCATCAACAAAATGCTTATTACCAATCGAATAGGGCAGAGAGGTTTTAAAATTCTCATAAGTCATACCTTGTTTACCTTGAGAGGTAGGAAAGCGATAATCGTTTTTACCTTTGTCAGTCATCATAAACCTTCTCTCGTGGACTTATAATTTAATCGAGGCTTCGAGGTTGGCTTAACCTGAAATAGTGATGAAGCACAAAGACAACTTGTGCTTGTGCGTTCACAAAAACTAAAGAAGTTAGTATCACCATGGATAATGGACTTTAAGGAACTTCTCGAAATGTTATTCACATATAAATCAATTTCAGGCTCAAAACATAAGTCGATCTTACCTTTTCGGGAAGAAATATGAATCTCATGTGCAGCCACATAAAAGATTCAAGGAACGGTTTTAAATAGTGATCAAAATGGTCAGATCTGGTTCCCTTAGACAACAACCAAGCATCAAACAAATATTGAATTGAGGATGCTTGATTTTCCCACATATCGAACCAAAATAAATTATGGGTTTAAAACATGAGTTTGATGACTTGTTCCAAAGTGTAGCAAAGGTTTTATTTTTGTCTTTAAATCAAACATGCTAAACCAAAAGGGTTTTTGCATACACAGAAACAAACAATCAAAACTTTTTACGGTCATCGGAACAAGTTTGCAAAAACTCAAAGATTTCGCGTAAGGCAATAAACGAGTCACATAATTACCACAATCAGACAAATTGGGACTATTACATGCAAATTCATTGTCATACCTAGCCGAGTTTTGCATTTGCCGAATAAACGTTACTCCACCTTCACACTTTGCATCACAATGATTTTTGTTAGAAATACTCGTCTTACCATCATTTAAAACATCAAAAATGATCAAAGAATGTCAATTGATGATATTATCCACATAATCACAAGCATTAGAAAAATTTGGTGGAGACTGAATCACTTCAAAGCACTTACCTTCCTTACCTTGTTCGATCAATCGAAATCGCCTCTCATCAGGAAGGTAATTAAGTTGGAACTTGCTAATCAAACTTTCAGGAACCTGAAAAGAAACAACACGAGAAAAATTCATACCTTGGTTAGTGGAAATATTCCTCACTAATTCTCTCCGTCTTTTCCTTTCATTTCTTTTTCTAACTTGTTCTCTTTTCCTTCTTCCGTCTCTCTCTTTTTCAATTTTATTTTTGTTCTCACATTCTTTTTCGACTTTTTTTTTCAATTTTTTTTCTTTTTCACTTGCTTTTTATTTTTCTTCTTTTTCAATCTCTTTTTCTTTTTCCTCTCTTGTTATTTCTTTTTCGATTTCGATTTCATTACAACATGCGAATGGTACAAAGGAGTCGAAAGGATAAGTTTTTTGCTCAAAGAAGGAGAAAGTATTCTTATAAACATCTCGATCAACTCTTTGGGAGCGATTCTCTGTGATTGAATTCTTTGTAGCGTATGAAGAATAACTTCGTACTTTCTCGTTCGTTATCTCAATGAGTCTCGAACTCAAAGCTTTCTTCTCTTTGTCTCAAATTCCTCGACGAGTAGGAATTTCGATAAGAATCTATTCGTGGGTAGTCATCGAAAATGGGTCTTCGAGGTGGTCGTGACTCTGTTTCTCTGCTCGGTGGATTTTGCTTCCGTCGGGCATTTTCCTCCACTCGGTCTAAACGTCTTTGTATTGGACTTAGCTTCCTTTCAAGTATTCGTCCCATCTCGTTAACCAAGTATTGAAATTCATCGGTGGATAATTCTTCTCGAGACATGTTATCACTGAAAGAAGAAATGTTAAAAATAAAACAGAAAAATAATACCTTACCACAAAAATCTCACGAGGTCACTCGCAAAGAAAAATTTCACTCTCGCTCGTGTTTGACACTCTTTTAAGGCTTTTACTCGCTCTAATGCTCTCGCCACTCGTGCCTTTTACCGCTCGATTCACCTCTCGAAATTTCGTAGGAAACTCCTTTAGGCCGAACTATTCACTTAGGGGTCGGCTTCAAAAAGGGTACGAAGGTAATGTCGTTCGGTGTTGAGTAGGCTAAAAGAAGAATTAAATCAGTTTTAGATGTGGCGTTGGGGGTGGGAGGAATGGTAGAATGATTTCGGTGATTGGGAATAATAGAAATGAGAACAAATTCAAGAACTTTCACAATTTTTTTTCAAACTCGTTTTTTTGAAATTTCATTTTTTTTTTTTTTTAGTATAAATACACTCAAATACTCTTGTACACGAAATAATAATAATTTTTTATTTTTTCAATTTTTTGAATTTTTTTCAAATTTTTTTTCAAAACTTACTTCGGCCTTCACGAACGTCCATACTCCTTGATTTTAGTAGCTCTGATACCAAGTTGAGGAAGAATTTCGAGTCGTATTTGTGTCTGATCTTTAAATTGATGAAGTATCGTTGTATTCGGAGATGTTTGATGTTTAGCGGATTGTAGGCTAAGTATTGGTTACTAATGGTTCAAAAAGATAGTTATGTGTCAAATGAAAATAGGCTCGGTTTGGAAACAAGGGATATTAGGCAATTAATCGGGTTATGTTGGATAGGTGACCTTAAGGACAAGTTCAAACCAATACTAAGTAAGTATTGACCCGGAACTTATAAGTCACTTAAAGTTGCTGGAATTGGTTGGTAGAACTTCGACCCACTATCTATATTGAGATAGGAACCGGAAGTATGTCGGTGAATGCCACACTCATTGTCGAGTGATAAGTTCGAAGAAATAAACAAGGTTGACGCCACTAAAGACTAGATAAGTCAACTCGAGTTTAAAACGAAACCTGAGAGTTGAATAAACTCACAAAGTGACAGAAATTCATTCAAGGTGTAAAAAGTTCTGAAATACATGAAAATGGCTAAGTATTTATAACCAAAACATGGGCCAGCCGAATGGACAAGTTTCCTAGCTGAATGGTCAGCCTTAAATTCACTTAATTAAGCTAAAAGTTCTTGAAAATTCCAAGTTGCTTCCTTGTGCATTGGGAATTCCGAAAATCATCTTCTACATGCCTAAAAAATCAGCTAAAATAATTGGAGGCCTTGGGAGCTGAATGATGCATGTAGGTTCGGCCTAGGGGCTTGAAAGTGGCTTTAATTGTGGCTACTTGATCAACTGAACAACTTGGACTCTATTAAAGTCATCTTGGTTTCTCCAACAGTTTCTAGGTGTGAACATTAGGAAATGGGCAGCCCTTGTGTGTGAATGGAACATTTCAACTAGTGGGGCTTTCAAAGTTGCATTGGTGAGCTGAATGATCAGCTTGGAAGAGTGAAACAACAGCCCCCTTAGTGTCCCTTGCTATACACGAATGGTTGCTTGGAGAAAGCAACCAGCAGCCACCAATTTAATGCCGTCCCATGTCCATCTACCTGCACCAAATTAAATCAACCACTAATTCATGTTTAAGACACAATAAATTCGGCAGCTACCTTGGGACATAATTAAAATATGTTTGAGCTAGGATAACTTAAATTAAATTCGGTTGGACAATTTAAATTGTAACATGAAATAAATTTGTCCTAACTTAGACACAATAAAATAGCTAATAAATATGTTTTAAACTAAGACACATTTAAAACTTAATTAAAATGTCCAGATTTTTATTTTTGACATATTAAAGATGCAACTTAATTATTTGAGCTGAACTAACAAAATTATCTAACTAATTTAAACAATTTATTTTAATTCCAGCAACCTAAACGTATAAAATAAAAAGACGGAAAAAGAGCTCATTGAGCTGGAAAAGAGCTAAATTGAGCTCAACAAGTTGGAATTGAGCTAGTTCAGCTCGCAAGGAGTTGCCAGTAATACTTAGGGGATGGATCCAAGAACGTGCTCGAGGCGTGGCGTATCAGGCGATCTCGCTTAAAACCTAATCTCCTAGACAAAATTTATCTCATGTAATTTCACAGAACATCAGAATTTATAGAACAAAAAAAAGTTATTTTTCTCTTATTGTGTTCTGTGTAAAATAAAGAGAAAGACCTATTTATACAGTTTTCTAAAAGACAAAATAGTAAATTAGTAGTGCCAATTTTTAAAAATAGTAATAAGATTTTCCTCAATCAAAAATATTTTGAAAATATTTTCTGCAATCCACAAATGAAAATATTGTTTTGTATTACCAACAGGTTGGGGGTGCATGGTTCATTCCTTTAGTCAAATTTGTGTCCGGCGGTTGAGGGAGGCGACGTTTGTTGGAAAAAGTTGAATATTGGGATGCTTAAATGTAATATTGACAGCATTATTTTTGTCGAGAGTGGCCATATGGGATACGCCGCTATTGTGCGCAACGAAATAGGCTGTATTTCGGGTTTCATAAAGATGGTTGAAATTATAGCTGCGTGAGGCTCTTTTTTGACTTCGATCGATGACGTTATTTTGAAAATTGTTAATCAACGTTTCTGACAAGCGTTTTAAGCCTCATATTCAAGATTAATTCTTAAAAGCTGCGTCTTTATTACCTCTTGCTTTCATTCAATCACTTCGCTGGATTTGTAAAGATACTAATAAAATTGCACAGGCTTTTAACAAAACGACTAAATTAAATTACAACCGTCGAATTGATGATGTAATGGATTCAATCCTAAAAATTTTCAGAAGAAGAAGAGGAGCCGACCAAGTGGGACACCACTTAATTAAAGGAGAAGGATAAGTGGGAGGCACTGCCAATTTGCAAATCGTCGGTTCACTGCCCGCCCCCACCCACGCTACGTGTTCACGCCTAATTCTTCGTTTAATGCCTGAATATAATTTCACCCATCAAATAATAGTTTAACTAAAATAGTTATACAAAAAATAAAAATAAAATATTACAATAAATATAATAATGTGATATGGTTTTATAATTTTTATTGAAAAAATCACTTAATTGTGGTTAATAAACTTAATAATATTTAATTAAATTGATGTTATGAGTTATTTTCTGAATCACTCAATTCAAAGAATTACTAAAACACAAAATTGTAAACATAAATAAGGTAGAATGTCAAAACAACTTGCTATGTTTTAAAGTGACATTATTTGATGCAACTTTAAGACAATCAAAATAAACCCATTCAAAGGTTGGGACCTTTCGGCCCAGTTGGCCACTTGAATTCCAAAATAAATAAGCTTTAATTTTAATTATATAAATATATATAGATAAAATTGTAATTCTAAAATAATTTATTATTATTTAAACAACAAAATATATTATTTGGGTAAAATAAAATATTTTTCAAATTTTTAATTGCATCTTCATTTTAACTATTTAACTAATGAGATGCAATTTAATTTGTGGTTATCAAAAGGAAAATTAAAAAATAATGAAATATCGTTCATTTTAGTTCTATCCAACTATTCTGATTACATTTTTGAATAAAATAATTTAAACATCATAATTTGCATACTATATTAAAATTTATGTATAGCAAATAATTAAACTGTGAAATTTAATATATATTAAAATTTGACAATTACAAAAATAGTCATTTTCATTTGTCTCAAACTAACGACAATCCTACGTGACAGTCCAAATGGATTTTAAATGTCAACTTCAATGTCCAATTATTGGGATGAAAATAGGTTTTTAATCAAATAAATTTAATTTGGACTGTCATGTAGGTCATCCAAGTTGGCATTTAAAACCCATTTAGACTGTCACGTAGAACTGCCGTTAGGGAGATAGCAAAGTTTAATGGTAGGGTAGAGCCCAAATTTTGCCCGTGACCCAATAACAAAACCGGAGCCCAAACCAACAATAGTCCAAATTACAGAGGGCCCAATATGGCCCGAATGAATAAAACCCAGACAAAAAAGGCAAACAGAAATTATTAACCTTAGCCCAAATTACAAGGCTCAAAACAAACAGGCCCAAAATACTAATAGCCTGAAGCCCAACAAAAACATTTCAGAAAATGTGAGGGTTTTTGAAACCCTAGCGCCATTGCCTCCTCGAGTGTTGTGCCGTGCCTCTTCCCGAAAAGTCTCGTCCCGAGGCCCCGACGCACCTCTGTCAGCCTCAAGCGGAAATGGCAAGGCTACCTCCTCCTTCTCAAAGTACTGCAGAAGAGAGCAAAGAAGCGGCACAATTATAGCAATGGAGATGAGCGAGAGGCAAACAATATTATTTTCCTTCTTTTCTTTCGACTATAAAAGCCTTGTATCCCAACAATGTTGAAAAAAAGGGATTTTGGAAATAAAAAAAAGCGAGACTTTGAAATATTAAATATCAAATCAGAAATCAAAAAGAAAAGAGAGAAAGGTTGATTTCATTTTATTTTCTATCGTTATTTACTATTATTTTTATTTATTTGTTTATTTATTTTTTACGAATCAAAACGATAATAAAAAGAAAAGAGAAAGGGGCTTACCGGAGTTACCCCGTAGCTGCGTCGTCACCCCGTGGTCCATCGACGGAGATTTCTCTCCACGATCGGGATCGATTACGAAGGAGGGGGTGAAAGGGGACATTTTTCTTTCGGGTTTTTAGCCAAGAAAGCTAGGCCCTCAATGTAATGGCCTAAATTCAAGGTTATCGGAACAATGGTTTCGTAACCATAAATCCGATTTAAAGAGAAATTTATTTTAATATTTTTGCATGAATATTTATATGGTAGGAAAATCGTATTAAAATATTGATAGAAAAATTTTACCGATTTAGTGGTTGTTAGAAAAGGAATTATTGAAGGAATTGGGTAAAAACAAGGTATCGAGACCTTGATCTCATAAAATTGAGTAGAAAATATTTTTATAAGTATTTATAAAATGTTAGTAATGTGGTATTAAAATTTAGTTAGAAAATTTTAACGTTTGAGTATGTAATTAAATGAAAAGGACTAAATTGTAACAAATACAAAATTATGAAAAATGATTAAATAGTTTAAATGATAAAAGAAAGAGGGCTTAAAGGAAAATAGACCCAAGGTCTATTTGGGCTGGACGGCAAGGGTATGAAATCAGCAAGAAAATAAGGAGAATTAAGGGCAAAATTGGAATATTGCAAAATTTACTTAATAAAGCTAGGACTAAAGTGAAATTATTTAGATTTCTCTTTATTTTTCTGCATTCTCATCAGCAAAAACACCATAGAAGGGTTTCCTTAAGCTGGTTTTTCATATTTTTACTGCAAATCTGAAAAACTCAAATCTGAAGCTAGATTGAGGAAAGGAAAAAGTCCGGATTAGTAGATTTTATATACTGAACTAGTATCGAGGTAAGTTCATGTAACTTGAATTATCTTCTTAAATGCTTGAAATGTATGTTATTGATGTGAATATAATTTGAATGTTCATAGTATGAAGATTGATGAAACATTGATATATTTGATAAAAAGGGAAGAAATTAGGTTGAATGAAAGGAAAATTCGATGGATCTCGAAAAGGAATTGACGGTAAAAGGATCTAGCCAGACGGGTGATCCTATCTTGATATAGCCCTCCAAAGAATATGTGGAAAATGGATTTAGCCGGACGGTAATCCGGATTAGGTCTGAATTTAGCTTTGGACTGTAATTGGATCCAAGCTCATTAGAGTAATTTTCGTTGCGATTTAGCTTTGATGGTAATCCCGACAATACTCTATGAGTTTATATTACGAGATTTAGCTTTGACTGTAATCCTCCTGTAAGGATGAGGTTCAGCGGAGTGTGCTCTCTGAAATGAAAATGTCGCACATGAATATGAATTGACGGACGGATTTGTACACTAAAGTGTACCTCTGAAAATCCATCGAAATTCTGAGTAACTCAACGGGATAAATATGGAAAAATAACAAGGAAATGAAAATCATGATATTGATGAGCTCATCAATCATAGTATTTATATTACTGATATATGGAAATTATTGGACTGACTTGAATGTTGAGCTTGTGTATGTTAGGGTAATAATGCATTGAATGGATATATGAATGTTTATTGCATTGTATTGAAAATGTTAGGTAAGTATAATTCTTGTTACATGGATTTACTAAGCACAAAGTGCTTACCATTTCCTTTTCCTGTTTTGTAGTGTGAAGAGCTCTGAGGTCGGATTTGGTAGGAGATACATCACACTATCGACCTCAAGATTTGGTATATAAAGAAACTTTATTTTGGAAATCAATGGCATGTATAAGCTAATAAAGTAATGTTAATATAAAATGAATGTAAGGTCGACCATTGGTATGGCTAGCAAACATTAGCTTGGTATGTGTTGATATTATCTTATAAATAAGCATGAATCTATTTTGAAAATATGTTGAATTGGATTGGTTGATGTGGATTGGTCTCGGTTTAAAATTTGCAGGGAAGGTTAGATATTTATAAAGGGGCTATATAAAAAAAAAAATAAAAATCGTAAACTCTGGTAATGCCTTGTACCCTATTCTGACAACGAATACGGGTAGGGGGTGTTACACTCAATCTGCTTCGAAATGAGGCACAAAGGCCATCCCCACGCTTCGTTGTCCACCGGACTGGTGGTGGCTGACAGCGATCAAGGGAGCTGACCGTCGACACAAAAATGAAACGAGAGGGAGAAAGGAGAAGCTTTTTAAAGTTTTAAGTTTTTTTCTTCTTTTTCTGAACTTAGGTCGAAATAGAACAAAAAAAAAAAAGGGTTTTAAGACACCTCAACAAAACGGCGCCTGTTTGGGTACAAGAGAAACCGTTCATGTCCCTTTAAAAGGGATATTTGTGTGACAAGTCCCTCCCTCTTGTGGCGTTGTTCAATCGGATCTCATTTTGTCTTTTTTTTTCTTTTAAATTTTGCCCCATTATTTTATTTCATTTTCAATTTGATCCGCACCTGGCCATTTGGAACGTCGCGCATTCAGGGTTGGGTTATCCACTCATTTAGTCCCCACAAGTTCACGTGCGTTACAATTTGGTCCTTGCTATTTCTTTTTATTTCAAATTTGCCCCGGATATATTATTTTTTTAATTCGATTTAGTCTTCTTTTGTTATTTCCACTATTTTATTTTTAATTTAACTAACTTCCTTATTATTATTATTATTATTATTATTATTATTATTATTAATTATTACTACTATTATATTTGTTATTATTATTATTTTATTATTATTACCATTGTTATTTCATTTTTATTACTAATACCATCATTATTATTATTGTTATTATTTTCATTTTACTCTTATTTATTTATTTATTATTATTCGTTTATTAATGTAATATTATCTATTACTATTACTTTATTATTTTTATTTATTAATATTATTGGTATCATTACTATTCAATATTTTATTATTATCTTTGTTATCATTAATATTACTCTTGTTATTATTACAATTATTATTGTTTTTATTATTATTACTTTTGTTATTTTTATTTTTACTACTATTATGATTATTATTATTTATTTATTATCATTATTATTCGTTTACTAACGTATTTCCATTATATTATTATTTCATATTTTTTTTATTATTATTATTATTCTATTATTTTTAAGCTATTGTACATAGTATTTCTTTATTGATTTGCTATAGGCTTATATTTTTGTTATTATTTATTTGCTATAGGCTTATGTTTTTGCAATCATTTTCTTTTACTCTATTTATTTGTTTGTTGATTTATCATTTTTACCTATTGTCGTTTGATTAGTTTTTACTTTATTTTAACCTTCATTATCATTATTTACATTATTGCCCTCATCTTTATTCATTGGCATTAAAATTCATTTTCCATTTTACTAGGATCATATAATATTTTATTCGATTTTTAAAATGAGCGAATACTTCGCGTTCTAAGGTTCGAAAGAAAATCGTACCCTAACTTACTGGGTTTTGATTTTTCTCATCGAGTCCAAAGAACTTACTATTTTCTTTTTAAAATCAAGGCATTAAAGTCAAATAAAAACTTATTCTCGAGAATTTAAAATTGTCATGTCCTAACTCACTAGATGTGACGTTTTGTTATCTCGGGATAAGGATTTTTAAATAAGGCAATATTTTGTGTTTGGAAACCCGATAAATCGTGCCCAATCGTGCTGGGTTTCATTTTTTTTTGTTTGGCCAAATAGTGGAATACCCTTTTAAAATTTCAATGCATGAGCCTCAGGTATCATGAGATGATCTTGGATTCGAGGATTTAAATTGTCGTGTCCTATCGTGTTGGATGTGATATTTTATTCCTTCGGAGCGAGAGAATTTTAATATCCAATTCTAGTGAATTCAAATATCTTAAAAAGAGATTGTATTTTTAAATCTTTTTCAAATTTCCAACTTTTGACATTAAGACATTAAATAATCAATTAGGTACCAAGTTTGGGCGTGACGAGGGTGCTAACCTTTCCTCGCACGTAACCGACTTCCGAAACCGATTTCTCAAAACTTCATAGACAAAAAAAAAAAAAAAATATTGTTTTAGTAAACCAAAACGTTTTATTATAACAAAGGTGATCCGATCACACCAAATAAAGATCGGTGGCGACTCCCTGTTTTATTTTCGTTTTCAAAACCAAAGTCGATTCCCGTTTCCAAAAAATGGTTTCGACAGGTAGAATGACCACTTCATAACAAAACAATAACGTAAGTGACTAAAACGTAACATTTCAAACATAAGTAACTAAAATGTAATCTGAGGCAAACAAAAGTGACTTTTTTGTAGTTTACCGTAAGTTGAATGTGATAAATACCAAAACTATATATGAACTATGGTTTAATGTGCAATTGTATACATGAAATTTTAATTATTAACACAATTATTGATATAATATCATTTTATGTTTATATATTGCATACATAAATAATAATATTTATCTAATATAAAAATAAACCGATGTATTTATTTAGTATGATTAAATCAAAATTAAAATTTTAAGTATACATTCGAACCAAAATTATAATTTTACACGTATAATTACACCAAATTAAAATTCATATATACAATTACAAATTAAATCAAAGGTCTATTTTGAAACTTTTATGACAAAAATACTAGTGTATCAGCATGTGTGAATTCGAAACTAAATTATATAATTTTATGAGAATTTGTTTTATTTTTAAAAGTTTAAATATAATTTTATTATGTCATAATTTAAAATTTTATAAATTTTAAAGTGTTAAATATGTGATTTTAAGAGAAATGGGAGCGTCTGCCATGTTAGCCCCCTTTCGACCGCCCTTAAATGTCCATATCTGGGATTGAATTTATCAACCACCAAGCAAATCATCCTGACTTATAAAAATCAAAAAGAATCTTAAGTCTTGCTAAAAACAGTCTTAATATTATAAATGTATTTAGTTCATTTTTTAATAATATTGTTATATTATAATTGTTCAAATATATACTCAATTGTCAAACTCCAAAAAATATATATCTTTAGGAGTTTGACCCAAAATTAAGAATACAAAAGATGAACCACGTTGGACGTATAATTATTACATTTGATATATTTTATTTATATATCATTAATGAATGTATGGATTAGCAAGTCAAACCATCACATCAACATCCATTTTCCTACATTTAATATTCGTCAAACACGACGATCATTACTAAACTTATTCATATTTTTTAATTAATATATTATTTCGTATTTCAGTTTATTTTCCATGTTTAATTTAATTTTTGAGGTTTTAAAATTTGGTACCTAAATTTAATTGGTGTGTTTATTTTAGTATTTGAATTTTTCTTTCTTTAATTAAATATTTGAATTTATCTTTAATATTCAATTTAATAATTGAATTTTTGTATGTCCAATTAAATAAGTATGCTTTTTTTATTAAAGCATATGTCAGCCATTTATTAGATCACGTTATGTTATTTGATTTGTGTATTGAAATTAATATTTAATACAATTTCAATATTAAATAATATATTAATTATTTTTTTGTTTTGTTATAAGCTTAACAATTAAGGGACAGGATGTATAGCGATGACTCAAACCCTAAACTTTAAAGTGCCTAACACAAAATTTTAACTATACGTTGAAGTTGTTGGCACTTATTCACAAATCATATTTAAGGCTCACGCGTCTTCGGAATGCTTACAGCAAACGTCAATTAAAAAATATGAAAAGGTTACACATTAAATAAAAGGTTAATATTTAATATATGATAAATTATAGTTTTATTTTATTATATTTTGTATATT
Organism: Gossypium rotundifolium; assembly: GCA_025506655.1. Taxonomy (NCBI): domain Eukaryota; kingdom Viridiplantae; phylum Streptophyta; class Magnoliopsida; order Malvales; family Malvaceae; genus Gossypium; species Gossypium rotundifolium. Next base: position 162,823,977 of record CP106732.1, on the reverse strand, counting down.
ATTAATGGAACTCTTAAATCTCACAAGGGTCAAGTGTTGATAAGTATTTTATAAAAATATAATAAAATATTTAAAAAAATATTTTTGATACTATGCATATTCGTTTTACGGTCTGTGTTCGGAGTTCATGGCTGCTCCTCCCAACAATATTGTATCTAAGGTTCAAACCTACGTTCTTTTATTAGGAGTAAAATATACTCCCATTGCACCAAAATATATATATATTTTAAAAAGGAGACATATAACAAAATTTTAAGACTATTTTTTGAATAAAAATAAATGTAAGGAACTTGAGGTATTATGCACTACAAAATTGTTTTCTTTAAAATAAAATGAAGAAAACATTTTTCCTCTTTGAGAGGAATATAGCTTTAAATATACGTATTACTCAATAATTTATTTTTTCATATTAAAAAAGAAAAAACAATTTGAGTATTAAACATCAAACAATATATAATACTATCCTAAGTTTTATAATAATTTTAATATTTTTAAAAAAATTATAAGTACAAGTACAATAAAAATAAAGTTTTTGATTAATTAGAATCAAAATCAATTCAATAAAAGCACAACGAACTAAAAATTAAAATATATCTAATCAATTATAATTAAAATCAACTCAATTCAAAAGCATAACAATTAAAAGTTAAAATATTTTTGAATAGGGTCACACATGGTGAGGTAAAACACAAAATAATTTAAGAAAAAACGTACATATGATATTTGCACATGATAAAATTTAAATTTAGACTATCTAAATAATAAAATTTAAACTTGAAATATAATCTAACAGAGTGGAATATAGTAAAATTTAAACTGAAAAAACTTACATATGCACAATGAAAGCATTGTTGACAACATAATTTAATGTTGATAAAATTACTATTATATATTTAAATAGTTTTTAATCATAAGTATAGTCGAGATGCAAAGACGGAAGTGAGAGAATACTTTTTATCTTTTTTATTAAAAAAAACCTACAGCCGACAGAAAAATCTTGGGAAAAAACTGAAGAAGAAAAATTATGTTTATTTTAACGCTGCTAAGAGATATAGATATAAGACAGCAGCAGTAGGCGACACACGGATTCAGATTTTCAGTCCTGTTTTCCTTTTTGTGTCTGGTTTTTTCTTCACCATCAATTTCATTACCAGCAGCTAAAACATGTATAGCACATACTTCAACGAAGATAACACTCCTTTTTCCCCTTTTTTCTTTTCAAAATAATTTCCAGATAAACAATTCTTCGATTTTCTTAGCTTATATAGTTCAATTAGGTGACCTTTTCCTTTTTTATTTTTAATTTTCCATATATATATATAAAGGATGAATCACTGCGTTCCAGATTTCGAAATGGAAGACGATTATGCAATCCTTTCACCTTCTAGTTTAACTCGAGTTGAAAAGCCTCCTTCCAGGTAATCTTCATTTTTTTTCTTCTGTTTTTTCCTTTTTAATCTCATGTACTATGAAAACTGTGAATTGATAAAATACAAAAACAGACCAGAGGATGAAATCATGGAGCTGTTGTGGCAAAACGGACAAGTTGTTATGCAGAGCCAAAATCAACGATCTATGAAGAAATTGCCGTCGTTCAAACTTCTCGAAGCCGATCATTCGGCTCTCAGGGAGATCCGTTCATCATCACCATCTCACAAGCATCGTCCTCATCATCATCAAGAGCAACAGCAATCGGTTACCGATCATCTCTTCATGCAAGAAGATGAAATGGCTTCGTGGCTTCACTATCCTATCAGCGACGCAAACTTCGACCACGATTTCTGCACTGATCTCCTCTATCCTCCCTCCTCCTCCCCCACCGCTGCCGTCGCACCTTGCGTGAGCTCCACTGTGGCAACTTCCACTCCTCCTATACTTAAAAGAATTTCCCAAGTTTCGGTTTCTGCTTCAGCTAAGGAATCAGTTCCTAGGCCCCCGGTACCGCCGGCTAGGAGGAATGAGTTGGAGCCGGCAAGGATCCACAACTTCTCTCACTTCTCGAGGCATATAACGGCGAGGACGGAGCAATCTGAACTCTCGAATTCGAAGAGTGTAATGGGGGAATCGACGGTCGTTGATTCGAGCAATACTCCGGCGGCAGCTCCTGAATCGAGAGCCGCTCAGGCTATGCCAAGCAACACTGAGGCGGCATCTGGCGGGAACAACAACAATGCCAACGCCAACATGAGCGCCTCCGGAGTACCCTATTTGCAATCAGCTGACGTCAGACTGGGTGCCAACAAAGACAGTTTAGCCACGTGCGAGGTCACCGTGACATCATCACCTGGAGGCTCCAGTGCTAGCGCTGAACCTACGGCTGAAAAGGCGGCCTCGGCTGAAGACCGGAAGCGTAAAGGCAGGGAACTGGACGAAGCCGAATGTCACAGCGAGGTTAGTTCTATTGGAGTTTAAAAATGTAAAAAGTTATCCGTTGTCTCGGCTAACGTGCGCCTTGGGTAACGTCTTTTAACATGAGCACCCTTCTTTTTGGCACTAGTGGCTCACTGCCACCACTGGACACTTGTGCATTATTTGGGAAGTGTAGAAACGCCACGTGTACGACATAATTGAAAGGTGGACATGACTTGGATGATTGGAGGAGGAAAGAGGTTTGCAGTTCAAGTGGGAGTGGAAAGAATTGGAATTTATTAATTAAAAATGAGAATAATTTTAGAGTGATGGAGGGAGCGTTACACTTACACTTACACCCAATGGTTGTTTGTCAGTTGGCTCCTGGAGTTTCTTTTTCTTTTAAGATATCATTTAGTAAATTTTTTTATATTAAAAAAAAAGTTTATAATTTTTTAATGTATTTAATTGGCTTAAAACGCCTTCTTCTTTTTTTCTTTTTTATTATTAAGACATTCTTTAGTCTAGTGTTTACGTTGCTTGGATGCATGGGAATTCTGAAAGAATCAGCCTTAAGCTGTTTTTCATTAGTATATATCTCCCAAATGTTACTTATCTTTTTCTTTATATCAAAATTCAATTTACTTTTTACTGATAGCTTTTATTAATGTTGCCAAAGAATGCTGAGTTTGAATCGGCTGACACAAAGAAACAAACGCGTGGATCCACATCTGCAAAAAGGTCTCGTGCTGCAGAGGTCCATAACCTCTCCGAGAGGGTCAGTATCTTATATATTGACATTAATTAGAGTAGTGTTATTGAATTTGTTCTTCTTCTTCTTCTGGTTAATTACATGGCGTTTACGTGCAGAGACGCAGGGATCGTATAAATGAAAAGATGAGGGCTTTGCAAGAACTTATACCTCGTTGCAACAAGGTTCGTTTGTCATTGACCATTTAGGAGTTGTTTGTACATTTCTCTCTTTGCCATTATTGACATATTCCATATTTGTGAATCTCAGTCAGATAAAGCTTCAATGCTGGATGATGCAATTGATTACTTGAAATCACTTCAGATGCAAGTTCAGGTATGTATTATTTGATTATGGTTAATGAAAGATGTGCCAAAAAGTTCTCTTCTTTCAACTCTATTTATAGGTGTAAAATGCCAACAATATTAACTTGTGTCTTTTCTTTTCAGTCGAGTGGGTCATCAATCATGACTTAATGCTACAACACTAAAAAGCCCTTGATCAACAATCAACACTGGAAAATTTTCTGGCATAATTGCATTAAGTGTCCTTTGATTCGTTAGCATGCTTAATATATAACTCAAATGAGTTGTGAGAAAGAAACAAAAATGGCTGAAAACTAAATTGGACTAACATAAGTTTCGGGATTTATGGAATTCATTTTACCAAAAATCAATAATGTGCATAACAATCTTTCTGCAGATGATGTCTATGGGTTGTGGCATGGTCCCAATGTTTCCAGGTGTTCAGCAGTTTATATCCCCAATGGGAATTGGGATGAGTATGGGCATGGATATGGGAATAATTAGGCCAATGATGTCATTTCCCAACGTTGTGGCTGGTTCAGCGTTACCAACATCGGCAGCTGCAGCTCATTTGGGTCCAAGGATTCCTATGCCAGCCTTTCATATGTCACCATCAGTTCCAGCTCCTGACCCATCAAGATTCCAACCAAGCAATCAATCAGACCCCATTCCAAACCCGCTGGTCATGCAAAACCTAAACCAGGCCCAGCAGTATATTGGTCTTCACCAAACTATGCAAATACCCCATCCACATGTAATGCATGCCATCTTGCCTCCAAATCAGGGCATTCATGTCTATTTCTAGGCTTGATTTGATTCACTCATGACAATATCTTAAAGAAAATTTTCTTCCTAAGATGTCTGATTCTGACAAAATACCACCTCAATCACATTGAGACATACTAATTACGAGTTTCACCTTTGACAGGGTCAAGCAATGGCCCAGCCAAGTAGCAGAAGAGGAGCTGAGAAAGTTGAGAATCACCCAACAGGTAGGTCCATTAGTTTCTAGTTCCATATCATCACAAGTTGTTGATATGCATATGCGAAATGATAAGACAGAGCACATGCCATACCCATTCTAATCATATCTATAAAACATAAAAAGCATTTGCAATGCAAATAAAAGATTGAAGTTGGTGTGAATTGTACAGGTTGAAAATTCTGCGTGGCTCACTCCAGAGTCCAGAAAGGATTCCTCTTTCTGTCTTAAAGTTTTGTAGTTTGTCTGAGATAAACTATTTTGGGTTTCAACTAGGCAATTCATTATTATATCGCAGCTAACATGTAATTATTACGTTGCTATGGAAATAGTTCCCCCCTCAGTTTTCCCATATTCCTCTTTATAGTTTGTTTCCTATTTGTTGAGGTTTGGACATTTTTAAAAAGAAATTAAAATATGTTATAAGCACCTGTACTTTTCGTAAATTTGAAATTTAGTCCCTATGTTTTTACTTTTAAAAATTTGAAGCACAGGCATTAAATTCTAAATTCTAAATTCCAAATTTGTGAAGAGTATATAGAGCTATGATATATTTTAACCTTGGAAAAAATAAAGTCATATTGTGGTTGGTGGGATGACTCTGATTTTGGTGACAACCCCACCCTTGTCTCCCAAGTTGTTTCTGATTCAATTAAGAGATCTAAACCCAAGTTGCTTGGTTCAGGAAAATGTATCGTTGTATTAAGAAAAAGTTGAAATTCTATAATTAGTCAGTGTACTGAATTTGCTGAATTATTAGTGCTTGTACTTCAAGTTTATAAAGTTAGTCTCTATGCTTCATGAGTTTGTAATTATTAGTCAATTTTTAATTAAAATATTTAATTTAATAAAAAGTATTTTAAAATTTTAATTTTGAAATAAAATTGTATATTTTAATAGTATATAAATAATATTTTCATTAATCAATCAATACGTTTTTGGGCGTTATGATGCTAATTCTTCCTCGTAAATGCGTAAAATAAAATTAGTACCAAAAGCGTTTTCATTTTCAAAAAGATTGATAAATTTTCCAAACAAAAAAAATTTTGGACAGTATATAAATAATATTTTCTAAAGTTATATAAAATAATGTACATATTTTTAAATTTTAGTTTTTTATTTTTATAATATCTGAGAAAAATATAATTTCAGAAACAAATTCTGAATTCTTTTAGAGTTCCTTTTTTAATTATAGAAAATGTATATAATTTCTTTCATGAATTTTTTTTTTTTTACTTTTATATTTGATCTTTTTCTTATGATTTAGCATTAATACTGTGCTTTGATGTAGCGGTTGCTTTTATTTACCGTTTATTTCATGCCATCGCATTAGGTAGCGGCAGTCGACGTTTGGATTTGAATTTTATAAATTTGCTATATCTAAACAGTTGTGTAAATGATTAGAATTAATTATAGAATTTAACCGCACTGACTATGTGCCAAGTTTGAGCCTTTTGTTTAGGGTGTTATATAATGTCAACTGTTATGGCTGCCCCGCCAGGGTTACTCATGCATGCCCCGCCCATATTCCATAAATTTCGAATGGTTTCACTTCAAACGAGAGGGACGGATTGTTTTTATTCAACAATTTTACTCACCCTGCTTACCATATAAAATTATCACAATTATTTTATTCACCCAACTCATCAGGTATATATTTATATTGTCGAAAAGACAACTCTAATTTATTAAAACTTAACTACATAGTCATTTGATACATAATACACCTCTGCTTATCAGCTAATGGTAGGAGTTAAACCAACTAGGGAGAAGGTTGCAAATACAGAGTAAATTTTAGAAATTTAAATTGCCCAAGAGAGGGGTAAACTGAGATTCCTCTAATACATCCGCACATTTATTCCCTTCTCAAAATACTCGCTTCAAGGTGTTAGTCGTCAAAGACTGAAGGAATCTTGCACTCATCATTAATCAAGGTGACAGAAAAATATTAGAGGTTAATTCAAATTTTATAAAATGAATGTCAGCAGTAGTATCAAGTTCAATCTTGATGTTTTCCATATTCTGACTAATTGCTAACTGTAGCCATCCCTTAGGGCCCACAATTCTACTTCTACACCAGTTGATATTGGGATATGTCAATAAGATCCAATAATCCAATTCCCCTCATGGTCACGAACTAGGGCTCCCGCCCTCGCTTTCCCAAGGTTACCTAAGGATGATTCATCTGTGTTGAGTTTGTACCAACCCCTTGGAAGTAGTTTCCACATCACTAGAATGAGAGATGAAAGGGTACACTCTTCCTAGCAAATGGGAAGATGGCCACAAATTTCCTTCTTGTTGAAAAGACTCTAGATACAAAACTCTCAAAGGGACGATAATTCCCAAAAATACAGGCATTCCTAAACAACCAAATTTTTCATTGAGCAAATACAAATAAGGTATTTCAGAGTACCTTTAGTTTGTTTATTCAAGTTTTAGACAAAAGACTCGTAGAAATCCAATCTTCCCAACAGTGAGAGGCAGGAGGTATGATTATGAATTGAATACAGGTGTAGAGATTTTTCCATAGACCTTCTTTGATGGAGCATTCTCTAAAGAGATGACCGATGTCTTCTTGGGAGCTAGAGCAAAGGGGGCAAAGTGCCTTTGCATTTAGATTCTTTGAGCAGAGAAAAGCCTTATGACCACTCTACAAGATAATTTTTATTTTGGGGGAATTCTAACTTTCCAGATAGATTTTCAGAGATTAGTTTCTTTTGAGGGCTACAGAGAAATTTCTGCTTCTAATGAGGGGATACGCACTTGAAAGAGTAAAGCAACCATTACTCGAGGAACCCAACATAAAGTACCATTATCGTTAGAGGATTTAAGGACAGGCATGCCTAAAAAAAAAAAGGCCTTCAAGAGTTCTTAAGGTAATTGGACCGAAATAATAGAGAGCCCTTACACAACCCAACTATCTCTAACGTGGTGGAAGGTCCTCATACCTTCATCTTGTAGTCGAGGTACCTATAAAATATCTCTAAAGGCATCTAATTTAAACTAGTTATCAAGCCGGAAATTCACTAAACGGTCATCTCTATCACCCCATCTAAGACCAAATGCAAAGATATGACTTGTGTTCCTAAGTGACTTCCAAGTCGTACATGTATTACGCAAAGATCGAAGATGCCTAGAGTCCTGCAAGTATTTTGTTAAAAGAGTCTTTGCCCGAAGCGTATCCTTCTCTTTAATGAGTCGCCATCCCAATTTCACCAATTGAGCTTGATTTTTAAATTTAGCTATTTGGAGACCTAATCCTCCATGATCCTTCCATCGTGCCACTGAATCTCAATTAACCAAATGTAATTTCTTTGTTCCTCTTTTCCACTCTAGAGAAAATCTCGATTTAACGATCAGGTTGGTTAAGAACACAAGTAGGCAGCATCCGAAACTGCATAAAATAATTTGGAATGGTGGCGATCGTAGATTGGATAAATACGTGTCTCTCCGCAGGGGAGAGGAGATTTGCTTTACAAGCCTTTTAACTTACCCTTAACTTTCTTGATAATGTAATAATAATCTCTACGAGTTACCCTTTCGACATGTAAAGGGAAACCCAAGTATTTCCCTAGATCATGTTAGTAACCCGACCCATCATACTGGACAAACAATTAGGAGAGAAAACTATCCTGGATTTTTGGTTATGTATATGCATATTAAAACCTTAAATCCTTTTACATTGTTTCATGCCATCCAGTTTTCTCAAACTAATATTCAAACATTTATTTGATTTCTACTTTCCAACATAAATCCTTCTTTTTTGGTTGGGAATTTTGTCCCAAAGTCATCAATTTTTAAAGAATTATGTTGAAAAGACAAATATTAAAAATAACTAACAAAAATCAAATTAATACAAAAGGAGACAAAGATGGATATATCCAACTTCTATGGAGATAACAATTGTTTTCAAAATTACGCATCTATAATAGAGTGAGGCATATGTTGAAACAGAACATCCCGATAGTGAAGTGACGATAGATTTGACAACTTCCATCCACAGCAGGAGAAGATACCAATGCGAAAATGTCCATTGAACTATCTTTGGATTTGCACTGGGCTGAGGCAGAATTCAAGTGCCTGTCTCATTTGTGCTTAAGACCATTGATGACTGATGACGTGAACACTGAACAAGACATCCCTTCTCGAGATTCATACCTAACTGTTTTTCTTCTTTTTTTTTTTTTGGTATATGGGAATCAACACGTCTACAATCATATCCATTTCCACAAAACTCCATTGTCAAATAATTCTAAACCCTCTCCATAGCCATATCTCGAGAATGTTCAAAAGACATCCACCATCATATACAATGCCGTGATACAAACGTTCAAGTATTGATTGTTACAGGCCACTGGAACACAAACTCCAACTTTAAGATTCAAGTACAAGAGCCTCCCATACCATCACCAGGATTGGCAGATAGCCAACTACTTAATATCAATATGCTCCCAAAGAATAGACTACCAACAACCAGCCACTCAAGTTGCAGACATCCACATAATCCACTTTAATCTGAAAATATTAATAAAACCCTCTCTCTCTCTCTCTCTCTCTATATATATATATATATATCAATATCATAATGCATCCTTGTAATTTCTCAACTAACATTTCATTTGGTTCACAAGGAGCAACACTTTGTATCTTGCATGAGTAAAGGAAAACATAAAAGGGAAAGTGCTTGAAAAAGGACCATCAACAAGCATTGAATACAAAGGGAGCAGAGATGCCAACAAGCCATAACCATGAATGCATAAAGTGAAATGCAAAGAGCTATTTCTATTGTTTAAAACGCAAGGTGGAACAAGAAAACATCTGACCAGAATCCGTACAAAAAAGCATTGTAAAACACAGACAGTACAGACACCATTGCAGCAGCAGTGGTCATACTAAATCCCATGTAGCAAGCCAAATAGTTTTGAAATCTCCAGTCAGATTATTACTTCAATAAACAAACTAAAAATATCATGAGCCACAAATACCACGCATAGTTCTCCATATACTTGTGTTTACCTCCAGTAATCATCCAGTTTTGGAATCAGATTTTGTGCTAGCTTTTGACTCTGATTTCGAGTCTCCTCGTGTATGAGCTGCTTCTCCACTTCTTGCATCACCTGAACAACATCCACCACCATGATGATGGTGGTGGTGGTGGTGGTGATGATGATGACCATGATGATGGTTCGTCTTTCCTTTCAACTGCTTCCTCATGTCATATGCATCCTCCCCATCTGCATAATACTTGGCCTCCACATCATGAATCTTATATCCCAACGTCTGGGTATACAGATTAAACGCTGCCCTGTTACTCTTCCTCACATGCAGCGACACATACTCTGCTCCAAAAACCTGCATCAATTTGTCCATTGGTAATGAAGAATGCAAAAGTTTTCTTCTTCCTTTCTGATTAATTTTGCATTCAATTTATTCAAGAACTACTAAAAACAAACCCTAAATGGAACAGTAATTCTAACATAAGCATTCTATATAAAAAGCAAAACCATTCAGTATTTTATCATACAAATATTAGATTAATAAGTTTTACTTCGCATACAATCATTGTCTGCTTTTTGCTTTCAAAAAATAACAAAGCAACTATCGAATTTGCAAGTAAATATGTTTCTAATTAGCAATAACATAGGCAATATGAGGAGAAATCAATCTTCCAATGCTTCATGGTCCGTTACATAATCACAAAAAAAAAAAAAAGTATGAATAAATAAATAAATAAGGTAAGAGACCTGCTCCATGGCGGCTTGGGCGGCGTTCATGAGCTTAGTGGCGAGGCCAAGCTTTCGGTGAGTGCGGAGGACGGCGAGAGAGGTAATGTGGCCGTGGCACTCGTTGCTTTCGTCCTCCATCTTAGCGAGGACGTAACCGACGATGCGGCCGTTGTAGTCCTCGGCGACGTAAAGAAGCTGAGGCCAAGAGAGGATGTGGTAGAAATAGTATTTCATCTGGTAATTCTCGGGAAGGCAAAGCAAGTTGCAAGCTTGCATAGCCAGTAGGTCGTCCATGGTCGCCTTGCGTATGCACACCATTGTTCTCTTTGTTTGTCTAATTCCAGAATTAGGGATTTGGGATTTTTATGATTTTCAAGTTTACTTTTAAGATGACAGAAAAGGGGTTTTCGGATGATAGTTGAACTTGGATGGGCTTGGCCCAATGTGATCAGACCAATATTTTCTAATGTTTAGTGGGCTGGACCTGTTTTATTGGGCTTTTTTGTCCAAATAATATAATAATAATAATAAATTACTAAAATAGACATTTACTACAGTATTCTCACAGTGTCACCTAACGTATTGGTGGCATCAGACTGAAATGTGATGACCTAAAACATTCAGGGACTTGATCTGTAAATTTCCTATTTTTATTGGCAAAAATAAAAAGATATAAGGGTGCTGCCAGACAATGTGGCAACACCAAACTTTAAATAGGGTAAATTGTGTTATAATCCCTTATTTATTATTATTTTTTATTTCACTTTAACACCAAAAATAGAGAACTCTTACCAATTAGTCAAAAAATTTTCTACCAAAAATATTTTTATAAAAAGTTTATTCTAACTGAAAATAAATTTTATTTATTTTTAGAAATAATTATAATTTTATTATCAATTTGATTTACAAATACGATATAAAATTATAATTATAAAACCTTTAGAAAAATATTATTATGTATAAATTATAATTATTAGTTAAATTTATAGTTTCCAAATATAATGTGAGCGAAAGAAAATTATTATGAATACCATTAACTATTATGTCAAACATATTTGAACAAAAAATTATTTTTGAAAAATAAATAAACTTTATTTCTAGTTGGAATCGGCTTTTTTACAAAAGTATTTTTTGGTAAAAATATTCTCTTTGGACTAATTGGTAAGACGCCTCTCTATTTTTTGTGTTAAAGGAAGATAAAAATAATAATAAACAAGAGGATTTATGAAGTAATTTATTCTATTTAAAGTTTGGTGCCACCGTATCAGGTTGCCCTTAAATCCTTTCTTCAATTGACAATCAAAATAATAAATTTACAGATTAGGTCTCTGAATATTTTAGGTCATCATATTTTAATTTGATGCCGTCAATATATTAGGCAACACCATCAGAAGCAAATGCCTATTTTCATAATTAATCTGTTTTTTTTTATTTGAGTAAAAAAAGACGTTTTATTGTTTGTTAATTCAAAAATATTTAAATTATTATTCCAAATTCTATTTTAACATTTAAACAATATTTTGTTTAATTAAAATTATAAAATATTTTTATTAAATAAATAGTTATTCAAACCATGTCGAATTACATTTTTTAAAAATACAACTATAAGTTATTCTGCTGAATAATCAACAAACAAAAAAAAAAAAATAATGTTTTAAGATCATAAAATTTTTTGAATTATCTATTATGTAAGCGGCATCTGATAAATTCGGCTCATATAATTTTAAACCATCTATTAAATTTCACATCAATATTTAAGAATACAAATATTTTATCAAACTTAATTATTTAAATATATTATCTCGTTTAATCAATTATTTAAAAAAACTTTCTTTTTACAAAAACAAACAGAAAACTCGTATTACTAGTAATCAAAGAGTTAATTCATTCGAAGAGATCGCCTCGCATACATTTACATCACATGCAACACAGTAACACGTGATAAATACTTCATATCAAAGTGAACCAGCGGTAGAGTTAGAAAATTATTTGGGAGTCGAAATTAAATTGTATATTTTTATGATAGTAAAATATAATTTTATCATTTTAATAGTTTATATCTTTATAATTTTTAAGGAATTCAATTAAATTTTATTATGTTTGAAGGTAAAATATAATTTTATCATTATTAATTTAAAATTAGATGAACTATAAAAAGCTTAAATAGAAAATTTTCCATTGCAGAGAGCCTCCTTGAAGTGAACTGAAATGGGATCTCGTCGAAAGACAATGAACTCTATAATTATATTAAAAACACAAATAAACAGTATATATTTGATGAAAGTTATTTATTTTGGTACTCAAAGGTAACAATATTAACTTTTTAGTGTCTAATTTAGGTTTTAGAGTTGATTTGGAAAAATTTATAATTAGCTAGTAATATTGGCAATTAACCTTCACCAAATCAACTCTAAAACACAAATTAAACCACATCTATCGAACCGTATTTGATAAATAAATAAATTTACAATTAATACTAAATTTGTTATATTAACAAAATCATGAAAGCTTCAAACCTAATAATATTAGCAATTAACTTTCATCAAATCAATATTAAAATCTGAATTTAAACACTAAAAATTAATATCGTTACTTTTAGGTATCAAAATATATAATTTTGGTCAAATATAAGTACCAAATTAGACCAAAAATAACACATGTACTTGCATTAAAAAATGTCAAACTTAAATACCAAATGATATATTAAGCCTTTCTACTAACAAATCTATTAAAGCTATACAATTGTAATGACAATTTTATATTCTACCCAAATGATCCAAAAAAATATTTACGTAAATAACCATGGTTCAAAAACAATCACCTAAATGACATGAAATGAATAATAAAATTGGGTTATGCGAACCAGATGGCCGGCATCACTATTTTTTCTAACACAACCATTGGTTGATGATTGTGTCAAGGGTTAAAAAAAATTATTTTTGAGGTTTTGGACACTAGATGGCCAACACCCATGGTTTTTTTTTTCCAAACCGTATCATACTGATATTTATTTATACCAGTATTTAAAAAAAATTAGGGTGCTGACACACTGATGGTCGACAACCCTTTATCAAATAAATAAAATAAAATTTTTGGGGTGTTGGCACACCGATGGCTGACACCCCTTTATCTGATTAAAAAAATATTTTGGGTCAGGTAACGACCAACAAAGGCCCAAAACAGTACTAGCTTGCTGGCATGTCAGGTGCCGACCAACAAAGGTCCACACTGACACGTTGACCCAACAAAAAGAGACGGAAATATTGCAACATTAACCCCTTCTCGTTTTTCCATCTTTTTTATTTTCCAAGTTTGATTACAAATTTTATATTTTAAAATAATATTACACTACTTATCATGTTGTTAATTATTATTGCATCATTCACATTATTATTAAATTTAAATTAATATGCACAATTAAATTAGATTTTTTCATAAAATTATAATTTGCTTTAATAATTTTCATCTTTTATAATAATTCAAATAAAAATTTCTAAATTATTGTTCTTTTATTAAAAAAATAACGTGTAATATATTTATAAATTTAGAAACAATTAAATAGTCTTTAAAAAATTAATTTTAAAAAATTTAGTTTTTTAAATTTAGAAACAACGTATAATATATTTATAAAAGAAACTTACCTTATAGATTAGATTAATTTAAAAAAATCATTTGAAAATATTTACGTTATCTTTATATTTTAAAATTTTAATTTATAAATAAATTTATCTTGTATATTTTAAAGAAAATATTGTTTATTTTCTTGATAAAACTTACCTTATAGATTATGATTTTGTAACTTTAAATTACAGATTATAATTTAGTAATGTTTATTTGAATTATTATAAAATATAAAAATTATTAAAGCAGGTTCTAATTTTGTGAAAAAAATCTAGTTTAATTGTGTATATTAAATTTAAATTAATTTTAAATTTAATAATAATGTGAATGATATAATGATAATTAACAACATGATAAGTAGCCCAATATTATTTTAAAATATAAAATTTTAATCAAACTTGAAAAATAAAAAAGATAGAAAATCAAGGAGGGGTAAAATTTTGTTGGGTCAGCGTGGGCCTTTGTTGGCCGACACTTGACCTAAAAATTATTTTCAAATAAAGGGTATCGACGATTAATGTGCCAACACCCCTATTTTTTTTTAAAATTTTGGTATAAATATATACCAATATGATACGGTTTAAATATATATATATGAATGTCGATCATCTAGTGTCTAAAACCCTAAAAATTATTTTTTAACCCCAAACATAATCATCAACCAATAATTTTGTCAGAAAAAATATTGGTGCCAGTCATCTAGCCCCCATAACCTAAATTTATTATTCATTTCAGGTCATTTAGATGATTATTTTAAACAAGCTATTTACGTAAATAATTAATTTTTGAGTCATTTGGGTAAAAAATCATATGTGTCAAATTGTATATTTATGTTTTTTTATTTGTGTTATATAATAAGAGTTTTAATTTTTATATATTTAATTACACTTTTATATTTTGATTAAAAATTTACAAATATATTCTTTAATTAAAATAACATTTTATTTAAATCAATAAAATATGTATATAATGTGATTAGAACTAAAATCAATTATATTAATAAAATTTTAATCTACTTGATTAGTTTTTATACATTTTATTTTAATATGCATATCTTATTACTTTACATATTTTTATTATTATTTTAACCTTTAAATAAAATGATAATATTATAAGTCAATCAGATCATCAATTAGATTAAAAATTACAGAAATGTTATATTAATTAAAATAAATTATTTTATTCAAATTTTATTTTTATTTAAAAAAAAAAAGCCAAGGTTTCGTCCAAAGTTCATTTTGATAAAATTTTAGGATTTGTAATTTTAATAATTTAAAATTTTGAGTATAAACAGAAATGTCTAATCATATAGACAGAAGAAATGTAGATGAATTGGATTTGTTTATTTATGATACAAGTAAAAATGAGTACAGCTCTTTTATTTTCATAATAAATTGAGGACAACATTTATTCAAAGCTTAAAGCTTGTTCCATTTGCTCAGAGTTTGCTAGTGATGTTAACATTTCGCACTTTAGAAGGCTTTGGAGTTGAATCTTTTGGAGCAACAATTGTGAGCACACCGTTCTCCACTTGGGCCTTAATCTGCTCAATCTTCACATTTTCTGGCAATTCAATTTCCCGAGAAAATTCAGCTTTCCCTGTCCCTCTCTCCGCAACATGCCAAACAGTATCTTTCGTGTGACTCTCCTCTTTAATACCCTCTCCTTTTATATGCATAATATTCCCATCTTGTATCTGCACTTTTATATCCTCCTTATTGTATCCTATATATACAAATTCAACAACCCAAACAACAAATCTCAGCTTAGACTCTGATTTTGGTGGAGGATATTGCTAAAAGAATGAAGGAAAAAAAAAAAAAAGTAAGAGTGGGGGGTGGAAGTTAAACCTGGGACGTTGAACTTGAAGATGTGGGCAGTGGGGGATTCGAGCCAATCCATGAGAGCGGGTGATCCAGACCATTCACGGAAGATTGGAGGGCTCCAAAAGAGGCGCCTGAATGGGTGACCCAATATACCATCTGCCATGGCGTGTCTCTCAGCTCTCAATTATCTATTGACGTTGAATGCGTACAGACTGGTAGGGCAGGCAAGGGGGCTATAAGTTGATAAATACGAGGGGGTGTTGAAGGGATGCCAGAAGAGTCGAGAATATCCAGAATGTTCTTGGGGCTTGGGCTTTATATTTTATTATGGGATTTTTATTCATATCCTTGTTTTATTTTGTTTTTTCATATTTTATGTATTCACGCGCCCGTTTTAGTTCTCCTGGTTAAAATCTGCTATTAGTTCCTGTACTTTATGAAAATTATAGATTTAGTCATTTTACTTTAATTTGATATTTTTAGTCCTTGGACTTTTCAAAATTTAAAATTTCAGTCCTCTCCATATGATAACTATTAAATCCATAAAGTTAAGTTCTGTTATTTTCAAATCTTATGCAACAAACATATTACTCACTATATATGCGTAATGTTATATCAACTTATTATTTCTACATATTACTCACTAAAAGTTCAGTTAATGGACTAATGATTGACATTTCTATTAAGACTGATATTTCGGAATTTGAATAGTATTGGGACTTAGAATGACCTAATTAAAAAATATGGACTAAATCTACAATTGTACGCATAATACAAGACTAGCAATTGAATTTAATTAATTTAATTTAAATGTGATAGTTTAGGTTAGAATTAAAATTTCAAAATTAAGTAAAGTATAAGGATTAAAATTTATCAATTCAAAAGTACAAAAACTAAAATTAATTGAATTAAAATATATGGATTAAATCCACAACTTTAACAAAATATAGAGACTAATAGCAAAATTTGTCTTTTTGGTTCATTATGTGAAAGATAGATAATAGGCTTTATTTATGATTTGACCCTTAAAATATACCCATTTTCTCATTTTGGTACCTAATTTTTTTGTTCCAATTTGATATTTAAATATCAATTTCCTCTATTTTTGGTTCATTTTGTAATGATCGTTAAAAAAATTTGTTACACAACTTTGGCCAATGAAAAAGCACCATGTGGTATGCTTTGGCTAATAAAAAAAATGTCAATATTTTTTATTTTGACCGACCGTTGATAAGCATCGATCGACCGTTGACTGGTTATGTAACTTTATTAGAACACACTGTGTGTCCTTTTATTTTAATATTTTATATATTATATTGATTAAAATGTAAAAATATCATATATAATATATATAATTTTTTAAAAAGTTTAAAATTAATTTTTTGTAAATTCTAAAATGTATAATTTTAAAATTTAAAAGTAAAAATAATATATAAAAGTAAAAAAGTTGTAAAATGAAATATATATATTAATATTTATAACATTTTTCAATGTTTATATATTAGTTTGATTTTTAAAATGTATTATTATATATTTTAGAACTTTGTAAAAATATTTTTAATTTTTAAAATTATATATATATATATATATAGAAAGTAATATTTACTACTTGCCCATTTTAATAGCATATCATCGCTCATTATTCTTGTAAAATTAACTCATGTAATTTGGCCTGATATGACATATACAATACCTTTACTGTGTACAATCTTATAGGCTTCAATGTCGATCAATCGCATCCTATATTCTAAGTGCCTTATCAAAAATGATGCATGTATCAGATTGCTGCACAACATGTCTTCTCAAGTTAGCTAAGAAAAAGTCCCAAGCATTAGCGATTTCTTGTTCAACAATTGCAAAAGCTATTAACAAGATTTTTCGATTATCATCCAGTGCAATAGCCAACAACAAGTGATGTTCATATCTCCCGTGTTGGAAAATTTGGACATCACATATATAATGAGGATAATTACATGTTATTATCTACTATCATGATAGGTTAGCCCAAATTAAAAGTGATCTAACTTGGTTAGAATTTTATTGGGCTTTTAATTATTAAATAAAATATGGGATAAATATGTGTAGATACTCTTCTAATCAAATTCTAATTAATGATGGGCTAATTAGAATTTGATTAGAACTAATATGCTAAGGTTATAAATATTAGGGTTATGGTCCCTAAATTATACACAATATATCTTTTCTAATATCCCATCATTAGGAAAGAGAGAGCATATATTCTTTGAATTTCTTGTGTGCTAATTTGGAAGATCAAATCCCCAAGATTCGGCAAAACTTCAAGAAATTCATGGATTTAGGTACGCTTCTGCATTTAGTTTTGTTCTTGATTTATTCTTGATGATTTGACATGATAGATCCTAGTTTATTAAGTTTTATTTTTAGATTTATTTTACAAATCTAACAAGTGGCATCCGAGCTTTGTCATGTTGAATCATTGAGAAAGAATTTATTCTTTATGAATTTGATATTTTAATATTATGTTGAATCTTTGAGATTCTTGATAATTTTGGATTTTGATTCTTTAAATAAAGTTTTAAGGCTTTATAATATATGCATGCTTTGATTGGTTTAATGCATGTTTTAGAAATTTATATATATATATATATATATATATATAATTATCTTTCAAATTTGGTTGAAAGATGAAATTAAGGTAAATATTTTGAAACAAATAAATTCAAATTTTGGCTTTTAATTAAGGATGTCTAATATTTTAAATAAATTAGTTGAAACAAAATGCCGCTAAAGTGACCTCTTTTGTGTAGATTAGTTTATTTGAAATATTAAGATGATTATATGTTTTTGTGATTCATGCGTTTATTAATTGACCCAAAGGTAAGTTAATATTTGGCGAAATTTCAACGAGATCTGTGGTGATAAACGTGTGACAATTATAAGATATTTTATGTGAGCAATAAGTTAGTCCAAAGATTAATTCATTGTTTGACATAATTTATTGTCAATGTTTGATTGCTACAACAAGAGTACCGCTTCTTCGTTAATATTCTTGTCCAAAGACTTGATATTAATGTTGTGTTTGGTATCTTGAGATGGGATTAGCCATTATCCCGAATCTATTGTTTACTTATGAATATTGATTTAAGCTTGTTTTTGTTCTATATTCACTAATTCATCTTCTCACGCCACAATATCTCGCTAATATAAATTCTATACCCATGCTTAATGAGACTAATTTTAAGGAATGGAAAAGGCACTTATTTATGGTGCTTGGTTGTATGGACATAGACCTTGCACTAAAGGAAGAACAACCTGCACCTCTCATTGCGGAAAGCACCCCTGATGTTAAGAGGGATTTTGAGAGGTGGGATCGTTCAAATCGCATGAGTCTTATGATCATGAAACACAGCATTCTAGAAGCCTTTAGGGGCATAGAATCTGAAGAGATTACTCAGGCCAAGGGTTTTCTTGATGAAGTTGAGAAACGTTTTGCTAAAAATGATAAGGTTGAGATGACATCACTTCTGACTTCTTTGATGTCTATGAAGTATAAGGGTCAAGGAAACGTAAGGGAGTACATTATCGAGATGTTTCATACTACTTCAAGACTTAAGGCACTTAAGATCGAGCTTTCTGAGGAATTGCTTGTTATTATGGTTTTGGTATCGCTTCCTGTACAGTTTAATCAATTTAAAATTAGTTATAACTGTCAAAAGGAGAAATGGACTCTAAATGAGCTCATTTCTCATTGTGTGTAAGAGGAAAAAAGGTTGAAGCGTGATAAGTCTAAAAGTGCTCATTTGGCCAATGCCCCTAAAGACAAGGGCAAGAAAAGAAAATATCAGAATGAAGCTGCTAAAGGTCCAGCTCAAAAGAAACAACAACAAGATATAGAGAGTTGTTTTTTTTTGTAACAAGTCTGGACACGTAAAGAAAGATTGTACCAAATATCATGCTTGGCGTGCAAAGAAAGGTATAATTTTTAATTTGGTCTGCATTAGAGATTAATTTAGCTTGATGCCTAGAAGCACTTGGTGGATAGATTCTGGTGCTACTACTCACATAAGTGTTTATATGCAGGGTTGCCTGAGTTACCGAAAGCCAAGTAATGGTGAAAAACACATCTTTGTGGGCGATGGAAAATTGGTAGAAGTGGAAGCGACTGGGCATTTTAGGTTGTTATTAGGAACTGGTTTTTATTTGGATTTAAAAGACACCTATATTGTACCGTCATTTAGATGAAATTTAATTTCTGTTTCTTCGTTGGACAAATTTGGTTATTATTGTTCATTCGGAAACAATCAATTTAATTTGTCTTTAAATTCAAATGTTATTGGAACTGGTTATTTAAATACTTATGACAACCTTTATTTGCTAGAAATAATTGCATCCTTTAATGAAACCTTGCATGTGGAATCACGTGGTATTAAACGCAAATTAAATAAGGAAAATTCAGCATCATTATGGCATAAGTGCTTAGGTCATATCTCAAAAGTTAGAATTGAACGCCTTGTGTCTGATGGTATTTTAGAATCCCTTGACTTCACAGACTTTGATGTCTATATCGATTGCATTAAGGGAAAATAGACCAAAACCAAGAAATTAGGTGCCAACAGATCTTCAGACGTCTTAGAATTAATTCATACAGATATTTGTGGGCCATTCCCTACAACATCTTGGAATGGTCAACAATATTTCATAACATTCATAGATGATTACTCACGGTATGGGTACCTATATCTTATTCGTGAGAAATCTCAGTCTTCGGACTTGTTCAAAGCTTATAAAGCTGAAGCTGAGAATCAACTCAACAAAAAAGATTAAAAACATCAAATCTGATCGTGGTGGTGAGTACTACGGTAAATATGATGGCTCAGTTGAACAATGTCCAAGACCATTTGCGAGATTCCTAGAGGAATGCGGTATTGTCCCACAGTACACCATGCTAGGATCACCTAGTATGAATGGTGTAACTGAAAGACGAAATAGAACTCTTAAGGATATGGTAAGGAGCATAATTGCTCATTCTACCTTACCCGAGTCCCTCTGGGGAGAAGCATTAAAGACAGCAGCTTACATTCTAAACAGAGTACCTAATAAAGTAGTTGCAAAAACACCTTATGAGCTTTGGACAGGTCAAAAGTCTAGTCTAAAACACTTTCACAATTGGGGATGTCCAACTGAGGCAAGGCCTTATAGGCCACATGAAAAGAAATTGGACTCTAAAATAGTAAGCAGCTACTTTATTGGCTATTCTAAGTAATCTAGAGGCTATAAATTTTATGATCCCATAATAAGTAATATTTTTGAGATGGAAACTGCAATATTTTTTGAGGATGTTGAGTTTGAGGGGAGAAATAAGGTTAGAGACATTGTTTTTGAGGAGGAATTGGATTCTAACTCAGTTCCTACATCACTTTTGATGATGTTCAGGTTCTTATACCTATCATTGATCAAAAAGTGAATCCAGAACCTCTAGAAGACAATGTTGAACAACTTCCCCTTTAAAATGAGGTAATTGTTCCAGAAGAACAAACTCAACAACCTCAAGAATAAGTGTCATTAAGGAGGTCCACAAGAGAAAGGAGAAGTGCTATTCCAGATGATTATGTTGTATTTCTCCAAGAACATGAGGATGATAATGGAATGATGAAAGATGATCCAATCAACTTTCATCAGGCCATGAAAAGTTCTAATTCTCAAAAGTGGATTGATGCCATGAAAGATGAGTATAAATCTATGCAAGGCAATAAAGTCTGGGAACTTGTCCCATTACCTGAAGGTGCAAAACCAATTTGTTGTAAATGGATATTTAAAACCAAGAGGGATGCAAATAGTAATATGGAGAGGTATAAAGCGCGTCTTGTAGCTAAAGGATTTACTCAAAAAGAAGGTATTGATTTTACAGAGACTTTCTCTCTAGTTTTATCAAAAAACTCATTTAGGATAATCATGGTGCTTGTTGCTCATTTTGATCTTGAGTTATATCAGATGGATGTTAAAATTGCGTTTTTTAATAGCGACATTGAAGAAACAATTTATATGGTGCAACCAGAAAATTTTGAGTCAAAAGACTTAAAGAATATGGTTTGTAAATTGACAAAATCTATCTATGGACTCAAACAAGCTTTTCGTCAATGGTACCATAAGTTTCATCAAATAATTGTCTCGTTTGGTTTTGAGATAAATATTGTTGATGATTGTGTGTATCACAAATTCAATGGGAGTAAGTACATATTTCTGGTTCTATATGTTGATTACATTTTGCTTGCCGCTAATGATATAGGCTTATTGCACGAAACCAAGAGGTTTTTATCTAAGCATTTTGAGATGAAAGATTTTGGGGACGCCTCTTTTGTTTTAGTAATTCAGATACATCGAGATCGATCTCGAGGTATTCTTGGATTATCACAAAAGAACTATATCGATAAGGTACTCAAAATGTTTGACATGCAGAGTTGTAGACCAGGTGACACCCCTGTCGCTAAAGGAGACAAATTTAGTCTTACTCAATGCCCTAAAAGTAACCTTGAAATTCGAGAAATGCAAAAGATTCCCTGTGCATCAGCTGTTGGGAGTTTAATGTATGCTCAAGTTTGTACACGTCCGGACATTGCATACATTGTTGGGATGTTAGGCAGATATTTAAGCAACCCTGGTATAGACCATTGGATAACAGCCAAAAGGGTTATGAGATATCTTCAGAGAACAAAAAATTACATGCTTACTTATAAGAGATCAAATCTTTTGGAGGTTATTGGGTATTCTGATTCTGATTTTGCTGGATGGCAAGATAGTAGGAAATCTACATCAGGCTATGTTTACCTGTTAGCTGGAGGAGCTATATCTTGGAAAAGTGTCAAACAGACACTTGTAGCTTCATCCACTATGGCAGTAGAATTTGTAGCATGCTATAAGGCATCAAACCATGGAATATGGTTGTGGAACTTTGTCACAGGGCTGCGTATTTTGGAGAATGCAGAAAGACCACTCAAATTATTTTGTGAAGATAAGTCAGCAGTACTGTATTCCAATAGCAACATGAGTTCATTTAAGTCAAAGCATATTGACATAAAGTTCCTAGTTGTAAAAGAAAGAGTGCAAAATGGTCAAATATCCATAGAGCACATTGGGAAAAACTCCATGATAGCGGATCCGCTCACAAAAGGTCTACCACCTCAGGTCTTTCATGAGCACACTGCTCACATGGGTGTTACATTGTTTGAGGATATCATGATTTAGTGGGAGTTTATATTTTATTTGTTTTCAGACACTTATGTATTCGGTTACTTTCTGATCAAAAATGAAGTATTCAGTTTATTCACTCAGTTTATTGTTTTGAAACTGACCTCACTTTAGTTTAAAGAGGACCAGTTGGAAATAGACATGTTTAGATCATATTGCATGTAATTTCCATGCTACACATCCATACTTGATCTATGTCATTTGGTTGTGTTAATATATATGATCATTGTTGGATTTAGTTACGATATATGTAACGAAAGTCACATTGGTTCTATGTTAACATAATTAATGGACGAGATTGTTCAGAATACTTTTTGGATATGATAGTAAAATTTTGAGCTCATAAGGTTATATAATGACATGTAATTATAAAGTAATTAGAATATATATGTGGTCCAAATGGGAGATTGTTGGAAAATTTGGACATCACATATATAATAAGGATAATTACATGTTATTATCTACTATCATGATAGGTTAGCCCAAATTAAAAGTGATCTAATTTGGTTAGAATTTTATTGGGCTTTTAATTATTAAATAAAGTATGAGATAAATATGTGTAGATACTCTTCTAATCAAATTCTAATTAATGATGGGCTAATTAGAATTTGATTAGAACTAATATGCTAAAGTTATAAATATTAGGGTTATGGTCCCCAAATTATACACAAGATATCTTTTCTAATATCCCATCATTAGGAAAGAGAGAGCATATATTCTTTGAATTTCTTGTGTGCTAATTTGGAAGATCAAATCCCCAAGATCTGGCAAAACTTCAAGAAATTCATGGATTCAGGTACGCTTCCGCATTTAGTTTTATTCTTAATTTATTCTTGATGATTTGACATGATAGATCCTGGTTTTTTAAGTTTTATTTTTAGATTTATTTTACAAATCTAACATCCCGTACATAAATGTGCCGTCAATTTGGACTAATGGCTTACAATATCGGAATGCTTCAATGCGGGACTTGAATGTCTAAAAAAGTTTGTAACGATCCGATAGTCGCGGGTGTCGAAAAATGAATTTTTGAGACTTCGTTACCGTAAATCGGACTCGTAAATATTTTTAAAAAATATTTACGGAGCTAATTGTGTAGTTAATTAGGTTTTGGTTAAGTGAATTTGCATGAATTAAGAGTAAT
Organism: Gossypium rotundifolium; assembly: GCA_025506655.1. NCBI lineage: Eukaryota > Viridiplantae > Streptophyta > Magnoliopsida > Malvales > Malvaceae > Gossypium > Gossypium rotundifolium. The sequence goes on along the minus strand of CP106732.1, from coordinate 162,800,049 downwards.
TAGGTATAAGGACTATCGAAACCATTTTTTTCTTTTTGAAAAAGATAGGGATCGATTGGAAAATTAAAAATGGAGTGGCCACCGACCTTTTTCAAGGTGTGATCGATCACCTTGAAATTGATCATTTCAATAAAACTTTGGTTTATTAAAACATATTTTGGTCTACAAAAACTTGAGAAAATGGGTTCGGGAGTGGGTTACGTATGAGGATGGGTTAGCACCCTCGTAGCGCCCAAAATTGGTACCTAATTGATTATTTAATGCCAAAATTTGAAAAGATTTTAGATTACGATCTGTTTGTGATCGTGTCAAACAGTCGAGTTTTAAAATTTATAAAAAGAATGATCGAACGTGTAGACTAACCATGACAACGATAAGTGCACCTATCGAACAGTAGTATAGTTTAGGAAAGAATATCTTATCGAACCCAAAGGAACCTAAAAGTGCTACTACTCACTTTTTTTCTATTATTTAGCCTGAAATATGGAGTGATTGGTTGATTTATCTAATACTAAATGAAATACTTAAACTAAATGCAAAGACAAAAGAATGAATTGGAGAAAGACTTTAGGAAAACTCAGTTGATGAAGACGATACCCTCAGGAAGAATCCACCTATGACTTCATTTATTATTTATTCCCCAAACCATATGATTTTTTTACTTAGCTTGATCCGTGAGACTCCCTAACCTATATTAAACCCTCTCTTGAGGCGAATAACGTCTAACCTTAGGTTAATTAGTGGAACTCTCGTTCTCTTATAATAACCCCCTAAGGAAGTAGTAAATCGATCAATGGATTCCCATATTAGGTTTCACCCTAATCCGCAAAATCTCGTAACCCTATCTCTAAGTGCCCTATCAACTCCGCTAAATTATGCTAGATCTACTCTTAGGTAGGGTCTGTTCCTCCTCCACCTAAGCACATCAGATTAAATTAAGTAACATAATTAAGAACAAACTAAGTATTTATCATATAATTTAGAAATCAAATAACAAAATCCATCATAGGTTTCATCCCCTTCAGGTATCTAAAGGGTTTAGTTCATAACTAAATTAGAAAACATCTCAAGAGAAAAGATAAAACAAAACATAAGAAATCCCTAAAACCCCCTGAAGGAATTGAAGAGGAGATCCTTTGTCTTGAGTAGAACTCCGGCTTCTTGAGATGGATCAACTGGCCATCTTCGAGTAATTCCCTAAATAAAAGCTCTGGCAGAAAATTCTGCCTCCTATTTCGGCTTCTGCCGAACTCCCTCTTTAGTTGTTACCTTGGGTGTTTGTATAGGCTTTGAGATGCTTTACTTGGCTCCTAAGTATCCTAATTCAAGTAGAATTCCTCTTAGGATGTTTAAGTAGACTTAGGAATGTGTTTCTTTGCCTCCAAGTATCCAATCTGAGTGAAATTTTTCATTCCCGTAGCAGGGGCATGGCCATGGCACACGCCCGTGTAAGTCGACTTCAGGCCGTGTGTTGATTCTGTTGATTGAGGCACGGACGTGCAAGTCATGAGTTAGGCCGTGCTCTAGGTAGTCGGTGAGACACGGCCGTGCAGGCTTTGTGCCAGGCTGTGTTGGTTTCTTGCTAAGGCCAAATTGCTCCGTTTTAAGCTCGTTTTGTGTTCTTTTTATCCTCGGGTGCTTTCCTGAGTATATGACATGAAAAGAAAGGATTACAAGCACCTTTTATATAAAATCAAGGGCTAAATCATCAAAAAGTATACTAAATGTGGGATTAAAATATGTTACTTTTATGGTTTATCAATTTGCTTGAAATACATTTGAACGGAATCATATTGGATGTCAAAACCCTCTTATTTCGAAGAAATAAAATGTCATACTCAGTGAGTTAGGGTACAACAACTTATATTCTCGAAACTAAACTTATCTTTTGATTTTTAAAACCCGTGTAATAAAGTTTGAAAAGGATATTCGATTATTTGGGCTTTATGAAAAATTAGAACCCAATAAGTTAGGGCACAATTTCTCAAAATTCTCGAATACGGAATATTGCCTTTACTTTTTTTTAGAAATTCTTACCTCGAGATGATAAAACATCGCATCATGTAAGTTAGGATGCAACATCTCAAATTCTCGAGAATAAGTTTTTATTTAAAATATTTTGATTTAAAAATGAAAAGGGGACTCGGTTGCTAGGATTTAACGAGAAAAATCAGAACCCAGTGAGTTAGGGCACGATTTTCTCGAAACTTCCAAATATGAGCATTGCCTTAGTTTAAAAACCTTTGAATGGAATGATTTTTAAACTTAAATGATATTAAAACATGATCTTTAAACAAATAGAATGCAATGGAATAATAGTACACAAAGCAAAGTAGCGATGCATACACGAAGACTTACACTAATGGATCATAAATAATTAATAGTTACAAATTAAGAATTATAATCCATACAATAACAATAATCACATAACACAATTTCAACATTAACTATTGAAGAAAATGGAGCAAAATAATATACAAAAACAAATGTAAAACAAAAAGTAATTAAAACCAATATTATGTAAAATTGTTTAAAGATAAAATATATGTGTGAAATGATTAAAAATAATTAATTTGAAAAAACCTAATCAAACATACAAAGATTTAAGTTTATTAATATATGTAAAAGAAGTTTGAAATGAATAATTTATAAAAAGTGTGAAATAATTTAATAAAAATAATATACAATATTTTAAAATAAGTAATCATAAAACAATTTTAAAATGATAAATAAAAAGTATGAAATAATTTAAACTATATAACATATATAAGAATATTTAAAATAGATAACATGGAAACTTAATATAAATAATATATGTTTTCAAATAATACAAGATCTAAAATAAGTAATAATAATAATAATAATAATAATAATAATAATTATTATTATTATTATAATAAAATAGAAAAGTAAAATAAATAAATAAATAAATCAAAACAAGTCATGGACGAATTTGAAATTAAAACCAAATTAGAAGTCTCAAAACTAGGCATTAAATTAACAGGATGGTCTAGATGAATGCGCGTGAAGAACATGGGGACTGAATGGGTAATTATCCCTTGCCCTTAAAACGCACTGTTCCATACAAGACCAAAATGAAACCGAAATGAAATTATGAGGGGAACAAAATAAAAACGGAGCGCTGGACCACATTGCATGACACCGCTAAAACGGAAGGGCCAAATGCGCAAATAAACCATTGTTTGAAAACACGCGATCCTCCCCGAGTTGGGTCACTCGCCTAGTATAGCCTCTAAACGACGCCGTTTTGGGTTTAAATGACCCACGCCAAAACGACGTCGTATGGGTCCGCTTTAAATAGAAAAAAATAGAATAGAGGCTCATTTTGAGCCCTTTCAAGAAAAAAATCAAAAATTTTCTTTGTGCCCTCAGAGTTCTGGCCAGAAATTGGCCTAACTCGGTCATCGGGCTGCTGTGCTCTGCCACCGTCTGTCATCGTGCACGGTGGTTGGAGACCCCAAGAGAATGCTGCTTTGAACCCTACAGACACCCTAAACACAAATCTAAAAAAAATGAATGCCGAATCCCTCACTAAAATCGAAAAACAACCCAAAAATGCTTCGGATTCGGGATTTTGATCATCACGAAAAGGTAAAAGTTTGTATCTTTATCCTTTATCTATGTATATATAGTATATTCGAAATGAAAATAGGTTGAAAAATGGATCGAAAAATTTACTTTTTTGCTATTTTTGTATTCAAAGAACGTAAAAATTTACAGTGGTTTCTTTGGCTCTTTTTATAGCCAATTCAAAAATAAAAATAAAAAATACAAATTATTTCCTTTTGCGATATTTGTTGCACTTTGTCGGTCGTGAGGCGTATGAAGGCTTCTTTGTGAGGTATGAAGGCTATGGAGGCGCGTGGTGGCGGCGCAGGTGGCGCTTAGTTAGGTTCGAAACCCTTAGGGTTTTTGAGATCCACATTCTGTTTGGGCCATTTGGGCCGGTTCTGGGATTGGGTTATTGGGCCTATTTTGGGGTTAAACCATTGGGCTTGTAGGGATTAGATTTGGTCCCGGGTTTTTGGTTAAGGGTTTTGGGTAATTGGGTTATGTATTGGGTTAGTAATTGGGTCGTTGGGTTAAATTTTGGGTCTGTAAATGGGTTGAAATTTGGACTGTTGGATTGTTAACTTTTTAATTTTATTATTTTTGTTTTTAATTTTGTTATGGTATGGCCCCGGGTAGATTGGGCTTATTACAAGGACTAAATTGCATATAGGATGAAAGTTGAATTATAGATTAAAGAAAAATTAAAAGGGCTAAAGAAGTAATTTTTCCATAGTTTATAAATGACGCGACATAAGGGTGAAATTATTATAATATGTTAAGTTAAAATATATATTATAATATGTTACGGTATATATATATTATATTATTATAATAATAAAACAAATAAATAAAAGAAAAAGAAAGAATAAAGGAATAGAAAACCAAAACGAAACAAAAAGAAAAAGAAAGAAAAGGGAGAAAGAAGGAGACGAAGGGCTTTACGATTTTAAAGTTTTCAAGTTCAATTGGTTAGTTAATTTAGTCCATTTTTTGTAATTTTTATGTTTTTGGAATCTTGGTGTTAAATACTACCTGACCCATGTCAAAATTTTAGAAATTATTGAGTTTTTAAGTGTTGTCTATGTTGAATAATTTTAGTATTAGGAATTAAATTGATAGATTTTTAAGTTAGAAATGAATAAGGATTGAATTGTAAAATAAATTGTAAATTTTGAGTAATAGGGCTAAATTGTGAAAATTTGAAATTTAGGGATTTAAGTGAAAATAGGGAGTTAAATTATTTTAAAGTGGAAATTGAATGAAAATATAGAATTAAATGTGAAGAAATAAAGTTAGTCTCGGTTTTGGGACTAAATTAAAAATTAGGCAAATATTGAGTAAAAATTAAAATATTAAATATGAATTTTAATTGTTTTAATTCGGTAGCTAATGTCATACCAGAATTCTCGACTTAAAGGGAAAGATAAAGTTGACGTCGAATATCTCGAAATTTTTGGTTTGTATTTCTATAATCCTAAACTAGTTATTAATTGTTGTATTTTTTGATTTAATGCATATGGTAAGTGTTGAGGTGAGTATTTGGCACTTTGACATTGAATTGAATTAAAGTTGATTGAATGGATTGAATTGATATATATTATGAATGTATTGATTATTGAATTGAAATGAATAGATCTATGTGTGCAAATATGATAATTGAATTTTGGTTGTATTTGGAAAGTGAAATTAAACCCTATTAATTATATCAGGCTGAGTCGGATATAGATGGCATGCCATAGGATTGGATGAGTTCAGGGACTTCTTCGACTTTAAGTTGTTGAGACACTAGGTGTCAATTTATCACTTCGGATTTATTCGATGAGGCACTGGGTACCAATTTACTTCGATTTAACCGATGAGGCACTGGGTGTTAATTTACTACTTCAAATTATCCGATAAGGCACAGGGTGCCAAACTGGTGTATTTGGTTGGATCCGTGTATCCGTCCGAGTCCGAGTTGTGTTAATAGGGGTAAATAAATAATAAAGATCTATAATTTATATTGAAATGACATGGTATGAGAAATGGAAGTGATATGGTGAATTGAAAATAAAATGTGAAATATGTTGTAAATACATGGAATACATGAGTTATATACTCATGAAATGAATATGGAATGGATAATGTCATTATTGAAATGAAATGTGAATCAAATTGTGAAAAGCTATTTATATAGCAAGTATGAGAATTGGGATATTGTGAAACATATGAATTATGATATGCTATCATGTATGAATTCAAAGAGTTGGCATATGGTAGTTGTGATGATTTTTAAATGTTAATATGTTTCTATATTTCAATTATACATTTGTAATCTATTGTCTCTAATTATTCGGATTATAGAAATACCATTGAGTTTTGCTCAGTGTACGGTTTTGTTTTCCGTGCGCAGGTTAAGTACTTAACTTTTGATCGCCAATTCAGCATCCAACAACCATCCCAATCTCAAATGTGGTGATGTTTATCATTTTGTGTCAGCATGTACCTAGGGTGTCTAAATAATAGTTATTTTGTGGATTAAATGTAAATGAGGTTATAAATTTAATATTGGTTTGGTATATACATATAAACATGTGTTTGTTTTTGAAGTTTTATTATGGCATGTTAAATTGATGTTTAAATATTCATAAACTAGGTAAAATGGATTAAATTAGGTATGTTTATAATTTGAATTTGAATGATGTTTTGATAATATAAATTGATGATATAAATGTGGTACTAATGAGGGTACATTGGTTAGGCACCTAGGATAATTATTTTGATATGTTTTGAATGTGTTTGATTGTGTTTTGAACTGATTAAACGAATGATTTTTGAATTGCTTAATGTCCAAGCTTGCAGGGAATGGTAAACTTGTTATTTAAGGTACATTCTGGCCATATGGCTGTGTGAACCCTACAGCTTTGAAATTTTTTAATATTCTTGAAAAATTCTTTGAGTATCCGAATTAGTCCGGACTTATTTCTAACGCGTATTTGGGCTTCGAAGGCTCGAATAAGGGACAATATGTATGAGTTTAATTATTTCTGACCTAAATGTTATATGATACGAAATGTTTGAAATTTATGTTTGTTTGATCTGTAAACTCTGGTAATGTTCTGTAACCCGATTCCTGTGAGTGATACGAGTTGGGGGTGTCACAAATACAATGGAAAATTCTTTTCCCTTGGACCATATGATTTCCATGATACGCAGGTTCCATTTGTAGATTGATGACGGTACTTGAGACTGTAACAGCCCGGTTTAGACCCTAGTCGAGAGACCATAAATTTGAGGTCGAAAAAATTTTTTAAAATTATTTTTGGTGTGTATTATATGTGATATAGCCTGTGTGAAAATTCTGTGTGGTAATTTTATTGACTGTGTGCTGAATTAAGATAAATGACTTAATCGCGTAAAGTATAAAAGCTGCGTGCTGATTTAAAAGTACCTAAGTGTTGTTATCTTTTAATGTGGAGGCCTTATGAGGCAATTATGCCATAAATATGATAGTGGATGGCAATGGACAAATGTGACCTTAATGTTTATATGTTTTATATGTTTAATGAAAGGTTATTTTTGTAAATAGATTAATAACATAAGATTAATAGAACAAAAGACTAAAAATAAGCCATTCTTACCATCTTTTGTGCCGAAAATTAGCAAATAAAAATAAGAAAGAATAAGCTAGGTTCGGTTTGCTTTTGATCCAAATTAAGGTATGTTTTGACATTGGTTTTTGATGATTTTTATGTTTTTGATATTGTTGTTTAGTCTACTATCAAGCCCATGTTGTAATTTGAAGAATTGATGATGTTTATGAGATGTGCCATTGATGAAATGGTGAGCTTTGTGATGACTATTGGTGTTAAATGGAATATATGTGTTTAATGAACATGTTTTGTTCTTGGATTTCTGGTGAATTTAGCTAATTAGGGCTAAATTGTGAAAATGATAAATTGAATGACTAAAATGTGAAATAAATGAAATATGTGGGCTTGTATGAACACAAGGGAAATTCTGCTAGGCTTGTGTGAAAATAAATTATGTGAATTTGATGATTTAGTGAAATAAGGACTAAAATGTCGAAATGTGAAAATGTGAGGGCTATTTTGTAAAATGCCCTAATTAAGTGTGTGTGGACTAAATTGAATGAATGGATTGAATTTGAATGTGTATAGACCAAGAAAAGAAAGGTTCGGATCGAGATCGAGACAAAGACAAAGTGCTTGATTAATCGACCGTTTCAGTATTTCGACGTCCGAGGTAAGTTTGGACATAATACGTGTGTTTTACTATGTTTAATGTTATAAGATAAATGGTATGATATTATTGAATTGTGAATGCTATGTAAGGGCTCGAGTTATGTGGCATTAAGTGTGCGTATTCGAAAATGTGACCGAAATGATTAGCACTGTGTGTGCGAAATAAATAAGCTTCGGCTTTGTGGTTGGCACTGTGTGTGCGATACTGATTTAAGATCGGTTTGATATAGATGCACTAAGTGTGCAATGTTGATTAAGCTTTGGCTAACGATTTGGGCACTAAGTGTGCGATTGAAACGAAGAAGGGACGAAAGTTGATCAAAATGAAATAATGAGTACTGAATAGTATATGTAATCGATAACTATGTGTTGGCTAAGGTACGTTTGGAACCTATGTGGTTGATGAAACTATGAATGAGGTTATGAAAGGTTGATTCAACATATTAGCTTTGGATGGTATGGTATATGTGATTGTGAAATTGATCTATGTGATGGTTGGTTTTGGTATAATGTATTATGTTTCGAACTTACTAAGATTTGAAAGCTTACTATGTGATTTGTTTCTCTGTTTTATAGTGTCAGCAGAGCTAGCTCGGATCCGGGAATCGTCAGCATCTCTATCACACTATCGACAATCTATTTTGGTACTTTTGGAAAGATGTATATAGTTGAAATATGGCATGTATAGGCTAGAGGTTATGGTATGTTTTGAAATGCTTAATCCTTGCCATGTGATTTGGCTTGGAAGTTGAATGATGTTGAACTTATGAATGAGCTATAAATTTGGTATATTTCATGGTTAGGTAGTTGATGAAAGATGTGAGTTATATTTTGGCATGGATTACATAATGCTAGATATATATATGTTTTGGGATGTATAATTGTTACCTTGAATTGACTCATTTGTGATGATATTAGGAATGAAAGTAAATGATATTGTTGATGATTAATTGGTGCATGAAATGGTATGTTTTAAAAGCCTTTAGAAGTATGAATTGGTGTTGCTTTGAAGTTTGTAGGTATGATTCAAGTGTGGGTGACAAATTGGCCTTGCAAATGGCCTATTTTGCATACATGGCCAAGAGGCATGGGTGTGTGTCCCTGTCGTGTGGTTTAAGGGTCATTTCATGGTGTGTCTGGACAGGTTACAAGACCATGGCACACGAGCGTGTGTAGTGGCCATGGGGATAAGTCAGTGTAACACCCCTTACCCGTAATCCCCGCCGGAATCGGGTACGAGACGTTACCGAACAATTTACCGGACCGCCACTTAGGCTCAACGTGACTATTCTACTCGGATCGCTTCAACTACTTCACAGTCAACCTATGAGATCTCGATCATACCTACGAGAACTCTCGAGATCATATCGAAAATCTTACGGTCCAAAAAAATTTCTTTTCATCTAAACAGGGAGTACACACCCGTGCTAGATGACACACACGCCCGTGTGGAGTCACACACGCCCATGTGCTCACACCGTGCCCAAAAACCCCAATATTCTGCCAAAACTCACACGGTTGGGGCACACGCCCATGTGAAACGGGGGCACGCCCGTGTACCCTCACGACATGCCCGTGGCTATGAACCGTGGGGAGTTACTGACTAATTTAACACGGTCTGGACACACCCGTGTGGACAGTCCGTGGCCTATTCTAACTTGAAAGGCTAACATGCAGGGGTCACACGGCCAAGTCGCACGCCCGTGGACTGACCGTGTGTCACGCATGGTCTAAACACACGCTCGTGTATCTATCCATATGGAGAAGAGCAAAGCTATATGCTAAGCTCTTCTCACCCCTACAACATACACAACATGCACTCATCCAACACATCCATAGTTAACTTAAAAGAAATCACAATTTCACATGAATAACTATATCTTTTTCATATAAAATAACAGCGAACAACTGTGGCATTATACAAAATAGATTATTCGACTATAGGCTAACACATCCTAGCCATTTACAACCAAATTCCCTAACTTGTCTAGCCCCTATACATGCCATGACTCATAAAAACTTGAAACATCATACCAAGCATCTATCCGATAGTATGAAAACATCTCCGACAGCCTCTAATCCAAGCTAGTTTAAATATCCTATAAGAGATGGGAAAAGAAAAGGAGTAAGCAATAAACCTTAGTAAGTTCATCTGCATAAACTAACATATACTGATATTCATTGAATAAAGATGACCACAAGTATTATACTGTGTTTTCCCTAACTTATGGCTACTTACTCAACCCCTCTTGTAGTTTACTCATTCTATCTCTTACCACGTTCTTACAATGCCACAAGCCAATTGCTCGTTTAATTTGTACACAACCCTGCACTGATCACTACAAGATCTTATATGAAGCAACACGTCAAGCATTTTCGATAAGCCACTCATACTAAAAATCTCTCGGTGGTTACGCACTTAGCCCACCATTAAATCTCTTATAAGGTGGTATCGCACACAGCCCACCATTTATTTACACCTATGGTGATTTCTCACTTAGCTCACCAATCATTTATAAGCAATGGTATCGCACACAACCCATCTATTACTAACTAATCAGGTGGTAACACACATAGCCCACTGATAGTAGTACAGTTGATGGCATCGCACACAGCCCATCAATTAATAGTATATCAGGTGGTAACGCACACAACCCACCGATATTATGCATTCAAAATTATCTATCCTCATAAATTTCTCTAATTCAAATGCTCATCCATAAACATCATCACAAACTATCATTTTTACTTAGCTTTCTACGATTCTCATTTGCATTCTCACAATGCATTAATAAATCTATCTCATGCAATTAAGGTGTATCGGTTACACATATCTCGCTAAGGTTTCATTATAAACTGAACTCGTCTCAATTCAATTCTAACACACACATACGCACTTACTTTTAACCTACAAGTTGAATCACTCAAATTGTTAAATGACTCTCTTGAGTCTCATACCTATAGTGTCACTTTAACGTCGCACCCCAATAGGGTCTCACTTGCATCAACATGTCGAAGCCATGTCCCAGACATGGTCTCATAATTTTCTCACACCGTTACCATGTCCTTGACATGGTCTTATTTAATATCTCTACCCGAGGCCATATTCCAATATGGTCTTACACGAAACCTTAACTAACATCATTTCATATTATCTACATTTCTCATTACTCTTTGATTCAATTCTCTTGACATCTCATTAAAAGATAATTCATGCATTCATAGAGTAATTATACATTCCATATAGCATTGGAATATTAAATTAACTCATCTTAAATACCACATTTGCATATGAACTTACCTCAATGACGAAAAGGTCGAAAAATACTTTTTGCTCACATTTCTCTTTTCACCCGTTCTAGGTCCGAAACTCGATTTCTTTTATCTAGAACAACAAAATTTACTGATTTAATCACTTATACAACATAATACACCTTAATCTATACTTAGGAAAATTTGACCAATTTGCCTTATACTTTGGCAAAATTATGATTTTGCCCCTAGGCTCGTAAATAAATTTTCGTCACATTTTCTTGTTAAACAAACTTAGCTGAACATTTTATCCTCTTACAACTACTCACAATTCTAACTATTTCATGCCTTAATGAACAAATTGCAACTCTTGCATTTTAGCCCCAATTAGGTGTTTTCACAACAACACCTTTTACAAAAGTTGATTATCAACATCCTGTCATTCATTTTCTTCCATAAAAACTCATCAAACAACATAAACTCTATCATGGTAAGTCTCTAGACTTTCAACCATGTTGCAATTTAGTCCCTCCATTACTAGCTTAAGCTTTGGGGACTCCAAAAATACAAAAATCATCAAAAACAACCATCAAATTGACTTACTTGAATGGAGAAAAGCTTGCTGGAAATTTTCAGCTTTCAAAGCCCTCCCATGGCTGATATTTTCGGTTGGAAAAGAAGGCAAAATAAAAAGATGATAACTTTTGCTTATATCATCTTATTTTATTCATTTTCTCCAACTAATATCACTAACTTTTAATCACAATAAATGCACTTGTCCCCCTTAGCTTCTTTGACCGGCCAAGCCACTTAACAAGGCTAAATTACACAATTGGGACCTCCAATTTTTAATCCATAGCTACTTGGTACTTCTAGCAAATAAAATAAAACTTTCGCACTTTATGCGATTTAGTCCTTTTTTACAATTTAGCTAGAAATTACTAAAATTAAGGCACCAAAATTTTCATGCATCCTTATAAACATATTATAACACATGAACTAACATGAAATAATTTTCTCTATCCTCAATTTAATGATTTCGAGATCACTGTTCCGACTAGCCCCTAAATCGGGCTGTTACAGTCAAAATGTATGCTTTGTTTTGGCACGACTTGAACATATGGGTGTGTCTGGTAGCCGTGTGAGGCACACGGCCTGACTGTATGGGCGTGTGACCTATTAAAAAATGTTTAAGTTCCTAAAAACTTTCGTAAATGTTTGGTTTAGTCTTGACCTCCTTCTAGCATGTGTTTAAGGTCTTGAAGACCTCGATAAGGGACTATATGCTCGTGTTTGAATATGTTTGATCAATGTTTGACTTTGTGTCGTGAAATGGATGTGAAATGTTTCGATTGTTTAGTAATGCCTCTTAACCCTATTTCATCGACGGTTTCGAGTTAGGGGTGTTACAGGGACATATTGATTTAGTACCTTCAACCGTTGTCACAAATCATTATATGATTTTTTCACTCGTTAGTCATCTTTTCCATTTCTCACTGTTTTGCAACCCTTGCCTTGTAGTACGACACGGTGTAATCGTACTCACTACGAATATTAGTAATCAAAATCGACACGAAAATTCTAAGATTTGCTTTCACCATAGGTAATACAATGTTAGAGATAATGTTAGAATCCAATTTCGGATGATCATGTGACATACTTGCAACAACACAAATATTTCACCATAGGTAAGACAATGAACCCCGTTTTATTTCTCAAAATGCCATGATTTTCCATGGATATCTACCGTCACGCATTGCACACTTCGCCTCATATTTTTTGGTTCACGATTTTGTGACATGGACCCCATGCCTTGTGCTATACCGCTTCACTGTAACAATGTCATCATTGGAGGAAAATTCCATTCCAACTTGTAAATCGCTGAAAATTGTAGAAGAACTCGCATAACATGGTCTTCTATGAGTAAGCTCTAGAAATTCTAACCTATCTTCAATATCAATGTCGACATTAAGCATGTGGGGTGGAGGCTTATATTGTAACACCCCTAACCCATATCCGTCGCTGGAACGGGGTTACGAAGTATTACAGGACAACGAAATAGTAAATCATTCAAATCATATATTAATACAAACATAATCAAATTGCTTGGACCTTAAGAAATTCAAATACTAACCTAAATAAAAAATCAAAATGATATTAATCGGGTAAAAAACACATCAAAACCAAATTAATATGTGTCTAACCAATGTACCCTCATTAATACCACAATTATATACAATTTAATCTTAAAATTCACATTAATTCAATTCATCAACTCATTCAAGTAATACCAAATCAAAATACCTAACAAAGCTACCACAACCACAACAAATCAAATATATGTAAGTCACGCATACTAGCTGTAACAACTCTTAACCCTAAATCGTCGTCGAAACAAGGTTACAGAGCATTATCGGACATTGCGGACAACTTAAGAATATTATACAATTAATTAACATTTATAATTTATTATATTCATTAAGTCTCTTTCATGGACCCTTGAAGCCCAAAATACGAATTAGAAGTGAAACGAGACCTGATCAGGTGCTCTGAAAATTTTTCGTAATTATTTTTTTTGTGAACTCAATATAACTCCTTTATAAACATCTAACCTTCCCTGCAATTTCAAACCACAACCAATCCAAAACCAATGGCACAACCAAAACAATTTATACTCAAATACACCTAAATCATAACCAATTCATTAACACTATAATTTAATAATTAAACATTCATAATATCATTCAAAGTTAGCTAATAACTTGTTCATTTTCCATTCAAACTTAATACCAAATTTTATAGTATACTCTTTACCATTTCACTTAAACTAAGTTCAAAACATTATAAACCATCCAAACTTTATAATTAAAATCATATGACCCATGTATATAATCTAGGTACATGCCACATTTACCAAAAGGAAAAGTACATCACCAAAGTTATGCTGAAGTCAGGATTGATCTGGATGCTGAACCGGGACCTTTGACTTCTCTTGACTGCATGCACGGAAATAATCATATCGAGTATGTCTATACTCAGTGTTATTACCATAATTCAAATTATATAACATTAATAAATTATAACATCAACTTGTAATATAGAAAATCATAAGAACAAATTTTACAATCAATTTAATATCTCATTTATAATAGTTTATCAACAAATATCATATATCAACAATTTGCATTTTTTGATCAATTCATGAACCTTAAGTTCATGCTTTCAAATCTCATATCTCATTCTCACTTCACATTTCGATTCATAATTTCATTATCTCATTTCTTCCATCAACTCATTCAAATTAAGATTTATTCATTTTCTTTTTCATTTAATTACCCCTATTAACAAGACTCGGACCTTGGAGAATACACGGATTCCAACCAAACACACCAGAATAATCCAACCAAACACACTAGAATAAATAATCCTATCAAACACACCAGAATAAATAATCCTCGTAAACACATCAGAAAGGCATTAAATGCCTTTTCGGATAATCCGAAGAAATATAGTAACATCAGTATCTCCTCGGCCAAACCGAAAAGTCCCCTGAACTCTTCCAAATCCTATGGCAAGCCAACTATATCCTACTTAGCCCGACTAGTTAATAGGGTATTCAAATCATTTCTCAATTCAACTTTATTTCAATTCAAAACGCACCTTTCAATTTAATCACAATTCAATTTAATACATTTTTTTTTCCACTTTTCAATCAATAAACTATTTAAATACTCAAACATATTCATACTTCATCTCAATTTCATTCATGTCAATAGTAATACTTACCTTATAATTTACTTACCATACATAAAAAGTTTAATATAACATTAACTAAGTAGTAGTTTGAATTATAGTAATACAAACCCGAAATTCGCGATTACTCCTCGATGATATTCTCTTTTCCTTTCTATGCTGATGCCTCGGGTTCTCTATTAGTTACGAAAAATTAAAATAATTTTTCACTATTAATATAGCACCAATCTATATTAAATAATTGAATTTCTATTCAATTTCTATCTTAATTTCAATTTGGTCCTAACTAAACTCATTTACTTTTCTAACTCAATTCACACTTCATTTCTACTTAATCTCTTCCCATATTCAACTTGACTATCCAATGTTCATATTAAAACCCTAAATTCAAATTTATTTCAATTTAGTCCCTCTAACACAAAACTTATAGCTTCTTTTATAATTTAATGCCTCTATCAATTCTAACTAGAAACTCTATCAATTAAACCCCTAATTCATCATTTTGTTCAACATGAATTATGTTCAAAAACCTAAGAACTTCAAAAACTTCAACTTAATTTCAAAAAAACTTTATTCTAAAGCTTCTAAAACATCAAAATTAAAAGAAAAGGACTTAATTAACTAACCAAAATAAGCTTTAAGCATCAAAACCCTAGTTTTTTCATTTTCTTTTCTTTCTCCCTTTTCATTTGAGCTTTCTTTTTTATGATTTGTTTCTTTTTAACCTTTGTTTTATTTACTTTTTTTATATTATATTTGTTTTTAATTTAATAATAATATAATTGATCGTGATCGTGATAAGTATTAATATTTATATATGAATGATCAAGCTTAGAAACTAACTATCACTACGATTGAGGCAAGCACACCTATTGAACAGTAGTATAGCTTAGTGGCAAGACCGGAATATCGAACCCAAAGGAACCAAAAGTACTAGTACTGACTCTCTTTTTATTATCTAGCCTAAAATAAAAGTGATTAATGTTTATTTAACTAATTACTGAATAGGGAAAATACTTTTGGGAAAAATCAATTGATCAAGACAATACCCGAGGAAGAATCCACTTAGACTTCACTTGTTATTTAACTCGAACCGCATTTATTTATTCACTTGACTTGATCCGTAGGATTCCCTAATTTATATTAATACCTCTTTCGAGGCTACTAACGTCTAACCCTAGGTTGATTAATTGAAATCTCTTTCTAATTAAAACCCCTAAGATTGCATTAACTCGATCTATGGATTCCCATATTAGGTTTGACCCTAATCCGATAGATTTTTTTCGTGCTATTTCTAGGAGTGCGATCAACTCCGCTTAACTATGCTAGATCTACTCTTAAACAGGGACTTTTGTTCCACTGCCTAAGCCCATCAATACTTGAACCAATATCCTGGAATATCAAAGTAAGAATAAAGAACACATAATCAAGAACAAATCAAATATTTATTATATAGTTCAGAAAACAATAACAAGATCCGTCTTAGGTTTCATCCCCCTCGGGTATTTGAGGGGTTTAGTTCATAGTCATAAAAGAATACATCTCAGAAGCAAATATAAAACAAAACATAAGAAAAACCCTAAAACCCCTGAAGGAAATTGAAGGGAAGATCTTCCGTCTTGAGTATGACTCCAGCTTTCTAAGATAAATCAACTGGCTTTCTTCGAGTAAATCCCACAATTCGGCCTTTCTGGCTTGGCTCCTCGGCCTTCATGAAAAACCCTCTTGAAGGTTGGCCTCTAGGGTATTTATATAGGCTTTCAGAATGCCTTTCTTTGCCCTTAAGTAACCTAATTCGAATGGAATTGAAATAGGCCACGGCAGGGACATGCCCGTGTGGCACGCCCGAGTAAATCGAGTCCAGGCCGTGTTCGGGTCTGATTAAGAGGCACGGTCGTGTGGCTTGGGCCCAAACTATGTGAGTTTCGTACTTTGGCCCATTTTTCTGTTTTTGGCCCATTTCTCGTTCTTTTCATCCTCCGATGCTCTCCTAAGTATAAAACATGACATTAAAGGATTAGGAGCACCAAATTCCACAATTCAGGGAATAAATCATCCAAAAGTATGCTAAATGTGAGATTTAAATATGTATATATTACAGTTTATCAAATACTCCCACACTTAAGCATTTGCTTGTCCTCAAGCAAAATTCTCAACTCACAATTCATTCTTCTCAATTTATAACTTCTATCAATAATGTTTCGAAATAATCCATAGGTAATCATACATTGAGAATTCAACTAAAAGAATATCAAAGTTTCAAACAATTCAAGTTGAGCATTTTATTCATGAAAACATAGGCATTCCCCCTCATCTAAGTAATCACCTTTGATTCAAAATATCACAGAGTTGACATCCTCACTAAGGATTCACTCAAATCACTCTAAGTGTTTAAGGGACAATAAATTTAAGCACTCAATAGTCAACATGAAAAGTTATTACCATAGACTTGCATGAAAATCAAATCTCCACCACTATAAATTGAGATGATACATCGATCAAAAGGTCTTTAAAAAGGGTTGTAACGTGGCTTGGTTGGGGGTGTGGTCACAGGCTAGAAGAGGAGGTTAGAATCGAGATCGAGTTGACAAATTACCTCACTAGAAAAATAGACTAATAATGAAAAATTACATTAATAAAACGAGCTTCTTCTAAACATGTGAGATTTACTGTTTAAGCTCATAAAAACATAAAACTAATATGGATATACTTTCAACTTATTCTTCTTCTTCTTTTTTTAGAACAAATCATACGAAAATAGGAAAGAATTTACAACTAAAATAGAGAACATAGTTAGGTAACTTTTCAAATCAAATCTTGATAAAAAGGTTAATAGGAAAAATTCTTAATGAATTAAAAAGAGTAAGTCTTGGGGGTTAATATAAGGGGTAAATCAATGAATGGTTTATTAGGATCAAAGGGGTTCACTAGGGGTTAATTATGGAGGTAGGTCTTTTGGGAAGTAAGTGGGTTAAATCCTATGCGCCTTTATCATCTCAATATATCAAATAAAAAATGTGGTCTCGACATGTATAATCGAAGCAAGTTCTAGAATAACAGATCAATATTGACTCACTCAAAGCAAGAATAAAAGTGAGCACGAAAGAATGTATGCTCTAAAGGCTCAAAATCTCACAGAAATTATAGTTTTTGATGTCAACCCTTGCGAACTTCAAATTTCAAGATCATACCTAAACTTGGGAAAACAACCTAGCAAATTTTTAATTTTCAAGAATCAAGTTAGCATGCTTGATTCTCTAAAGCCTTCAGGTTTAAATAATCAATGCACAGCTGCCTATGTTTTACTTCAAGGCATATCAATAAAAATCATAAATCAATCAGAATTTGTTCAATAAAATTCAAGGATTTGAGAATAATGCAAAAAGTTAGGAACTTTTAGAATTCACCCCCCACACTTAAGATGTACATTGCCCTTAATGTACAAAGATATATACATCTTAGAGATTAATAGCATGATATCATAAGAGAAAGGGAGAAGTGAAACTTCCTGAATTTTGGATGAAATCCTTGGAGGATGATTAATGATGAACATGATGACTAAGCATTGGTGAATATGGTGGAGAATACTCCGGTGGTGTGTTCGCTCCTCGAGTGGCACCTTAAACCTTTTTAAACTATGAAGTAATCAATAAAGTTTTTAAGGAGTTCTTATTTAATGGATGTTTGTTATAGTTACTCGAGAGTTAAACAGCCAGAGATAAAAGAAATCAAATTATACTTAAAATTTTAAAGAGTTTAATAATAAAGGAAAATGAACTAAAATAAAAAAAAAATAAGAATAAAAATAAAAATAAAAATAAAGAAACTAAAAGGACTCAAAGGTCCTCATCATTAGAGTGATCTCGAGGTGGTGGTGGCGTTGATATGTGAAAAAGTTGATAATATCGACCACGGTTACCTCGCACGGTCGTGTAGATTTATCTCAGCCCGTGTTCTTTAGGTAGTTTCGACCACGGTCGTGTCGCACAGCCGTGGCGTTTAGTCGAGCCCATTTCTTGGGAAAAAATTTTGTCCTGTTTTTGCACGATCTCCGCCACACCTATGTACCTATTCGTGGTGTCCACACGGCCACGGCCACGCCCCTGTGCAAGGCCGTATGGTATGGGAATTTGCATTTTAAAACATAAAAACAAACTAATTAGTGGGGTTAGTGCTCGGGTTGCCTTCCGAGAAGCGCTCGTTTAAAGTCTTAAGCTAGACTTACCTCTCATTTGCATAATCATGGTGGTTTTAGGAGTTGAAAATCCTTTCTCATGCTATCAGTTCTATTATCAGTATATAGTTCGAGTCAAGAAGTGTTTACCTTAAAAGTGCTGAATTTAGGATTAGTTACCTCGACTGTTCCGTATGGGAAGATATTCAATACCTCAAAAGGGATTTTTCATTTGTGTTAAGGTCTGAAGTGGAGATTTGAGGGTTTGTTTTATCCAACAATACCTGATCCCTGATTTGAAACTGGTTTGCCTCATCCTTAAGTTTAACATGGTTTTGCTTTGGTTCTGCTTCGTGTGTTCTTGGTTTCTCCTTGACACGTGGCTTCCACTCATCTAGTTCATCGATCTAAAGCCTTCATTCCTCATGAGTTATTTCTTTGTTGGCATGAGGTTTAGGATCTGGCTTAGTTTTGTAGTTCTGTGGTGCTTCATGAAAAGAAGGTTTAACCGAATGGTCATTAATAGAATTTATGTTCTCACCTTTATTACTTGATGTCCTAGCCGAGTCAAGAGCTTGAAGAGTGAACGTCTCGTCACTTACACGAAGTATAAGTTCTCCTGTACCAACATCAATTTTAGTTCTAGCAATTGCTAAAAAGGGTCTTCCTAAAAGTAAATGAACATTATTGTCCTCATCCATGTCTAAAACAACAAAGTCTACGGGAATACGAATTTATCAATTTTTACGAGAACATCTTTGATTATACTCCTAGGAATTCTAATAGTTTTATTAGCTAATTGAATGCTCATATTAGTTTGTTTGGGTTTCCCTAGACCTAACTGTTTAAACATTTTATAAGGCGTAACATTGATGCTTGCCCCTAAATCAGTTAAAGCATTATCAACAGATAAACTACCAATTAAATATGGAATCGTAAAACTCCCTAGATCTTTTAATTTTCGTGGTAGTTTATTTTGCAAAATTGCTGAGCACACTGCGTTCAGCTCCACATGCGATGCTTCGTCTAATTTTTGCTTGTTTTTCAAAAGCTCTTTTAAAAATTTCCTTGAATCTGACATCTGCAAAAGAGCTTCAAGAAATGGTAAGTTAATCTGTAATTTCTTCATAAGTTTAAGAAACTTACCGAATTGCTTATCTGTGTTGTTTTTCTTCATCGCATTGGGGTATGGTATATGAGGTTGGTACTCTTTAATTACTGATTTTGGTTTTTCTTGGCTTACCTCAACCTTACCTTCCTCTACCATATTCTTTTGCCTTGGCTCAGGTTCAGATTCTACTAACCCTTCACTATTTTGAGCGGTAACGACATGAAGTTGCTCATTTGGATTTTTTCAGTGTTGCTTGGCAAGCTACCTTGCGGTCGTTCAGAGATGAGTTTAGTAAGTTGTCCCAATTGGTTCTCAATCCCTTAGATTGATGCTTGCTGATTTTTGAGTGTTCTTTCGGTGTTTTGGAAACGAGTTTTGAGACCACGATGAATTTTGTCAGCATTTCCTCAAGGTTTGACTTTTTCTCTTGTGGGTAGGGTTGCTGTTGGAAGCCTGGAGTGGGTTGTTGTCTTTGATTTCCTTGGCCACTCCACGAAAAATTTGGATGGTTCGTCCAACCTGCATTGTAAGTGTTACTATAAGGGTTATTTTGAGGTTGAGGATTATTACCCATATAATTTATCTGCTCGTTTTCCATGCCATTTCCGTAGGGTGGGTACTCAGGATTCGCCACACCTCCTAGGTTTGAATCACAATGCATTACTGGGTGTACCTACGAAGAACCACACAAACCATCAATCTTTTTATTTAACATCTCTACCTGATTTGATAGCATGGTGACTGCATCGAGGTTGAAAACTCCGGCTGCTTTTGTTGGCCTTGTCCTTGTAACTTGCCACTGATAGTTGTTCAGTGACATCTCATCTATAAACTCATAAGCCGCTTCAGGAGTTTTGTTATTCAGGGTTCTGCCGGCGGCTGAATCGATTAATTGCCTAGTCAAGGGGCTCACATCGTTGTAGAAGGTTTAAACCTGAAGCCACAAGGGTAACCCATGGTAAGGGCACCTTCTCAACAAATCATTGTATCTCTCTCATGCATCATATAGTGTTTCTAGATCCATCTACACAAAAGAAGAGATATCATTCCTTAACTTGGCTGTTTTGGCCGACGAAAAATATTTTAATAAAAATTTTTCTATCATTTGGTCCCATGTAGTGATTGACCCTCGTGAAAGAGAATTCAACCACTCTTTGACTTTATTCCTCAAAGAAAAGGGAAATAACCAAAGATGGATGACATCATTAGAAACGCCATTTATTTTGAAAGTATCACAGAATCTGGAAAATTTGCTAAATGAGTATTTGAGTCTTCATCCTAGAAACCATCAAATTGAACAAATTGTTGAATCATTTGAATAGTGTTAGGTTTCAGTTCAAAATTATTAGCAGCAATAGCAGGCCTAACAATACTCGATTCAGCTCCTGTTAAACTAGGTTTAGCATAATCATATATAGTACGAGGAGCAGGATTTTGATTCACTAGGTTTGTGGTAACTACAGGAGATAGCGATTGTTATCAGCCATCTCTTCGGTAGTATTGGTTTCATCTTCTTGCTCTTTTTCTATGTAATTTAAGCTTCGCTTTATTTCTCTACGATTTTTGTAAACAGTACATTCAATATCACTTTCGTAAATTAAGGGTCCTGTTGGGTTCCTTCTAGTCATAAACTAGAGGTACCTGCTAGGAACAAATAAAAGAAAAATTAGCAAAGGTAAAATAAAAATAAATGTAAATTGCAAAAAAAAAAAAAAAGAATTATGGCTAAAGTAATAAAAATTTAGTGTTCCTAATATTTTAGTTCCCCGGCAACGGCGCTAAAAACTTGATCGTGATCGTGATAAGTCTTAATATTTATATATGAATGATCGAGCCTAGAAACTAACTATCACTATGATTGAGGTAAGCGCACCTATCGAACAGTAGTATGGCTTAGTGGCAAGACCGAAATATTGAACCTAAAGGAACCAAAAGTACTAGTACTAATTCTCTTTTTATTATCTAGCCTAAAATAAAAGTGATTAATGTTTATTTAACTAATTACTAAGCTAAGGATGCCAAGACACGAGAAATGAATAGGAAAATACTTTTGGGAAAAATCAATTGATCAAGACAATACCGAGGAAGAATCCACCTAGACTTCACTTGTTATTTAACTCGAACTGCATTTATTTATTCACTTGACTTGATTCGTAGGATTCCCTAATTTATATTAATACCTCTTTCGAGGCTACTAACGTCTAACTCTAGGTTGATTAATTAAAATCTCTTTCTAATTAAAACCCCTAAGATTGCATTAACTCGATCTATGGATTCCCATATTAGGTTTGACCCCAATCCGGTAGATTTTTGTCGTCCTATTTCTAGGAGTGCGATCAACTCCGCTTAACTATGCTAGATCTACTCTTAAATAGGGACTTTTGCTCCACTGCCTAAGTACATCAATACTTGAACCAATATCCAGGAATATCAAAGCAAGAATAAAGAACACATAACCAAGAACAAATCAAATATTTATCATATAGTTTAGAAAACAATAACAAGATCCGTTTTAGGTTTCATCCCCTTAGATATTTGAGGGGTTTAGTTCATAATCATAAAAGAATACATCTCAGAAGCAAATATAAAACAAAACATAAGAAAACCCTAAAACCCCTTAAAGGAAATTAAAGGGAAGATCTTCCGTCTTGAGTATGACTCCGGCTTCCTGAGATGAATCAACTGGCTTTCTTCAAGTAAATCTCACAATTCGGCCTCTCTGGCTTGGCTCCTCGGCCTGCCTAAAAAACCCCCTTGAAGGTTGGCCTCTAGGGTGTTTATATAGGCTTTCGAAATGTCTTTTTTGCCCCTAAGTATCCTAATCCGAATGGAATTAAAACAGGCCACGACAGGGACAAGCCCGTGTGGCACGCCCGTGCAAATCAAGTCCAGACCGTGTTCGGTTCTGCTTAAGAGGCACGACCGTGTGGCTTGGTCCCAGGCCGTGTGAGTTTCGTAATTTGGCCCATTTTCTTTGTTTTTGGCCCATTTCTCGTTCTTTTCATCCTCCGGTGCTCTCCTAAGTATAAAACATGAAATTAAAGGATTAGGAGCACCAAATTCCACAATTCAGGGAATAAATCATCCAAAAGTATGCTAAATGTGAGATTAAAATATGTATATATTACGGTTTATCAATAATATATAATTATAACAAATATCTTACTTAAATAATAAGTAAATTAAATACATATATCACAAAGGTCTATTTTTAATTAACACACTTATATTTTGTCATCACCTTACAATTGTCTTTACTTATTATATTTCATAATATAATAACAAAAATTAATAAATATCTTTTACTTATTATTTAAGAAAATATACAAATACATTACAAGTGTATTTTCATGTATTTCTCACATGTTTATTATCATTACCATACATTTGTCACTATTTTAATTTAATTTAATAATAATTTAATAAAACCATAATAATAATTATAATAATTAATAATTATTATTATTATTATTATATATATATATATAATCTAGGAACCCATTTGCGGCCTCACCTAACGAAATAGGCATAATTTCCTATTTAATCCCTTTATTTTATTTTAATCTAGAATTAAACTTTTATCCTTTATTCAATTTAGTCCTTTTTACTAATTACTCTAAATTAAGCTAAATTCACTTAATAAAAACTTAATTAGACACACCACTAGACTTATAAATATTTCTAATAATATTTAATAATTTGGTTTACTAAGACGGAGGCCCGATATTGTACTTTTCCGATGCCCGTGAATTTTGGGTCATTACATTAACATAACAACTATACCTCATTCTCATACCCTTTGCAAATTGATTATTTACACAAAATATCATTCATAACATTTACATAAGCCAAACATTAACCAAAATAGCACAAGAGCCTATATATGCCATATAATTCGAATTTAACGTTTCAAAAACTATCGAGATAAATTGGATAGTGTGACTTGAGTGCCGATCCGATCGTCCAACCTTCTGAAAATCTACAATGACATTAAACAACACAAGTAAACTTAATGAAGCTTAGTAAGTTTGACGAGATAAACAAAAACCTTACCTAATTAATTATAATATATCAAATAATAATAAAAATTATCCATGACAACTCCCTATCATTCACAACTTCAATCAAGAAATACATCCGTATTCAAATCAATACAAAAATAAATAACATGTCTTTCAAATTCATTAAATAAATCACCTTATCAAGATTTTTCCATTCGAAGAACGACTTACGAATAAGAGTGTATCATCAACAGAAGCTCATAAGAGCTGGTCCTCCCGAATATGCCAACAGAAGCTCGTAAGAGCTTATTAGAAGCTTGTAAGAGCTGATCCACCCAATCACGCCAAACAGAAAGTAAAACATGAGAGTTCACGTAAAATGCTGAACCCCGATTTACTTGGGTAAAATGCCAATATCTCCCTCCAATACCATCTCCACTCCAAACCCCCGTCATATACCAAATCACGAATGTACTCAAATCCCGCGTTCAATTCAAACCGAATATCCAATTCAATATTATAATTCAAACAATAATTCATTTCCAACCATAGAATATATACATAATAGCAATCATCAATTTATACAAATGCTAAATTTTAACCGTGAGAACTTACCTAGACTGAATTGTAGTAATTGCAGAAGTTCAGGGACTATTCTGCTATTTTTCCTTTTTCACGAGTATTTACGGGATCTTGACCTAAAATATAAAATTACTCATTTATTAGCATATATTTCATTTCCAATTCATTTTACAATTAATGCCCTATTATTTTTCAAATTTATAGAATTACCCTAAACTTTTACAATTTAATCCCTTAATTAGTTAATCTATCAAATTGACTAATTTTCTCAAATCAATTGTAATAACCCAAATTCTACGGGCACTAGAAAAGTGAGTTTAGGGCCTCCGTCCTAGGAAAACGAGTCCAAATATTTATTAAAAATACTTACGGGTTAGTATAGGTTGAATTGGATTTTGATAAGTGAAATTAGTTTAATTTAAAGTAGTTAGGAAAAGGATCAAATTGAATAAAGAGTGAAAGTCTAATTATAGATTAAAAGAAAGTAAAAGGGCTAAAATGGCAATTAAGCCATTTAGTATAAGCTGAGGCGGCATATGAGATAAAAATCTAAGATTTTACTTAGATTTTATTATTAAATATATATATTAGTAACAAATTATATATTAAATTAATTTAAAATAATAATTATATATAATATTATTATAACATAAAGTAAAAAAAAAAAACTAAAAGGAAGCAAAACAGAAAAGAAACAGAGAGCATACGAAACAGGGGAAAGGAAGGAAAAGAAAAAGGAAAATTAGGGATTTAAAGCTTGAAGTTTAAATTGGTAAGTCAATCAAGTCCTATTCTCTTAATTTTGATGTTTTAGAAGCTTTAAAGCAAGATTTTGATGAAACTAAGTTGATATTTTGAGAGTTTTAGGTTCTTAAGTATAGTGGATATTGAAGAAAAGATGAATTAAAGATTAAATTGAATGAAATCTAAGTTAGAATTAGTAAAAGGATTAAATTGTAAGGTAAGCTATAAGTTTTCTACTATAGGGATTAATTTGGAAGAAATTAAAATTAGGGCTTTATTATGAAAATTATATAATCAAGTTGAATATGGAAAGAATTTAATTAGAATCAAAGCATGAATTAAGTTAAGAAAATAAGTAAACTTAATTAGGATTTAATTGCAAAATAAGCCATAAGAAAACAGTTTAGGGACAGCAGCAGTAGAGTAACTTTGAAAAATCACTAAAAATCGTATAAATGGAATTAGAAGTTGAACTAGATATGAAATTAAATCTTATTGAGTCTATTTTCATATGAAAGAAACAGAGAAAGCAAATAAGTTCTGTATTTTGAGATATTTAGATTTTTGTGAGACTGGTTTAGAGTGATTTCGAGATCCCCTGTTCTGACTTGGAAAAATCATTAAAAATTGTACAAAAATAATTTGGGGATATAATTTGCATGGTTAGATTCCTTAATGAGTATATTTTTATTAGAAATAAACTATAACATCATTTGAATTCTGTACAAAAAGATAATTAAATTTTAGCAAAGAGTGGTCGAAACTGTCAGACAACAGAACAGGGTAATTTTAAAGAATAAAATGTACTTATTGGCTAAATTAAAATTCTGAAAATTTTATGAACAAAATATATGTGAGTCTAGTTTCATATAAAATTTACGGATCTTAATTTGGAATTCTGTAACTCAAGATATAGATAATTTAGTGACAATGACTCAGGTAAATAGCCTTGAAAGAACTTATAAGTAAATAATATAATTGTGTACAAAGAATGTGGAATGAAGAGCAATGATAGGAATTGAATAAAATTCGATTATTTGTTGTAATTTAATGCTATAATTAATAATGTAAATTGTTATTATTATTTTCGTAGCAAACAAGGAAACCAAGACGTCTAATACGAAGGGGAAGGAAAAAGTGATCGAGGAGTAGCTCGAGAAAATATCGGTTTGTATTATCATAATTCAAGTTATTTATTGTTATATGTTTAATTTCAATGTATGTGTATGGAAAATGAAATTTAGGTAAGTATTGATATTTGAATTGGAAGTGATTTGAATTGTGGATTTGAGATTGAGATTGAATTGATAATATGTATGAATAGAATTTGGTTGATTGTGATCATTTGAAAGAGAAAGAGAAATTGATATTTGAACCAATACCCTATTAACTAGTCGGGCTGAGTCGGATACAATTGGCATGCCATAGGATTGGAAGAGTTCAGGGATACTTCGACCTCGAGTCGATGAGACACTGGGTGTCATATTATTTATTTCGGATAGATTCAATAAGGTACTGGGTACCACTTTACTTCGGCTAGGCCGATGAGACACTGGGTGTCACTATACTGCTTCGAACTATCCGATTAGGCACCGGGTGCCAAGATGGTGTGTTTGGTTGATCCGAGTATCCGCCAAAGTCCGAGTCATGTTAATAGGGGTAATTATGTGAAATGAGAAAATCATATGAATTTGATTATTTGAACCTCTCAATGAATAGTTAACGAGATATTGTGAAATGAAATTATGCTATATGTGATTGAGAGATGAACCAAAGGTTTATGAACAATTGAAATTCTATGGATGAGATATTAGTTCAAATATTAAAATTGTTACATTAGAAATATAATAACTTAGTATAATTATATGCATGATGTATTATTTATCTAAGTATGTTCACGATATCTCGATCATTGTTATAAATTGAATTATGATAATACCATCGAGTAATTCCAATACTCAAACAGACGGTTTGTTTTCCGTATGCAGTTAGTAGAGTTTCGATCCGTCCAAAGATCCAAATCAAACCCGACTCCAACAAGAGGATTTTGGTGATGAAATTCTTCCTTTTGCTAAGTGGCATGTACTAGATAGTTATATGAATTGTAAACATATATATATATATATATATATACTTAAGCTAAATGATCTTGGTTGTATTTAAATGATTATAATGTTTTGGATGAGGGAAAATGATATAAAGTTATAAAATGATAAATTGGTATTGGTTGTTTTGGTCTAAATTTGCGGGGATTTTGGTGAAAATAAGGTAAATATCATAAAATTTTTATAAATAAAGAAAAAAGAAAATTTACTAAAATTTTCTAGAATGATTGAACAAGTTTCTTTTACTTTTAATATATGCTTTAGGCATTGAGAGTCCAATATAGGTATTTAATTATTAAATTATACTATGAATGCTATTTTATTTGTGAGTAATTAGTAAATTGTTTGATATGTCCAAGAATACCTTGTAACCTCGTTCCTATGACGGTTTAGGTTAGGGGGTGTTACATCAATAATCTATCCAAATATTCTAGGCCCTCATACAGCCCCTAATTATCCTAAAATTAACTATCAAACCCTAATATTTTGACATTTTCACAATTTAATCCTAAAATCAATATTTAACAAAAATCACTCCACAAAATCATCACACAAAGACAATCAAAGCTCCAAATCCATGTTACTCATAAAAAACATCTAATATTTATCAATGGAAACTTCTAAAATTTTTAACAGAATCAAAACCGAAGGTACGTGATCATTTAAAAAACATGCCTAGTTTTAATATTTATAAAGAGTGATCGAACTCAGTAGACTAATCTGCGACAACGATAGAGGCAAGCGTACCTATCGAACAAAGAGTATAGCTCGTGCAAGAATATCTTATCGAACCCAAGGAACCTAAAAGTACTACTACTCACTTTCTTCCTACTATTTAGCCTTAAATATGGAGTGATTAATTAACTTATCTAAGACTAATGAAATACTTAAACTAAATGCAAAGACAAAAGAATAAATCGGAAAGACTTTGGAAAACTCAGTTGATAAAGACGATACCCTCGGAAGAATCACCTATGACTTCACTTATTATCTAACTTTCAATTCATATGATTTCTTTTACTTAGCTTGATCCGTGAGACTCCTAACCTATATTAAACCTTCTCTCAAGTGAATAACGCCTAACCTTAGGTTAATTAGTGGAACTCTCATTCTCTTATAATAACCCCCTAAGGAAGCAGTAAATTGATCAATGGACTCCCATATTAGGTTTCACCCTAATCCGACAAAATCTCGTAACCCTTTCTCTAGGCGTCCGATCAATTCCGCTTAATCATGCTAGATCTACTCTTAGGCAAGGTCTATTCCTCCTCCACCTAAGCACATCAGATTAAATTAAGCCACATAATTAAGAATAAACTAAGTATTTATCATATAAACCAATATATCAAATAACAAAATCCATCATAGGTTTCATCCCTTCGTGTATCTGAAGGATCTAGTTCATAATAAAATAAGAAAACATCTCAAGAGAAAAGATAAAACAAAACATAAGAAATCCCTAAAACCCCCTAAAGGAATTGAAGGAAAGATCCTCCATCTTGAGTAGAATTCTGACTCTTCGAGATGAATCAACTGGCTATCTTCGAGTAATTCCTAAACGAGTAAAGCCCTGGCAGAAAACTCTGCTAAAACCTGATGCCCTTGAATTGCTGCCTTGGATTGTTTATATAGACATTTGGGATGCTTTACTTGGCTCCTAAGTACTCGTAATTCAAGTGAAATTCATCCTAAGTGTTTGAGTGGACTTAGGATTGCGTTTCTTGGGCTCCAAGCATCCAATTTCGAGTGAAATTGCTCTTTCCCGCGGCAGGGGCACGGCTAAGGCACGCCCGTGTAAATCGTGGTCCAGCCCGTGTCTCCATTCTGTTGGTTTAGGCACGGCTATGACACGCCCGTGCAATATCTGGGTAGAGGCCGTGCTTTGGGCTCGCCAATTGGGCACGCACTGTACATCGAGGTCGCCGTGTTGGGCTTTTTTGTCGACGAGGCACGGCCGTAAATCGTGGTGTAACCGTGTGCAAATCTAAATATTGGGGCATGGTAGCCGTGGCATGAAGTCCAGTGCCGCCGACTTCTTGGGTTGGCCTATTTTGGTCTGCTTTTAAACCCGCTTTGCATCCTTTTATCCTTGGGTGCTTTCACGAGTATAAGACATGAAAAGAAAAGATTAAGAGCACCTTTTTACATAAATTAAGGATAAATTCATCCAAAAGCATACTAAATGTAGGATTAAAATATGTTACTTTTACGGTTTATCAGTACGAATTAGCTGGACCTACTTGCAACGATCTCAAAAATATAAAAATTATTAAAAACGGGCAAAGTTTGCTTACCAAATCACCAAACCAAAGTTGGTTGAATATTTTTTCTCCTTTAAGGTTTCGACGGTGGCTTTTAAAATGAAAAAGATGATAATGAATTTTTATCATGTTTTTGTTATATTATACATATTTAATAATTTACTATTTTACCGTAATGTTTCGATTTTGACCTCAATGAACGGTTTTTAGTGAACTATTGTAGCATTAATGCCGTGAATCGTTATCTGAGGCTTCCACCATTATATGTTATAAGGCTTGGCCAATATATGTTGATGAGCGACATGACTACCATATTGGAGAGTAGCGGTGTGGGTTGATTGTAGAACCCCAATGGTGAGTTGGATTTAAAATACATTGTAATAAGGCCAATAATATTTTAATATTATTTTCTAAGCTTATTATGTGTGAATTGGTGTGTGTGAAAAGTTCATATTAAAATTTAATCGTTTTAGTGCTTAATTGTGAAAAATGACTTAATCGCATAAAAAAAAATTTGGTGGTTAAATGTGTAAGTACTGAATTGATGATGTCTTTATAAATTGGAGGTTTAAAGTAGCAATTTGACCTTAAAATGGAGATAGTAGCGGTCATGATTATGCATGTAATAGTGATTGGAAATTTTATTATATTTTATTATTATTTTATGTTAAAATATATTGGTTTAATATATGTTATAATAATAATATGAATAAAAGATGAAAAGTGTTCATCTTTCTTCAATGTTCATGACAGAAAGTAAGAAAGAAAAAGACAGGAAGGAAGCTTAAGAACATTCGGCCCTTTTCAAGCTCAATAGGTAGGTGATTTGAGTTCGGTTTTTGATAATTTTTACGTTTTTTAGATCAATGCTTTGTGATTTAGCTAGCCCAAGCTTGAATTTTTGAATTGGTTGTGTATTTTGTGAATTTCCATTGAAGAAAGCTTGTTGCTTTTGTAGTTTGATGATGAATTATTGATTATAAGTGTTAGATTAACAAGTTTTATTCTTGAATTTTTGATGAAATTGAGTGATTTGGATTAAATTGCAAAAATAAATTTTAGAGGGACTAAAATGTGAAATAAATGACATGTATGAGCTTGTAATAATACAATGAATATTCGGCCCTAAGGAAGTGTAGCCAAATTTTATGTAATTTGTGTTTTATGTAATAGGGACTAAATTGTAAAAATTGTAAAAGTCAATGGTAAAAGTGTAATTTGACCGAACATGTGTTTTTGGACTAAATTGGATGAAAATATATTGAACGAGTTTAATTTGAAATTGATTTAGATCAAGAACAAAAAGGATCGGGATTGGATCGGGAAAAGGAGAAAATAATTGAATAGTCAGAAAAACAAAGTCCGTCGATACTCGAGGTAAGTTTTTAAGCAATTGAGTTAAATAAAATTTTATCTAAAAGGTTGTATATAAATTTTATTAGAGATAAATATATGCATTGAGATATTGCCGAATGTGTGATATTTGAATTATAAATGTTTATAGTCAAATGTGATACATAGACATGTTAATAAGACAACCATGAGTGATATTGATTTGAGACATGAACATAGCTGATTATGAGATATATTTATATATCAATGAATAGCCAAATGTGATGTTGAATTGATGAGGAAATAAGATAAGTTGTATATACATGTATGAATGAGAAATAATTTGGAGTGATGTGTTAATGAGAAATTTTAAAATACCGAGTACTAAGTGTGCGAAATCGGATAAAGAGCACTAAGTGTGCGATTAATATTTATATTTTGGATTGAATTTGGTAAGTTGATATTATGAGATGTTATTATTTGAAGTCAAGTATGTGTGACAATTTGGTTTGGATGGGATGTATTTATTAAATATATAGTTCGGTTGATATAGGTCGATATGGGGAAATGCTTACAAAATCTTATTGATTACTATATGAATTATATAATGTAATTCAGCCATGAGGAATTTTTTATAATGAGTTCATTTGAGTAGTTTTGATCTTGAATATGTGATTATATGAGTTTGATATGCAAGTATAAATTCGGTAAGTAAAATATGCATGTGAAATCTATTATTGAAGGCTTGGATGTTCGGCCTTTGGGCTATGAAAAGTGAAAGTTTTCGAAAGGTGATATAAATTATAGTTATGGTTATAAACATTGGTAGTGATTGTATTAATTTGATTTTATTAATACAATGTTATAATGCATTGTTGTTGTGAAATTGCTTATAACTTACTAAGCTACAATAGCTTACTATGTGTGTTTATTTGTATTGTTTTATAGATTTTGAAGTCTAGTTACGAGTTCGGGGATTGTTTTGGAACATCGTCACACTATCGATTGCTATTTCGGTATTTTAAAAGTTTAAAACTATGAACATATATGGCATGTATAGGCTAGAAATATTATGTTTGGTGTTGAAGTTGTATATATTTGTATAAGCAATGCGAAAATGGCTTGCCCATCTTGTTAATCTTGGAATTTATATTTTGGCTTGATGATTATGTTTGGTTGTGGTTTTGGTTGATTTGGTTTTTTTATATATAAGTATGGTTAATGTATAGAGTTTAAATCAAATGGAGTAAAGATGTTATAAACTAGTTAACCATATTTTGCAATGAAACAGTTTTTGGTTAATAGCAGTAATGTGATTTTAAAAATCACCAAAAATAGGAGAAATGAAATTAGAAAGTGAATAAGATATAGAATTAAAGCTTATTGTGTCTATTTTATATTAAAGAAAATAGTAGGAAAGGAATTTTATATTATGAGATATTTAAATTTTAGTGAGACTGGATCTGAGTGACTTCGTGATCCCCTGTTCTGTTTTGTAAAATTTATAAAAAATTGTACAAAAATAATCATGGAGCGTAGTTTATATGCTTAGAATCCTTAATGAGTCTATTTTTGATTGGAATAAAATATAACATTATTTGAATTCTTTAAAATGAGATAACTGAGTTTTTGTAAAGATAGGTTAGAACCATCAAATAGTGAAATAGGGGAAACTTTAATGAATAAACTGTACTAATTGGCCACATGAAAAATTCTGAAAAAATTATAGTAAGAAGATATATGAGTCTAGTTTCAAGGAAAATTTACGGATCTAAATTTCAAGTTTTGTAACTTGAGTTATAGTCAATTTAGTCAACATGACGCAGATGGACAATTTTAATTTTTTATGCCCCGAATTAGTAGTTAAGTCTAGTAATGCCTCATGTTCGACTCCAGCAACGGTCTCGGGTAAGGGGTGTTACATTACCCTTATAAATATAATCAAACTTTAACAATTTAAAAGCCCACTAACTTCGACCAACACTTGAATGATCTAATTACCATTTAAGTCCCTTTTCCTTTTTCAATAAACCATTTAATCACTCAAATCAAATAGTGACTAAATTTTACATATTTTACGATTTAGTCCTTTTTAATTAATTAACTATCGAAACGTTAAAATTTTTCAATGAAACTTTAATATCACCTTAATGACACTCCTTAAATATTTATAAAAATATTTATGGCTCGGTTTATAGAAATGAGATCCCGATACCTCACTTTCTAAAACCACTTGATCTTAGGGTCTTACCATTTGAACCTAATAAATCATTATAAAACATAAATTACCAAATCAAAAACCTTTTTTAAATCATATTTGACTCATAAATATTAAATAATAATATTTACAACTTACTCGCCAATTTTGGTGGCCTCGAAACCACTATTTTCGACCACTGAAAAATCGTGCTGTTACACATATGCCATAAAATCTGGTTGGGTTCCTTTAGAATTGTCCAAACCTTCACTGCCAGAATCACTCCCTTTTGGTTTAATATGAATAACCTCTAGTTTAGAAAATAATACAATTTCTAAACCATCTAATCCGGGCTATCGTATTAGATCATCATTGGTTTCAACTTCCTTTTCGTTATCAACCCTAGTTGTAGTTTCATGTCTAGGGTTGGATGTCCCTTCACTGGTGCAGGTTGTAGGGAAAACATCATCCACTCTCGTCAACCCTACGTTAAAACCAATATTACTTACGGATTGCCCACCTATGTAACTTGATGGGATGTCCGCATAAGTGTTTCTAACATAGAATATTGACATTTTAAAGTTTAAATAAAAAACACTCACAAAATGTTGTGTCGGGGTTTCCATGTTTGTGTTACCAACAAACCCCAATTGTACACCAAAATTTAAATCGAGGAATGCCTTCCCATTAATGATTCTAGAATCCCCTGATATGAGCTTTGTAACAACACCATGAAATCACCGCGCAACCGTGTGGTTGAACTTTCTACTTCCTATTCCGAAGAAAATTAACTAGAACTGTTGTCAAACTCGAACTACCTTCCTTGATATTGACAAACTGTACATATAACTCTAGTATAACATTTCCAGTAGAGCAATGTGTATCGAGCATTAACTCAACATGCATTTGAGCTCAAATATATCATATATAATTCTTTAACGTTAAATATCTATATTTCAAGCTCAAAACTCTCCTTTGGCTTGAAGTTGAGACTTTTCTTATAATTATTGATAGATACTCGTTCAATTTGATGCTCCGGTTGAAAGCCAATTATGTATATTAGGTTGATACAAAAACAACCCCAATTTTGGAGTCATAAATTTGACTGTCGTAATAAATAACTACTCTAATTCATCTGCCCATCTTCACCAAAAAAAACCTATTTCACATGCTTAAAACGAAAACATTATACAGAAAAGTAAATACTCATTAACCAAATTTAAACAACCACACTTACTTGAACTAATTTTCTTTGTTGGGTTGATTTTTGAACTCTAGATTTTTAACATCAACAATCTTGTCCATATGCAAATCTTCGGCTTGAAATTTAATTATGAAAACTTCTCCATATCAATCTTCATTTTATAAGAAACTTTACTACCAAATATGAAACATATTTTAAAATGTTGGGTAGAAATCTAACAAGAAGCGTTTTTCTAAAAAGTTTTTAAAGACAATGTTAGCTCGAAAGATTAACTCGAAATCACCAAGTGGGGGGTGAATTGACCTTAAGAAAATTTGTGAAAGCAACGAAATAATGTGCAACAAAGAACACAACAATTTATAGAAGTTCGACCCAAATTGCCTACTCCACTACCTTAACTTTCCATAACTAATAAT
The DNA here is from genome assembly GCA_025506655.1 of Gossypium rotundifolium. Classification (NCBI taxonomy): domain Eukaryota; kingdom Viridiplantae; phylum Streptophyta; class Magnoliopsida; order Malvales; family Malvaceae; genus Gossypium; species Gossypium rotundifolium. The sequence goes on along the minus strand of CP106732.1, from coordinate 162,765,100 downwards.
TTTCCCAAAACCTTACAATCTCTCTTAAGATTTCTACCCAAAATCTTAGGATTGCAACTCCTTAAGGTTTCTACTTAAAACTTAAGACTCAACATTCTCAAAGAGAACAACAAATAGCAAACTAAGAAGGAATCCTTACAAGATTGATGTGTTTGCCAATTAAGCACAAATACAAAGAATAACTCTTGAGCTAAATGAATACAATGAAAGCTCATAAGTATTTACAAGAAAAATATGAAATAATTGAGCACTAAGGTTGTTTTGATTGATCTTTAAGCTTGATGATCTCTCTCCTTGTTGTAGGACCTTTGGAACATGATATTTATACCCTTTAATACATTTCTAACCGTTGGGGTTGTTGTGAAAGTTAATAGAAACTGTTGGAGATGAAAATATCAGATCATTAAATTCACCTGCAACAAAATGTATCGATACTTTTTTTACGAGTATCCATACTATTAACATTTAATGCCTGATTCAGTGACCGTTGAAATTAGTTTACAACTATACTAAGATAAATTATCGAAACTTAGGAAAAGGTATCAATACTTTTTGTGTAAATTGAAAACATAATGTTAATTTGATATTGATTTTAGAATGGGTATCGATATCTTGAAAACTATATATACTTGGCCAAAAGTTTACTTTTTGGCCTAAAGCAATATTGACTTGTTTAAAAACAGTTTTAACATAATTGAAAATGTTTAACTCAATTGAAACCATTTTAACTTGATTTTAACAATTTTGCCCATTTTTGTTCAACTTTAACTTTTATTAAAAAACACTTTAATTTGTTATAGTAAAACATATTATAAAATAAAGTTTAGTTTAACAAATAATATTTCTGTTCTACCACGGAAAAGATAGGATGTAAATTTTATCCCGAGATTCTCAAGTTTTCAAAATTCAGCCTAATCGTTAATTTATTATTATTTTTTATAAAAAGCATTTTCCGATGGCATGGCAAGAGAGAGGGTGAAAATACGCTACATAAGACGCGTTTTCACTTAAAGTGTAGTCTATAAAGCTCATTTTCACCTTTTTTGTCACATCACCAAAAAACATTTTTGCCACTTGTCCTCAAATCGATTTATTTATCTAATTTTTAAATAAAACGACTTAAAACACTAATTTATTTTTTAAACCGAGATATATACCTAATTTTGCATGCTCATATTGTGGTTTAATTATCTTATTAAATAGTTTTACAACTATCATCCTTTTAATGTTTCTAACATTTTAATTAATTTTGAATGTAATTATGAAATTGGAATTTATTTTAAACAATTAATAATATCAAGATAAATAATATTTATATTTATGGTAATAATATATGATTTGTTAAAATATAATGTTTTAAATTTTTTACAGCTAAATTAGTAAGTAGAAGATGAAAAATGACATGGCACACTTCCATTGGTTACTGTTACAACAGTATTCACCTAAACCCGCCATATCCTTGGAAAAACCTCCCCTCCTCCACCACCCAAAATAAATCCCATCCACAGCTTCAGAAGCCTCCACATGTGAACCGCCTGGATGAACCCAACAACAATCGCCGCCACCGCCGGATCACCTACCCACCCTTCATCGCTCTTCCCGCAGATCACAAGATGCAAAACCATGAGAGAACTTCACCAAGTCCACGCCCTCTTCCTCAAAACAGGCCAAATCCACGACCCTTTAGCCGCAGCCGAAATTCTCAAATTCTGCTCCCTTTCCGCTCACCGTGACATCGACTACGCCCGCAAGGTTTTCCGCCAAATGAGCGAACCTAACTGTTTTTCTTGGAACACAGTCATCCGAGCTCTAACGGAATCTGATGAAAACGATGAAACGAATGAACCGCTAGAAGCATTGCTTTTATTCACTGAAATGCTCACCGACGGGACCGTTTTGCCTAATAGATTTACTTTTCCTTCGGTTTTTAAGGCCTGTGCTAGAACTGGGAAGCTTCTAGAAGGGGAACAGGTTCATGGTTTAGCTGTGAAATTTGGGTTTGAAAAAGATGAGTTTGTTGCTAGCAATCTCGTAAGAATGTATGTTATGTGTGGAGCTATGGAGAAAGCTCAGTTTCTGCTTAACAAAATGATGGTTGAATTTGAAAATGATGGCAAATTAGTAAATGATAAGAGGAGAATAGAGGGTAATATTGTTTTATGGAATGTGATGATTGATGGGTATACCAGAATTGGGGATTTAACGGCTGCCAGGGAATTGTTTGATAAATTGTCTCAAAGAAGTGTAATTTCATGGAATGTGATGATTTCCGGATACGCCCAAAATGGATATTTTATGGAAGCAATTGAGATGTTTCGTTTGATGCAAATCGGGAAAGTGAGGCCTAATTCCGTGACTTTGGTGAGCGTTCTTCCTGCAATTTCAAGAATTGGGGCACTTGAGTTGGGGAAATGGGTGCATTTGTATGCTGAGAGGAATGACATTGTGATCGATGATGTGCTTGGCTCTGCATTGATTGATATGTATGCTAAGTGCGGGAGCATTGAGAAAGCAGTTCAGGTCTTTAACAGGATAAGTAAACCGAATACAATTACTTGGAGTGCGATTATCGGGGGTCTCGCAATCCATGGTAGAGCGAAGGATGCTCTTGATTATTTTTCAAGGATGGAACGTGAGGGGGTAACTCCTAGTGGTGTTGTCTACATAGGCATCTTGACTGCTTGTAGCCATGCAGGGTTAGTAGAAGAGGGGCGTTTATTTTTCAATCATATTATCAATGAGGTTGGCTTTGAACCTAGGCTTGAACATTATGGATGTAAGGTTGATCTATTAGGCCGTGCTGGGCTACTTAAAGAAGCTGAAGAGTTTATATTGAACATGCCAATAAAACCCGATGATGTGACATGGAAGGCCCTGTTAGGTGCCTGTAAGATGCATGGGGATATAGAGATGGGAGACCGTGTTGCTCAGATTTTGATGAATATAGCTCCTCGTGACAGCGGAGCTTACGTGGCATTGTCAAATATATATGCTGCTTCTAGAGATTGGGAATCAGTTGCAAGGGTGAGGTTAAAAATGAATGAGATGAATGTAAGGAAAGACCCTGGATGCAGTTGGATTGAGCTAGATGGAATTGTTCATCAATTTCTTGTGGAAGATGATTCCCACCCCAGAGCAAAAGAGATTCATTCAATGCTATTCGAAATTGCCGAGCAAATGAGGTTGGCAGGATATAAGCCTGATACCTCGCAAGTTTTGCTCAACATCGACGATGAGGAAGAAAAAGAAAGCACACTATACTATCACAGTGAAAGGATTGCCATTGCATTTGGCTTAATCAGCACAAACCCTGGAACACCGCTTCTGATAGTGAAGAACCTCCGTGTATGCGAGGATTGTCACTCTTGGATAAAACTAATCTCGAAGATTTACAAACGCGAAATAATTGTTAGGGATCGGAGGCGTTTTCACCATTTTGAGAATGGTTTATGTTCTTGCAAGGACTACTGGTGACACCCCTCCTCCATTCCCCATTTATGTGGTTTTAAGTATATACTAATAACTTCTTTAGTGGTAGCATTAAATAATTAGTTCTCTGATTTGAATCAGTTTTTTTTGAAGAAACATGAATAACAAAGTAAAAATCCAACAACATCCTGATTGGAGGAATGATGTGTTTAAGACTGCAAATCTCCTTGCCTTGTTACCAACATGTTCTTCATTTCAAGGGCTAAATATGTGCTTCACCATATTGGCAATTTGCTCAAATGTCTAAAATGTTGAATTTGACGAAGTTAAAAGAGGATTTCATGTTTTACAATAACCCAAAGTGAGCAAATTTTGATTTGGTTGGAAAAAAAATTTGAATTTCGATTTAATCAAGTCAAGTTTGAATAACAAATTGGTGTAAATATTTTTTATTTTATTAATTTTAAAATGAACAAATTGATCTCTTTCTCAAAAAAGTTTAAATTAATTTTAAAAATTCAAAACTTATAAATTTTAAAAAATTCAAAACAAATATTATAATTTTTTAAATATATAAAATTTCAAATTTATATATTGTAATATGAAATTAATTATTATTTTTATAATATTTTAATTTAACATATTTAATTTTTTAATTTAATTCATAATAATTTCACTCAACTAATCCAGCCCTCACCTCTAACGTAAATAGTGAAGAACATCGTTAGTGCGCATGTTTAAGAAATGCGATTGCAAAGTAAGATATTAATTACGATACTCCAAAACACAAAATTATGTTCTAATATCACTGAAAATCTAAAATAATAATACTTGGTATGGCCCCCTTGAAAGGCTTTAACCAACCGACTTAAAAAGGGTATTTTGAAGACAAGGTCATTGGGCATGAATAAATGGCCATTACTATGTCTCCTTCATGCTCAACAAAGGTGTCATGTGTTTTCAACCTTAAATTTCAATTTCCATACAATTGGCTTCACTCTCTTAAAACCTGACCAATGTTTTAAGAAATTGGAAACCTAATTTCAGCAAAACAAAGGGCCTCTAATTTCCAAAAATACCTTCTTCTTTTTTGCCAAGAGAAAAATACTTTGCTATGGAGAGTGAAAAAAAAAGGTGAAAGATTATTTATATAAAAAGAAAGAAAAAAGAATAATAGAAGAAAGGGTGATGGTAGATGAAATTTCATGATTATGAAAATCAATGATTGTTTAAAGGGCAGCGTGAATTTGAATAGTGAAATGTTGGTAATTCCTTATTTCCTTTTTCTCTTCAAACTTTCAAATAAACCAACCCCCCCCCCCCTTTTTTTTTTTTGCATAAAGAACCCTACCCTTTTTTTTCTTCTTCTTTTCTATTGTAGGAATTTATTTCTAAAAGGACATAATTGAGGCCCCATTTAATGCTAAAAGAAAAACCTGACACTTATTTGTATAATTATTTAAAAGAATTATTTTCATAACAATAATATAAAACCCATTTAATGTTTCAAAATATATAATATCTGTTTTTCATTATTCTTATTTTAAAATTTTTTGAATTATTTAAAAGTTTTATTTAAGTCATTAGACTGTTAAATTTTTTTATTAAAAGTTCGATCGACGAGTTTCAAGCAACAATTTGATGAACTGTATAGTAGAACAATACCTATTGATAAAAATATATATATCTTAGATCTAAGTTGATCTAATGTTAGTATCGATACTAGAGAAAAAAATTGTTTTAATTTTGATTTGCATATTCGTATTCATTTAAAGTTATTTTATGAAAAAAATAAATTATAAAAAAAATGAAAGAAAAACTTTCGATTAATATTGACAATTTAAATAAAATAAACAATTTTAATATTTTAATGACATAAATAAAAATATTTTATAACTTTTGAAATAACTCTTAATTTAAAACCCCACCAACGTTATATATATATATATAATCTACCATTTACACCTTAGTCATTTTTAAAAGAGTAAAATTCTGCAAAGTTCGCATGCATTTATTTAAGCTGCATTATTAAAAAATGGATGGCGATCATTATTACTAAGATTGTTTAAGATTATATATATGAGAGATTCACTGTAAATCCTAATGGATTAGGGCATAAAAACTGAGTCCACTGCAACAAAACTACCACTATTAAACTCATACTTAGTCATGCTTTTACTATGTGACCCACAAGCAATCATCTTGGGCTCACCAAAAAAAATAAACTACATTTCCACTTGCATCAATAGCAATGCACTCTCAACAATTTGCCTCTTTTCCATGTCCTTGGACTAATGAAAAGAGAAACAACAATTTGGACCTGCCATGGAAACTTATATATGGAATAAAGGACAAGGCTTGGTGGTGGTGTCCAGTTTTTTCTGCATAGAAAACCTTCCTTCTTAAAGAATGCAAAATGAAGATTAAAATAAGTATATACATTGGGAATTAATAAAAACTAAAGTATAAATATACAAATGTAGATTTTTACTTTGGGTATTGTTTCTGAGTTCAGGTGTATGTTCAGGTGTATCTCCTTCACTATGCTATGATGCAATCTTTTGATTAATGGTGATGACTATACTATACTATACTATACGAGTTTGAAATTCTATAGAGCTCGGGTGGTGGAATCATGACTGTTTATCAATAGTCAAAATACTCAACACTCTGTCAGCTTTCCCAAAAAGAAAACCTCTCTTTCTCTCGTTGAAAAGCTCCACAAAATAACATTGATCTTTGCACCTTCTTTTTTCTTTTATTTTTTCCTCTCTCTCTCTCTCCTCTCTCTGGTACTTTCATGGAGGTGTTCAAACTTTACTGTGTTTGCATTTTCTTCTTCTTTGTGTTGGCCAAAGGCCTATCTTCATCTTCTTCTTCACCAGATGTTGAGCTTCTGTTGGGAAAGATCAAAGCTTCATTGCAAGGTAACACTGAGAACTTGCTTTTATCTTCATGGAACTCTTCGGTTCCTCTTTGCCAGTGGAGAGGACTTAAATGGGTCTTCTCCAATGGGACTCCTCTTTCTTGCACTGACCTTTCTTCACCACAATGGACTAACGTCTCTCTTTCCAAGGACCCATCTTTACACCTTGTTTCACTTCAGCTCCCCTCTGCTAACCTTACTGGTTCTTTACCTAGAGAGCTTGGGGAGTTCTCTATGCTTCAAAGTCTTTACCTTAACATTAACTCACTGAGTGGGACTATTCCTCTTGAACTTGGTTACAGCTCTTCACTATCTGATATTGATTTGAGTGACAACTTGCTCACTGGGGTTTTAGCTCCTTCCATCTGGAACTTGTGTGAGAGACTTGTATCTCTTAAGCTTCATGGTAATTCACTATCTGGGTCTCTCCCTGAACCTGCATTACCAAACTCCACTTGTAAGAATTTGCAGTCCCTTGATTTAGGTAACAACAAGTTTTTAGGGGATTTCCCAGAGTTTATAACTAGGTTTCAAGCTCTTAAAGAGCTTGATCTTTCGAGTAACATGCTTTCAGGTCAAATTCCACAGAGTTTGGCCACTTTAAACCTGGAAAAATTAAACCTTTCCCACAATAACTTCACTGGAATGTTGCCTGTTTTTGGTGAAAGAAAGTTTGGCCCGGAGGCTTTCGAAGGGAACAATCCAGGGCTATGTGGGTTGCCTTTGAATAGTTGTAGTGGCAGGTCACAGCTGAGTCCAGGTGCAATTGCTGGCATTGTGATTGGTCTAATGACTGGAGTGGTAGTTTTGGCGTCATTGTTCATTGGCTATATGCAAAACAGGAAGAGGAGCAGCAATGGAGATAGTGATGGGGAACTGGAAGAAGGAGAGGGGGATGAAAACGGGGTCGGGGGAGTTGTCAGTGAGAGCAAGCTTATTTTGTTCCAAGGGGGGGAGCATTTGACATTAGAGGATGTACTGAATGCAACTGGTCAAGTCATGGAGAAGACAAATTATGGGACTGTTTATAAGGCAAAGCTTGCTGATGGTGGAAATATAGCATTGAGGTTGTTGAGGGAAGGCAGTTGTAAGGACAGGAGTTCATGTCTGCCTGTCATAAAGCAGCTGGGGAAGGTTAGACATGAGAATTTGGTTCCACTGAGAGCATTCTATCAGGGGAAAAGAGGGGAGAAGCTTCTAATTTATGACTATCTTCCAAATAGAAGCCTACATGACTTTTTACATGGTATACATATTTCGAGCTTTCAAAATCTGCAGCAATAGTAATATGTCACTTCATATTGATTTGAACTTTATCTGTAAAATGTTAAAGTAATTTGTTTTGTGAATCTTTGGTGTATAGTGGTCTTTGATTGTGAATTCATCGAATTCTTATCTTATGTTTGTGTCTAAATGCAGAATCAAGAGCAGGAAAACCAGTTCTAAATTGGGCTCGACGGCACAAAATCGCATTGGGGATAGCCAAAGGATTAGCACATCTTCATACAGGTCTCGATATGCCGATCACCCATGGGAATGTTAGGTCCAAAAATGTGCTTGTAGATGACTTCTTTGTAGCCAGGCTCACCGAATATGGACTCGACAAGCTAATGATCCCGGCTGTGGCCGATGAAATGGTTGCCCTTGCAAAGACCGAAGGTTACAAGGCACCAGAACTTCAAAGCATGAAGAAATGCAACACCAGAACTGACGTTTATGCATTTGGGATACTGTTATTGGAGATTTTGATAGGCAAGAAGCCTGGGAAAAATGCAAGAAGCAACGATGTTGGGGATTTGCCTTCTATTGTGAAAGCAGCAGTTTTGGAAGAGACAACAATGGAGGTTTTCGACGTAGAAGTGTTGAAAGGTATCCGAAGTCCGATGGAAGACGGGTTAGTTCAAGCACTAAAGCTTGCAATGGGATGCTGTGCTCCAGTAGCTTCAGTGAGACCCACCATGGATGAAGTTGTGAAGCAGCTGGAAGACAATAGACCAAGGAACAGATCCGCTTTATATAGCCCTTCAGAAACAAGGAGTGAAGTTGGCACCCCATTTTGAGCTTTTGTTTGTCGAAGTTTTTTATTTTTCATCAAATTATCACCTTTCATTGCCTTACTGCTATTAATATCTACTTGTCAAGTAGGAAAGAAGTGGTAGTGCTTGATTAATGACTTAATGTTTCTTGAGAAAAAGGTTATATTTTTCTTGGGTGGAAATTCAAAAAATTTACTAGGGTTTATGTAATTCATTACAATTGATCAGTGATCACCTAAAAGGCCTAGTGTGGATTCTTCTTTTAATCACAAATTCGAAACGTATGTGAAACTTTATACTTATGCAATTTACTTGCTGCCTAATTTCATCAAAGAGACAAGAATACAAGGGACCAAAGAGGGAAAGCAGGGGGAAACTGTTAAAGCGAAATACATAATTACAAAGAGAAGCAACAAATAAATGAACAACACTACGGCACCTTAAAGAGGCCGAGGTCGATCAATGGCGTTTTATGACAAGTGAAATTGTTGTGTATGAGGCAGAGGTACATGACAATTTCTATGGACTTTTTTGTACACTTGTCAAAAGGATTGACTAAGCAGAAAAAAACTCAGGGAATACTACGTACTATATTAAACGATATATAATATTATATTTATGTGGGAAGAAAAATGAGCTGTTTTTCATCTTGTTTCGCTTGGATTTTTGGTTGGGGATTGATGAGCATTAGCACATGCGGCCTGGGCGGCAGGCAAGGGCACCTGCATTCGAAGTAAGGGTGCCGACCAAGAAAGACGATTTGGCGCTCAAGCTCGAGGCCCTGGCATAGCTGGCGGCTCTTCCAGCACCCGATGGAGTGAAATAAGCTCCATTCAACAACAGGTCTCCCTCCGACCTCCAATTCCAATGTTTCCATTCATCACTATATGTGTCCACTCTCTTTGTCACCTCCTTAGCAAATGGATTAACAGGGGCAAGGTAACGGTTGCCTTGGCTGTTAATGGTGGGATTTGCACTTCCACCAATTGCATACATTTCCCAGTGCGTGTAGTCATTGTTTACGACATGGAAATATCCGTGTCTACACCTGCAACATTTGGTAAAGATGGCCAAGTCAATTTAACGAAATGGAAATAAGATATTTAAAATTACATAGCACAATGAAAGTTTTTTTACCTTGGCATTCTCTGGATAAGGCCCTCACCGAAATGATTATAAGCAATGGTGACTTGCATCTGCTTGTCTCTTACATAAGAGTCACTATGTCCCAACAGCATAACCTGTCATCACAATTAGATTCAATGAATTAATTTAAGTCCTTTCTATAGCATGAATTTACCTAAAGATGTACGAGGGAATCTATCTTATTCTGAATTCTGACCTCATTGTGATGGGTGAAGTAGTTGTTTGAGATTGTGATCGCAGTGGATCCCATTACAGCATCGATAAGTCCATCGGCACAATTAGACAGCGAGTTGTGGTCGATCCAGATGTAACTCGACCCGAAAATTGAAATGCCATCACCGTCAGCCATGGTTCTCCATCCGTAATGAGAAGGGGAGCTACGGACCATGGCGTTGCCTGTGGGCTTGCAATCATGAATGTGGAGTCCATGGATGATAATGTTGGTGACATACTGGATGGTGATACAGGCCCCGTAAGCGATATGCACGTTGACGCCCCGAGCGTCAATCGTCTTAAAACTGTTCATTATCAGCTCCTGCTTCAACGTGATCACCATGTCACGCTTGAACACGATCCAAAGAGGCCTGTCTTGGATAACAGCATGGCGGAGGGTTCCTGGTTTGGGGTTCACAGGGTTATCATCGCCAGGGTCAGTCACAACATAGTACCTTCCATCACGACCACCAATAGCATTGCGTCCAAACCCAATGCCGCAGCTTGCAAGGCGTCTTCTCCTACGATACCATCGCCGGTCACATCTCCAACAGTCATCGATTGGATTCCCTGTTCCACACGAGAAATATCCCAAGTTTCTCCTTGCTGTATTATTTTTTATGGTCCTGAAAACATCCCAAAAAAACACCATCATCATTATTATCATCATCATTACTTAATTGGAACCAGATTTAATGATGGAAATTTATTGTGACAAAATTAAATGAGTTGATCATATGACTTTTAGCTGCACATCGAGAAACTCTAAAGATTTAAGGTGATATATATTTAAGACTTACACATATATTTTGAGTGAACAAATCTGTGTATAATATCGCATTGATGGACCATATTGTCCTAGTTGTAAAATGATAAGGTGGGAACTAAAAATGTTAGAGCCCAGAGTGGGTCGGTGGGAGGGGGCAAAAGCAAATCAAAACATTGAATACGTAGGGATCCTAGTGTCAGTAAATACAGCTAGTTTTTTTTGTCAGCTATATAGCTGTGGTAGATCAATGAAGAATTTAGCCATTTTTTTCTTCTGCAAGCATTGAAATTAAAAGGGCAGGAAGCAGATCTCTGATTTGTGGGCTCAATCAATCTCATTCCATGCCTCCTTTGACAGGCTAGCAAAAGGGGAACAAATAGTTCAACTCAGCTGAGTTTAAATCTAATCGTCTGCCATTGTTCAAAAGAGATAGGGGATGAAGGACAAAAATATTGGCATAAAGGCAATATATGAAAGTCGTAAAGAACAATGGCCGAACTTGGTGTGAGTAGGCAAATTTAATATAAAAGCTTGATGTTCTTGGAATTATACTTCGATAAGGAAGGAATAACATGACAACAAAATAATAAATTAAGAACGAGATTCGCAGATCTCGGGACATGGGCATGTGCTTCACCTGGCTAACTAGATAAACAAAATAAAAGTAGGCCCAGTGTGATAGAGAGTAAATTTTTTAACAGTGAAGAACATGGCAATGGATTCCCCAAGTAGAATCAATTCCATAGGAAGAATAATTATTAAACACTACGTGATTGCATGAACAAAAAGTAAGTTCAAGTTGGACTCTAAATATAATCCAGATTTAATTGTTTTCCTAAGTAAACTGAACATGGGGAGAAACTGAAAAAGGAAAAAGAACGACCCTTTGTTGTTTGACTGGATCATGTTAGGTGAAAGGACATTTTTGACTAGCCAAGTAAGAAAAACAAGGCCGGGGAAGACAGACAAGTGAAAAGGACTTTTGTCTGAAACTACAGGTTTTGGCAAAGGGGGGAACCAATTAAGGGACTATTCATGTGGAATCGAGGGTCTTATCAGTTCTCAAAGAACTAACTATTACGACAAGCATTAATGAAATACTAAATATTTAATTATATTTAGGAATTGATTAAATTATCATGTGAAACTGAAATGATAAAAGACTATGAATTTGATAATTATGCAGAAGTACTGAATTAAAAAGTTGAGCTGATCCAATCTGTTGTAGATCAGATAAAGAGACTCACATATCAACCATTGAAGCAACTTCTTCGGGATTGTCGACTGCGTGCTCATTTTTCCATTTATCATCATCTAACCTGAAAATAAATATAGAACAAAGTTTAAAACTGCAAATGCAATTAATTCAAAGGGTGTTTTGTTTAGTTTTTTTTTTTTAAGGTTAGATAAGTAAGTTGGTTGATCATCTGATTCTAGATATGATCTATAAGATCCAATCTCAATGGCTTATAAACTTCCCAAATAATTTTGCTTACCCGTCTGCCGTTGATGAGTTCTTCAAGCCCTGCAATTTGTTTCCTTCAGCAAGCCTGCAATTACAAACACGATGAAAATTCAAAAACCAGTTGCACCATGTATGTGTATATATAGCTTGGCTAGCTAAATTTGCATTTGAAAGTGCTTTTCCCTTGTACTGTAAACAGAGAGAACTCGAAGTTAGCTTATTGTTTCCCGAGAAAGTGGAAAATGTACCTTGAGTTCAGCTCTGTTTTCTCTGCTGAGCCATTGACACAAACGAACAACATAACAAGTAGCAACGTAAACGAAGAGAAGAAGAATCTCCGAGAAATCTCCATTGCTGAATCTCTCTTCCTCCCTATGAAACAGTACTGAATGTTTTCAAAAATTTTCTGTTTGGAAGAAATGGAAAAACAGAAAAGGAAAGAAAATGAAATTTGGAGTCAATTGAAAAAAACTGGAGTGGCGCAATCTCTTTTATAGGGAAAGAGAGAGAGACCGAAAAGAAATAATAATAATAATAACGTTGATTCGTAAAACGCCGTTAAATCTTGGTTAAGTCAAATTAACCCAAAATTTTTCAATTCATTAACCACGTTTAAATATTTTTAACCTCCCTAACCGCCACTAACTGAAAAGAAATTTAACGCCACCACGTGTCGATGTGTCGGTCGCTCACGCGTCACGACCTTTTCATCCACTGACACTTCAGCTGGTCCCCCTAGGGTCCAATTTTTCCACGTCATTTTCTTGAATTATCATTGGATGATAACATTACGTACTTGCAGTTGACGGTGGAGTATTATACTCGCTTTAGGGCGGAAGCCAGGTGGCCACATCGTCGACGTGGAAGGATAACTAAATGTTATAGGTAAGTGTAGGAATAATAGAAAAGCGTCAATGGACAGATATGTCCTTCCTTAAATACCGTACGGGGTACGCTTTAAATTGAAAGACTGTATTACCGTACAAAATCCTGGTGTTTTTTCCCATATTATTGTTTTCCGTGTTGGCGTGCTACTATTAATTTCGCTAATGATTTTAGTTTGGGAATGAAAATTAAAATATAATATAATATATGAAAATAAATCATCCAATTATATGTAAATTTCAATCAAATTTTAATACATTATATGCACTAAATTAATTAATTTAATTTTAACTGTCGAAACTATTTTTAAGTTTGAAGAAAAAACGGAGATCGACTTTAAAACAAAAATAGAGTCGCCACCAATCCCTTTTTGCTTAAGTGTGATCGGATCACCTTATAAAATATTTTATTTCAAAATATTGATTTTAGCCTACGAAATTCAAGAAAAAGGGTTCGGGAGTCGGTTACATACGAGAAAGGATTAGCACCATTGTAACGCCCAAAATTGGTAGCGAATTGATTAATTATTGTCCTAATGTCAAAAATTTGAAAAGATTTGAAAACATGATTACTAAAAAAATTGAACAATTTGAGTTAAAATTTGAGATTTCTTTGATCCGAAAGAATACAAACATCACATCCAGCACGTTAGGACATGATACTTTAAACTCTCGTAACCAAAATCATCTTATGATCTACAAAACTTATTAAAAGGATATTTAGTTATTTAGTCAAACAGAAAATCGAAACTCAGCACGTTAGGGCACTATTCCCCGAATTTCTAAATACAAAACATTACCTTTTTTTTAAAAAAAAAAAACTTTGGATAAAATATGGTAATTTTGCAAAATGTATTTTTATTTGAAACAATGATCCAAGTAAAAATATCACATTAATACACCATCAAACATAAGTACTAAATGCAATTAATAAAATTACATGATATACTAACATTTCATATTAATATAGACAATTAAAAGGAAAGCAACATAGCATAGTAAGTGATACATGTAATAAAAGGATTATGTTGAAGCAATAATAAACCAATAAAAAACATATATGAATAAACACAAGATAAAATTAATCAGCAGTAATTAAAAATCTATGTGAAAGATAAATTTAAGAAATGAACATTAAACTCTATAAATAAGATTAAATATAAAAGTAAATAAACGAATGATATAATTAAACACTAAATAAATAAATAAAAATAATATGATAATTTCTAAAATGATTAACATGTACAAACAATGTATTTTAAATAAATAAGATAAAAACTTAGAATATATGAAAAACATTAAGGATAACTTATAATAAATGTATAGTTTAGTAATTTAGTATATATATAAATATAAACAATAATACATGATAAAACAATTATAAGTAAATAATATATAACTTTAAACAAAATATATTCATAATTCATATATGCTAAAAATATATTTAAAAAATAAATACGATAAATAATATACAATATACAAAATTCCATTCAATATTAAGGATAAAATAATTTAAATTATACATATACAACATTTTTTAAATTGTGTAATATAATAACTACTATATAAATTATAAAATAATGTAATATATATAAATAATATTAAAATAAAATAACCTAGTATAAATAATAACTAATAATAATTTAATATATAAAATAGACATATTTAAAATAAATAATACATAAAAACTTTATATTATTAATAATTTAATTTAAGTGATATACATCATACAAATAAAAAATAGAGATAATATAGAAATAAAAATAAAATAATGTTAAAACAACTTAAAAATAAAATAATGTTAAAACAACTTAAAAATAAAATAGAAATACAAAAAAAAAAACAAAGAAATAGGGATTAAATAGAAATATCAGTAAATGTAAAAGGGCTAGATTAAAACGCGCATCACATTGTAGCGACCCATTAGGCAATTATGCCTTATCTCCTAAATGATGCCGTTCCGATATTAGCCTTTTAAATATCTCGAGGATCAAATTGAAACAAAATATAAATTTTAGGGCTAATTTAATAAAAAGGAAAATTTAAATTGGTCTAAATTAAAAATAATGAAATTACAGAAGGACCAAAGAGGCAATTAGACCATTTTATAAAAATGTGTGGATCCTCCTCGGGTCGGGTCAACGCGGGGATCCTAGCCCTTTAAACGACGTCGTTTTATTGCTTATTGGCTTAAGCCAAAACAACGTCGTTTCCATAATATTATGTAAGCCAAAAATCAGCCAAAAAAATCATTTTACACACCCCTCTAAAAAAACAAAACGAGAGCTCCGAAATGCTCTCTTCTCCTCGCCCCGAGGCCGAATCCGCACTGGTTCCGGTGATCGCCACCATGCGCTGCCAGACGCGCCACCTCAAAGTGGTGGTCGGAGAGCCTAATTTCTCTATTTTTGAAGCCGAATCGAAGGTACGTAGTTTTTTATTTGTTATTTTTTAAACAGTATGTGTATGTGTATAAAAAAATAGCATAGATCGAAAAGAAAAAAATTTAAACAAAATGAAATAACTGAGAAAATCACCTCTGCTATCAAGTCTTCGTATTTATTTCTCTATATGTATGCGTGTATCTATGTGTATTCTCATGTGTTTTTACAGATTATATCAGGGTTTTTAATAACCCAAAACGAATAAAAATAAATATGAGGCTCTATTTTGTCGCCATCGTCCCTCTTCTTTCCTTGTTTTGCAGGTGAACGGCGCGGATCTTGGCGATGGGGCGTTATTCGCGCCGGATTGCACGCGCGATCAAGGGTCAGGTTGAGGCGCTTGCGGCAAGGGTTTTCAAAACCCTAGGTTCAAATGTTGGTATTGGGCCACTTTGGGCCTGTAGGTTTTGGGCTTATTGGGTGTAATTGGGTAATGGGTTATTAGTCTGGTTTGTAATTTGGGGAATTGGGTAGTCCTTGGGCTTTGTTTTAGTGTTTGGGCCACTGGTAAAATTGGCTGTAAGGGGACTGTAATTGGACATTGGGTTTCTGGTTTGTTTTATTTATATGGGCCCGAGCATAAATAGGCTATTACAGCTGCCCCTCTTTGCTCATTGTCGTGTAACGAGAATAGAGCAAAAACGATAAAAGAACTCATTTTGCCCGATCATGTCAAATGGTTATATCTTTAGGGAGATAGGCTAGTATCTTCAATCTACTTCACTGCAACTTCAGGAAGACGAGATTTACTATCTTTAGTCTGCTCCACCGTAAACTCAAGGATGCCAGGTTGATATCTTTGATCCGCTTCCTACAGCTTCAGGAAGATATGATCTGCTATCTTTGGTCTGCTCCACTGCAAATTCAGGGAGGTCAGACTAGTATCTTCGATCCGCTTCACTGTAATCTCAGGAAGGCAAGATCTGTTGTCTTTTAGCCTGCTCTACTGCAAACTCAGAGAGGCAAGGCCGATGTCTTTAATCTACTTCACTGCAACTTCAGGAATGCCCGATCTGCTATTTTAATTTGCTCCACAGCAAACTCAGGGAGACAAGATCTGATGTCTTTGATCTGCTTCCTACAACTTCAGGAATGCCAGATCTGCTATCTTTAATCTGCGCCACTGCAAACCCAAGGAGGCAAGATTTGATGTCTTTAGCCTGCTCCACTACTGCTCAGAGAGATAAGGCTCACCATCTTCAGTCTGCTCCATTGCCAATACATGGAGATAAGACTTGTAATTTTCAACCTGTTCCACTACTGCTTAGGGGGTAAGGCTGGTGGTTTGAATCTGCTCCCCTGCTACCTTGGGAAGATAAGATTCGCCATCTTCGATCTGTTCCACTGCTATCTCGAGGAAACAAGATCTACCATTTTTAGTCTGCTCCCTTGCTACATCAGGAAGATAAGACTATAATCTTCAGCCAGCTCCCTTGCTACATCAGGAAGATAATGCTAGTGGCTAAAATCTGCTCCCCTTTTACATTAGGAAGATAAGATTCATCAAATTCGATCTGCTCCACTACCGCTTAGGGAGATAAGATCTACAATCTTCAGTCTGCTTCCTTGCTACCTCAGGAAGATGAGACTACAAACTTCAACCTACTCCCTTGCTACCTTAGGGAGAAAAGGTTGGTGGCTTGAATATGCTCCATTGCCGATACATAGAGATAAGATTCGCCAAATTCGATCTGCTCCACTACCGCTTAGGGAGATAAGATCTGTAAATTCACCGATGTTGCTATACCATCCTCTGTAGACTCAGTTTTATATGCTTATGTTTATGCCAAATGATTAGGATGCTATAATGCTCTTAACTAAATGTATTATGAACAACATTTGTATGAATACAGAATGTCGAGAGAATGATCCCATTTTTTTTAATGTATAATGATTAGGATGCAATGATCAGAATGAATCATGCTCCTAACTAAATGATATTAGGGATGACATTTGCATGAATGCAGAATGTCATGAGAATGATCTTTTTTTGAATTTGATCTCAAGGTGCCCTTTGCGGGTTTTCACCTTGGCCTTTCTCCTTTCAGGTAAAATACTTCTTGACTGAACCTAAATTCGCCTAATTGGGCAAGTCTTCACCATCCGTCTCGGTCAATATCAATGCTCCTCTAAAACAGGCTCCTTTTTACTACATAAGGTCCTTCCAAGCTTGGCATTTGCTTTCCTCTAAAATCCTTTTGTATAAGAAGTATCTTTCTCAATACCAGGTCCCCATCATGACATTCCTTTGGACAGACCATTTTCGACATAAATCAGCATCATCCCTTTTTGGTATATTTGACTATGATGAATACTATCAAACCTTTTTTTTCAGCCAAGTTCACTAGAGACATTCTACTTCATCCAATTCTTGACTCAATCAAAGCTTGGAGCAAAGGAATCTCGATTTCCGTGGGCAAGACCACTTCTATTCCATAAACCAATGGGAAAAGTGTTACTCCAGCGAAAGTCTTGGTCGACGTTTTATAAACATAGAGAGTAAATGGTAGCTTCTTATGCCAATTTTTACAAGTCTTGGTCACCTTTCATATTTTTTTGTTGTTTTTTTCCTTTTTATACTTTGTCTTTTGGCAACCTTTGCTACACTGTGATATGCTGCCTGATCTTTGAACAAACTATAAACTTTAACATTGTTCAGTTATGCATAATCCTTTTTGGCATTCTTTGCCGGCACCTGATCCTTTCCTTTTTTTGAAATTTGATGACTTCCGACTTTGCAATATTGGCATATGAAGCAACATTCACCCTCTTAGTGAAGTAATCGATGACCACAAAGATAATTCGATGTCAACTAGAAGTTTTTGATAAGATCGGCCCCATAACATCCATACCCTACATATAGAAAAGTCTTGTGAAGAAAATGGAGGATTTTCTGAGGTGGCGCGTGCGGTGGCCAGTCACCGGAACCCAGGCCAGATTCTGGCCTCAGGCTGAGGAGAAGAGAGCATTTCGAAGATCTCGTTTTGTTTTTTTTAAAGGGGTGTGTAAAATGATTTTTTGGGCTGATTTTTGGCTTATATAGGATTATGGAAACGATGTTGTTTTAGCTTAAGCCAATAAGCATTAAAACGACGTCGTTTAAAGGGCCAGGATCCGCGCGTTGACCCGACCCGGAGAGGATCCGCGCATTTTTATAAAATGGTCTAATTGCCTCTTTGGTCCTTCTGTAATTTCATTATTTTTAATTTAGTCCAATTTAAATTTTCCTTTTTATTAAATTAGCCCTAAAATTTATATTTTGTTTCAATTTGATCCTCGAGATATTTAAAAGGCTAATATCGGAACGGCATCGTTTAGGAGATAAGACATAATTGCCTAATGGGTCCCTACAATGTGACGCACGTTTTAATCTAGCCCTTTTACATGTACTGATATTTCTATTTAATCCCTATTTCTTTGTTTTTTTTTTTGTATTTCTATTTTATTTTTAAGTTCTTTTAACATTATTTTATTTTTAAGTTGTTTTAACATTATTTTATTTTTATTTTTATATTATCTCTATTTTTTATTTGTATGATGTATATCACTTAAATTAAATTATTAATAATATAAAGTTTTTATGTATTATTTATTTTAAATATGTCTATTTTATATATTAAATTATTATTAGTTATTATTTATACTAGGTTATTTTATTTTTATATTATTTATATATATTACATATTATTTTATAATTTATATATTAGTTATTATATTATACAATTTAAAAAAAGTTGTATATGTATAATTTAAATTATTTTATCCTTAATATTGAATGAAATTTTGTATATTGTATATTATTTATCTTATTTATTTTTTAAATATATTTTTAAGCATATATGAATTATGAATATATTTTGTTTAAAGTTATATATTATTTACTTATAATTGTTTTATCATGTATTATTGTTTATGTAATAACCCAAATTCTATGGGCAATCAAAAAGTGAGTTTAGGGCCTCCGTCCTAGGAATTGAGTCCGTAAATATTTATTAAAAATATTTACGAAGCTAGTATAGGTTGAATTAGATTTTGATAAGTGAATTTAGTTTAATTTAAAGTAGTTAGGAAAAAAGGATCAAATTGAATAAAGAGTAAAAGTTTAATTATAGATTAAAAGAAAGTAAAAGGAACAAAATGGCAAATATGCCATTTAGCATAAGATGAGGCGGCATATGAAATAAAAATCTAAGATTTTACTTAGATTTTAATTATAATATATATATATAAAGTAAATAGAAAAGAAACAAAACAAAGAAACAGAAAAAGAAACAGAGAGCATACGAAACAGGGGAAAGGAAGGAAAGAAAAGAAAAAGGAAAAATTAGGGATTTAAAGCTTGAAGCTTAAATTGGTAAGTCAATCAAGTCCTATTCTCTTAATTTTGATGTTTTAGAAGCTTTAAAGCAAGATTTTGATGAAATCAAGTTGATATTTTGAGAGTTTTAGGTTCTTAATTATAGTTGATGTTGAAGAAAAGATGAATTAAAGATTAAATTGAATGAAATCTAAGTTAGAATTAGTAAAAGGATTAAATTGTAAGGTAAGCTATAAGTTTTCTACTATAGGGATTAATTTGGAAGAAATTAAAATTAGGGCTTTATTATGAAAATTATATAATCAAGTTGAATATGGAAGGAATTTAAGTAGAATCAAAGCATGAATTAAGTTAAGAAAATAAGTAAACTTAACTAGGATTTAATTGCAAAATAAGCCATAAGAAAACAGTTTAGGGACAGTACCAGAAGAGTAACTTTGAAAAATCACCAAAAATGGTAGAAATGGAAGTAGAAGTTGAACTAGATATGAAATTAAAGGTTATTTAGTCTATTTTCATATGAAAGAAACAGAGAAAGCAAATAAGTTCTGTATTTTGAGATATTTAGATTTTTATGAGACTGGTTCAGAGTGATTTCGAGATCCCCTGTTCTGACTTGGAAAAATCATTGAAAATTGTACAAAAATAATTGGGGGACATAATTTACATGGTTAGATTCCTTAATGAGTCTATTTTTATGAGAAATAAACTATAACATCATTTTAATTCTGTACAAAAAGATAATTAAATTTTAGCAAAGAGTGGTCGAAACTATCAGACAACGGAACAGGGGTAATTTTAAAGAATAAACTGTACATATTGGCTAAATAAAAATTCTGAAAATTTTATGACAAGAATATATGTGAGTCTAGTTTCATAGAAAATTTACGGATCTTAATTTGGAATTCTGTAACTCAAGATATAGATAATTTAGTGACAATGACTCAGGTAAATAGCCTCGAAATAACTTATAAGTAAATAATATAATTGTGTACAAAGAATGTGGAATGAAGAGCAAGGATAGCAATTGAATAAAATTCAATTATTTGTTGTAATTTAATGCTATAATTAATAATGTAAATTGTTATTATTATTTTCGTAGCAAACAAGGAAACCGAGACGTCTAATACGAAGGGGAAGGAAAAAGTGATCGAGGAGTAGCTCGAGAAAATATCGGTTTGTATTATCATAATTCAAGTTATTTATAATTGCATGTTTAATTTCAAAGTATGTGTATGAAAAATGAAATTTAGGTAAGTATTGATGTTTGAATTGCATATGACTTGGACTTAATTGATGAATATGTGTTGGTATTGAATTAAATTGTGATACTTGAATTGGAAGTGATTTGAGATTGAGATTGAGATTGCATTGATAATATGTATGAATTGAATCCGAATGATTATGATCAGTTAAAAGTGAAAGTGAAAGTGATAAGGATATGTGATTTAAATACCCTATTAACTAGTCGGGCTGAGTCGGATATAATTGGCATGCCATAGGATTGGCAGTGTTCAGGGATTCTTCGACCTTGAGTCGATGAGACACTGGGTGTCATATTATTTATTTCGGATAGATTCAATAAGGTACTGGGTACCACTTTACTTCGGCTAGGCCGATGAGACACTGGGTGTCACTATACTGCTTCGAACTATCCGATTAGGCACTGGGTGCCAGTATGGTGTGTTTGGTTGGATCCGAGTATCCGCCAAAGTCCGAGTCATGTTAATAGGGGTAATTATGTGAAATGAGAAAATCAAATGAATTTGCTTATTTGAACCTCTGAATGAATAGTTAAAGAGATATTGTGAAATGAAATTATGCTATGTAATTGAAGGCATGAATCAAAGTTCATGAATGGTTCCTATTGAAATGTGAATTGAGTAGTTATATGTGATTGAGAGATGAACCAAAGGTTCATGAACAATTAGAATTCTATGGATGAGATATTAATTCAAATATTAAAATTGTTACATTGGAAATATAATGACTTAGTATAATTATTTGTATAATGTGTTATTTATCTAAGTATGTTTACGGTATTTGATCATTGTTATAAATTGAATTATGATAATACCACTAAGTAATTCCAATACTCATCGTACGGTTTGTTTTCCGTGCGCAGGTTAGTAGAGTTTCGATCCGTCCAAGATCCAAATCAAACCCGACTCCAACAAAAGGATTTTGGTGATGAAATTCTTTCTTTTGATAAGTGGCATGTACTAGATAGTTATATGAATTATAAACATATATATATACTTAAGTTAAATGATTTTGGTTGTATTTAAATGATTATAATGTTTTGGATGAGGAAAATGATATAAAGTTATAAAACGATAAATTAGTATTGGTTGCTTTGGTCTGAATTTGCAGGGGGATTTAGGTGAAAATAAGCAGAAATACTACCGAGATTTTTATAAAAGAAAATTACGAAAAATTTTCTAGAATGATTGAACAAGTTTCATTTTACTTTATTATATGCTTTGGGCATTGAGAGTCCGATATAGGGATTTAATTATTAAATTATACTATGAATGTTATTTTATTTGTAAGTGATTAGTAAATTGTCTGATATGTTCGGTAATACCTTGTAACCCTGTTCCGGCGACGGTTTAGGGTTAGGGGGTGTTACAGTTTATATTTATATATATACTAAATTACTAAACTATACATTTATTATAAGTTATCCTTAATGTTTTTCATATATTCTAAGTTTTATATTATTTATTTAAAATATATTGTTTGTACATGTTAATCATTTTAGAAATTATCATATTATTTTATTTATTTATTCATTGTTTAATTATATTATTCATTTATTTACTTTTATATTTAATCTTGTTTATAGAGTTTAATGTTCATTTCTTAAATTTTATCTTTCACATAGATTTTAATTACTGCGATTAATTATATCTTGTGTTTATTCATATATGTTCTTTTATTGGTTTATTATTGCTTCAACATAATCCTTTTATTACATGTATCACTTACTATGCTATGTTGCTTTCCTTTTAATTGTCTATATTAATATGAAATGTTAGTATATCATGTAATTTTATTAATTGCATTTAGTACTTATGTTTGATGATGTATTAATGTGATATTTTTACTTGGATCATTGTTTAAAATAAAAATACATTTTGCAAAATTACCATATTTTATCCAAAGTTTTTTTTTTAAAAAAAGGCAATGTTTTGTATTTAGAAATTCGAGGAATAGTGCCCTAACGTGCTGAGTTTCGATTTTCCGTTTGACTAAATAACTAAATATCCTTTTAATAAGTTTTGTAAATCATAAGATGATTTTGGTTACGAGGGTTTAAAATATCATGTCCTAACGTGTTGGATGTGATGTTTGTATTCTTTTGGAACAAAGAAATCTCAAATTTTAACTCAAATTGTTCAAGTTTTTTTTGTAATCATGTTTTCAAATCTTTTCGAATTTTCGACATTAGGACAATAACTAATCAATTCGCTACCAATTTTGGGCGTTACGATGGTGCTAATCCTACCTCGTATGTAATCGACTCCCGAACCCTTTTTCTTGAATTTCGTAGGCCAAAATCAATGTTTTGAAATAAAACGTTTTATAAGGTGATCCGGTCACACCTAAACAAAAAGTGATTGGTGGCGACTCCATTTTCGTTTTAAAGTCAATCTCCGTTTTTTCTTCAAACTTAAAAAATGGTTTCGACATTAACCTTTTTTTCATTATGTATTGTAAAAATTATTAAATATTTAATTCATTTTCCATTTAATATTCTTTCATTACAATGATAATTGTTTTAGAAATTTTATTGAAGCTTAAATAACTTCTAAGAAAAGTTAATTTTTTTTTTAAAAAATTCTTGCTGCTAAAAAAAGGAGTTATGAAAAACATAAAATTATTAATTGTGTATGCTGATTAAGTCTTAGCTCAATTGGTATGGGCATTGTTGTCAATAAAGGAGGACATGAGTTCGAGTATCTTCCTATTTATAGGTTGGAAAAGGGCTATGAGTAATTTTAGGCACTGTGTAAAAAAGAATAAATATGATCAGAACATTTCAAATCCCTCAAATACATAAAATATTAATCGCAATATTTTTATCTCAAGCAACTTGAGGTACAGAAGGCATGCTCAAAATGTTATTATTATTATTTCTTAAGGTATTTACCGGAGCGAGTTCAATAACTAATCCTCTGCATTTTGTAAGCCCATTAAGAAGTAGATGCTGGTTACGAGTTTTTAAAGTTGCTCCATACTTAGACCGAGGATCAAAACCTTTATTATTAGTTAAGGTTAAAAAGATCTTTGTCATCTCACCTAACTCCATGATTAGATACTCAATATGTTTAACGCTACCATAAAAGCTAAAATGATTAGATCAATTGGTATAAGAAATTCAATGTTTAAAAACAAAATACCACTTGATTGATTTGCATATTAATAGATTTAAATAATATTTTAAATAATTGATAATAATCGTTTTGATAACATGATTATCTTGCATGATTTCTTGTATTTAATTCGGTTTATTTTTGAAATAATCCCTGCTAAATTTGTAATTTTATGATTTAAACCTTGTCAGTGATGCAATTGATCAAAAGCAAGCTACAAGGGCCAAATTGAAAGAAAATCATAGAAATGGGGCCAAATTAAAAATATGGAGGAAGCTAAGGACACATCAAGCAATTTGACTTTGTAAAAAGCCAAATATGAAAAATCCTATTTTTAGTTTATTTTATTTTTATTTATTTTTATTTTTAATTATTTAAGATTTTATATTAAATTAATTAAGCCTATTTTTAGTAAACCCATGTATATAAATAGGGGTTATTTGTATTTGGATAATCATCAATTAAATATTTCTTTTCCTATTCCTATTTGAAGTTTTATTTCCTCTTTTCCTATTTCAATTTAGAATAGGATTTCTTTTATTTTTTCCTTCAGGTTAACGTGAAGCAATCTGCCCATTTCAATTCATTTTGTTTCTTTTCCAAAATTGGTTTAATTGCTTTTGAAGCCCCTTTCCCCTTCCAAAATTCCGTCACCCTTCACACCAAGCAAAAACACATTCCACAACTTGCAAGCATGATTAAATTCATGCTACACTAAACCCCCTTTCAGCTTTAAACCCGTATTAATCCTGTTAAAAACCCGTGAGTTACGAACCCGAGCCATTTAACCTCCAATTTTCAATACTTATTACTTCTCCGGATTAAGAGTAGGACTTCGTCAACTCACAAAGTGAAGTCATGCTAAGTCAAAAAAGACGTCGTTTGAGTTAGTGCGGATAGACGTACAGTTGGGATTCCAAAAGGATCGATTGTCCAATTGGTTTCTCGTGAACACATTGGCGCGCCAAGTGGGGATTGCTGTTTGGTTCTGTCAAGGGAAATAGTAATCAAATTTAAATGTCCCAACGTTTGAGGGCATTGGTTTGAGTTAGGCTCTTCTAGAACGCAAAGCTGTCGGAGTTCTAAATGACGAACGTTTCGTAGGTTGTTCGATCGGCAAGGGTTAGTTATGGGACGTTCCATAACTAATTTACACAAGGAAGAGTTGGTGTTCGAGGTGTCCTTGGTAACTATAACTAGGTTATTGGAAAAGAGGAGTTCATCCAATTTTGAGGATCGGGTCAAAGACGGAAAAACCCGCGCTTAAGGCTGAGCTGTAACATCCTGATAATTAAGGGTTATGCATCTTTACTTAATTGAATGATGTTGCATGCTTAAATATGTTTGAGTGTATTTTGGAAGTTATTTTTGAACCTCATTAATTAAGTGAATGCTTAGTGAAACTTTTAATTTCTAATAATTAAGATGGAGCTAAGCATGTTAGGCTTTAAGAAATAATGACAAGAGGTTTTAAGCATAAGATGAGTAATTGGCAAGGTGGTTAGGATGCATGGATGAGTGCTTGAGGGAGAGGTTCAATCCCTAGCTAGCAAATGGGAGGATTTTATTTTGTTTCCTTCCCTATAGTGTCGGCCAAGACTCTTCTAGAATGGATGAGCATCTTTTTAATTTTGGTTATTTGACCATATGGAAAAGGTAAGCTAAAACTTATGGTATGGAATCATGAAAGGATGATAAGATGAGGGGGACAAAAGGCTTGAAGTAAGGGCTTTATCTTGGAAACTTTTTCATGGTCATTTGACCATGAATCTAGTCAGTTTTAGGGGCTAAAGGGGATAGTAAATTGTGATAGCAATCTAAGGGTTGATGGGGAAGAAATGTGGAGGAAAAAGGGGGATAATGTTGGCATAGGTTGGCCGAAATTTTGCTTAGCCATTAGGGGGGAAAGTTGGCCAAAAAGTCTTGCATTTTTGTGCATCTTTCCTCATTTCTCCAAAAGTTTTTCTCCTAGCCAAATTTGTTATTGAGTTTAGTAAAAATTTCTCTTTGTTTTGGCTTTCATTTTGACCATTTTGGTTAAAATACATTTTCTCTCAAATTGTGGTCTTCTTTAGTCATAAGCATCAAAAGATTGGAAAACATTTTCTTCTTTTCTTTTTTCTCTCATTGTTAAAACTACCAAAGTGCAAAGAACTATTTTCTTTTCAATTTCTTCCTCTTGGCGAATGTGCATAGGTCTCTAAACCTATCTCCTTTCTTTTGAGAATCAACATCATCATCATCATCATCTTCTTTTAATCTCTCTTTCTCTTTCTCTTTTCTTCCTTTTCCTTTTCCTTCTATTTTCATTTTCTTTCTTCTTCACTCTCAACCAAACTATTTTTATCAACACCAAAATCAACATATTTTCTTTCTCTTTGTCAATCGAATCATCTTCTATTTCGATTTTCTTTCTTCTTTTCTTTTATTGAAAACCAAACTATTTTAGCCATAAACCACTATCTTTTCTCTTTTCTTTTGTGCAAACCAAATCACCAAATTCACTTTTTATTCTCTTCTTTTCTTATTCAAGGCCAATATTCAAAGTGATCAAGTAAGGTTTTGTCAATTGTTTTCTTTATTTCTTTTTACTATAGTTGATTTAGAAAACATAAATCCTCTTATTTTTCTCTCTTAGGCCTAATCCTTGGAAAGGATTTTAAGGATCTTTGTTGAAGCCAACTTTTAAGAAGTGACCTTCGAAATCATCCAAGGTAAGAATATCACCTTCGGTTATATCGATTTCTTTAAATAGACTATTAATCAATCTTATTTTTAGGGTGATTTGAGACTAAAAGATAGGTAAGAAAAGAGCGATGGAGTGTTTGGAAGAGAGGAGGCAATTGCTTTTACCATCGAATTTCAAAAGAAGGGTCAGATCGGCGATAAGAGATTTTCCACCGGGTTGTGGACCCTCCGCTAACTAAGATCGGTTATTTGAAGTAGTACGCATAACCGAACCACTTTACGTTGGTGGGATATCAGCGGGTTTTGATCCATCTAGCGGAAAAAAACCACAAATAACAGTTGTTCGAGAATTCGAGGGTAAGGATTTAGATCTCTCGTCAATAAATATAGTTTTATTAGTAATAGTATATTCTAACCAAGTGTGATAATTAACTAGGCGTTGACGAGCGGGAAGGTATCATTCTCACAGTCATAAGGTGTGTAACCTTACAATAAAATCCCATAGATCTATTTTTAAATGTGATTATATGACAATGTGTTTGAAAATGATTGTGGATACCAATCATTGGTATACAAAATTCAGGTATGTTTACCCCAATATTTCGTTAATTTTGCTATATGCATAAAAGTGAAATAAGTATGATTATATTATGATTTTGGGGTAAATGGCATGAAAAATGAATAATATGTATGTGCATGGGCATATGGGTGAATTTGATAAAGGGGAAGTATTCTGGTGGTTTTACCACAATATCCGGTGACTTCGGTCACATATTTGAAATCCGTGACTTGGTCACATATGTGAATCTGGTGACTTGGTCACATATTTGAAATCCGTGACTTGGTCACATATGTGAATCTGGTGACTTGGTCACATATTTGAAATCCGGTGACTTGATCACAATTTTGTCCGTGGCCTTGCCACAAAATTATAAGGGCGATGTGCATGTTGACCGCAAAGAATCGCCTTCGATGGTGTGTAGCGGATGGAGGGTCGATTTAGTAATCCCACGGTGTGTTGGTTGGTACGGTGGTGTGTAGCGGATGGATATTTAGGTGGGCTGGGTTTGCATTTCATTATATGTACATATCCATGTGATTTAAATGATTATTATTTAATCTGCTATGAAAATGGGCTTATGGGCTAAATATGACTTAAATGGGCCTATGGCTATATGTATGATCAAATGGGCTTTTTAATGTATGTGTTACACATTGAGTTTATAACTCACCCCTTTTGTGGGATAACTTTTCAGATGATTCGTAGTGCGATGGATCGGTCAAGAAGGACTCGTGGTGGCCAATGCTCATATCAAGTATTTTGAAGATTTTCCAATTTAAACTTATTAAATTTTATTACTTAGACTTTATTATGGGTTTGCTATTTTTGTAATAAGGCCACTATAAACTGTTTTTAATTTTTGTGTTTGGACTTTTATTTTGCCATGAACAAATATCTATTAAATAACTAAATGGTTTTTCGATAAATAATTAAAAAATATTTTTTGTCACTAATATATATATGTTTTAAAGTAATTTCCTTAAATTTGGTTTTCTTTTAATTTATTAATTCCTTCTTAAAATAATGTTTTAAAAGACATAAATTTACTTTACAATTTGATTTCAACCTAAAATATTAAGTTAATCTGTTTTCTACAAAATCATCAAGTTTTTCTTAAATAAAACGAGAATTTGCTAAATTTACATTCGAGGAACATATCAAATCTGGTTAGGCTTTTTAGGCCGGGTTTGGGGTGTTTCAACTTGGTATCAGAGCCCAATTTTAAACTCTCGGCCTTGGGTTTTGAAGCCCACAACGTTTTCAAAAGTTGGCCCAAATGACTATTTTGAAAGTTTTCTTAAGTTAAAATGGTTTTTTAATAGCATGGCACCCGAGTTCTCGACCCAGATCCATCAGGTATGTATCTTTATTGATAAGTGATATGAATGTATGATAAGCTTAAGGAAACTATACTCTAGAAACATGGACCCTAGGTGTTTGTACACTACTACGGAAAAATCACTGAATATCTGTTACATAAAACTTTCTGTTAATAAGAAGTGAAAAGACTCTAATACATAAGACTTTTTTCGTAAAAATAGATAAGACGCGTAGTAGACATGAGTTCTAGGGGACGTGGTCGTCGTGGACGTGAAAGAGGAAGAATGGCTGTGTCGGAACCAGTTAGATCTAGTCAAGGTTCCGAGAATGAAGCTCCGCCACCGACTGTTGAGATGGATTTTCAAGAGCAAAATGAAGGAGGTGACGCAGTATCACAAGCTGTGCTGCGAGTTTTAGAACGAGTAGCAGAAGCTAGTTCTGGAAATGGGTCTCGAAAGTCAGTAGCTGAGAGACTTAGATCGAATGGAGCTGAGGTTTTCAGAGGAGTATCTGGAGTAGCTCCAAATGTAGCGGAATACTGGTTGGAGGCAGTCGAGAGGATTATGGACGATTTAGACTGCACTGCTGAAGAAAAATTGAAAGGTGCTATTTCACTACTTCGTGATGAAGCCTACCAGTGGTGGCTCACTATCAAGGAGAGTACCCCTGTGGATCGACTGGATTGGGGATATTTTAAAATTAAATTCGAAGGAAAATACGTTGGAGCTAGCTACATCGACTCCCAGAGGAAGACATTTCTGAATCTAGTGCAAGGCAGTAAGTCGATAGCTGAGTATGAAGTAGAGTTTTTGCGACTTAGCCGTTATGCCAGAGGGATAGTGGCTACTGAATATGAACGGTGTGTCAGATTTGAAGATGGACTTAGAGATGAACTGCGAGTGATGATTGCTCCGCACCGGGAAAGAGATTTTGCAATCTTAGTGGAAAGAGCAAGAATAGCTGAAGAGGTTAAGCGGACAGAAAGACAGAACCGGGACAGAGGCCAGAATAAGAATAAGAGAAGCTTTGGATCTTCAGGGACATTATGGAATTTCTAAAAGAAACCAAGAAATGAAGGACCATGAGGTCGTAGATCACATGGTGGACAACATCGTGCTTGTGCTCAATGTGGGAAGATGCACCCGGAAGAGTGTTGGAAAAGACCGGGGGATGTTTCAAGTGCGGATCTAAAGACCATATGATCAAGGATTGCCCGAAGAATTCAGATAAGAACCGCCAAAGAAGTCGATGTTAATCAGTGACAGAGTGAACAGCAAATGATAAGGGGTCGTGGTCCAAATGGAAGGGTAATGGCTCGTAGAGGTCGTGGAACTTCCTAGAGAGGCGATGGTAGCTCGAGGCGAGACAACCAGTCTTGTATATGCGGTTAAATCAGAGAAGATAGTGACGCACCGATGTTATCACGCACGTTTACGATTTCGTGGTTGCCCTTTATTGCTTTGATAGATATAGGGTCAACTCACTCATATATCGCTAGTGAAGTATCTCGGGACGTTGTATGTGACTTCGAGATCTGTACCTAAGAAGATGATCGTATTTAGTCCTTTAGATGAGCATGAGTTATAGACAAACTTTTAAGGAAGTGCCTTTAGAAGTTCAAGAGACGCAGTTCGGTGATTTAATGGAGTTGCCATTCGGGAATTCGACCGATCTTAGGCATGGACTGGCTTGTGAAGTACCGTGCAAATGTGGATTGTGCTGCTAAGCGAATGTCCTTAAGAACTCTTGATGAAAAAGAAGTTGTAGTGATGGGCGGAACTACTTATCTAATGTAGTATCCGCTCTTAAGGTAGAAAAGATGGTTAGAAAGGGATGTGTAGCCTTCCTGATGTTGGTGAATGCCTTGGAGGCTAAGGAAGCAACTGTTGAGGGAGTCAGGACTGTGAATGAATTTGTAGATGTTTTTCTGGAAGAACTTCCAGGTTTGCCTCCGGATCGTGAGGTAGAATTCGGGATTGATTTATTGCCTGGAACGGCGCTAGTTTCTATTGCTCTATATAGAATAGCACCGAAGGAATTAGTTGAGCTTAAGGCTCAGATTCAGGAGTTGTTTGATCGTGGATTTATCCGACCTAGTGTGTCTCTATAGGGAGCACCGGTCTTATTTGTGAAGAAGAAGGACGGATCGATGAGGATGTGTATAGACTACCGGCAGTTGAATAAGCTGACCATCAAGAACAAGTATCCTTTGCTGAGGATCGACGACTTGTTCGATCAGCTTAAGGGAGTTGTGGTATTCTTAAAGATTGATCTAAGGTCGGGGTATCATCAGCTTAAAGTGAAAGAAGTGGATATCCATAAGATAGCTTTCCGAACTAGATATGGGCATTATGAATTTCTGGTAATGCCATTCGGATTGACGAACGCCCCAGCTGCGTTCATGGATATGATGAACCGGATTTTTCAGCCCTACTTGGATCAGTTCGTTGTGGTATTCATAGACGACATCCTGGTGTATTCTAAGTCCGAAATGGAACATGATGAGCATCTTGATTGTGTTGCGAGTTTTAAGGAGAAGAAGTCGTATGCCAAATTCAAAGAAGTGGAATTTTAATTTGAAAGAGGTTGCGTTTTTAGGCCATGTGGTGTCTGCAGAAGGGATAAGGGTGGATCCTCGGAAGATTGAGGCTGTGCTAGATTGGAAACCACCTAAGTCCTTAACTGAAGTTCGTAGTTTCTTAGGATTAGCAGGCTACTACAGAAGATTCGTAGAAGGATTCTCATCGATAGCTGCACCTTTAACGAAATTGTTGAGAAAGGAAGTACCTTTTGTGTAGGCTGATAAGCAACAAGAGAGTTTTGAGAAGCTCAAGAAGGTTTTGACTGAAGCTCCGGTTTTGATTCAGCCTGAGGCAGGAAAGGATTTCGTCATGTATTGTGACGCTTCTCACACGGGATTAGGATGTGTTCTGATGCAAGATGGGAAGGTAGTTGCGTATGCATCTCGGCAGTTAAGACCTCACGAGGTTAATTACCCGACGCATGATTTAGAGTTGGCAGCTGTAGTCTTTGCTCTTAAAGTTTGGAGACATTATTTATACGGGGAAAAGTCAGTGATATACACGGACCACAAGAGTCTGAAATATCTACTGACTCAGAAAGAACTGAATTTGAGGCAGCGAAGGTGGATAGAGTTGTTGAAATACTATGATTGTTCTATCGAGTACCACCCGGGCAAGGCGAATGTGGTGGCAGACGCTCTAAGTCGAAAAGTGGTGTCAGATTTAAGGGCGTTGTTTGCACATCTTAGTCTTTACGATGACGGAAGCTTGTTGGCAGAACTTCAAGTTAAGCCGACATGGTTGAGTCAAGTGAAAGAGAGACAGTTAGTAGACGATGATCTGAGTGCAAAACTTCGACAGGTGCAGAGTGGAGAATTAGAAGATTTTGGTATTAACAGTGATGGGTTATTGTGTTTCAAAGGTAAAGTCTGTATGCCGAGGGATCAGGAATTGAGGCAAAAGATTCTTCAGGAGTCGCATAGTAGCCCTTATGCTATGCATCCTGGAGGAAGTAAGTTATACCGAGATTTGCGAGATCAATTCTGGTGGCCTAGTCTTAAACGAAAAGTTACGGAGTATGTAGAAAAGTGCTTAACGTGTCAGCAAGTCAAGGCTGAACATCAAGTACCTTCGGGATTGCTCCAGCCGATAAAGATTCCACAGTGGAAGTGGGAGAGAATCACCATGGACTTTGTTAGTGGGTTTCCTCTTACGCCTACTAAGAAAGACTCCGTATGGGTGATAGTGGACCAAATGACGAAATCTGCACATTTTATCCCAGTTCGGGTTGATTACTCTTTGCAAAAATTGGCGAAGTTATATGTGGCTGAGATTGTGAGATTACATGGAGTGCCGGTGTCAATTATTTCAGATAGGGATCCGAGGTTTACGTCTCAGTTTTGAAAGCATTGCATCGGGCCTTGGGTACCAGATTGGACTTCAAGATCGGATTTCATCCTCGGTCGATGGCGATCGAGCGAGTAATTCAAGTCTTAGAGGATATGTTGAGGGATGTGTGATGGATTTCAGAGGAAGTCGGAGGAGTTCTTACCATTAGCGAATTTGCGTACAACAACAGCTACCAAGCCAAGATTCGGATGGCACCATATGAAGCACTATATGGACTAAGTGTCGCACTCCTACCGTTGGATGTAATTAGGGAACGCCGATTTTGGGTCCGTAATTAGTGGCTGAATCCGAAGAAAAGGTTAAGGTAATCCGGGCTCGGTTAAAGGAAGCATCTGACAGACAAAAGTCGTACGCAGATCTTAAGCGAAAAGAAATAGAGTTTGCTGTGGGAGATCAAGTATTCCTAAAGGTTTCACCTTGGAAAAAGATAATGAGATTTGGTCGCAAAGGGAAGCTAAGTCCCAGG
The DNA here is from genome assembly GCA_025506655.1 of Gossypium rotundifolium. Lineage (NCBI taxonomy): Eukaryota > Viridiplantae > Streptophyta > Magnoliopsida > Malvales > Malvaceae > Gossypium > Gossypium rotundifolium. The sequence continues at coordinate 162,732,123 of CP106732.1, read as the reverse complement.
TTCATTGGACCTTATCGGGTTTTAAGCGGGTCGGATCTGTGGCATATCAGTTAAAATTACCTTCGGAGTTGAAGCAAATGCACGATGTGTTCCATGTTTCAATGTTATGCCGTTACCGGTCGGATCCATCTCATGTAGTGCCAGTTGAGGAAGTGGAATTAAGACCAGATTTGTCCTATGAAGAGGAGCCAATTCAAATTCTGGAGCGAGATGTAAAGGTTTTACGGAGAAAATCGATTCCTCTCGTCAAAGTATTATGGCGTAATCATGGATCAGAAGAAGCTCCGTGGGAACCGGAGGAAGCGATGCGACAGTAATACCCTCACTTGTTCCAAACAGGTAATTTCGAGGACGAAATTATTTTAAGGGGGTAGAACTGTAACATCCTGATAATTAAGGGTTATGCATCTTTACTTAATTGAATGATGTTGCATGCTTAAATATGTTTGAGTGTATTTTGGAAGTTATTTTTGAACTTCATTAATTAAGTGAATGCTTAGTGAAACTTTTAATTTCTAATAATTAAGATGGAGCTAAGCATGTTAGGCTTTAAGAAATAATGACAAGAGGTTTTAAGCATAAGATGAGTAATTGGCAAGGTGGTTAGGATGCATGGATGAGTGCTTGAGGGGAGAGGTTCGAATCCCCTAGCTAGCAAATGGGAGGATTTTATTTTTGTTTCCTTCCCTATAGTGTCGGCCAAGACTCTTCTAGAATGGATGAGCATCTTTTTAATTTTGGTTATTTGACCATATGGAAAAGGTAAGCTAAAACTTATAGTATGGAATCATGAAAGGATGATAAGATGAGGGGGACAAAAGGCTTGAAGTAAGGGCTTTGTCTTGAAACTTTTCATGGTCATTTGACCATGAATCTAGTCGATTTAGGGGCTAAAGGGATAGTAAATTGTGATAGCAATCTAAGGGTTGATGGGGAAGAAATGTGGAGGAAAAAGGGGGATAATGTTGGCATAGGTTGGCCGAAATTTTGCTTAGCCATTAGGGGGGAAAGTTGGCCAAAAAGTCTTGCATTTTTGTGCATCTTTCCTCATTTCTCCAAAAGTTTTTCTCCTAGCCAAATTTGTTATTGAGTTTAGGTAAAAATTTCTCTTTGTTTTGGCTTTCATTTTGACCATTTTGGTTAAAATACATTTTCTCTCAAATTGTGGTCTTCTTTAGTCATAAGCATCAAAAGATTGGAAAACATTTTCTTCTTTTCTTTTTTTCTCTCATTGCCGAAACTACCAAAGTGCAAAGAACTATTTTCTTTTTCAATTTCTTCCTCTTGGCCGAATGTGCATAGGTCTCTAAACCTATCTCCTTTCTTTTGAGAATCAACATCATCATCATCATCTTCTTCTTTTAATCTCTCTTTCTCTTTCTCTTTTCTTCCTTTTCTTTTTCCTTCTATTTTTATTTTTCTTTCTTCTTCACTCTCAACCGAAACTATTTTCTATCAACACCAAAATCAACATATTTTCTTTCTCTTTTGTCAATCGAATCATCTTCTATTTCGATTTTCTTTCTTCTTTTCTTTTATTGAAAACCGAAACTATTTTAGCCATAAACCACTATCTTTTTCTCTTTTCTTTTTGTGCAAACCGAAATCACCAAATTCACTTTTTATTCTCTTCTTTTCTTGTTCAAGGCCGAATATTCAAAGTGATCAAGTAAGGTTTTGTCAATTGTTTTCTTTATTTCTTTTTACTATAGTTGATTTAGAAAACATAAATCCTCTTATTTTTCTCTCTTAGGTCAATCCTTGGAAAGGATTTTAAGGATCTTTGTTGAAGCCAACTTTTAAGAAGTGACCTTCAAATCATCCAAGGTAAGAATATCACCTTCGGTTATATCGATTTCTTTAAATAGACTATTAATCAATCTTATTTTTAGGGTGATTTGAGACTAACAAGATAGGTAAGAAAAGAAGCGATCTGAGTGTTTGGAAGAGAGGAGGCACTTGTTTACCATCGAATTTCAAAAGAAGGGTCAGATCGGCGATAAGAGATTTTCCACCGGGTTGTGGACCCTCCGCTAACGAAGATCGGTTATTTGAAGTAGTACGTACAACCGAACCACTTTATGTTGGTGGGATATCAGCGGGTTTTGATCCATCTAACGGAGAAAAACAACAAATAACGGTTGTTCAAGAATCCGAGGGTAAGGATTTAGATCTCTCGTCAATAAATATAGTTTTATTAGTAATAGTATATTCTAACCAAGTGTGATAATTAACTAGGCGTTGACGAGCGGGAAGGTATCATTCTCACAGTCATAAGGTGTGTAACCTTACAATAAAATCCCATAGATCTATTTTTAAATGTGATTATATGATAATGTGTTTGAAAATGATTGTGGATACCAATCATTGGTATACAAAATTCAGGTATGTTTACCCCAAAATTTCGTTAATTTTGCTATATGCATAAAAGTGAAATAAGTATGATTATATTATGATTTTGGGGTAAATGGCATAAAAAATGAATAATATGTATGTGCATGGGCATATGGGTGAATTTGATAAAGGGGAAGTATTCTGGTGGTTTTATCACAATATCCGGTGACTTTGGTCACATATTTGAAATCCGGTGACTTGGTCACATATGTGAATCTGGTGACTTGGTCACATATTTGAAATCCAGTAACCAACACAATTTTGTCTGGTGGCCTTGCCACAAAATTATAAGGCGATGTGCATGTTGACCAAAGAATCGCCTTCGATGGTGTGTAGCGGATGGAGGGTCGATTTAGTAATCCCCACGGTGTGTTGGTTGGTACGGGTGGTGTGTAGCGGATGGATATTTAGGTGGGCGGGTTTGCATTTCATTATATGTACATATCCATGTGATTTAAATGATTATTATTTAATCTGCTATGAAAATGGGCTTATGGGCTAAATATGACTTAAATGGGCCTATGGCTATATGTATGATCAAATGGGCTTTTTAATGTATGTGTTACACATTGAGTTTATAACTCACCCCTTTTATGGGATAACTTTTGGATGATTCAGAGTACGATGGATCGGGTCGACAAGGACTCCGTGGTGGCCAATGCTCATATCAAGTATTTTGAAGATTTTCCAATTTAAACTTATTAAATTTTATTACTTAGACTTTATTATGGGTTTGCTATTTTTGTAATAAGGCCACTATAAACTGTTTTTAATTTTTGTGTTTGGACTTTTATTTTGCCATGAACAAATATCTATTAAATAACTAAATGGTTTTTCGATAAATAATTAAAAAAAATGTTTTTGTCACTAATATATATATGTTTTAAAGTAATTTCCTTAAATTTGGTTTTCTTTTAATTTATTAATTCCTTCTTAAAATAATGTTTTAAAAGACATAAATTTACTTTACAATTTGATTTCAACCTAAAATATTAAGTTAATCTGTTTTCTACAAAATCATCAAGTTTTTCTTAAATAAAACGAGAATTTGCTAAAGTTAGATTCGAGGAACATATCAAATCCGATTAGGCTTTTTGGGCCGGGTTTGGGGTGTTTCATGAGCTAAGTTTAATTGATTTTTCTTCAGATTACTTTACTTCATTGCTTTTTTTTATCTTTTACTTGTTACGTTTTTATTTTCTGTGTTTATTTCAGGTTTCATATTTAATTTCACCACACCCCAAACATCGCGGGCATGACAATTGCCCAGACATAAATCTGGTCGAGAGATAAAATAATTTCCAGTAAATCCAGTCTCTGTGGGATCGACCCTACTCCCTAAACCGTTTAATTTTGCAAATTAGGTGTAGGTTTATATTGGTGGAATCGACAGCCATCATTTTTGGCGCCGTTGCTGGGGACTGGCAACACTTACGATTGTTTAAATCGTCTTCATGACCAGATCTTTATCAGGAGATTTCGATTATGACCCAGAGATCGACAAATCAGCGCGAGCGCGACGAAAAGAGACAGAAGCTCTTAAACGCTCAAGTAAAGCAGAAGTTGAACTAAGACAACGGATCCTAGAATTCGACGTTGAAAAGTTGAGCGAAGTAATTCGTGCAGAGGCAATTCGACGTAGGAAACAAGTCGAAGTAGTTGGACCTGAGACCGAACCACTTCTTGAACCAAAAGAAGTGAAAGGCAACCTCAGTGAACCAGAAAGGATGGCAAATCGAACCATTCGTCAACTAGCCGCTGCTCCCAACGAGCAAACACCGTTATGCATCAACTATCCAATCGGAGGAACCCCGTTCGAGCTGAAATCAGGCTTGATTCACCTTTTACCCACTTTTCGAGGCTTGAAGAATGAAAATCCACACACCTACTTGAGAGAATTCCACATGGTCTGCTCAAGCATGAAACCTCAGGGAGTACCCGAAGATGAAATCAAACTTCGGGCATTTCCTTTTTCTTTAGTTGATACAGTAAAAGAATGACTATTTTACTTACCCCCCGGTTCTACCACCACGTGGGATGACTTATCTCGTGTATTTCTTGACAAGTTCTTTCCAGCATAATGAGCAGCTGAATTTCAGAAGGACATAGTGGGAATTCACCAAATGGAGAGTGAATCACTCTACGACTATTGAGAGCGGTATAAAAAACTATGTGCAAGTTGTCCTCAACACGGGTTGATCGAACAATCACTTCTTTAATATTTATACGAGGGTTTGATTCCTATGGAGATGAAGATGATCGACGCCACTAGTGGAGGGGCACTTGTCAATATGACCCCTCAAAGGGAAAGAGAACTGATATCCACCATGGCGGCAAATTCTCATCAGTATCGACCGAACTCGAAACCCACAAAATGGGTTAATGGGGTAAACATTTCATCCTTAGAAGATAAATTGGATAAGCTTACTAATGTTGTTCAATCTTTGCTTACAGAAAAGAAGAATCTGACCCAACTGTGTGGAATTTGTACTACGTCTGAACATCTGACAAATTTGTGCCCAATCCTTAACGACAATTCAAAGACACATGTTGATGCTGTCAGAGATTTTTCGTGACCTCCGCAAAGACGCTATGATCCTTTCTCCAGCACCTACAATCCTGGATGGAAGGATCATCCCAACTTGAGTTACAGAGTTAATCCCCGATATAATCCATCATACCAACCGAGATCGCTGCAACCACTATAACAACAACCCAAGCCGAGTACATCTCTAAAAGCTGTTGTGGAAAGACTAGCCGCTGATGCTACAAAATATCAACAGAGGACAGACGCATCAATACAAGAGTTAACTAATCAAGTTAGTAAACTCTCGATGGAAGTTAATCGTTTGGAGTCCCAAGGTAAGCTGTCGTCCCAAACTGAGCATAATCCTCGACACAATATAAGTGTTATGACGTTAAGAAGTGGGAAGGTTTGGAGCCCGTACCTAGCATGAGTCGTGCTCGCGAAGCTAGTCGAGATGAGAAGAAACTTGACAAAAAACTCTTGTAGAGTCAATATCACAAAAATTATTTGCAGTACCACCTTCGTTTCTTGGAAGATTAGTCCAATGTAAAGAGCGAGAAGAGAAAGAGATCCTCGACACCTTTCGAAAGGTAGAAATCAACATACCTCTTATTGATGCAATTAAAAATTCCATGGTATGCAAAATTCTTAAAAGAATTGTGCACAAGTAAGAGGAAGCTCTTGGGCAATGAAAAGGTGAGTGTCGGAGAAAATGTCTACGTTGTTTTACAAAGGAAAATACCACCTAAATGTAAGGACCAAGGTATGTTTTCTATATCTTGCAAAATAGGAAAAAATCCATGTGTGACTTAGGCGCATCAATTAATGTTATGCCTTTGTCAATTTATAAACTACTTAATGCGGGTCCTTTAAAAGAAACAGTTGTAATTATTCAGCTTGCAGATAGATCCATAGTGTATCCGGAATGAGTGTTGGAGAATGTTCTTGTTAAGGTAAACGAGCTGATATTTCTTGCAGACTTCTACATTATCGACATGGAGGATGAAAACTCGACCAATTTGTCTGAGATACTTCTTGGGAAACCATTATTGAGTACCGTGCGAACGAAAATTGACGTTTAGAGTGGAACAGTCACCATGGAATTTGATGGTGAAGTGGTTAGGTTTAATGTTTATGAGGATATGGGACATCCCAATGATAAGTTACAAACTGTGCCTTGTAGGAATGTTGATCTTGATGTTAAGCAAGAGGAATTATTGATAATCCAAAAACCAATACGTGAAGTTGTCATGAAAGCCTCAAAATTAGAGCTGAAATTATTTCTAGAACGTACAAGTATTCCGACAGTGAAAAATGCAAACTTGAACGAAGAAGCTCAAAGACTCCTCAATCCACTAATGATAGAGGAACCCGGGAAGGGCTTCAAGGATAGTGGAAAAAGGTCGAAACCTTTCTGCAAGGACATCCAAGTGCACAAGATGGAGAAATTAATTCTCAATAAGCCAAACGAATAACATTTAAGGTCGTCGAGCTAACGACGTTAAACAAAAGCGCTTTTGGGAGGCAACCCAATTTTTTTTCATTTATTTAATTTTAAGTTTTAGTAAGATTTAGGGTGTAAATAAATAATTTTTTATTTAATTCAGTTGATTTGATGTTTTCAAGAACGTAATGGAGATCATGAATTTTTTTGAAAATTGGATAATAGTGATGGCGCGGGCACGACATGCTAATTTGGTGACAAATAACAACAGTACTGACACTGCTGAAGGTGCAAGCCCACCTGACTCGCCTAACGAACGTGTTCGACCATCTCGAGACAGTCAACGCAATAGACGTAGTTGTACAAACACTATTCCTATTGAAAGTCATCTGCGAGGATTTCTAAACTTTTCGACATCGGAGCATCAAACACGATACGACGCCATCCGACAACGCTCATTCCCGGTCTATAAGCAAATCGATTTTCCCACTCTTGAACTTTTAGATATTCATGATGATGTGCTTCATTATTTTGATGCTATTGGTTGGAATTTATTTGCTGATATTACTTGTAATGCATATTATGAATTAGTATATGAATTCTATGCCACATTTAGCTTCGAGATTAATGCATTGCGAACTGTTGAAACACAAAATATTGTATGCTTTCGTTTGCTTGGGAGGGACTTTCGGATGTCAATTTCAGAATTTAACATTGCCATGGGTTTCATCGACCCTGATGATATTCAGTCCGATTCTTATCATTCTGCTCTGTTAGATATTCCGAACAACTTTGATGCTCAGCATGTTTATCGTGTTTTAACTAATTCTGATCATCTGTATAATCCGAAAACCACAAAAGACTTATTGGTGCATGAACCTGCTTTGAGATATATACATCGATTTTTGGCATTTAGCTTTTCAGGTAGAAATGACGCATCAGCTGCTTTGACTAAAACTGAAATATTCTTTTTGTGGTGTATGCATTCGGGTTTTAAAGTTAATTTAGGATATTGGTTTGCACGAAATTTTCATGCCGTTTTGCATTACAACCGTCCACTTATAGTTGGATCATTTAGTTCAAATTTAGCCTCTCGACTTTTTTCTGAAATTGATTTCTCAACTTTCACATGTGCATATAGTATGAGCAGCCTAGATAAATATTGTTTGGATTCTATGGGATTGCTTGCCGGCACCCCTACTTCGTGTTATTTTATTCCTCCGGGTACACAGACTACTCGCGAGAATATGGTTTTTCGCCAACGCCCACACATTGACACTAGAGAGCACGAGGAACAACCTCTATCCATGGAGGATCGTTTAGTTTAAGACAAATCGAGATGAGACTTGGAACGATGGAAACTCAAGTCTCCACAATCCTTGATATCCTACAAAACCGTTACCCTCAACATCGACAAAATCATTGAAGACACACATGGGGAGTACTCTGAACTTTTCATTTTGTTTATTTGAGCTGCTAATTTTTTTTTCTTTATTTATCTATAATATGATACATGCATGCTTGAGGACAAGCTTAGAATAAGTAGGGGATGAATATATATGAATATAGTAAGTATGCATGGATGGTTGATTGGTTCTTCTTTGCATGTTCTCCTTTGCATATGTTCAATCTTGCATTGAATTCATTCAACGATTTATTTTGACATTGAGCCTTTAATCTCATACTTAGTCAACTTGGACAATTGGGAAAATTTTTTGAATTTAAATGCTCAAGTATATAGATTAATTGACACTTGTGTTTTAAGGTTGATGTATGTAGCTAGATTTTCATGAATTGATTGTTTGAAAATTATATTTGCTTGAGCATGAATAAATTCTAAAATAAATAAATAAATAAATAAAAATTAAATAAATTAATAAATAAAGGCTCAAGTTATGAGTGAAAGTCTCGAAAATATGACTGGATTGAGTAGCCGGGATGAGATGCTTGGGTTGTCATCTCATCTCGTGTAAAAAGGTTTCGGGTGACGAGTCGATAACTTAATAACATTCCGCTAACAGAGCCTAATAATAAAAGACTGTTTGAACTGAGTAATCGGGATAGGGTGCTTGGGTTGTCATCCTAGTCCGCGTAAAAAAGATTTGACCATGTCTAATTTATTTTTCTAAAAGTATAGTTAATTAATAATGCCTTGCAATTTATTGGATTCAAACTCAATTTAATTATCTAGTTCGCATATTTCAAATTTTTTGACACTTGTCTTGTTGATTAAACTATATGTTCTGAGCATTTATTTAATTATTTTTACCTATGTTGTTTATATTGAGTATGGATGTGGAAAAGAGGCTCGATTTTTAATAAATTGTAGAATCAATTCTAATGTTTGAAAGAACAACATACTTGAGGGCAAGCATGAGCTAAGTAGGGGGATTTGATAACATGATTATCTTGCATGATTTTTGTATTTAATTCGGTTTATTTCTGAATTAATCCCTGCTAAATTTGTAATTTTATGATTTAAACCTTGTCGGGATGCAATTGATCAAAAGCAAGCTAAAAAGGGCCAAATTAAAAGAAAATCATGGAAATGGGGCCAAATCAAAAAGATGGAGGAAGCCAAGGACACATCAAGCAATTTGACTTTGTAAAAAGCCAAATATGGAAAATCCTATTTTTAGTTTATTTTATTTTTATTTATTTTTATTTATTTAAGATTTTATATTAAATTAATTAAGCCCATTTTTAGTAAACCCCATGTATATAAATAGGGGTTATTTGTATTTGGATAATCATCAGTCAAATATTTCTTTTCTATTCCTTTTTGAAGTTTTATTTCTCTCTTTTCCTATTTCAATTTAGAATAGGATTTCTTTTATTTTTTCCTTCAAGTTAACGTGAAGTAATCTGCCCATTTCAATTCAATTTGTTTCTTTTCCAAAATTGGTTTAATTGCTTTCCAAGCCCCTTTCCCCTTCCAAAATTCTATCACCCTTCACACCAATCCAAAACACATTCCACAACTTGCAAGCATGATTAAATTCATGCCACACTAAACCCTCTTTCAGCTTTAAGCCAGTATTAACCCCGTCAAAAACCCACGAGTTACGAACCCGAGCTATTTAACCCCCAATTTCCAATACTTATTACTTCTCCAGATTAAGAATATGACTTCGTCAACTCACAAAGTCAAGTCATGCTAAGTCAAAAAAGACGTCGTTTGAGTTAGTGCGGCTAGACGTACAGTTGGGATTCCGAAAGGATCGGTTGTCCAATTGGTTTCCCGTGAACACATTGGCGTGTCAAGTGGGGATTGCCGTTTGGTTCCGTCAAGGGAAGTAGTAACCGGATTTAAATGTCCCAACGTTTGAGGGCATTGGTTCGAGCTAGGCTCTTCTAGAACGCAAAGCTGCCGGAGTTCTAAATCACGAACGTTTCATAGGTTGTTCGATCGGTAAGGGTTAGTTATAGGACGTTCCGTAACTAATTTACACAAGGAAGAGTTGGTGTCCGAGGTGTTATTGGTAACTATAACTAGCTTATTGGAAAAGAGGAGTTCATCTAATTCGAGGATCGGGTCAAAGACGAAAAACCCGCACTTAAGGCTGAGCTAAGTTTAATTGATTTTTCTTCAGATTACTTTACTTCATTGCTTTTATTTTTATCTTTTACTTTTTACGTTTTTATTTTCTATGTTTATTTCAGGTTTCATATTTAATTTCACCACCCCCAAACATCGCGGGCACGACAATTGCCCAGATATAAATCTGGTCGAGAGATAAAACAATTTCCAGTAAATCCAGTCTCTGTGGGATCGACCTTACTCTCTATACTGCTTAAGTTTACAAATTAGGTGTAGGTTTATATTGGTGGAATCGACAGCCATCACGTTTTAAATTTAAAGAATTGTTTTAATACTTGGATAAATTTTAAAAAATCAATAGAGACACTGATATATATATATATATATATTTTAAATAATAAAAATTATATATTAAAAAATTAAAATATAAGGATATATATTATTGGTTAAGAGACTCAAAGAGCCAAAAATGCCAAGATCGCATCTGCTCAAGTAATTTTTTTTAAAATAATTGTTTTAATATTCACATTTTCACAGAAGCACTCTTTTTTTTTTTTTTTAGAAAACATAAGCATAATTCTTAGGAATAAAAACAAGCACACTAGCACATGGTGTAAAGAAGTGTACATGTTATCCTAGTTGTAAAATTGAAAACAGAACATGCCATTGAACTCACAACACGCCTTGTCAAATGACTCAAGTCAAACCAATTTATTATACTCTTTTTTATTTTATTTTTGTTCATTAATATATATAATTTAATTAGGAGGAAAATGAAACTAATTGACATTGCAAATTTTGGGTGATACAAAAAAAACATGTAAATTAATGAAAAAATCATTATAAATTGAAATAAACATAAATATAACAAAATATTTATGCCATTTTATTAAATTTGGTATATTTTGAGCACTAACTGTCTCAAATTATTCTATTACAACCCTCAATTATTGATGTTATATCAATTAGGTCCTTTTGTTATTAAAACTATAAATTTAACCATTAAATAATACGTCAAATATTATGTAGCTCAATTTAAAATGAAAATGTAAAGAACAATAGAACGTTGTCACATGACTTTTAAAAGAAAAAGTTAAAAGTAAAGTACAATTGAGAAAAGAAAGAGAAAGAGTGAACGGTAAAAAAATTTTGTAAAAGCTTTGAAAACTTCAAAACTAATATTTTTAAAATGTCTATTTTACAATATTTCTTTTTCATAAAATTTTCATTTTAAATTACGTCACATAAGATCCGGCGTATCATTTAATAGGTAAATTAATGATTTTGGTAATGAAATGACTTAATTGATACAATCTCGATAGTTTGAAAATGTAATTAAAATAATTTCAAACTCAGAGACTAATTTAAAATTAGGGCCATAGAGTTCTCCTTTTATCTTTCTCTCATATCTTTATTTCCCACTCTCTTCTCATCTAAGATTTTTTTTTTTGAAATAATATTTCATCTACTAATGGTGTCTATGGCAAGCCAAGAAAACAATAACAACCTATAAAGTAAGCATCGGTCACAAGCTCCCCCTTTATTTTTTTCGGTTTTTTTCTATTTCAACTGTTTTTTCTGTTTCACTTTTTTTTTTTAAAAAAAAAATTCTCACCTGTGTATCCTGATACACCAACGACACCCATAAAGATTTTTACTTTTTTGTATTTTCTCTTCCGATGTACATCTGAAAATACGGATATTTAAAAAAATTGGCCACTCATTAATAAAATTTATTTTCTTTCTCCACCTTTTCATGAGTATTTCCAAAAATATATACGGGTGCCGCTTCATACAGTGACGACACTATTTTTTTTTTTTTTAAAGCTAATGATTGAGAGGGAAAGTGGGTGGTGCCTTCGATTGTTTAGACGGCACCGACTGTTACTGTAAAAATAAAGATATTTTCTTAAATAATTTTTGGTCTAAATCATTATCTTAATTAATTAACCTTTTTAGGTTATTCGTATGAAAAAAGCCTTATTTTATGTAGTAGACGTTTATTTCTTTTTTGGGTTTTGAAATAAAATATTTAATTATCCAAAAGATTATAGAAGTAATTTAACGTACAAAGGAATGTATAGAAACTAGGATAAAGCAGAAAGTGAGTGGGAGTGAGTCAAGAACTTGCATGGACAGCCCTTCATGCACGTATCATAATTGTTTTCAATTTATCATTAAAATTTTAGTTTCTAATTCACTAATAAATAAGTTGGTTCAAATAAAAAATTTTAAACTTTTATTTATAGGACTCATGTTTTAATTTCTTGTACAAATGTTTTATACCCAACACACATGAAAACATAGAAATAATAATAATGAATTTCTCTTTAAAAATGATTAGCTATAATTGTATATATATATATATATATCCAGTATGAGAATCAAAATTATAGGCTAAAATATTTGCATAATTTCAGCCATGGGAAGAGGTTTGCATGATTAAAATTATACATATAATTAAATAAGATATGTGATAACGAGGGTTCATAAAATAATTTTTCAAATATTAAATACTAGATTATATATGGTAGATGAAAAATTGATGTAAAAATTGTATTTATTAAAAAATTGTCTGAAAAGCAAAGATTTGGTTTAAATTGTAATGTGTATTTTTAGTAAATTTTTTATAATTTTAGTTTTTATCAAGTATAAGTTAATGTGACATATTAAGTTAATATATTTAATTATTTACATACTATGTCACGTTTCATTACTTTCGCCGATTACACGGTATTAATTAACAGTTAAGTCAATCAACAATGACTTTCGATAATAAAAGATTTAATTGATTTTTTATCATAAAAACTCATTTGGATGCATTTTTCTCTAATGGTTCAATTAATTTTTGATTTTTACTAAAACTTTTTAGAACTTTTACCATATTATTTTAATATATTTAATGATTACTAGACAATTTTAGAGAGGGTTGAATCTTAATCCTTAAAGAGCCAACAATAAAAATTAACCATTCCAGTTCATAATTAAATTATTTAGAGATAAATATTAATATTATACATAAATTTTAATTTTATACGATTTTATATATTAAAATTTGATTTTATTTAATTTTCACAAAATACTAAAATCAAATTTTTAATATATAACTGCACCAAATCACAATATATAAATTTAATATTTATCACGATTATGCCAAATCAATAACCAAAAAAAAAAAAAAAAGTGTGACCAATGTTGAACACTACAAAACTTTAGCTAGTGAAAAATTTGTACCCATATTCTAATTAAAGCCTGCCTAATCAATGAAACCTATTGCTTTAATTAAACATAGATAAATTTGTAGAAAAAAAATATAGATTAAATGAAGTTGCAAGAATGAATAAAGAAGTTTGTTTATTTGAGTTAGTGCTCATTATATATGGATTATAATGTTGAATAAAAGGAAGCCTAACCTTGTTTTGACTTTTTTCTGCTAATTTGTTCTTTAAACAAATGGTGGGAAGCATGCCATCATGTTCTCTCATTTATTTTGCCACACCTTTAAATAAATATCAAAGAGTTTAAAACCCACTTATCAAAACATGTTTTGTTCTCCACAACAAATGTTGCTTTCACACAAGTCTTGTTTTTGACAGTACCACATTAAATAAACTAATTAACAAACATAAGTTAATGTGTTTGGTAAGGAAGAAAGTGAATTGAACATGAAGGCAATAAATAGTTGAACTAAATTTGGAAAGAAGATATTTTATAAGTGAGATGTTGTTTTCATGAAGCAATTAGGAAGGGATTTACCAAAGTGGTTCATAATCTCCCAACCAAATGGTTCCACTTTCTCCATGTTTTGTTTGTTCAATGAAATCAAGCCTATGGTGAAAACCATTATGTTTGATAATTGTATTATTCATTACCAACAATCATAATCTTTTTGGAAATTGAATTTGGAGCAATGCTAAATGGGTTTAAGATTTTTTTTTTCTTCAAAATTTGTAGTTGTTGATAGCCAAAAATGAGTAAGAAGACCATTGATGTTTTGCCAATTTCAATGGTGGATATTTGATGGTGAAATTTTGTGGTGTAAATTATATCTAATTATGGGTCGAATCGAGGTAAAATTTTAAGTTTACTTTTTAGGTTCGGGTTTGATTTGGTCTAAAAAAATGGACTTAAAATTCTATCCAAGCTCAGCTCAGATTAAAAATTTTAAACTTGAGCTCGACCCGGTCCACCCGTATTAAATTTTTTTAGAATATTTTTTTATATAAAATCAAATTTTAAAAAAATATAATATATTAAATACACTACAAACATTAAACTAAATGTTTCCTAACAGATTGAAAATACATTTTAAAAAAAATTTATATTTAAATCACACTAAGATAGTTGCAACTTAGCAATTAAATGTCTCTAAAATAATAGCAAAATTAACAATAAAACAAGAGTAATACAATATCCAAACAATAACAACAAAATAGTAGCCATATAATAGCAAAATTGTAACAAAACAGTAGGGGAAAAAAGTTTAGGCTTATTCGAGCTAACCCAGGGTCCGGCCAAAAAATCTTACTCGAGACCCGACCAATTTAGAAAACGGGCCTTATTTATTGTCCAAATTCATTTTTCGAGTCTATATATTTTTTTCTAAATCCTCTCACTTTTCAAACAAACTTTCAAGTATGAAAAGATAACCCGACTTATAATCAGGTCTAGTGTAAACCCTCCATTGTTGATGTAAGAGTTGGAATTTTTTTTTCTATTGAAAAAAAAATACATACAACTAGATGAAATACCCAATCATTCCTTCAATAATAAGATGATAATAATGTGTTTAAACAAAAAGTTGGGGGAAAAAAAACAGAGAAGAAGTTAAATGTAATGCACCCACCCATGTGATGGTCTCTGTTTTTAGCTCAAATTATGCAAAATGAATAAGCCAATACTTGGTTTTTAACATGGTTAATTATTCCATTCAATAAGTAAGCTTTGCAGCCTGCAATGGATATATTTTTATATAATATACTTCATACAATAATTTGATGCTAAAGAAAATAAAATTTCCACATTAATGAATCTGCTAAGTTTATTTACATTTTTTTTTCCTGGAAAATTGGGATTTCAAACTCATGATTGAGGCATGATGAGGGAAACTTAATTTTATTCTTAGAAGAAACAAAAACATTCAGCAGAAAGATATGAACAAATATTGGACTTGGAGAACAACACTTAATTATCAATTTTCCCTAATTTTATGGGTTTTTATTTTCTTAGTACAAAATATGTTTGTTCTCTGCACGTATTTTGATTTGAGATTTAATTCGATTGATATTAGTATTATTGTTAGTGTAGGAGGACGTGAGTTCGAATACATTGAAGCGCATTCTATGGGTAGTTTTAGATATTATATCAAAAAGAGCAGATATGATAAGTAGGGGTGTTCAAACGGTCGATTTGGTTAATATCCGAACAGAAATACTATTATCTGAATTACTCAAAATGTGAAAATCTTTAATTGTTAACTAAATCATAGTTTTTTTTAATACATTAACCGAATCAAAATATTTTGGTTAATTCAATCGGTTAACCAACTTAACGAAATTTATATTTTTTTTATCTTTTGGTTAAAAAGTATAAATAATATAAAAATACATTATTAATATTTATTTTCTATTCTTTAATAGTTCAAAAACTTTAAATGGAAGTGAAAACAACAAATAAGACATTAGAAACACTACATAAGTCTTGAAAGTAAACAACCAAACACTACATAAGTCATAAAAACAATAAATATTTTGATTAATTGGTTAATTTAGTTAATTATCTGATTTCGAACTAAATTAACGATAACTAAAATTTTAAAAAATCATTAACTGACCTCCGACCGAACTAAATTCAACCAGCGACTGATTAACCGAATTAAACCGATTTATAATGAGATTAATATATATATAACGTTTGATGATCAACTCTCGGAATTTTTGTATTTGTTATATTATTGGTGGATAAATGAGAAATGAAGGGCTTTGAGATTTTGTAATAAATTTTCATAAAAGGAAAAGGAGAGATAGAGGTGAAGTCAAAAGAAGAATTAAATGTTCTCCAAACTATATAAATATAAGAATAATATGAATGAAAGAATGGACCGACACCGTAGGGTGTGACAGTTGAGTATCTCTCTATTATAAGATACATAAAATAAATAAATAAACAAACAAAAATAATGCAATATTATCCAAATGCAAGGTATTTGGCAGATTACATTTCATCCCAGCACGTAGGCCAGTAGTCAGCAGAGGGTCTAATGAGGTATCTAAGCATATGAATAATATTGCATCATTTGGATTGCTTAATTTGCTGCTTAAAAGATTTGGGTCGGCCAAAATACAAGTCATACCTCATCTTGCATTGCATCATATAACCTTACTATCAAAATGGTACTTTAATTAAATTCTTTTATTCTTCTCATTTATGGACTATAATAATAGACGATTTCTTTTACGTACTACATATGTCATAAATTTTTATATTTTTCAAAAATTAAAATTTAATTTCTATATTTTTTTAATTTATAAAGTTGTTTAATTATTAATGCAACTTTTTTTGTTAAATCAAAGTTCATTATAATGTTGTTTCTATTAATTATATGACTATTAAGTAGACTTGATTATAGGTAAGGTCACCCCCTAGGTTTGAAGGTCCGCTTGAAAAGTGGAGAATTTGAGAAAAATATATGCCGTGAAAATAGTTTTGAACAAAAAAATACTCATTTAAAAAACGGGTCGAGTCCTGACTTGGCTCGAATTTAACAAAATTTTTTTGCTATTATTTGTTGTTGTTATGTTGTTTTACTATTTCGCTATTATATTGACATTATTTTGTTATAATTGTTTGGATATTGTATAACTCTTGTTTTATTGTTAATTTTATTACTATTTTAAAGGCATTACTTGTTAAGTTGTAACTATGTTAGTATTATTGAGTATAAAAATTTCTTTTATATGTATTTTCAATTTGTTAGGAAATATTAATATTTTAGTCTATTTGATGTATTATATTTTAAATTTTATTTTATATAAAAATAATCTAAAAAAATTAATATGGACAGACCATGTCGAGCTTATGCAAAATTTTAAACCAATTTTTCGGGCTCAATATTAATTTTTACACTGACCCGACCCGAATTCGGCCCATGATTAACTCTACTATCAAGTGAATCTTTTTTTTTCTTTCAAAATTTCTCACCAATCTTGAAATTTGAAAAATAAAAAGTTAGATTGTTGAAAATAAAATTATAATCACTAAATTTTAAATATTCAAAAAGTGGAAAAACTCATGGCATATTTTAAATTACATTGGTAGGAAGTCGATAAGCAGCTAAGTTCTAGTAATTTAGTAACTCTTCCATATATTGTATGGCATATGTGTTAAACATCCCTTGGTTGTTCCATGGCTGCTCTGTAATTATGCCTGCAATTTAGAATTGGATAAAATAACAATAGATAACATAATATATGCAGATGGGGATAATGTGGCATGTGCAGATGTTTTACATCTCTATTGTAAGCCGATGGAGCACATTAAAAGCCAGGCCTCTCTTCTTTCTCTACCTATTATATCATTGCTACGAAGTGGCACCAGCTAATTGAGTAACCAAGCGGCTTATATGCAGACACGTATACTATTTATCTTTCATTGCTTCTACTACATGATTGCTCCGCCCATATGCCTAACATTTGTTTTATATTTTCCTTTTTTTCCCTAATAATTTTAAACAAAAAGGAAGTGCAAAAGTCAACCTGCAAATAGGGAAAAGGGAATAAACCAGGCCAGGAGAGCAGCCCATCCCAAGTTTAGTAATATGTTAAATTGGGTTTTTTCTAAATTCACAAATGGAGTTTGAGAAAATTACAGTTGAATCTCTTTCAAGCTTTTAATAGCAAATGTAAAAGTGCCCCTTTGACTAGAAAAATCTTCCATTAATATGCAATAATGAATGGAAATCTAGTGAAGTATAGCAAAGTGGAGAAGAACAGTGTTATGATATCACCATATTGTACATACCAATGGAGCCTATATCAACTATTCTGTTCAAGTGGTACAATCTCCACTCTGTCTTAAGTTCTCAACCAAGAATCAAGACATTCATGGTGGAAGCAAGTACAAAACCAAACCACAACATATTTACAGAGTAAATGTAAGTGAGAGAGGTGACCTAATGGTAAACTATATTCTGTATGCTGTTGTCTGTTGATAATTAATACTATATTATCCCATCGATAGGAGTTGGCGAGTTTAATTGGCTCTCTTAATAATCAGATGAATGCCTACTTGGGGTTGCCGCTGGGTAGGTCTTAAGTCTAATACTTTACTAACTCTGCAAACTACAAACAAGTATGCCTCTTACCTCAATGTCTTTGTGATGAATTAAATTCGATGACGAGTTGATTTTTGCGGGGTGAGTGAGGCATATGAGTTGGGCTTTATGGAGCTGTTTAAGTGTCTCTTAGGTAGGAGGTGGTATGGGTTTTTATAACTTATATATAATGGAGAGTTAAATTTATTATTATATTAATTACAATTATTTAGAATTGATTATAGTTAATCTTTTAATTACTCATTTTTAAATTAATAGAGATTAAATTGTTTTAATTTTTTTAAGAGATCAATTTTCTAAATATCAAAATTGAGAATAATCGGAGTGATGTTTTTACAAATGGTTTTATATCATGAAAGAAAAAAAGAGGTTGCATGCAATAAAAATAAAAGTAAAACATAAATTTTATAGTAAATGTTGTAAATAATAATATATAATACTATAATGTAAATATTAAGTCATATGTTAACTTGTTTTTGTTGGTAGAATATCGCTAAATGCAAGTATATGTATCGTGACAAGTAGTATAAAAATATCAATCCTATAGAGAGCGTTACTAATTATAACGCTAATCACCAAATATTACTCTAATACATATCCAAATAAGTCGATAATAAAATTTCCTAACTAAGTTTATTTAACAAAATGAGATAGCAAATTAAAACGAAATAAGCAATCAATAATAATAACTTAGGATTACAATTTCATCTAACATATTAGCTAATTGTTCTATCTTCACCCAATTTACTTTAATAGAGTTGATTATTAACATGGGTACTAAAGTTCCCTTAATTCTTTTTCAAGCAATTAAAAAACTAATTTAACCTAACTATTGAGCTATATTTTTATGCCAATAATTTAGACCAAATTGATTAAGAATAAACTCCAATTGTGGTTACTCAAGGTAATCAAGCATATTCTTATCATAATTACGAATCACGAATTGACACATCTAATTTAGATTAAGAGTTATTCATTTTAGACCTAAAACAAAAAGTTCTCTTTCGATTTCTTTAAGTTTTGTCAGATAAATAATTGGTCAAACTATTATCAATAAAGAACATGAATGAATAAATAATCAAATATTTGTTAAGAATAAAAAGATATTGAAATAGAAAAATATTTAATTAACTAAACACGGAATTCATCTCAATCCTAGAAAAAAGAAATGAAAAACACCATGAAATAAAAACAATAGCTAGTCACAGAAAAAGGAAACAAGAAGAAAATTGATGGAGAAACTCAGTCTTCTCCATGAAATCTATTGATTCTTGATGCGTGAAGACTTTGGCGGCCTCTCTTTTTCTCCCCTCCTCTCTTGAGTTTAGGTCTCTTTTTTTCTATTATGATCTTCAAAAATTGCAGTTCTTGAGAATTGTTCAGGTAATTGCACCTAGACATGTCCAAGGGCTAGGTAGCCTGTCTGGCCTAATAGGCCTGACTTGAATTAGGTTCAATTTGGACAAGAATTTTCGCACTTCAAATCGGCCCAAATTTAATTTAAATAATAAAAAATATTTTAAAATTTAAATTTAATTATAAAAGTACATAAAATATCAATTACAATATTTTTTTCTTAATTTTTAATAATAAAATGGACTTTTGGGTGGGCCTAGGCTCGACACAGCCTAGACCACGAACACATCTAGTTGCATTACTCCAGTGAACAAACTTTTCTCCGTGTTCGTTGGAGTGGAGAGCTGTCTGCTTACGTTTGTTGGGGTGAAAAAATCTTTAGCAAGAGTGAAAAATCTACTTTAATTGCCTATGTCAAATTATTCTTTCTCCATGCTTTGTCAGACCTACATTGGGTAAGAATCACTTGAAATGAGTCTGATTTAACACTAATAATATATAATTCATTAAAAACAAAAATGAAATAAAATAATTTATAATTCCTAAAATCTACTAAAATTAACTTTAAGAAAAACTTAAATCCTAAAACCTTACCGGAATACCAGACAAATAATTCTAAGATGTTAGATTTATCATTTGTGTTTAAAGCTTTAAGAGATAAATATAAAATTTGATTTTTTGTGTAATTATACACATGAAACTTGAATCGTGGTTCATATCTAGACATGCAACTTGGGTTTTGATTCAATTGTATACATTTAAAAAATAAATACATTTATTTATTTTCATATTAGATTAATATAATTATTTATGTACACAATATATCAATGCAAAATTATGTTAATTCAATAATATTGACATGTTATTAGTGATTTGTGAAAATTAGATCAAATTAAGATTTCATATATAAAATTACACAAAATCAAAGTTCACACATTGAATCAAAATTTATGTATAGTTTTGATATTTATCTCAAAATTAAAAAAGAATATTTAAATTATTAAATATAAACAAATTAAAAATAACATATTTTAAAAATAAAAATAATATGAACAAATTTAAAATAAACTTGAGTTAACTATTTATAAATATAGACAAGATCAAACAAAATTTAAAACCCATTTTCGACCGGACCAAACATAGACATAACTCAAATCCAAACCAACTCATTACCGAGTCTGATTCCAATTTAATTTAAATGCAAGTATCTTAACTTGTTATCATTCTTATTTATGTATTTATTTCAAATGAAAACCCATTTAAGATCACAATATTTGTTCATATTTCCGTTCATTTTCGGCCGAGCATCAATTTTTATATGCTTAATATAATATTTGGTATTTGAATTTGACACTTTTAAAAATTTAGTATCTAATTTTTTTGTTACAATTTTTGTACCTGCACTTGGTACTTTTTTTCCTAATTTGCTATCTAATTTTTTTAGGTTCAATTTGGTACCTAAATTTATTAAATATTATAAAACTACATAAAACACTAACGGTGTTATTTTTTTTTGTTACGCTATAAAAATATTGTCAATATTAAAGGAAATTCATGTTTAAAAATAAATATTGAGCTATGCTTACCGAATTAATAATAAATAAGAAAAATATTTTATAAAATTTTAAACTAAAAGAAATTCATTATTTTCAATTAATAAAATAAATAATTAATTAATTAAAACTAAAAATAATTGAACATATAAAATACATAAAATATCATATCATCATCACATGTCAATCATACATTAATTATTTTTGTTAACTCGAAAAATAACATTATTAGTATATTAGAGTAATTTTAAAATGCTTGACAAGTACCAAATCAAACAAAAAAAGATTAGGTACCAAATTGGACCCTTAAAAAGTATAAATATCAACATAAAAAAATGTCAAGTTTAAATACCAAATATTATATTAATCCTTTTCATATTTACAAATTTTGCTCCAATATATAAATTTAGATATTTAAATATTAAATATAACTCTGTAGTCCTATATAAATAAAAATTAAAAATAAGATATATTTGTTTGCTATGCTAGTAATATTCGGCTATTTTTTTCACGTTTTCTTACACGCAGAGTCCTTCTCCGACCACAAATTTTTTTTTTTTTGAACAAAACTTTCGCTTGCAAGAAACATTATTCTTACGTTATAGTAGTAATCTTTTTATTTTCAAGTTGGGATTGTAGTAAGATTCTTTTGATTGTAATGCATTTTTTATATAACAATAATTGACACTTGAGGGATGATTTTTCGAATCGTAAGTTGTCTTGAAAACTTTGAAATGATCATTAAAAAATAATAACGAACAAGACCACATCAACCTCAAAAAAAAATAAATGGTTAATTTACTATTTAGTATCTAAATTTGATTTCAATATTCAATTTGATACTTAAATTTTTTTTAGCTCAGTTAAGTACTTGAGTTTGACTTTAATGTTCAATTTAGTATTTAAGCTTCTTCTTTTTTCCTAATCAAGTGTTTCTTTTCGCTAGAGCACACATGTCAAACATTCATTGGGTCATATGATGTCATTTAGTATGGGTACTAAATTAAAAATTAAAGCCAAATTCAAGTATTAAATGATATATATTACCCCTAAAATAAAAGAGAAATGGATAGAAGACAATAAATTTACTCGACAATAAAAAGGAACGATTCATTGATCGGTACAATGGATCAATATCCGTCGACGAGTAGAAGAACATACCTTAGATGCAAGTCCATTTCACAGTCAGTGTCGAAGATTAAAGAAAAAAAGTTGTTTAAAATTTGGTTCATAGATTCGTGATGTTTAAAGTTTTTTTTATGAAAAAAAAAACTAAACTGTAGAATAGAAAGGGAAAGAGAGTTTTTGATTGGTGTAAACAATGCAGTGTAGTGAACCTCACAGAGCACCCATGAAGAGCTTGCAGGTGTATTCTAATGGAATCAAAAATATTCCGAACCCTATAATTGGTTTGCAAATCACAACTTAGCAAACTTTAAAACTATGTATCTCCACTAAGGTTATATAAGGATCACATTGAGGCTTAAAGTAATTGATTGCTAATCATCTTAATATATCACATCTTAAGATGTCATATCACTATATTGTTGAGAGTATCAAATTAAATTTCCAGTGTTTATCCCTCAATATAAAAGGGACCATGCAAATAGCTCATAGACGATACATGCAGATCCCTTCTCTAACCATTCTACTCTTCTTCGAAGAGAAATCTAACCAAACCTAAATACCCTCTCTTTCCTCATTCAACCATAACCTTTTTCTTTTGATTACCTTACCGGTTAACAAGCATCAATTTTAAAAGTGCAGTGAATTAAACGAAAATTTTTTAATACTTTATTTACCAAACCAATACTTTAGTTCCAAATAAAAAATATCCCTCCCTTCCGTCCAATTGAAAAAAACGTGGATAATTTCAATGTTCAAACAAACCAGGCTAGAGAGAAAATTAAAATAAAAAGAACCAAAATTGATAAGCAAACACAAGCTAAGATCCCAAATTCTTATTGGTTGTTGGATGAATTGCTATTTTGGAAGGCTGCTAAAAATGTTGACCCAACCTGCCCCAAGAGTTGCTGAAACAGACAATATACGGTATTTAAGTTATTAGTGTTATATTAACCCATTATTGCATTTCCATTGGAGAGGAAAGTAAGTAACCGAAGTGAAAGGATTTGAGATAAAAGAAGGGAAAGACTCTGATAGAAAAATGGAGAAAGCAATCAACAGACAACAAGTTTTGCTTAATCATTTACAACCCTCTTCTCAATCTCATCAATCATCTGCTGCTATTCTATTTGTAAGCTTCATCTTCTTCTTTCTTTGAATTTTTTTGATTCTGTCTATTATTCTGAAAGTGGTTTTGTTTTTGTTTGATCAGCCTTCAAACTGCGCGGCGGGGGATAGCGCTGCTTATCACCGGACGGCTGCTTTTAGGGATGATGTTGTGATTGTTGCGTAAGTTATATACTAGTCAAATAATCTATATCATGTTATCCAAATTATATACTCTCTTTTTTTAATCCAAAGGAATTAGTAGAAAAAAAAATTTTGGTATTAAAGAGGGGGAAATTGTTGTTACACAGGGCATGTCGCACTGCAATTTGCAAAGCAAAGCGTGGAGGCTTCAAAGATACACTTGCAGATGATTTGCTTGCCCCTGTTTTAAAGGTTAAATGCCCTTGGCTTTTTAAGTTCAGTTGTCTTTGAAATCACATTCCTTTTGCTTCCCATCTTAAGTTAAGTCTCGATGCAGGCTGTGATTGATAGAACAAAGCTGAACCCAAGTGAAGTGGGGGATATAATTGTTGGTACAGTGTTGGCACCTGGTTCACAAAGAGCAACGGAGTGTAGGATGGCAGCATTCTATGCTGGTTTCCCTGGTATAGTTATTCTTTCAAATCCGTCGTCTGTTTCGAGATTTTAACTGTTTGTTTTCATTGAATTCCATTTGTTAACTATGCCTGTTTTGTATGTAAATGTTGCTAACATAGTTACCTGTTACAACCAGATACGGTGCCTATTAGAACTGTCAACAGGCAATGTTCATCGGGCCTGCAAGCAGTTGCTGATGTTGCTGCTTGCATAAAAGCAGGATTTTATGATATTGGTGAGGATGCTTTATCTGATCTACATATTTGAATGCTAAGAAAGATTTAATTCGAGCGACCTTCACCTCGGATCCTGTATTGACCGTCTTGGTTTTCAATGTAGGCATTGGTGCTGGACTTGAGAGCATGACAACTAATGGTAGTGCTCCTGATCAAAGCAAAGTTAACCCGAAGGTATATAAAACACATAGCTTGTTTTCACTATTTTGGATATGTTTTACATTAACGTCTTAATATGCAACTGCATTTATTTTTACAGGTAGAGAGCTTTGCCCAAGCCCGGGATTGTCTTCTTCCTATGGGCATTACTTCCGAAAATGTCGCACAACGCTATGGTGTGACACGGCAAGAGCAAGACCAGGCTGCTGTAAGTTCTTTGGTTTTCCTTTAGAATAAACCATTACCTACCTATGTAAACTTAAATCTTTGTTTTGTCTGAAACGCCTTTGTAAACATAATATAGGTCGAATCTCATAGGCGTGCTGCTGCTGCAACAGCATCTGGTAAATTTAAAGAAGAAATTGTCCCTGTATCCACGAAGGTAATTTCGGGTGGTAAAATTATTCCGGTTTAGTGTTTTTATGATATTTCATTAACTCACATTGTTAATCTGCAAAGATTGTGGATCCTAAAACTGGAGAAGAGAAGGCAGTCACAATTTCGGTGGATGATGGTATCCGCCCAGACACAAAATGGCCGGTCTAGCCAAGTTAAAGCCTGCATTTAAGAAGGATGGAACCACAACTGCTGGTATATACGGATGAAATTTGTGAAAAAAAACTCTGACAAGAACATTATGTAATTGAATGAAAACTTGTTTTCCAATTTTTTCTTAGGAAATGCTAGCCAAGTGAGTGATGGTGCAGGAGCGGTCCTACTTATGAAGCGAAGTTTGGCGCTGCAAAAAGGACTTCCAATCCTTGGTGTTTTCAGGTAATGAAAACTGCTCCAAGTTGAGTTTGGCTCATTTATCTTAGCTATTCTACATTATCTTTTAGTGACCAGGTAGATGATGGCTCCATTTTGCATTCGTTTACCGAAATAGTAGTAGGGATCACTGATGATATGGTTCTAGACTTCTGTCACTTGACTGCAAACTAACAGTTAAAGAAGCTATGGCTTTGAGGGGGAAAAAATAGACAATAAGTAAATAACCCCGCAGTGCCTATCAAGTTTACCGAATTTAGAGATTACAAGCCTTTTAAGAAAAGGAGAAGGAATATTTGCTGCACCTGATAATCAGTTATCTTTTCTACTCATATGTTAGCTTAAAAGGATGAGGCCCTCACTCTGCTTTCCTATGCTCCATCTTGTAGAAGCTTTGCTGCTGTTGGTGTAGATCCTGCTGTGATGGGCATCGGTCCTGCTGTTGCTATACCAGCTGCAGTCAAGTCTGCAGGACTTGAGATTGATGATATAGACTTGTTTGAGATCAATGAGGTAGTAGATTTTTTTTTATTAATTTCATGTTGAAGATGAATTTCATTTGAATTTTTCTTTCTTTTCTAAGAACGCAATATGTATTTTTTTTTTTCATCAGGCTTTTGCATCTCAGTTCGTATACTCTTGTAAGAAACTGGGGCTTGATCGTGAAAAGGTCAACGTTAATGGAGGTGCAATAGCCCTTGGGCATCCTTTGGGTGTTACAGGTACAAATTTCACAATTTGTAATAAATAAATACGTGAAAAGCAAACAATGAAAAGTACCAAGAATCCAAAATGCACACCTATGATGAATTTGTGTGTATGTATGATATTCTTCAAACATATGTACGTCTGAACAAATACTACATTACCTGTTCAAACCTTTCCAGAGGATAAGCTTGATCTTGAGGAGGGTCTGTTATTAATTTGTGATTTATATCGTTTTTTTTTTTTTTTGTATCAGGTGCTCGCTGTGTTGGAACTCTGTTGTACGAGATGAAGCGTCGTGGGAAGGACTGTCGCTTTGGAGTGATCTCAATGTGCATAGGTACCCCTCCCTCCCTCCCCCCTTAGTCCAAGTAAAGAATCGGAACAAGTTTAATGGCAGCACCTAATGGAGTGAGGCTTTGTTGCCTTTAATGGGATAACATGGTCAACTGTAGCTTGTAATTGTTTTTGCAATCAGTGATTTGACTTCATTTGCCGTTAACAATTGAACTGAAACGTGTAGACTGGTTCCTTTTTCTGTCTTTATCTGGTTAAGAAAGGTAACAGTTGGAGTGTTTGTGATTGCAGGAACTGGAATGGGGGCAGCAGCTGTTTTTGAAAGGGGAGACTGTGTTGATGAACTCTGCAATGCTCGAGCTGTCAAAAACTAAGGACCTTATATCAAAGGATGCTCCATAGATATGCTTGTTGCTACCTTACAATTTGTATTCAATATATGACTTTCCATATTCCCATGATTGGATAGTTCTTTGTGAGTTGTCAAAGCTTTCATATTGAAAAATCAAAATAAAGTTATTCGAATATCTATATTTATCATTTCAATTTCATTACTTTTCAAATTCTAAAATCAAAATCTTATTCAACAAACATAATATTGTATTAATTTACTATTTTCATATAGTACTCCCAAAAAATTGTCAAAATAGTCATTTTGTTTATCTCAGTTTATATTTTAATTACTTATGTTAATTGCCACTAACGGTGTAACAATAAACTGACGCGGCACGTTCAATCATAATTTCAAACAAAAATTGTAGGTTAAATTATACAACTAATCTCCATTTTTTTTTTGAGCAATTTAATTTTTTTCCTTTTATGTTCTTTTAACTTTATTTTTTCCTTTTTTTTTTTCATTCTCTTTTACTTCTCCTTCTGTTTTCCTCCCTTCTCCAATTCTTTTAACGTATCAAATAGGATGGCACAAACCTTCTCTCAGCTTATACTCTCTTACACTCTCGACTCTCATCAAAATCAATCTCTCATTCACCATAACACAAACCTTTACACGTGCTGCCACATCCACCCTCAAGTGTCACAGGACTAGAACTTTAATCTCGTAATTCGTGCGGCTTTAGGTGATCCATTCGTTCCAAACACGCCTAAGTCAGCCTAAACACCACAAAGTAAGGATTCACAAAGAATTCCTTTAAGGAACCAATTTATATAGCGGAAACAACACAAATCAAAATAAGGTTCAAAAGAACAAAATAGCCCCAAAAAACTTATGCAATAGATGTGTTTGAGTAAATGCTCCCAATTGTATTACTTTCTCAAAGAATACAATAATACAATGGATGAATGTATGATTTACAAGTGAGAGGGAGACTTTTTATTTATAGTTAAGCCCCCCAAAACCGACGGTTTAGATCAAATTACATCAATGGATGAGATTAAGCATATCCCTACAATAAAGGGATTTACAAGATTACATAATAAAATCATATCTAATCTTACAAGATATTATTCTCATCCATCTTCTAAGATTAGTTTCCCTATTTACCGAGGTAGCCTAACTTTCCATATTTGCATTATTGGGCCACCCAAGCTTCAAACGGATAGGTTTCTTCAACAGCTCTTTGAATCAGGTTAGCTCTCATGGATCAAATGATCCCCATTTAAACGATAGACCTCCATGGGATGCATTTTGTGCGATGGCCACGAACTTTGAACTGCAGCCCGTGACATTCTTCTTACATATTCTTGCAAAGCCCTCATTGCACCTTCGAAATGACACTGACTTGATTTGCCTCGGAACTCTTTCGGCGGCTTGACTCCTTCTCGACTAACCTCACTATCGAGTCGTCCCTTCCTTCGAAACTTTTGCCTCGACTTTCATCGCCTCTTAACTCGAACCGTCTCACTCGTTGGTACATCTCGTTGGTAAGAAGCCATGGGTTTCACTTGCCCATATTTTGACTCGCTTTGATTGGAATCCTCTTGATTCTCACCACCAGGCTTCGATATGCCCACAGTCTCTCGTCCTCCTCACTTAAGAACTTTGAAAGGGCCCCTATGTTCTTGTCAAGCCAACAAGTTAGAATGCAAAACACTACTAAAGTGTTCGAAATGTACCTTACTCGCAACATTTACTCTGGTCAACTTTTAAGTTTGCATCACCACTTTCGCAAAGTCTGATGCACAAATCATCTCGCCCATTGGTGGTAGCTCATCCGATGAATCAATAGAAATGAGCCTCATTGATCCTAGATTCAAATTTTGCATCACTACTTCTTTCTCTAAGTCCAATGCATACCTCACATCTTCCTTGGGTGGAAGCCTCGCCGACGACTCAAAAAACTATGTTGTTTTCCTCAAATTGAGCCTCATTGGTCCTAACTTCAATGTTTGTATCGCTACTTCTTCCTCCAAGTCTAATGCCAAAATCACCTCTTCCTTGGGTGGAAACCCCTTCGATGACTCAACAAGCTTCGATGTTGTCTTTTCCTTGACCACGACTAACTTGAATTGCTTTGGACAGTTCTGCAACTCATACGGACAACTCCACAAAAAGTATTTCACTCGCTTCTTCTTGCTCCTCTTTGCCCTATTGGATTCAACACCCCTTACGCTTGAACCAAGTTTCTTGGGCACTTTTTCTAACCCATCATCCTATTCGATGGCAAATTTATTCGGACATTTTCGCGACCTATGCAGACCATGAACAAGAAACACTTCACTGGCTTCTTTTCATTTTCGGCCTCCTTAGCTTCGGCACTCCTTGCACTCGACCCAAGTCTCACAGCTTTACCTTCCGACTTGTCCTTCTCAGAAAGCACAAATTTCTTCGAACATATCTTCAACATATGTGAATCATCAAAAAGAAAGCATTTTATATTCCCTATTTTTATTGGGTTTCCTCTTCCAGCTCGTAGTTTCCCATTACCACCATTGTCGTTGCCATTACCATTATCTTCCTCGTGATTCCCTTCATATACACCCATTTCCTCGGACTTGGAAGACTCAAGCTTGTCTTTTCCTAGACCCAACTTGACCATCGACTCCACTACCGTCATTGCTTTCGACAACTCTTGGACACCTCCTCGTTTCAATTTGTGTCTGACCCACGATTTAACCCATTCTTGAAAGCAATAAATGCTTCAATCTAGGTCACATCTGAAATTTGGAGCATGAGTTCTTTAAACTCTCGAACATACTCCCTCACAGTGCCTCGTTGCATAAGCCATCACAACTTTTCTCGAGCTTTCTCGATAAATTCTGGATAAAACTGCCCATTTAATTCATGATAGAACTCTTCTCATGTCTTAATCTCACTATACCTTTTATTTGTGGACATGCCTCACCACCAGAAAAGCGCCATATTAGTAAGAAACATGGAAGCAGTGTTTACCTTAACCACATCTTCCATGATGCCTTTGGCATACGGAAGTCGTGTTCCATTCTCCACGAGAAATTGTCCACATCACATGTAAACTTTGTCCTCATAAACTCTTTTGGCTCCGGGACATCTACCTCACAATTGAATGCTACACTCGACACTCCATTCTCACGGTTGCTCGACACAAGGCAAGCTCTCCCTCGAGCTCCTCTATTCTTGTGCTCAAATCCTTTATCATAGCCATTGTTTCCTTCTTCAAAGCCATCATCATGGCTTCGAGAGCATTATTCTTCTCCGTCAACTTATTCCTAGTGGAATTTAACAACTCTTATACCTTTTCCACATTGGAATATAGAGACTTCATCACATAGTCCCTAGATTGTTCTCGCCAGTCCTCGAGCGATTCCTTCACGTCCTATGGACTCCTCGAGATTAGCCACTTCGTTCCTTTATAGCCGAAAACTTTTCCTTTAATAGGATTAGTTTTTTGGCCCACCAATAGGTCTCCTTTGACTCATTCTGATCAGCAACTTCTTTCGACATCTCGACGATACCTTCGCAACCCAGGCTTGGATACCACTGTCACAAGGCTAGAACTTTAGTCTCGCAATTCATGCGGTCTTAGGTGATCATTTTATTCCAAACATGCTTAAGTCAGCCTAACCACCACAAAGTGAAGAGTCACAAATAATTTTTTCAATGCACCAATTTATATAACGAAAGTAACACGAATAAAAAAGACTCAAAAAAATAGAATAGCTATAGAAAACTTATGCACGAGAGGTGTTTGAATAAATACTCTCAATTGTATTAATTTCTCAAAGAATACAATGGATGAATGGATGATTTACAAGTGAGGAGGACGCTTTTTATTTATAGTTGAGCTCCCCAAAATCGACTATCTAGATCAAATTACATCGACGAACGAGATTAAGTCTATCCCTTTAATCAAGGGATTTACAAGATTACGTAGTCAAATCATATCTAATCCTACAAGATACTATTCTCATCCATATTCTAATATTAGTTTCCTTATTTGCCAATGTAGCCTAACTTTCCATATCTGCATCATTGGGTCACTCAAGCTTTAAACAGACAGGCTTATTCGATAGCTCTTTGAATAAGGCTAGCTCTCGTGGGTCAAATGATCTCCATCTAAACGATAGACCTCCATAGGATGCATTTTGTACAATGGTCACAAGTTTTGAATTGCGGTTCGTGACACATTTGTCACCTTACTCTATCCTTTTTCCTTCCCAATGCCTCATATCCTCCAAATCCATCACTCATCCTCCTCCCATCACTTCCCTCCGCTTCTTTCGTCACCCTCTTACCCCTCTTTCTCACGTCATCCAATGTCTCCCTCTCACCCAAACACGCTTCACCTCCATCCGGTGCCGCATCAATCGCTCCAAAACTCCTCTTAGTCTCTGCTCAACTTTAGGTCAAACTTCAGCAACCAACTGCCAACTGAAATGACCCAACTATTTTTAAGTTGTGATTATGAGCATTGACTTATCGTTATGGATAAACTTAGTGAAGAAAAAGCTACTAAGCAGGAAATAATCGATTGCTATATCAAAACCCTCGCTTAAATCATTGGCAAGTTTTTTTTTTTGTGATTTTATTTGTTAACTCTTTTGGGTGTTTGGATGCTAAGAAAGTCGAGGAAAATGGGAAGGAAAGAATTTGGTTTAATTTTGGAAAAGAAGATTTTTATTACCTATTTTTTGGGGGTTACCTTTGTTTTCACAATAATTTATTCTTTATTAATATTACTTATGATACATTTCATTTAAGGATTTAGAGAGTTCATTTTTGTTGCTTACATTATTAAAACTTAGTTTGTATTTTAAGACCAACCTTTTTATATTTATTTGTTACTTAATACATTGAAGAAACAGAGGAAAACAAAGAGAGAATCATAAGAGAATGGAAAAAAAAATTTAAAAGAACATAAAATAAAACAAATTAAATTACTTAAAACGAAAAAATATGAAGACCAATTGTATAATTTAATCTAAAATTTTTGTTTGAAATGATTATTTAACGTGTCACGTCAGCTTACCGTTACACCGTTAACGGCAATTAACAGCTCAATGACTAAAATATAAACATAAGTGACTAAAATGTAATATAAGGTAAACAAAAATGACTATTTTGGTAGTTTACCTTTTTAATTACCTTTTTGAGTCAAGATTAAAATTTTAAATTTATGAAACATAGGGACTAAAAATGATAAAATTAAAAACATGAAATAAATCCACAACTTACGAGACCAATAGCAAAATTTAACATAATACTTCTTTGCCAAAGAATATCCCCCAGAATGCAGAAGCATTGAGACCCCATGCTTAAGGAAAAGCAGACTATTCTTTAATTGCATCAATGAGCTTAACTGCAACAATGCCAAACCTGGCCCTTTTTGATTCTTAAGGCTAAATCCGTCTAAGCAAATATAATACAAGTTAACAAGGATGATGGACCAATAAAGTAACATTAGACCTATAAGCATTTGAAATGTTATGATAAGCATAATCAATCATTAACCATGACAGTAAATGTTGCCAACTCTGCCCTACCACCAAATTTCGAGAATCTTAAAGTGA
This sequence comes from Gossypium rotundifolium, assembly GCA_025506655.1. Lineage (NCBI taxonomy): Eukaryota > Viridiplantae > Streptophyta > Magnoliopsida > Malvales > Malvaceae > Gossypium > Gossypium rotundifolium. The sequence goes on along the minus strand of CP106732.1, from coordinate 162,700,030 downwards.
TCCAAGTTAACTAATAAGTTCTGCGCCAGATTTCTCACTAAAACTGAGAATATGGCCAGGAATTAATAACATTAAAAGAAACACGGAGGAGCTAACACTTTCATTCGGGATCAGGTGAGCCTCCTGGGACTAACTGTATTGCACAAAATGAAATAGTATAAGAAATTTGAAACCATTATAATCTGTGGCCTTTGGTTTCTGGTAATCCAAATTGTGTAAACAAAATCTTACAATAGCGATGTTGTTTCCATTAAGCAAAATTTGATCAAGCTTTGTGACCCGTCTTCCTTCAGCGGTGATCTCACTGTAATATGCAAAAAAGAAGCATAGAAGCAAATAACATCAGCACATTCTATGAGGGATATCCTATTTAAGGGGGGCAAACACTCGAGAATCACTTATGCACGCGGTCGAGCATGAGGCAGACATGTTACTAAGTCATTAAAGTCAAATGAAATATATATTATGCATATTCTTGTATGGCACTATTATTTTCAAGTCAATGTGAGAAAAAACAAACCAAACATCTTGTCACTCTCAAAAGAAATAACCATCACCACCTAGTAAAAAGATATGCGAACTACTAAGAAGATCAATCGGGACGAAACATAAATGAAAAAAGGAGCCATGCGGCTGGCAAAGCAAGCGGATTTTCAGACCAAAACAATTATTTCTCAAGATGTCCCTTCAACAATGAGGATTCTTACTGACACAACATTAACAGTAACGAAAATGGTGACTGAAAAACCTTAATTCCACCACAAGGTATCAATTGGCATAGAAAAAAGAGAGTAGAAAACCTACTCTATCCCAAATTTAAAAGCCATACTAACTTTATGCAGATTCCAAATAATTTCAACATTTGAACCAGAAGATGAAAAGTAAAGCTTCAAATCATGGGAAATTTGCTTCAAACCTGAGCTTAAAGTTTGAACTCTTAAGTAATTTAAGGGGAAAATAGAGGTTACCCAAAGTATTGATACAAACATGATAACTAATAATACCCAGACAACTTGATATCTTTCTCATTAATTTTATAGCCCCTTTTTTTCTAGTGAGAAACCCTAGAATACAGAACAAAGTCAAACATTGCAGGGAAAGTCTGAGCTGAAATATCTAAATCTAAACCTTCAAAGGAGAAAAGAAGGAAGAAAGAACTTTACTATTCAGTGACATCTTCGAGGACCATGTTGACGTAAACATCGAAGCCTCTTAGAGTACCCACGAGCTCCTTGTCCCCTTTCATTATCACCCATATTTTGGACCCTATGCACCTATCTATCAACTCTGCAGAGGAAAAAAAAAACAGAAACCCAAATTGATATTCTGTCTGATTTTCTCGAGAAAGTGAAGGAAAAAAACAGAAAGGGGTAAAAAAAAGTCACCTGACGGAAGAAGCTGCGAGGGATTGTTTGCCATTGCTTTTTAAGAGAGTTCCGGCGAAAAAAAAAAAAACGAAGAAGAAGAAAAAAGCTCCAATTTTGAAGCTTAATTTGTCAACACTGTTTTCTTCTTTAAAGGGCTACACTCTTTTTTTATGACTAAAATATCCTAGTGAAAACAACTTCAAAAGATCAAACAAGCTCAGTTGGCCCAACAGGCTCCAATTTTGGATTTCTGGGTCCAAGTTTTCTTGTATTCATAGCTCATCGACTATTTCAAGATTTCACCAAATGTCTACTTCCTGTTTTGACATTACGTTGGCAAAGATTTTGCTATCAAATGTTTGGCAGAAAATTGTATTATGTCTCGTTTCTAATTTTGTTATACCCCTAGTCTTCCCAACAAAACATGATCTTCTTCCCCATGATTGAAATTTTTAGATTTCTTTATATAAATGAACAATTATATTACAATGAGAGAATAAACATAAAATCTTATATCAATTAATTTGAAATCCAATCCAGCTTATCACTGAATTATATAAAAAAGGTTCAAGGTTCTAGAATATATCTAGACATTCCATGATGTACGTTATCCCTTTGCTTCCTTGATTCACTCTCATCTACATTCTTCTCCCAACATAAATATAGGAACACTTGATACGAAGACCCAATTTAGGCAATGGTGAGCACAGTGACACGTTGATTCACCCCATCTTCCATCAAAATTTTGTAAGACAGTCCCCCTCCCCCTTTCCCTGTGAGAAAGGAAATTGATAATTAGAGAGGCTGAAAGTCGTGCAAAGATTGGCCTCAAATTTCTTGTAACATCATATTATTACATTAACATGAACAACTAACTACCATGGCCCTATGTGGCATCTCTTCTTTACCTTGCCATGTGAGACAAAAACTGGGGTCATTGTCTTTGTCCCCACCGGATTTTCAAGTGTCCTAAAATATCTGTTTGCTCACATGCTAACACTGTTTCTGGAATAAACATTTACATTTATTCTGACATTACATGTTCCTTTGGTACAAATTACTGTTTAAAAACCTTCATTCATGGGGGTATATACAAACATGCTGTTACAATGAAGAATCCATCACAAATTATAACCAAAAGCTGCTGTTGTTTGGCTTAGTTTGGCTCTTAAATGCATTATTGGCCTAATATGATGATTTTGAGACCCTGATCTTAACTGATAATCCATTTCAGGCCAAGATATCAGGACCACCGGGGACCGACCAGCCACGGGCTTACAAGTGTATGGCAAAGACAAAAGCCACCAGGTCTGGTTCTTAATTTAATACTTATCTCCCTCTTAAATTCATCATATGAGCATATGTTATATAATACTACCCCCCCATGTTACTATGGATCTCAAGCCAACCCTTCCCCACTCACTGCTTGGTTGTCTCATCATCATCTTCCTCAAACACTCACTCAACTTTCTCAAATTTCTTTTTGTCTTCATCTTCACAAGTGCTGCATTTTTTTTTTATTACAGGAATCTCAAGCAATACTGCCAGCACCACATAGATCTCTCAGAGCTGTCCATTTTGACCAAGATTTTGCTGAAACAAAGTAGAGTTTCACTCATTTCCAATACTATATAATTTATTCAGTTCCCCTTCAAAGACAAAATATCAAGCAAAATACAAATGCAGGTGAGCTGGTTCATTAGCAATTCAAAAATCATATATATCGTTAACAAGATATTCAGCATAGCATCGTCCTCGACCTTATATATCCTTCATTTGTGAATTTATATATAGCAGATCCTTCAATCGCTCTTTAAGGTAGCACATGAACAAGGAAGGGAAAATACTAAAGGTAAGCAAAAATGTGTGTGTATATATATATATATATATCTTGTCAACTATAACCAATTAACCATATATGTTAATGTCTGAAAATGAGTCTAATATTGTTTCCAATTCTTTGCAGATCAGGAAGATAAATCCAAAAACATAGTTTTCTCAAAGCATAGAAGATCAAAAAGTAAGAAGTTTAATAAGTACTTTAAGCCAATCATATTTCCATGCAATAGAGATGTTGCAAGGGCCTGCTTCTATAGTACTATCTATTTGAGTAGAGTGAGGAGCTCTTCTCATAGAGGACAACAACAGCACTGGGCTCAATCCATGAAGATGAAGAAGAAACAAGATATCGCTACAGGGTTCGGTGTTAGTCCAAAGTCGGATTCAGGTACTCGTAGGGACAAAGTCGTTTTACCGTTAAGTGAACCCCCGGCGGAAAATGACCAATGCAACACCATTGAAAAGAAAGAAAAGGTTAAAGGGGACAAAACCAAAACCATGTCTAGAATGAAGGAGCTGTTGAGATGGGCTGCTGCCAAGAAACCGGAGAAATTAGGCGGGAAGTTCATCGGCAGAAAGGTAAATGAAAAAGCTTGTCTTCGAAACCTTCATTTTTTTTAAGGATTGTGTGGTTTAAAAGAGTTCAAATTGTATTGACAGGTTTTACAGTTTAGGAGCCGTGAAGCAATGAAAGGAGTGTCGGGTGATCATGATCAATTGAGCAATGAGTCACCTAAGATAAGCTTTAGATGGGATGTCCAGAGCTCCTCCACTACTTCCTCAGCCTATTCTGGAATCACAGTGACTTCTTCGTTGAGAAATGATGAAACCTGCAATATATTATCATTGAATTCAACTCCTATGCATGGCTTAAGCCGTTGTTGTATCAGGAGAGGGAATTGGATAACTACAGACTCTGAATGTAAGACTTACATATATATATATATGTGTGTATGTATTCTTTTGGTGTTCAAGTGACTTAATTATGTTATGTTGTTGTGGACACAGTTGTGGTGCTTGAGCTGTGACGATATGAGATAAAGAGAAGGTGATGGTAGGCTGAAGCTGAAAATTTTCTTTTGGGGGGTGTAGAAAGGAAAAGAAAAGAAAAAATCCATTGGTATAGGCTTAGATTTGATTAATTAAAGTTGATTGGTTATTTGTTGAGATAGTTTAGACATTATCCAGTTAGATGTATATCAGTGCTGTGGATCTGAAATGTAACATCGAAGACTACTCAAGATTATTGACCTACGTGCCCAAGCTGAGCAGTGACTTCAATCCAAGCTTAATATAGGCACTGTATCTATGTGTCTCGTTAGTACATGCCTTTGTGACAAGCAATGTTTCTTCATAACATAGATTACTCATTCAATTCAATTACTCAAATCATAAAAATTGATTATTTAAATTTTAACTACAAACATTTAATTAGAATTTGTTTGCATAATAATATTTTAAGTACATTAAAGTAATCTTCAAAATTTTACAATATTATATTTACATTCTATTTCTTTACTATGTCATCAATTCACATGTAATCTAATATTTTATCATCTCTTCATCTGTTTAACATTGTCTCTTTTTTTCTTTAAATTTTAGTTTTTTACTTAATTATTAAAACAAAACATCAAACGAATATTGAATGCAATATTAAGATTAAGGATGGTGATGGAGCAAGATGAGGTGAATATCGTTAAATCCATCACCGCTCTATAGTTGGCACACTTTGCTCTACCACCCATCTCACTCTAATATGGATGCATAATCTTAAAAATCATTATCACCTTCATGAATGTTGGTTATATTCATCCTATATTACATTACTAATTCCCAAAGAATTAGGGTGGATAAACTCTAAAACAATCATCTAAATTATATCTAAAAATACATATGAAAATCTATTAAAAACTCAATTATGAAATATGGACATACAATTTGGACTTAGACTCCCTGAGTGGGTTGGTTTGTAGAGTTGGGTCAAAGATTGCATGCCTACCTTATTCGATTGGGGTGGTAAGGCGTTTGTCATTGACAGGCCACACATTTTGTAATTTCCTTGATTGTTAAGCTTATTATTATAAAAACATTCAATTTGTTCATTAATTTGATTACGACTAAAATCACACACTCAGTTGTATTAAGAGTTAAATTATATTTTATTTTTTCTATTCAAAAAATAGATAAATTATTTTATATATATTAAATCAAATAGCAAACGGTCATTCTATTAAAAATTCCTTCCATTTCTAATGTTAAAAATTGATCTTTGTACATCAATATGAGGTAAACGTGGCATATGTCGCTATTTGGTTATTCTGTCAACGACGTCAATCTTGAACAGTATAAATTGAGAAAATCTTTAACAAAAAGAATCAATTTACTCTTTGATCTAACGTACAAAGATTATTTTATCTATTTTTTTAATAGAAAGGGTCAAATACAACCTAACTCCTAGTACAATGGCCTCTATGGTGCTTTTACCGACACGACCACGCGAGCGGCTTTCAGCAAACTATTTCCAATCTAAATTAGTTCCAACCAAATCTTTAAATATTTATACTATATATTCATCATTTGATATTGTTGATATCATAAGTCAATCAAACACTAGTTTAATTGAATTATGACGAAAATATTTTTAGCTTACAAAGTATATTGTATTAATATTTGAAGGTGCTTTTGTCATTCTATATCTTTTAAATAGAAATAAAAATATACACATAATAGCATTTGAATCCAAACCTCTATAAGTTTCAATATTTATATTTTATCATTTAACTAAACCTACCTCTATTATTTTGTTAATACAATGTACAACAAAGATGATAGGGAGGAGGATGTGGCGGTGTTATGGAGGCCGATTCATTTTAAAAGGCAGAAAGTTGAAGAGGACAAGCAGATATCTAAGGACGAGGCTGAATATGACAAGTGCTCAAAAGAGGTCAAAAGATCCGTCCCTCCTTAACTGAGAGGGTACTTATAAGGGTTGTTAAGGTGCTTATTACGTCTCTATTTCAATCCTACTGAATAACCTTTTTTTTATTACTATTCTATTCCATCCCTGCAAACCATACTTGGTTTTGTAGTTATAACCACTCTTAACAAGAAGTCTTATGCCCATTTGTTTCCCGAGAAAAATTGCTTAGTGTACTCTCTTTCTGCCTAAAAATCAAAGAAGAAAATGGTATTTTCTATTTTCTTTATCTGGAAGAATTGCAAATATTATATAGAGTACAGCTTAAAATAAAATTTAGTAACAAATATATTTATAAAAAATTGATAAAAAATAAATGAAAAACTTTGGATGAATGATAAATATAAATATTACTTAGCAAAATATAAGGTATAAATATTATTAAAAATTATAAAGGTTTAGGATCAAATATTTTGCTTTTTTTTATGTAAAATATATAAAATAAAAACACACTTAAAATAATACAATTTACTTTATAAAATAAATTTATTTTCATCATTATTCAATTAAATAGACAATTTACTTTATAAAATAAATTTATTTTTATCACTATTTACTCAATTAGTCATTTTCTTTTGGTTTCACACCAACCCATTTATTTTTCCTCTTTTGAAGTAAACTGAGTTCATTTCTAAGTGACAATTTTCCAACTTCATTTTCTCTCAATCTATATCAGTGCTTTAACTAACCTGAATTTTTTTTTTATTTTATGTTAATTCAATTTATTATATTCAATATATCTGAAATACCGATGTAAATATTATTCTTTATATATAAAAATAAAAATTTAATGATTTGATTAGTATGTGCATTGTTATCAATATAGGAATATGTGAGTTTGAGTGCGTTGAAATGCATTATCCTCTCTACTTATGTGTTGGGAAAAAATATGAGTAATTTTAAATATTATCTAAAAAATAACATAGATGACCATATTATTAAAAAAAAAATAGTGATGCAATATTTAAACATTATTCACGTCAAGTCAGATAAGTTCGAATTCTTTTTCCTTTCTTCCGAACTTTTGCTTGGATATGCTAGTAATTGGCTCAATTTACTATTTGGATACTAAATAAACTAATTAAAACTGGGTGAATAATTGATATACTCATGGTGAATATTTGAATCTTAACTTGATTGACATAAATATTGTTGTCAATGCAAAAATATGTGAGTTTGAGTGCGCTGAAACGCATTATCCTCCTATTTATGGGTTGAGGAGATGCTATGGGTAGTTCTAGGCATTATATAAAAAAACATATATGATCAAAACTTATAATAAGATTATTCGAGAAAAAAAAGATAAAAAAATAAACCTGTAAGTAATTGTAGCTTGATTTCCTAGCAGTTAAGTATCTATTTGTCAAAGTCCCCCAAAACACGAATTTAAGAAAATATAAACGAAAAAATTAATATTTTTGGCAAAAGGGAAAAATTAATGCATATTGACATAGAATGTTTACAAACAAATATGACATTTAGTTTCTTAAAGGTTATGTACCGAATAGTATAATTTCAACCATAAATACAATAATTAATAAATATGGAATGTTTCTATTTTAAAAGTTGAAAGCTTTGGTTAGGAAGTTTGAGGATCAAATTAATAGAGTTTGTCATTGTGAAGGGTTAAATTTATTAAATTATTTAGAATTAGGATCAAATTGATAGAATATGTAAGTATTGAGGATTAAATACGTTATTATACTAGTTAGAAAAAGGCTTTCATTATCAATCTAACTACGAGTGACCTAAACAGAACACGAATATAATTAAGTGACCATTTGTATAATTTAACTTATTTTATTTTAATTATAATTAATTTGATTATATATAATTTATAATTGTAATTGTAAATTTAAAAAATTATAAATTTAAATTTAAATACCATAATGAACTAAACTTATAAAATTTTCATCCAAAATGGCAATTTCATTTTTCCAAATTCCAAAACCATAATGAATTATCGTTTAAAATATGTTGTTGGTTCCTACACTTTAACAAAATTTAAGATTTAATCCATGCTAAATCTACTTTTTTTATTAAAAATATTAGTCAATCGTTAAAATCATAAGTATTTTTGTTAAAATATGTCAACTTGAAATTTTGATTAAATTTTCTTCTTAAGGTATAGTATATGGTTGATGAAAAATAAATACGATAGTTAATAAATTTTAACCAAAGGTCAAAAACCATAAATAATGATAATGATCGGACTAAAATTTTTAAATTGAAAAAAATAAATTAAATTAAGGGTAAATTACACCAACAGTCACTCAACTTTGGGGTAGCTGACAAAACAGTCACCTAGGTTTCATTTCAGTCACTCAACTTTTAAAAAGTTACAAAACAGTCACCAACGTTATGAAAAAGTTACAAAACAGTCACTAATTAACAATTACCGTTAGGGTATTAACGGAATTGTTGACGTGGAAAGTTAACCAGCTGATGTGGCAAGTTAACTTGCCACGTTAGCGAAGCGGCTGATGGGTGCTTAGTTTGGGCCGGGTTTAGGGAAAAAAATTGGCTGGGTTAGAAATATATTAGAGGTTTAGGGGGTTTGGAGAAAAAAAGAAAAATCGATTTTCGAAAATTTTGGTATGGATTTGGGGTTTTTTTAGGGTTGAAATTGATTTGAGAATCGATTAAGAAGGGTTTAGGGTTAAAAATCGATCTAATAATTGATTAACAGGGTATAAGGTTTTAGGGTTTATTTTGTTTGGGGAGAAAAGAAGACGAAACCAGAAACCATTAGTGTATTTGATTGTTAGCGGCAATGGGCAATAGAAGAGAAGGTACCAGTGTCGTTACATCCACTATAACGGGTAAGTTGTTGCATTTTGTTTTAAATTTTTTGGATTTCAATGCTGTTATTTTGATTTAGGGTTATTTAGGGTTATTTCGGTTTTAATTTTAATTTCAATTTCAATTTTGATTTTGATTTTAATTTTGAAACACTCACTGCCATTATCAAATTGATGTTTATTGTGTATATCTGCCATTGTGTGTATATCTGCCATTGTATTAATGTCATTATCAAATTGATTTTAATTTAGATTTTAATTTCGATTCTAATTTTGATTTCGATTTCTATTTTGATTTTGATTTCAATTTTGAAACCCTCACTGCCATTATCAAATTGATGTTTATTGTGTATATCTGCCATTGTAATGCCATTATCAAACTTATGTTTATTGTTTGTATATGCCATTGTATGAATGCCATTATGAAACTGATGTTTGTTGTGTATATCTGATGGTTGTGTTTGTATTAAATTATTTTTGTATTGGTTGTTGTCTGCCATGTGCATGACAGAAATAGTTGTGTTTGTATTAAATTATTGGGTATTTTGTATTGGTTATTGTTTGACAGAAATGGTTAAAGTGTTTGCCTATGTTGTCTACCTTTATTGATGAGTACTTTGTTTGGCAGGTTTAATTGATGACAATCTTAATAAGAATGAAGAAGACATGTCTGGTAGTGATGTGTCTGGTAGTGACACATCTGAAAGTGATAGGGATGATATAGGAGTTAGTTTAGATGGTTTAAACATGGATGGTATAGGAGTAGATGAACTGTGTGATAGTGATGATTCTGGGAGGTTAGATAGTGCACATGAATCTGACTCAGATGTCCAAAATTGGCCTGAGTTCAACCTAGAGACTGACATGAGTAATCCTAGACTTAAGGTTGGAATGTTATTTAAGTCTAAGGACAGTCTAAAAGAAGCTGCCAAGCAGTATGGTAGGTTGAACAATTACTTTATTAAGTTTCCCAAAAATGATTTAAAAAGTTAAAGGCAGTTTGCAGTGAAAAATGTCCTTGATTCATATGGGCTTCTAGACTAAAGCCTAATGACCCTATTGACCAGACTTGGCAAATTAGGAGTTCAAACCCTAACCATACTTGTTCTAAAGTATATTAAAATAAGAATGTAACCTCAGCTTGGATAGGTGAACATTATATAGAAAAATTCATTGCTGATCCTGATTATTCTCTGAAATCATTACAACAAGATGTCAAAAGAGATTTGAGTTGCATAGTCTCACTAACCAAATGTAAGAGGGCTAAACTTAGGGCATTGGAATTAATTAAAGGAGCTTATAAGGCTCAATATGAGAAGATTTATGAGTATTTGTTGGAGGTTAGGACACAAAATGTGGAAACAACAACAATCTGTTTTCTGGATAACAGGTTGTTTCAAAGGATGTATGTCTGTCTGCAGGCATGCAAAGATGGCTATAGGGCTGGTGTAGGAGGATAGTAGGTTTAGATGGATGTTTCTTGAAGGGCTACTATGGTGGCTACTTACTTGCAGTTGTTGGGATAGATGCAAATAATGACATCTATCCTCTTGCATATGCTGCTATGGAAAGTGAAAACCAAGCATCATGGCTTTGGTTATTGGAGTTGCTTGCAATAGACTTGGAAATTGTGAGCTCGTCAAATATCTTTCATGTCTGACAAACAAAAGGTAAAACTCCATTTATTCAATTTTTTTATGTTGTTTCTATTTAGGGATTGTCAAAGAATTAAACTTTTTTTTTCTAATTGCAGGGACTTTTAGAAGCAATATTTATGTTGTTTCCTAATGCAGAAACAAGACACTGTGTTAGACATCTACATGCCAATTTCACGAATGTTGGTTTTCGAACAAAGGAATTGAAAGATTTGCTTTGGAAAGCTGCCAAAGCAAGCACTACAAGGGATTTTGAGGATGTTATGGATGAATTGAGAAAAATCGATAAGCTTATGATTGGTTGAAGGAGAAGAACCCTACTCACTGGTCAAGGTCTCACTTCTCAATTAGGAGTTATTCTGACATGTTAGTGAATAATCTTTTTGAATCATTTAACAAGGTAAACTCCTATGTTTTATATTTCTTACTAATCATTAGCAATTCACTAATCATTTATGTTATTTAGTGACAGATGATATTGGAAGCAAGAGGAAACCTATTCTGACCATGATGGAGACAATAAGGACCAAGATTATGTTGCTTATTGTCAAGAAGAAATAATAAACTAACAAATGGAGAGGAATGTTGTGTCCAAAGATCAAGAAAAAGCTGGATGTAAACATAAAAGAATCATTGAGGTAAAGTTACCATTTTTAATCTTTTTGATGCCTTTATTGCTGACTTCATGTTGCCTTTATTCTGACTTCATATTACTGGTCACATGCTATTTTTTAATATGCATGCAGTAATTGTTGGTGTGTTAACTATTTTTAATATGCATGCAGTGAGTTTTTTTTTATAATATGCATATAGTGACTATTTTTTTAGGGAGGTGTGTGTGTATCTTTATTGGTGAGGCTGCTCAAAAAGTTGATTTAGTGATTATTTCGGTAACCAAGCATGCTTTACTGTTTTTTAAGTGTGTTCCATCACATGCTGGTGGGGACAAGTATCAGTAGGGGTGAGCATTCGATCGAATCGAATCGAATCGAATCAAAATTTTCGAGTTAATCGAGTTTTCGAATCGTATTTTATCATCCTAACCTAATTTGAATTTTTTGAATCGAGTCGAGTGAGACAAAATTGAATCGAATCGAATTGAATATATTTGTTCGAGTTAAGTTTTAAAAAATGACTTTAGTGTTTTTTATTTTTATGTAATTTTCAAAAAAAATTCTTCAAAGTTTTTAAACATGATCATACAACAAAAATTGAAGTAAACAAGTAAATAAACAAAAGCAACACAACATCAACCTAAATTAACCAACAAATAACAAACCAAACCAAACTAATAATAATAACACATCGGTTCAAAAACCATTATAGAATAGTTTAAGTTTCTTCTTGTGCTTCAAACACCGTTGGCATTGATAATCTTGAAACATCTAGTAAAAGTATTGAATGAGTTAGTTAAATGATAAAATGTTAGCAAAAAAATTAAATAAACATTTAACTTTATAAACTAATGCTAAGTATATTACCTTCTTGATCTTCGTGTATTTTTGACAAGTCTAGCAAATTTAAAAACAAAAGTGTTAGTGAAATTATGCTTACTAATATAAATAACACAAAAGCTTATTTTATAAATTAAAATTTATATATTACTATCTTCCATGGTTTGAAGTTGATCAACATAATCTTCAAGATTGATGGCATCATTAGATTTTCGAAGCCAATCTTGTGTGCAAACCAAAGCCTCGACCATGAGAGGAGTTCGAGAACTTCTAAAACTATCGAGAACACGTCCACCCGTGCTAAATGCACTTTCCGAGGCAACTGTTGAAATAGGAGTAGCAAGAATATCTCGAGACATTTGTGAAAGAATAGGGAATCTAGGACTGTTCATTTTCCACCACAACAGTAAATCAAATGAACTTGAATTGTTTACTTCTTCATCCTTACCCAAATATCTATCCAACTCAGATTTGCTTTCTAATCCAACTTGTTTCTTGTTCTGAAGGTATTTTTGTTTGGGCAAGCCCGTTTTCATTTCTGAATGATCTATTTCCATTGAACTACAAAGATTTGTCGAAGAACTAGATCTACCTTCAAACTGTTGAATTCTCCTGGCATTAGAAGAATACTCGTTGAACAAGCAATGCAATTCTTTATCAATCATTTTCATAATGTCATTAGCAACATTAGGAAAAAGCAAGTTGACCCCAAAGTTCAAAAAACTCATTTTACATCGTGGATCAAAGATGATCGCCAAGTAAACTAGCATGTTGATCTTGTTTCCTTCACCATCAATACTTATTATATTTCTCTCTCATTTTGGAAGTCATAGAAACTATGTCTAGATCTCCACAACTTTGCCATCCATCAAAAAGACAATGCACATTCGTCAATACTTCAAAAAGTGAATGAGAGGTAACATGAAAAGATCCGGACACCTTCAGTATAAGATGATAAAAAGGCTCTAATACTTTTATAACTCTTCCAATAATTTCCCAATCATCAAATGTAGGAACTCCATCTCCAGCAGTAAGGTCAAGAAAAAAATTATGGTCATCACGTACATATGATTCAAATGCACGCTCATATTTTTCGGCCACCTTTAACATCATATATGTTGAGTTCCATATAGTAGACACATCTAAACACAATTGAGCCTTCCTATCTATCATTTCTTCTTTTACCCGTTGGTTGAATTTTATCAACCTCGATGGTGATGCTCTTATATACCTCACAGCACCTCTAACTCGATCCACAGACACAGAAACGTCCTTAATACCGTATTGTACAATGAGATTAAGAATGTGTGCAACACATCTCATATGAATAAATTTTCCATTTGCAACAGAAGCATTTCGATGATTCAATTTCTTTCTCAAATATTTGATGGCAACAGAATTGGCGGATGCATTATCAACAGTAATAGTGAAGACCCTCTCAATCCCCCAATCTCGAAGACATTTTTCAATAGCTTGACCTATGCTTTCACCTCTATGAGCGGATATTGGGCAAAAATTTATAATTCTTTTTTGCAACCTCCACTCATCATCCACCCAATGTGCTGTTAAAACCATGTAAAATATCCTCTGCAATGAAGTCCAAGTATCTGTCATCAAACAAACTCTACTTATATCTTTTTCAAAACAATTCTTCATCGCACTCTTCATGGAGTTAAATAAATCAAGACAATCCCTTCTAATTGTCCAACGAGATGGAAGACTAAAGCGTGGGCATGCTATAGAAAGAAAGTATTTAAAACCCTCTCCCTCTACAATTTTAAAAGGTAGTTCATCCACAATTATCATATGAACCAATGGTTTTCTAATAGCATCTTTATCAAACACCCTAGTTGATAAATCCGTTGTTTCTTGCCTAACATTCACAAATGTTAATTCTGATTGCTTCGGATCAGAAGTATTACCTCGAGGTCTTTTTAGGCATGTTTTCAAATGGTTATTCAAATTTGTTGTAGAACCCATAGTTGTTTCCATGGTGTAAGTAACATCACATGCATTGCACCTTGCTCTCTTCTCCCCCTCTTTAGTCACATACTTGGTGAAATGGTTCCAACAAGTCGCCCTTGGAGTAATCTTTTTCGATCATTTTCCTTGGTTGTTGATTGATCATCTCTACTTGGGAAGAATTTTGTGAACTTTGAGTTGAACCATCTTACTTTGGATCACTCATCTACAAGCAAACATTTGTTGCAATCACTAATGATAACCAATAATTGATTTAAAATCAAACTTAATAACATTTATGCTTTAATTCATTTTCCGAACCAAAGTGTTACCATAGCACAAGTGAGACATGAACAAGTGATAGTGTTACCATAGCACAAGTGAGACATGAACACATCATAATGTAAAATTGACCACGTAAAAGACATAAGTTTGCTTATGCCTTGAATCTTTCTAATTTTCTGATTTTTTAATTTTAATTTTTAAAATTTATCTACTTTCAACAAATTTATTTTTTTAATTTTTTAATACCTTAATTTTTAAAAATTAAAAGTTCTAATTATTGAAATTAAATTTATCACCTTGTGGATCAAGTGTTGGCTTACTCCTCGAGAATTGAATTGAATTGGATATCAATCGGAAAGACAAAAAAATCATTCAAAATTTTAATTACTAAAATTAAATTATAATTTTGATTTTTTTAATTTTTAAAGCTTTAAATTATTTTATGGCTTGACATATAAAATAAGATAATTTCATATCAATAATATAAGGATTGAGAATTAATTTACTTCAAATACAATTTATTTTAAATAAAATAGTCGAATCAAATTGAATAATAATATTGTGAAGTAAATTTCTTATTATATTCATAAAAATACATAATTGGCTCGCTAATATCCCACCATTACCTTACCAAACAAGATTTTAATTAAGTTTTATTTTATTTTATTTTATATTGTAAATTTTAATTAAACAAAAGCAGTAATAAAAATTAAACATATGCAAGAAAATATATTTTAATTTTTAATGTCTTGTATTATCTTTTTCTCAATGTTTTCTTTAAGAAAAGAACTACTCATCAACTCATCAAGTAGCTTCTTGTGCACTGGACAGTGGGTACCTTCTTTTTTATTTTACAAATTATTTTTCTTTTCACCCCATAACATATGTGGATTAGCATTGACTGGAGAAAGAGAATTAGCACATACCTTCAAAACATGAACAACACTACAAGTCTACAACATCAGAGATGTATTGATTATAATAAGAGATGACAATACGCCCAAGGCAATAAACAAAACAAACCACATGCATTTTTTTTCTTTCTCCATCAATTCCATGAGAAATCTCTGATGCATAATTCCTTTTTTTTTTGTATTAAACACATGCTGGGAACTAGAATTAGCATTGAGTTTTAGTGAGTCATAAACAATTTTAATTACATGTCATTAGCTTCAGCCTAGCTTGCTCAAAAAAGCTTTAAGCCAGGCATATAGCAAGTACACATACCTTTGTTCAAAGATAGGTTTCGATATAGAACAGCAACCAGCCGTTGAACGTTTAAGTCGATGAAGATGATGGCTACTGCTGCAACAGGGTCTGAAAATGGAGAAAAGGTAGAACCCAGAGTAATTGAGTGTCCAAACTCACACCAACATCTGAAGCAAAAGTGCAAAGCGGAAGAAGAGAAACTCAATAAATATGGAATTGAAGAGTAGAAAAAGAGATTAGACAACTTACCAGAGAAAAACAGAGAAGAAGAAAATTAATTTGGGGTTTGAAGAAGAAGAATCTGCAGCACCCACGATGGATGAAATTTGTTACCTGCTGCTGTTAGTGTTAGGGCTTGGGGGTTTTATTTGGGGGAGGAATTAGGAAGATAAATTTTTGGGCTGACGCTTGACGGGCTTGGGGTTGGGGGGGGGAAGGGATAAAATTAAATATTTGGGCTTGAGGGAAATTCTTAAAATTAAAAAAATAGTTTATATTCAGTTTATTCGAATTATTCGAGTTATTCGAATTCGAAAATTCAACTCGATTCGAACTCGAAATTCGAAACTCAAAATTCGAGTTGATTAAATTAACTCGATTAACTCGATTCGAATAATTCAAAATTCAAATTTTTTTTTTATTTTTTCGAATCGAATCGAGTTTTGCTCACCCCTAAGTATTGGTCTTGGTAGCCAGCATGTGGTGGACTTAGTTGAGAGTTGCTGCTCCTGCAGGAATTGGGATCTCACTGGCATCCCTTGCATGCATGCATTGGCTATCATTCATCTAAAAGATGAGTTCCCAGAGACCCATGTACAAACCTGGTACACCAAGCAAACCCAGCTTCAAATTTACTCCAACTTTATAAGTCTAATAAGGGGTCCTAAACAATGGGCCTCTTTGTCAAACATGCTGCCAAAACTGCCTCCTACTCTAAGAAGACCACCTGACAGACCTACTAAGGTGAGAAGGAAAGAACCTGATGAAACACAAACAGCAGAAAGGTGGAGCAAGAGAAGGGTGGACATGAGGTGCAGTAAATGCAAAAGAATAGGCCACAATAAGAGGAGTTGCAAAGGGGAAGTTGGCCAAAACATTCTAGTAAGCAATTTGTCTTAAGTTTTAGTATACTTCTGTTTATGAATTTGTTTGTCAGATTTCTCTTGTTCCTGTAGGTCAAAAGACATAAAGTTAGTGTCCCAACTCAGCAACAGGCTACCCCAAATCAGCAAGAGAGTACTCCAACTCAACAGTCGCCTCAATTCAATTACCTCACCGCTGAACTCATCAACAAGTCGCCCTAAGAGAAAAGCTCCCATTGAAGAGAAGACCAACCACTGTTAGATGGATGCCTTCTACTCAAAAGTCATCCATGACTGACCATTGATGATGATGTGAACAGACTGCATTTTGTTAACTTTTTGAAAATGTGTAAATTTGCCTGCTATTGATTTATTAACTTAGGCAGATAATTTTTTTTGTAAATTTGCCTATGATTGCTATTGCTACCGTTGATAAACTTAGGCATATAGTCATTGAAATTTTTGGAAATTTCCCTACAATTTACATCTGTTCACTTGTGTTGAATTGTAGGAAAATTTGACAATATTTTGCCCCAATTCCTTTTGTAAATAGTTTGGCATTTTGGCCTTAATATATGAGAAATACATATGTGTTTTTCCAGCTATTATCTCTTATCCATACTATTTTTGTCATCTTCTGCATTTTGAGCATTAAGAAATACATATGTGGTTTTGAACTTGTAACATTGTGTTTCTCATTCTTCCTTGTTTGTTTGCTCATAAAACTGAGGGAAAATGGGTATTGCAAGGTGTTATATTGCTATTCTGACTTTTAGTTACGAAAAATACATGCTCAACTAAGTTAAAAAGCGTTTTTGTAAGCAGACAATAGGATCTTTATCCAATGAATCTTTTTCTCCATCTGTTATCTTCTAACTGTTGTAAGCAAGAAAAACACAACAATATACCAGCAGCCATGTATACTAGCAGCCATGTATAACATATGTTAAGCAACAATATACAATTTGTAATCAACAAAAATATTCCATTTCAATTTTCAAGTGTTTGTAAACAACAATATGAGCTAGTCAGCCATGTATACTAGCAGCCATGTTTAACATATGTTAAGCAACAATATACCAGCAGCCAGCAGCCATGTATACCAACATAACCAACAATATACCAGCAACAAAATTACAAAACATAAGCTGGTTTTCAATGCTAACAACAATAACAAAAGCTGATTTTTAAGGTTTAAAAAATAACAGCATAGTTACAAATACAATAACCAAAACCAGTTCTTCTCTCCCTCCTCCTTGCATCCTCCAATGTCTTTACTTTTTTCAAAAGACCCAACAACACAATTCGTGAACGGGGCGTCAATGGCGGATCAAACCAACTAAAAAATTGACATGGTTTTCGAAATCCAGAGCCAAATTTTTTACACCCAAAAAACCTCCTACCTGGGTTATCATTGGACCAAGATGTGTTCAACTTCACTGGGTTTCTACAATAGCACACCGGAATCACTTCAGGCATCTCTATTTTTCCTATTCTCCTTCTTCTTCTTCTTCTCTTCTCTTCTTCTTCTTCTTCTTTTTTTTTCTCTAACCCTAAAATGTTACTGCTACAATTGTTAAACTGTGAGTAATCGGCCAGCTAGATTTAAGGTTAACAGCAAGGACGCCGTCACATACCACTTCACTTTGCCGTGACGTCTGTGATGGAAAATAGCAAAAAAGACTATTTTGTTACTTTTTAAAAGTTAAAGTGATTGAAATAAAATCTATGTAACTATTTTGTCAACTAGATCCAAAGTTGGGTGATTGTTAATATAATTTAAGGTTAAATTAATAACTTTTAGAACACAATGACTAAATCTTCTATTTTAACTTTAATCCTCTTTTTCCTACTTTTCTTCTCATTTCCTTCGAAAGCCACGTTCTTTCACCCACCTCTCGGTCTCTCATTTCTCATTTCCAAGTTCCAACTACCTTTAGGTCTTCTTCCTCCGTTCGATGTCAGACCACAACCCTAAAGAACCCAACATCAACTCCCTCAGCCTCGATCTCACCCAACTCATCTTCTCTTCCCTTCCTCTCCCTTCCCTCCTCCGTGCTTCCGCTGTTTGCAAGCTCTGGAATTCTCTTATTTCCTCCCCTTCGTTTACTTCCCCTTGCCTTTCCTACCCTTGGTTCTTCCTCTTCGGTCTCCACAACACTTCTTCTCGGAACAACCAGTCTTTCGCCTTCGACCCTTTGTCGAACGCCTGGTTTCTTCTCCCTCGCCTTGATGACCCCTCTTCCTCCTCTGCTTTCCTCGGCTCCAATGGCTTCTTTTTCACCACCACTCCCAATTTCAGCTACACCCCAGTTCTCAAATCCGCCTGGCGTTTCACCTCGCCCTTGAAGTTCTCCAGGCTTAACCCTCTTTTGGGTGTCTTCTACGATGGTTCCTCCGGTGGGCTCGGTTTCAAGTTCATCGTCGTCGGTGGAGTCAGGTTCATTGGTGGCTTGGTTGATATCGAAGACAGGTTGGCTGTTGAAATATATGACCCGAATCGTGATTCTTGGGAGCTTTGCCCCGCTTTGCCGGCTGATTTCAGGTCCGGGAACTCAAGCCAATCTCTTTCATCAGCTTTGTTCAAGGGCAAATTCTACATCTTTGGGATCTACTCTTGCTTCGTATCTTCTTTTGATTTACGAAACCGCGTTTGGAGTGAGGTTCAAACTCTCAGGCCACCAGGGGTCATTTTTTCCTTTTTGATTCCGTGCAACGACATGCTTGTTTTGGCCGGGATGTGCAACGCGCCACGGGGACCGTCGTTTAATCTCTGGAAAATCGATGAAACTACATTGGAATTCAGCGAGATTTCGGTCATGCCGCAGATCTTGTTACACAGCTTGGTAGAAAGCGAGGAAGATGAAAATTTTGCAAGCTTGAAATGCGTTGGAATGGGGAATCTTATTTATGTATTCAATGAAGAGTATCACCAAAAGTACCCATCATGTCTTTGCGAAATCAGTGCTGAAAATGGGAAATGCAGTTGGAGGAGAGTGCCTCAGTTGCCATTACCTGTTAACAAATTTCATAAAGTCATTAGCTTTTGTTCCACCGTTTCTCTAACTCATTCTTTCCCCCAACAATAGGATGTTGGGGGTGGCACAAGCTATGTGTCACCTTGGTAAGTTTGAACCTTGAATTTCTTTTCCTCTGATCTTCCTTTTATGCTTGATGTATTGCATTTTATTTAAGCATTGGTATTTGATTAGAATTATCATGGTTTTGAATTTAACAGGTCGGTCTCTAGTGTGATTGAATTTATACTGATTGTGATCTCGATTGAATCTATCAGTTTTTGTAGTTTGTCATTGGTGGATGAATTGTATCCAGCTCTAGGATAAGCTGGATGTCTTGACTTCATTTGGAAGGTTGTGTTGCATCCTTGGGGCAATTTTTTGAGCACTAGATGCACAAAACCTGGGTTCTTGATCTTAAGTGCAAATAATGTCTAAAGAGTTCTTTTGGTGGGTTAAAACCTATAACTATCCTTTTTATCTGTCATTATTCAGTAATTCATTCTTCATCTTACAATTCATTCCTAATAGCACCGACATAATCGAACCTTTGTTTCACTAGCTATTCGCATCTCAGCCACTTGCTTTTTGCATATCTGGGTTTATAAGTTTTGGAACTTGTACACTGCTCTGTAATTCCTTTACTTCCGTTTTTGGTTGTCATGCACTTACTTAACATCACATCATCATATTCCATAGTTGTTTGTGTGTCACATACCAAGTCCTTTAGTGTGAAGATAGAATAGCAATGCTATTGATGCACTGTTAGTCATTTTAGTTATAAGAGGTGGTTTTGCATATTACCACGATGGTTGCAAATTAAGGTACCTATTGAACCTAGGCAATCTTGCATTTGATTAGTAGTGCTACAGCCAAGGATGCCTATGCTTGCTGATCAGTCAACTGTTCTACTTCAATAACTGACCTTCAGTTAACCAAAAGAGTAAAAGATAGTACTGAAATAAAGACACCAAGTATGTCGTCGATTACCAAATGCTTGCAATTTGTGCTGCATTATGCTGGTCTAATGCTTGATGTTACTGACATTACATTGCATCTTTCCGCAGCTTGCTCAAAGGCAAGTCCAACTACAGATTATCAAGAACCCCACAAATTGTGGTTGCAAAACAGAATCATGCTTTCAGGCTGAGATGAGCTTGAAGATGCCTGCTACTGTACAGTTCTTCATCTGCCAGCTCTTGCATCTAAATAGTCTTCTGAAAAACATTGTTAGCTTTTTATTTGCAGAGTCTCACAAGGAAATAAGGTCACAGTGTGTTTTGTGGATGCTTTAGTTTCTTCTTTCGATTGATAATCCCTCAAAATCGATCCTCTCATTCAGTTAACTATTATGTTGGTGAAAATGTATTGAAATTGTTGTTCTGAAATAGATTTGTGCTTCTTTTCTCTGTCAGAATTTGAAATGTGAGTTGTATGACTAATTTAATTTTTATGGAGTAAGGGTTCAGCTTAAATCTTTTCCTCTCAAGTAAAGGTTAGGATCATTGAATGGCCTGCATTATTTTTGCAGACGTTAATGAACAATAATCCTAACAGGCACAATCTATTTATAATTATTATTATTGAATTTTCTTGTTGACCAAATTTCTTTTAATGAAAAAAACATATAAATTATAAATAAATTTTTTAAAGAAATTAAAAATTATGGATAAATCTAAAATAAATTTAAATTAACTATTTATAAATATAAACAAATTCAACCTGATCATAAATTATATTAATGTGATACAAAATCCTACACAACCCAATTTAGTCATAGAAGAAAGAAAATTCTAAAACATTTTATTAAAATTTTGTTTTGGGTTACTTTACTCTTCATTTCTTGATTTCCAAGAAAATATATTCAAGCTAAAAAATAAAAGCAAAAGAAAGCTTGGGCCCAAAGGTTAGGGGCCACAAAGTATCAACCAATCTAAGCCGTTCGTGTAAGCAGCTCGCTTTCCTGTAGCGAGTGTAAAAAATAAAAGGTTATTCCCTGCAGAAACCCAGAGCAAACCCCAAGCCCCAATAAAAACCCGAGAAGGAGAAAATTAACTAAAGATTAAAGCAAGGCCACGGAAGAAGAAAAATGGGATTCGCTTAACAGCCAGCGTTTTGTTTCCTTCTGCTACTGGCTAGGGTTTAAATCAGGGGTTTTCCTTCTTCTTCTTCTTCTCACTGCTTCACCACTATTCCACCATCAACAACCAATGGATAGATACCAGAAAGTAGAGAAGCCAAAGCCTGAATCACCCATTAACGAGAATGAGATCCGAATCACTTCCCAAGGTGCTATTCGGAACTACATCAACTATGCTATTGCTCTTCTTCAGGTTCCCTCCCTCTTTATCTTCACCCTTTTTTTCCACTTACCTTCATTCTTCTTGTCATTTTTGTTTCTTGGCGTTTCCTGCTCGTGGGTTTCTCTTCTTGTTTTGAGTAGCTTTCTTCTATGGATTTATTTGCCTCCATACCTCTCTTTTTGGACTTGCTTTTTCTTTTTTGAGTTTTTGGTTTAGGATTTGACGTCGGTATCTTTAAGTGTTAGTTGCTTGATAGTTTTGGGTTTTCTTTTTCCTGATTTTGAGAAAAATGATTGCATTGCGTATCTTTGTTTATCAGAGTTGTTTGTGTTCAATCCCTGTACTATTCAATGGGTTCTATCCTGTTGTTATGAATAAAGCTATTTGATACAATTTTTAGCTAATAGCTGCTGTATTCTTGTGTGCTATTTTTAGCTAATATAAAATTTGGGGTTAAATTTTTTTAGCATTCTATTAGTCCATTACTATTGATGAGTTGGTATTAGTTGTCAGCATATACTTAGCTAAATATGGAAGAAATCAAATCTTAAACATCGAATTTTCTTTTTATGTGACTCTACAACCTTTTCTTTGAAGCTGGTTTCTATTGCTTTTTGCTTAATCTATTTTTATGTTGATTCACGCTGAATAATAGATTTTTTAGACTATTCTGCTGGTGGTGCACCTTTTTTTTTATATTCGTTGTTTGTATTCAAGTGTTTCGATGATGTGTTTTTAGGACAAGCATGTGAAGGAAATTGTCTTGAAAGCAATGGGACAGGCAATCAGTAAGACAGTAGCCATCGCCGAGATTTTAAAGGTTGTGATGTCCTTACTGATCATCCCTGCATTGTGTTTTGCCACTTTTCGTGAACTGAATTTCATTGTGGAACAGAAACGGATTCCTCGCTTGCATCAAGATACTTCCATTAGCTCGGTGAGCATAACTGATGTGTGGGAGCCTATAGAAGAGGGCCTTGTTCCGTAAGTCTCCTACTTTACTACCCCTATTTACGATGTGTCGAGTTTATACTTAATACATATGAGTATTTCTTATCTTGTTTGCAGTGTGGAGATGACTCGCCATGTCTCAATGATATCTATCACCTTGTCAACGAGAGAACTAAACAAAAACTCTGTTGGGTAGGCTAAATTGTCTTTTTTTTTTTTCAACAATGGGATGGTAAATTGATGAGATGTCTGTTGGTAGCCAATTGTATTACTTGTTCAGGGAAATGAAACCAGAGAAGCTTAGATTTTTAATATTATGCTTAGATGGGGTTTGATATAACACTAGATGCCAGTTCTTACATATTTTAATAGCCTGTGATACAGAATTATTTTTTATGTTGCTTGTTTGATTGAGACAAGTCTTTGCCGGTATGATTTGAATTGTGTGACTCCAGGTATCAAGCTCCACATTATGCTGAACAACCAAAGCCACAATATCATTATCAGCAGCAGCAACCGCCGAAACAAGCTTGCATCCCATATAATGCTGTTAATGAAGGTGTTTTCTTGAACTAGTAGTTCTGCAACTGTTTTCTAAGAACTTTGTTCATTTCAAGCTTAACTCATTTCCTGTACTTTAAATGTAGATTCATATGGCCGAGGTAGGGGTCGTGGTAGAGGCAGAGGGAGAGGGCGGAGTTGGGGCAGGGGTGGCTATGGAAATTATCAAGGTATAATATATGGATTTTGAGTAGTTTTATGATAATTATTGACATTTTTCTTTGAACTTTTACATTTGTGAAGCAAAAATTTGCGTTTTAGTTAGACCATACTTTATACTTCACTTATTTCTTATAGATAATGGTGGATATTCAAACTGGGGCAGAGGTGGTGGGCGAGGAAGAGGTTGGGGTTATCGTGGTAAGTATACTTTTTCATAGCTTATTGAAGGAGTGTTATTTTATCACTTTGAGAAGTTTTATATGCTAAAATAAAAACAGTTCATAGGTGAAGGTTCCTAGTCTTAAATTTGTGAACTTGGGTTTCCTTGCTCCTTCCTCATCTGTACTCATCAACCAACCCGTTGTCGATTTTCACTCCTTTCAATATAAATAATTTTACCTACAATATAAGGAATGTAGAACAAAGTTTTGAGAGCAGATCAAGCAAAAGAATGTCTAGTTTAGATGTTAGTTGTAATGTAGAATTCAAAGGAAATTCACAATGATAGTACCAATAATCTTTTAATTTGGAATGATGGCTTTTGCTTGTTATAACTTGGTTATGAGAGCATGGCAGTTGCACCTATCAAAGTAGCCAAAATTTTACTGAAATAAGTTGTAGATGCAGAATAGAATCATTGATGAATGAATCTCAAATTGCTGCTAAAAATTCATTTGGCTGTTTTATTGCGGCAGGTGCTGGTTATGAAAGAGGTAGAGGTGGTAGAGGCTTTAGCCGTGGCCGTGGAAGAATGGGTGGTGGTGGTCGCTCGAGGGGTGGTGGCTACTGAAGCATAATCAAAGACGGATAAAGTTTGTGTTTTTACCCCCTTTAGCTAGATGCTTGCTTGCCTTGGCCAGTGGGAAATTATGGAAGTAGTTCTGTTACTAATAGCGTGAGATTGTGGCTTGAAATCTCCAGCACTATTAAGCAGTGGTAATGTGTTTGTTTCTGCATTATATGGATGAGAGGGTAGGGGTAGTTTTGTTGGGTTTTTTTTCGCATTTAGCCAAGGGCAAGATGATGATGATGATGATGATGATGGGTTTATATGATTTGTGCTGTAATTGAAGTTACCCTTATGGTTTTGCCAAATCCCAAATACCCTATCATGTTTTTATATATATAATATGATTTCTTTATTCCTTGGACGTATATATTTGTCTCTCATTCTCTCTTTTGCCCATCTAGGAGTAATTCAAGGACATTCCCATTAAGGCTATCGAACCAATCGAAGGGTAAGCATAGCTACTACCTGTAGCAACTTTACCATGAAACTTGTGCTTAAAGCTGCATGGACCGTTATACGTGGAATTTTATATTTTTCCTAATTTGGTTTAACAGAGCCATTAATATAATATTACTACATTTAGCCGATAATTTGATATATCTACTATCTTACATGCCATATTACATTTGGTAGAAAAGAACTTATTTAATAACATGATGTAATTAGAAAGAAAAGTAAAATTTTATAAAATAAAATAAAATTTCTTCAAAATATATATATTTTTGCTTGTCTATTCCTCTTAAAAATATGAAAGAAACATAGATAAAGAGAAAAAAAATAAAAGCAAACATATAATACCTTAATGGAACCATAATATGAAAGCTCAACTATACATAAGGCAGCTGAGTCCTTTATTAATTAGCAGCTTTACTTTGCATATTAACCCAACAATTAGAGTCTTAAACTGGATATATATCCTTTAAACTTTTAAATATATGACTAATTTTGATGATTCAATTAATGGAGACCAAAAGTACAGAGTGGTTGTGTATGAAAAAAAAAGAAATAATTAAGCCATATACTGGAGCGCTATATGAAATAACTGATGGTAGATGGTTACATAAAAACATATATTCTTTTATTGGGAGTTGACCAATGCATTTTGGATGATTTGAATATGATGCTTACTGCTCGATATATGGTAGAGGAAATCCATGTCGCTTTAAAAAGTATAGGACCAACAAAAGCCTTGGGGTTGATAGTTCTCCGGCCTTATTTTTTTAGAAATGTTGATATATTGTGGGAGAGGATGTAACCTCATTCTGCTTTGAGAGTCTTGAATGAAGGACTGCAGTTGGATCATATTAACACCACAAATATAGTAATTCATATTAACACCACAAATATAGTAATCATCCCCAAAGTGTTGCATCCAAAAAACATGGTAAACTTCAGACCTATAAGTCTTTGTAGTGTTGTATATAAAATGATAGCTAATGCAATAGCAAACCGTTTTCAGAAGGTGTTGGAGCTGTGTATTAATAAAGCCGAAAGTGTTTTTGTACCAGGCCGTTTGATTTCTGACAACGTGTTACTTGCTTATGAAATATTGCATATAATTTGTCAGAAAAGAAAAGGGAGCAAGGGTTTTATGGCATTAAAATTAGATATGAGTAATGCCTAAGATCAAGTGGAATGGGGCTCTATAAGGGCAAAGATGGAACGTATGGGTTTTGATGTAAGGTGAGTGGACCTTATCATGAAATGTGTCTCCAAAGTGTCATATTCAGTGAGCAATAAAGGAAAAATGGGTGAGTTTTTTCAGCCTTTTAGGGGCTTAGACAAGGAGACCCATTAAGCCCTTTCTTATTTTGATTTGCAATAAGGGTCTTTCTACCCTTATGCACATGGCTTTGCAAGAGGGTTTGATTAAAGAGGCAACTCAAATTTTGCATTTACTTTTTGTCAATGATGATGTCCTTTTCGATGAAGCAAATGAGAGAGTATTTCAGGTTTTGAAGGGTATTTTGAAGGAATATAAATCATGTTCAGACCAATGTGTGAATTAAGACAAATCAACAATTTTTTATAGCTCAAATACCCCAAAAGAAATTTGAGCGTTGATTTCGAAAAGGTTGGGAGTTTAGTATTCAAATGATCCTGAGAGGTACCTGGGCTCACCTAACATGTTGGAGAGACGGGAGAAAGTAGCATTTCAGCTTTTGAAAGATAGGTTCAAGAAAAAGATCGATGGATGGACTTTGAGGTTCCTGTCTCAAGGGGGTAAAGAAATTTTGTAACACCCCCAAACCCGGCCCATGCGTTTTGACCAGATCTGGTATGCTACGAGTTGTACATTGAAAACTTTTGCTTTGTTCGTTATGGAAATCGTAAGTCAATTGGACATTATTTGGATAAATAAGTGACATTTTAAAATTTAAAATCCTTGTATTACTATTATTAAGTATAAATAAACCTTATCATAAATTCATAAGTTGCATAACATTGAAAACTTCTTAGTTGAATAAAACTAGGGCCTTATTACATAAATATTCCTAAATAAAATAAAATAAAATTAAAGAAATCCAAAAATAATTTGTAGAAATAAAACTTGATGGCCCTCGAGTCCGTCTCACTCCCATGTCCACGATCTCTGCTCATCCGGAAGAGTAGAGAAAGGAAAGCGTGAGTCACCAAGACTCGGTGTATAAATCTCAAAACACACAACGACCCGAGCCCATTAAACACATTATGGGCCCCGGCCCATACATGAAGGTAACAATCATAATCACATGGTAAGCGATAAATAATGAATAACCCAACCCATCCTAGGTTTCCATCCTCTACACACCAACCCGTACCAACCATCACACCTTGGGGATTTCTACAATCAACCCTCCATCCGCTACACACCAAAACAACAATCCTGACCGCCTATTCCTATTAATTAGGAATCATTGAATATGGCATAGCCACCGATCACTATGTGACCTAACATTTGTATATGTGGGATTTCCACCACCGATCACCAAGTGACCTATCATGCACTTCCCTTTCAATATCATATTCCCACCCCATGCATACACATAAAGAAAACATCATGCAGTCATATATATTTTTCGATACACATAGGAGTTCTATGTTTACGTACACAGCATCCTTGCCTAACCCTTTTTAGGTTCCATTCATTGTCTATCTGACCTCATTCAACTTTTAAGCCCATAACATATATATAGTCATACATACAGGTTTATTAGTGTGTTAGAGATCTACACACCGATTCACCGATAAGACAATGCTTTCTATGTCGACGCTATCCTTAGTCGACACTCATCGCTATCTGCCTAAGGTGTTGTTCGAAGCGGGTCCACAACCAAGTGGCCAATCTCGAATGGCGAATCTTGCTCTTTTCTTAAATTTATGTATTTTCTCCTTTGCTCGATCCATATTTAATTCCATCACAAGTCCTTATCGAACTACTATCACAATATTTAATCGTTAATTCTCATTATAATCTTAAGATCTTGCATATAATGATCAAATCTAATAGAAATCTAGGAAATCTTCTTACCTTAAAAATCTCAAAAGTGGAGACTAGCTATTTTCGACTTTTAGATCTAATTGACCAAGCTTCCTTCAAATCCGAATTGCAGCCATCATAAAACCATTAAACTATTACCTTTCACTTTTGCCTTTAAAAAATCGGGAATAGATCATGAGAACTAATCAAAATCGACACTTACCTTAGCATAGGAGATTAATTAGCACTAGAAAGAGGATTCGACAATGCCAATGGAAGATTTAAATGCTTAAGTATAGAACTAATTCTCAAATAAGATGAATAAAAGAGAAGACTATGGATGCTTGACTTTTTAGAGAAATCGGCACAAGGAGGAAAAAGTGGAGAAGAGTTTGACTTTTGAAGAAATTTGAGAGAAATTTGAGAAATTGGAGAGGAGAAGCTAGGAAAATTCGGCACAATGAGAGAGGAATTTAGAGTTTTAGTGTCGAAAACAAGGAGCTAGCCCTCCTTATTTATAGATATTTCGCACCTCTTGCTAAAAACCGCAAACGCCTTAAATTCAAGCTAAAGAGAGGGAAATTGACACCCTCTTTGCCATGCAAGAGCAATTTTACACTCCTCTAGGTAGTGGATTTTCGGCCAACACTTCCTTAAAGGTAAGCTACTAACTTTTCTCCTTTTATCTATGATATTATCACTTATAAAATCCATATAATTTCTCCTATTTTTGAGCCTTGTAGCCGTCCACCTCTATTAACCCTAATGCCAAAATTTAACTTACTTAAATTTAAAAATTTGGGCCTTATTAAACTTAATATTTTGGCCCCTAATTCTTTGTATGTGGCGTCATCCTATTTTCATTCAAAGTGCCGAAATTGGCCTAAAAACATGGGCTCCTTGCGACCCAAAACTTGTTCCTTTTTACTTGTTAATGACGCCACCTTAAAATAATTCAATCAAGGCCTTTGCCTAATCCTAAGCCCAATTTTGAACCCCTATCACTTAAATTAACAAATGAAACATATTCCCACACTAAATGCATAGGCCCATAAATTTAGGATGTTACAAATTTTTATAAAGTTGGTATTGCAAACCAATCCAACTTACTCGATGGCATGTTTCTTACTACTCAAAACTTTATGTAGGAAATTAAATAGTATCATGGAACGGTTCTAGTGGCAAAAGGGATAGAAAAAAAGAATATATTGGTGTGAATGGTCTCGACTATGTTAGTTGAAAGAGGATGGAGGTATGGGTTTTCACAGCTTTGAGAAATTCAATATTGCCCTATTGGCAAAACAGGGATGGTGGTTGATAAATCGTCTTGATTCTTTATTAACTTGCATGTTAAAAGCAAAATATTTTCCTGATTCTGATTTTTTAAATGCATGTTTAGAGAACCAACCATCCTATTCGTGGAAGAGTATATGGGTAGCAAGAGGTCTTTTGTAAGATGCTTTTGGATGGAAGGTTGGTTCTGGGGACAATATTTTAATTTTCAAGCATGATTGGATTCCAGCTTCAGTTGAATATCGATTATGTAATAACATGCAAAGTAATGATGTGTCTTTTGTTGCAGATTTGATTGATAAAACTAACAGAGAATGAAAAAGGAAGTAATTTTCAATACCTTCTTGGCAAGAGATGCGGGCAGGATATTACAGATTCTCTTGGAAAAGGAGCGTCATGACGACCTAGTGGTGTGGCAAGGTGAATCATCGAGTGAATTCTTCGTCCGCAGTGCTTATAAACTATTACAAGTAAGCAACTTTGGCCCTAATTTTAATGCATTACAAACCGCTACTAAAGCTTTCTATAAGAAGCTGTGGAACTTACAGCTTCCAACTAAAGTGAAAAATTACAATCTAGAAAATTACAAGAAATTTTATTCTTATTTTCCCAAATTTGAGACAAAGAAGATTGGTGGTGAATATAGGATGTCCTTGGTGTGGGGGAAAAATGGATTCTATGGACCATGTCTTTAGAAAGTGTCTTACATTAACAGAAGTCTAGACTTGTTTCGGAGTAATCTAGGTTTTGAATAGGCCAGATTTGGAGCACTTGGATTGACCTACCCGAGTTTTTGCGGAGAGCTCTCAACATCAGAGTCGAATGTTTAGATGTGCTCTGTGGACTCTTTGGTCTGAAAGAAATAAAATAATACATGAGAGAAAGCAAAAGTCTAGAAAGGATATCTCAGATACTATTGGCTAGTATTTGAGGGAACTAGATGATACGGAGGTTAAGAAGTATATTAGGAGTAGAACGAAAGCCAAATGGAGACCCCCAACTGGATCGATTGTTAAAATCAATTTTGATGGTGCCTTTAAGAAAGAGAGCTTTAGATCATGCTCTGGCATAGTAGCAAGAAATGCCCACGGTGAGGTTCTGATTTCACGAGCAGTTTTTCACCTGAATGTCGGCTCGCCTTTTACTACAGAAGCCATTGCATGCTTATAGACAGTGAAAACACGTACAGAAATGGGGTGGTCAGAGGTAAAAATAGAAGGTGATGCATTAAGTATCATTAAGAAATGTCAATCAGATCAAATAGACAGATTAGAGATCGGGGTTCATATCAGAGATATTCATCAGATTTCACAACAGTTTGGATGGATTCGATTCAAACACACAAACAATGTAGCAAATCTGTTGAGAAGGATAACAGTTAGCTGGGTAGTTACAGATTAGTTTTATGGAAGTTAGTTTGTTCGATAGTAGAGTATATAAATATATGAATGTACACTCAATACTAAGTGTGTATGAATGAAATCTTTATCATTTCAACATGGTATCCAAGCCACGAAATTTACTATTTCTTGGTGGTCTATCATCGTTGTTCATTATCGCTGTTCATGGTCACTGATGGTCCTTAATTCGTTCATAATTCTGCAGAGTTGAACAACTTTCAGGTGTTTTTTTGTGCTTACCATTATGCTACTTGTTTTTGGGTCTTTAAAGTTTAGCCCATTTATAGTTGAATATTTTGGCCCAAATTTCGATTGTTGGACGTGCTCTAGTAGTCATTCTAGGGCACTTGTGTTTTCTCCTGGTTTGTTCGTCATTTCTCATAGATTCTAACATTGGGGATTTTGCATCATGAGCACTGAATCCATTATTGATTTTAGTCATCCGCTTTATCTACACCCTTCGATACCCCAGGTACTCTGCTCATATTTCATCAGTTGATTGGTGTTGAAAATTACAATGTTTGGAGCCGAACCATAAAGATTGCGTTGCTGGCTAAAAATAAATTAGGATTGGTTTATGGTTCTTGTTCTAAAGCATCGTTTCCAGAAGAACTAGGATATCAATGGAAGTGATGTAATGCCATCGTTTTATCTTGGATACTAAACACAATCAGTAAAAAGATCTCAGCAGGAATTGTCTTTGCGTCTAGTGCAGCAATGGTATGTGATGATCTTATTGAACGATTCCATAAAATTGATGGTTCGAGGATTTTTTTCTTGCATCAAGAAATTGCATCGTAGGTTCAAGGTACGACTTTTATTTCTGCATATTTCACTAAGTTGCGATTACTCTAGGATGAGTATGATGCGCTTGTGCCTTCTTTTTCGTGTGGATGCGTTCAATCCAGGAAAAATATTGCACATGTTTCACAACAACATCTGTTTCAATTTATTATGGGGTTAAATAACACTTATAATGTGGTGCATAGTCAGATTTTATTGATGAATCCTTTACCATCAGTCAATCATGCTTAGTCAATGCTTATGCAAGAAGAATCACAGAGACAACATACCTCTAGCAATATCAGGATTGATTCGGTTTCTTTTTCTTCGGTTCAGATGATGAAGCGTTTTATTGGGACTTGTGATCATTGCAAGGTTAAGGGGCATAAACAAGAGAATTGCTATAGGATAATTAGTTATCCTGTCGATTTTATGTTCACCAAGAAAAAGACAGCTGATGGCTCCAAATCTGCCATAAATAATGCTTCTACTACTGCTTCTGCCCATGACAGTGAAGTGGCTGATCTTGTTAGTTCTCATCTGCAGGCACCAGTTTTTACACAGGAATAGTATCATCAAATTCTTAGTCTGTTGAACAAGGCACCTACAGTTAAGGCTGCTACCAGTATAGCAGGTATGATTGACATTGGTCGCAAGTGGATTATAGATACTGGCGCTACTGACCATATACTGTCTGATCTTCAATTTTTAGAATCTCTTGTTACATGTGCTTTGGGTTCACCTCATGTTCGACTCCCTAATGGCTCTTCCATTTTAGTTACTCATATTGGCTCTTGTACAGTTTTACTCGATCTTCAGCTTACTAAAGTTCTTTATGTCCCAAATTTTCATTATAATCTTCTTTCCATTTCAAAACTTACTACTGATCTCAATTGTATTTTTTTTACCCCTAATTTTGCCTTATACAGGATCACTCCAGTGGAAAAATGAGGGGGATTGGTAAAGCACGAGATGGTCTTTACATCCTGGATCAGTCTCGACAGACTAGTGTGGATTTGCATCATTCCGTTGCAACTGTTGCTTCTATTGACTCTTCTTTTCTTTGACATACTCGACTTGGCCATGCTTTGGTTTCAAGACTCAATAAGGTCCCTAACCTTCCCTGTATAGTCTCCACTAATGATAGCATACATAAATGTCCTATCTGTCCTCTTGCTAAACAGACTAGGCTTCTATTTTCTGTTCATGTGTCTCGTGTTAATAGAGCTTTTTCCCTTATTCATATCAATTTATAGGGAC
Organism: Gossypium rotundifolium; assembly: GCA_025506655.1. Taxonomy (NCBI): domain Eukaryota; kingdom Viridiplantae; phylum Streptophyta; class Magnoliopsida; order Malvales; family Malvaceae; genus Gossypium; species Gossypium rotundifolium. Next base: position 162,667,419 of record CP106732.1, on the reverse strand, counting down.
CATATCGAGTTTCCACTCATAGTAGTCATAGGTTTTTTTTAACAATTGTTGATGATTTTACAAGGATGACATGGGAGTATTTGTTACGACATAAGAATGATGAGCTTATATGTCTCAAACAATTTTTTGCCTTGGTAAAGATTCAATTTTACTCTAGCATTAAAATTGTCCGTAGTGATAATGGGTATGAATTCTTCAATAGTGAATGCAAAGATTATTTTAGCATGTTGGCATTATTCATCAAAGCTCATGTGTTTACACTCCTCAGCAAAATGGAGTTGCTGAACGAAAACATCTCCATCTGCTCGAAGTTACTAGATCACTAAAATTTCAATCTCACATGCCTAGTAAATTTTGGGGTGAATTTGTGTTAACTGCTTGTTTTTTGATAAATCGTCTCCTTACTCCTCTCTTAAATTGGAAATGTCCCTTTGAACTCTTATATAATACACTTCCAGATTTTTCTCATCTAAAGGTATTGGTTGTCTTGCTTATGCTACTACACCTAACTATCGTGATAAATTCTCTCCTAAAGCCATTACATCTGTGTTTATGGGTTATTCCCTTGTACAAAAGGGTTACTTATTGTTCAATCTTGAAACCAAATCCTTTTTTGTTAACCGCGATGTCGTTTTTCATGAAACAATTTTTCCTTTTGCTTTTCCCACCAAGCATTTTTTGTCTTTTCCCATTATTGATAACTCTATTTTTCTTCATATCGAACCATTGCCTTCCATTCATATTCCTCTATCGTCCCCTGTTTTACCCGTACCCTACCTTGTTTTCCTCATCCATTACCCTCTATACTAGCTGTTCTCCCTTTGCGCCGCACCACATGGTCTGTCAAGCCACCAGCTTGGATGAAGGACTACGTCTGTTCCAACCACTCTTCCGCTTCTTGTGCCACCGTTTGTTTTCCATTTCTCAAGTTTATTCTTCCTTACATTTTCCTATTCAAACTCAGTTATTTGCAGCTCATATTTCTTCTTTGACTGAACCCCACACCTATGCTGAGGTCATATCAAATTTGAGGTGGGTCGAGGCTATGCAACAAGAGATTAAGGCTTTGGAGGCCAATGGTATGTAAGAGATTGTTCCTTTACCTGTTGTATAATTCCTATTAATTTCAAGTGGGTTTATAAAATCAAGTTTAAGTCTGATGGTTCGGTGGAACATTTTAAGGCCCGATTGGTTGGGAAAGGGTATAATCAATAGGTTGGTATTGATTTTCAGGAGACATTTTCCCCTGTGGTTAAACACGTTACTGTTCGGACCGTTATTAGCCTGGCAGCCATTCATAATTAGCCTCTCTTTCAAATGGATGTGTACAATGCATTTTTATAAGGCGACTTGTGTGAGGAAGTCTATATGACACTTCCGGATGGTTTTCACAGCCAGGGGGAGTCTCGGGTATGTCATCTGCGTAAGTCACTATATGGTCTGAAACAAGCCTCTCGACAGTGGAATTTAAAGCTTACTGAGGCTTTAATGTAAAGAGGTTACGTGCAAAGCAAACATAATTATTATTCCTTGTTTACAAAGAGGAATGGGGGTAACATAATCATCTTACTCATTTATGTTGATGATCTGTTAATTACAAGGAGTAGTATTACTATGATAAATAAACTGAAAGATTTTGAACCAAAGTTTTAAGATGAAAGACTTAGGTGTGTTAAAGTATTTCCTTAGCATAGAGGTGATGCAATCGAGAGAAGGAATTGTGTTAAACCAATGAAAATATGCTTTGGAATTGTTAGCTGATCTGGGATTAGGGAGGCAAAAACAATATTTACACCTCTAGAATAGAACCAAAAACTTACTTCAGTTGAATACGATGAATCAGTAGGAAAGAATGTTAATGGGGATGAGTTAGTTGAGGATATTGCAATATATCAACGACTCTTGGGAGATTGCTATATCTAACCAATACGCGACCGGACATTATGTTTGCAGTTCAACACCTAAGTCAGTTCATGCACAAAAAAAAAAAATCACATTTGCGAGGCTGCTTTTCGAGTGGTACGCTACATAAGGAAAAATCCTGGCCAAGGAATTCTATTATCTTCAGCTAGCAAACCGCAGCTCATTATTTTTTGTGATTCTGATTGGGCTTCATGTCCCATGTCTAGGTGGTCAATTACTGGTTTCTGCGTTAAGCTTGGGGAGTCTCTTGTTTCATGGAAGAAGAAAAATCAAATCACTGTTTCTCAATCGTCAGCAGAAGCAGAGTATAGAAGTATGGCAACGGCAGTAGCAGAGGTTGTTTGGTTGAACGGTTTAGTAAAAGAAATCATCCTTAGTCAACTTGACAAGTCTATACTTTTTTCAGCTAGCAAGGCAGCTCTACAGATTGCAGCCAATCCTATTTTTCATAAATGAACTAAGCATATAGAAATTGAATGTCATTTTGTACGAGATAAAGTCAGAGAAGGAATGATTCAGATGCAACATGTTGGACCAGCTGAGCAACTTGCTGACTTGATGACAAAAGCTTTAGGAATTAAACAGCATGAGTATTTAGTATCCAAGTTGAGTGTCAAAGACATATATCAACCCTCAACTTGAGGGGGAGTGTTGAGAAGGATAACAGTTAGCTGGGTAGTTACAGATTAGTTTTATGAAAGTTAGTTTGTTAGATAGTAAAGTATATAAATATATGAATGTACACTCAATACTAAATATGTATGAATGAATTCTTTATCATTTCAACAAAATCAACTAGCCCATGTTTTAGCTAATGTGAGTATAGAAAGAGAGGAACCAACTTACGTTTATGGAAGAGTCCTCTGCTTCACCGTGCGGAGAATGGAGGCGGAGAGTCAGCGTGAACCAGATTGAAATGGAGTGTGTAGGGAATTAAGGCTCCCTTTGAATGCCTGTTTGGCTCCAGAGAGGTGAGTTTTTTTTTCTTGGATTTTGTGCAACCTCATCGGTCACCCCTTTGGATGATATTGAGTTTGCCAGGGAAAAACATTTTAACCACACTGAGATGCTGAAAAGAGGCTGGGGGTTTCAGCAGCAATTGAACCCAATGAGATAGTAGGTATTTTTAAGAGACAAAAATGACACTCCCAGAGTCTACACATGATGCTGGGTTTTTTTGCAGAGAATGAAAAATAGAGTAAAGCAAAGGCAAGAATGGTAAATGAGAAGGAAAAAAAGGGGTAAATGAGGAAAGAAAATAAATGGGCTGCATAAAAAAGAGAAAAAGAGAGTTAATGCTAAAAAAAAGTTAAATGCTGAAAAAGTTAAGGTTGAAAAAAAAGTTAATGACGAAAAAATTTAATGTTGTGTAAAAAAGAAAGAAAATAATTAATCTGTGAAAAAAATTAGTTAATGTATTGTTTTATATAATTATAAATTTATAATGAGGTAAGAAAGTAAAAATAAATTATAGTAATATAAAAATAGTTAAAGTAAATATAATAAAAATATGTGAGACCCATATAAATTAGATTTAAAATAATTAAAAATTATTAGAATTTCATTAACCATATTCATAATATTAAAATAATTATCTATTAAATATTTATTTCCATTTTATAAAGTAAAAATCTTATTCCAAATTCATAATTTTGAAATTTTACACTATTTAATTGTAATTAAAATTATATAAATGTGTTTTCAAAAATATATAAATGTCATAAAAATATGTTTTAAATTTAAAATTATATAAAATGTATTTTTCAATTTACTATTTAAAGCTAGATTTATGAAATGTTTAAAGCTAGATTTTTCAATTTAATGTATTTTAAAGATACATTTTAATAATTTATTAAAAGAATTTATAAATTTACATATTTTAATGATTTTATATAAGTACAATAATTTAAAATTTCTATTATATATTAATTCTAATCTGATATTTTTAATAGTTATTTTTTATTTTTATCTCACCGCTACAATTGTGTTTAAATTCAAACACACATTCTATCGCTGTTTTAATCTCACTGCTATAGTGTTTAATCTCATCGCTGCAATAATTAATCTCACCACTATCGCTATTTTTAACTTTACCGAAAATAAATACACTACCCATTTAAACTAAGCGCAAAAAATATCATATTGGAAATGGGGTTTGGTTCCTTGGAAGCCAAAACCCTCTACTTTTTGAAAAGTGTTGATTTGAAAGCACGATTTTTGCATTAAGGCCCCGTTCGTTGCTCCATTTGGGATGGACTTTTTGGGCCAAAAGCACTTTTCAGCAAAAAGGACTAAAGAACAAGGGCTAGTGGAGAAAAATTTTCAACTTTTCAGAAGTCCTTTTTCACAGATGAAAACGCCAAAATTTTTAGCTTTTTCCATAGCAGAAGGACTTTTACCTGGTGTTTTACTTTTTTATCCTTGTTTTATTTATTCTTCCCAAAGAGCGTTCTATGTCCTCTTTTTTCCCCTTTTCTTTCTCTCGATTTTTTCTCTGTTCCTCTGGTGAGTTTTCGCTATCTTCGATCTCGGTGATTTTCTTTGTCTAATTATCCTTGCCTTTCTTCCGATTTTTCTTTTCTTTGTCCGATTTTTCTTGATCCTTGAGACTGGAAACCCAAGTGAAGCTACCGCCTTTTTCTCTTTTCCTCTTCCACGACTCCCATTTTCTAATCCTCGACAAGGAATTTTAGAGTTGAGGCATGGAATTTGTTTTCCAATTATTTTATTCTCTAATTTTTCTTCTATACATTTTAGATGACAAGTATGCGTTCTCATTTATTGATTTTTTTTGCAGTGAAACATCGGTACTCTCGCTACACCGGTATTCACATAACCCAGTGCAACATGACCATTTCCTCTTGTAAAAAGGTAGTATGGAAGGAACTTGGTTAAGTTACTCATGGTGCATGCACAAAAATTGTTCTTTTCTGCTTAAATTGATGTTTGGATCATAATAATCTTTTCTTTTTTTGGTATCAATTTGTGGTTGTGGGGATTTTAATGCATGGAAAGTAACTAAAAGTATTGAGAATTCATCAAAACCGGATCTGAGTATTGTAGATTGAGATAGACTTATGTTTTAGAGATTTTGTTACTTTGAGTCTTAACCCATGGAAAGATGACAACATTGTTGTGTCTAAAAAAGCTCCATTTTACCAAATCGGAAATATATTGCGATGGTTTACTTGTACATATGGGTTATATCATGGCAGGCTTCCAAGCAAATGGGTTATGCAGAAAGTTGGTTAGCTTATGAGTTGAGTGATACAAGAGTTGGTGATTTGCTGATACATATTTGACCTTTTTGATATTCAATTTAAATTAACATGGTCCATTTCAAGAATTCAATGATATATTTTTTAAGATTTTTCAGTTTAAATTAATATATTTTTAAGATTCTATGCTTCTATTTTTCTTTATTTCAAGCCATATATTTTCTTTCAATTTACACAATGAGTACGATATTCCATGTTTGATGAGTACTGCATTTTAATGTTAGTTTTACTCTTCATTTTAGCATTTAGGCATTTCATTTATGTTATGTAAAAATCACTGTGAAATAGATTATTTGGTATGGTTCAAACTGCATTATTTTGATTACCTATATAGTACAAATTCACTAACTTTTAAGGTATTTAGTGTCTCGATTAAAGGAGTCTTTAATCTGATGGTGAATCGCCATAAGAGACCTTAGTTACAAACTTGCAAGTAATTTTTGTGCCCTTTACTATCTTCGTGAAATGGTTGCTTGGAACTTTTCTTTTTTCGTTAGATGATTGCAATGATGTTGTTGTTGTCAATGTTAAGATGCATGCATGCTCTATATACGATTAAAGAAAACATGTATATTCTTTTTGAGTTTACTTGAGTTTGTGGTTTGTATCTTTAGGCTTAGATTATTTTCTAAGGAATGTTAATTTTCTTTCTAATTTACACCTTCTTTGGCCATGAACGGTCTTTTTATAAATAAAAGAAATTTCTTTTATTTTTGTCCGTAATTTCTTTTCTTTTTAGGCATCCAAAGTTTGTTGTTGGCAATCATTTTGAAATTAAATAAAGTTAGAATTTTATGAAAAAAGTTGGAATTTTCTGTTCTTTAAAATGAAACATTTGCTTCTTTACAAAAAGCCACCTTGTTTCTTTAATCATATTTTTTATTTTTCAATAATTAATCAAACAAAAAGGGTTAAAGACAGCTCAACAAAAAAAAAGAATATACAGATTCACATGTTATTAATAGTCAGGGAATGCAGATTCCCTTTTACCCCACTTTTTTATTTTTCTTTAAAACAAAAGTTTCTTTTATTTAAAGTGTTTTTGTTAAATAAAAATGTACTATAATATTGCAATTAGTTTTTATTTTAAATTTTTGTCAAATATTCATTTAACACGAATTTGAATCACTTAATTTTAATATTATATAAAAAATACATTTACAACAATTATAACACAAAATTAAATCAATATAAAACATATCAAAATACTTTTATAATTGTTTTAATGACCGCAACACCATGCCCTAATTTTATAAATCCATGTTGGATTGTGTCTACCATTGTATGAACACAATCCGTTCCCATTTAGTGTGTGTCACTAACACTAATATGCATGCATGCTCTATATATTAGTAACTTTTCAACTAGTCAAGCAACGACCCATGCTTACATTAATTATTTATGCTTACATTAATTACACATGCTTACATAATCATAATACATAATCATAATTCATTATGTGACATTTGATTTTCTTGATTATGTGGTTGAAACGAATCTGTTTGTATACACAATAGATGAGTATTTCGGCGATTGAAGTTAGTAGTGAAAAAGTGAAAGCAATGTGGGATAAGATATTGACAGAAATATTTTGTGATATTTGTATTAAAGAGATATTGAAAGGCAATAGGCCTGGTACTCATTTCACAAAAGATGGATGGTTGAAAATAATGACAAACTTTGAGAAAGAAACGGGTAAGGGTTTTTCACAAAGACAACTTAAAAATAGGTGGGAACCCTAAAAAAAGAATGGAAAGCTCGGAAAAAACTTAAAGGCGAAGATCCTGGTCTAGGGTGGGATCCTATAAAAAGAACTGTTGATGCATCGGATGATTGGTGGGAGAGTAGGCTAAAGGTACATTAATAATTTTGAATTTTCTTTTCTTTTCAATGAGGTTATTGATAATTACTGTTATTAAACTATCATTTTATTTGTAGGTTGTGCCTGAAGCTCAAAAATTTAAAACATCGGCCATTGATTCTGAATTCGAAGGGAAGTTGGACCAAATGTTCATGGGGATAGTTGCAACTGGTAATAAAGCATGGGCACCTTCTTCTGGTACACTCCGTACTGATTTTTTTGAGGATGTTAACAATGAAATACCTAAAGAGAATGAAGATGAGAATGTGAGAAATGATGTTCGCATTTTAAATGATGTTCACATTTTAAATGATGTTCACATTTCAAATGATGTTCAAATTGATGGAAACGGGCAAAAAAGAAAAAATCTTGAGATATCAAGTTCACATTTTAAACCTGGAAGAAAGAAATCCTCAAAGCAAATTGAGGGCTGCAAGATTGTCCAATCAAATAGAAAAATTATGCAATGCAGCTGACAATATGAGTCAAGCCACAGCTAGTTTGACTCTGTTATGGATCCATATGGTATTCCGAAGCGGTCAAAATGCTCGACAGCATGTCGGAAGAAGTTCGAAGCTAGTCCGTTATACTTTTTTCGCACTTAGATTATTGCTCAATAAGGACAAGCGAATTATGTTTTTATCAATTAATCCCAAGATTAGAGCTTTGTGGCTTAAGACGGAAATGAAGGATAGTTGAAAATTTTCTGATCTTCTAGTGTTTAGAGATATCTATTATGTGACTAAAAAAAATGCTAAACTAGTTTTATCAATAGTTGTTTATGTTTGGTTTTTGGATATTGAGTTTATGTTTTATCAATGGCTATTTATGTTTGGTTTTTGGATATTGAATTTATGTTCTATTTATTTATGTGTAATCTACTTTTATTAATAGTTGTCTATATTTGGTCTTTGGATATTGAATTTATGTTCTACTTATTTTTACTAAATAAGTTTTATCAATAGTTGTTTATATATGATTTTGGATGTTCAATTTTTTTCACAGGTGATGAGTATAGTTGAGAATTACAGCGGTGATGAAAGTGATGATGAACGTGAAAAGAAAGGGATTTTACAACGCGTGGAATGTTTTAACCGCTTATTTGTTGTTGCATCTTCTTCCGTGCAATTATATCACGAGAAGTATATATTGAAGCAACCATGCATGAATTCAAAATAGTCAGGTGAGACATGGATCCGAGAGATCCTTGACGGTCACGAATCACGTTGTATGATTAATTTTAGGATGTCTAAAATGGTATTCACAAGTTTGTTGAGAGTTTTGGAGACAAGATACAACTTGCAAACTTCAAGACACATATCTTCTCCTGAAATGTTGGGAATTTTTTATACATCTTGAGCACTCGGTGCAAAAGTTTCCCAATGTCGAGAAAGATTTCAAAGGTGCGGATCAACAATAAGTCGATACTTTGCAATTGTGCTTGAGAAAGTTTCAAGGATGGCCACCGATCTAATTGCACCAAGATCCTTTTTTAGCTCAATACCGAACAAATACGTAATGATTCTAGATATATGCCGCATTTTAAGGTTAAAATTTAATTTTATCTTATTATATTTTTAATATTTTGGTTGACTAAAAATATGCACGAGACTAATATGATTATTTGTTCAGATTGCATCGATTACAATTGATGGTACTCATATTGCGCTATTCTTCCACCAAGTGAACAAATTCCTATATTGGAAGAAAAGGTATCCCTACTCAAAATGTTATTGCATTATGTGATTTTAATATGTGTTTCACATTTGTCATCATTTGGATGGGAAGGATCGCACATGACACTAGAATATTTCTTGATGTAATTCGAGATCCAAAATACAAATTTTCGTACCCACCAAATGATTAGATATTTTATTTATATGTGATTTTTTAAAAAATAAAATATAAGTTCTTTAATTGATAATTTTATTAAAAAATTATTGAACTAATTGTTTGTTATATTATGACATGTAGGAAAATATTATCTTGTTGATTCGGATATCCTCAAATGAAAGGTTATCTTGGACCATATAGATGTCGTGATATCATTTACGGACTTTAGTAGAGGTAGACCAAGATTCTGGTAAAGAAGAGATATTCAATCATTCACATTCATCATTACATAGTGTGATTGAACGAACTTTTGGTGTTTTGAAAAAAATGGGCCATTTTAAGGATATGCCAAGTTATAGTTTTGAAAAGCAAACGATGATTGTTGTTGCTACAATGACGATACACAATTTTATTCGAAAACATGTCGGTTGAAATGATGCGATTTTATGGAATACTGAAGATATTAACGGCATATGAGAATACTATTGATTCGTAAAATGCATGGTCGAGAAAGTGATGATGATGACGACGACGATGATGGTGGTGATGATGACGGTGAATCAAGCAATTTAAGTGGTTTTGAAATGGAATTAACAAGAGATGCTATAGCTTCTAGTTTAATGAATTCAGTTTAATGCTATTGTAAATTTTTTAGTATTTATATTTGGTATATAAATATTATCCCTTTTTGAAACTTTAATCCCAATATATGTAATATTTTAATTTCTTACGTTTATGTTTTCTATGTTATGTTAATATATAATATTAGTTTTACAAATGTGTTAAAAGCATTAAAAATTAAAAAATAATTTTAAAATAATACAATTGTGTCAATATCTAATTATAAATATTTAATTATTATATTTAAATATTTTAATATAGTTTATATATTCTAATTAAATTTAATAAGTAATTAATATTAATTCTTGAAAATATTTAAAATTAATATTATTTATTAAAATATTAATAATAAATTATAATAAATTATTTTTAATATTTTTATTAAAATATCATAATATTAACTAATTTGAACATTATTTAAATACATATTTGTTACTTTATAATATCATGTCTAAAATAGGCATTTTTTACTTCAAAAGATTTTTTTGTGAATGCCAAACACTTAAATTTCTCAAAAGACTTCTCAAAAGATCTTAAAAGACTTTCGACGAAAGACTATTTCCAAAAGATTGCCAAACTAACCCTAAATGTGGTTAGATAGGAAAATCTCATCCTTTGTTTTTTTTTTCAATTTTTTTTCTGGCTATGGATTAGGTGTTAGTCTTATTAGTAGGCTCGCCGGTCTATCTGTTAGGCTATTTTTTGGTTGTATTGTTTTGAGCAATTAGTAAATAAAGCCTAGCTTGTTTGATTTCAAAAAAAAAAAAAAATATATGCAGGGAAAACCAAGCCAACACAAGGCTTAAACTAGTAAAAACTTTTGGTCTATCTTCACTGATGTTATTACAGGAAAAGAAAAACGTTTTAGCATGGTAATGCCAGATTTGTGATTATTTTATCCTAAAACATCTTTGGCCCAAAAACATAATTTTTTTCTTGGTGTGAAAAATAATGCAGTAAAAATTAAATTAAACTATCATATACTAAAAAACCATTAGCTTTATCGGCATATAATCCTGCTTCAAGCTGCTTAGGTTCATCTTCACTTCAATTATCTTATCAAAAATCATCTTAACTATGTAATCAACCACTTGATTTCTTTTTCTTAGTACGTGTTTGATGTTCTATTGATCCATATTTTGTAATAGTTAATAAATTCTTCTCATAAAATTTGAGGTTAAATTCGCCATTTGTCTATCTTAAAAAGCATTTATTACCTCTAAATTGTCTGTATGAATCACAACTTATTAAAGCCCAATTTGTCTTTCTTGATTGCAACTTCTTCAACAGTATTTTTATTTTTCTTTTGCTTTTAATTTCAAATCATATTATCATGAATTACTTGATAAATTGTTTTGATATAACAAACAAAAAATGTTTTTGAATAAAAATTATTTTAACAATGAAATTATTAAATTCAAAGCATAAAATTATTTCAAGACTTCCAAACATCTTAAAAATGTTTGGAACACTTAAAATTTTTTGAACAAAGTTCAAAAACGATTTTAAATTCTTGAATTTGATTGAAACAATCTTAAATCAATTGGAAAACTGCTCCCTACAAGAAGTATCGATATTTTAGAAAAAGTATCGATACCAATATGACTTTTATCGATACCAAATTTTCTGATTGAATTGAATAAAAAAATTGAACAAAAACAATACGTATCGATACCTTTCAAAATATATCAATACCTTTTGAATTTTATCGATACCTTTTTTATATTGATACGATTTTTGCATTATGTTTTATGATCTTTCAAATAATGAAAAAAAATCGATATCCATTAAAATATATCGATACTTTTTATCGGTATTGATAAGTCATCTTTGATATCATCGTAAACTAATTTTAACAGTAACTGAATTAGTCATTAAATACTATTAATATCGATACTTTTTGTTGCAAGTAAATTTAATGATATGATATTTTCATCCCCAACGGCTCTATTTATTTTCTCAACAATCACAATAGTTGGAAATAAGTTAGAGGGTATAAATATCAGCTTTTAAAGGTCCTACAACAACTAAAAAGAATATTCATGCAAAAAGATCAATCAACAACCTTTGTGTCAAATACTTCCATATTTTTCTTTCATACACTTGTGAGCTTTATTTTTCTATGTTCATTTTTCTTTCCTTTCTCTCTAGCATCCATAACATTTTTAAAAGCCATTTCATCTCTCCCTCTTGACAATTTCAGTTTGATTAATTGAACTAACAAAATGTGCTTCATCCTCACAAGTGGAGATTGAACCTCTAACCACATTATTAAGAGACAAGATAAGCAACCACCATATTACACATCATGGTTAGTAATGCACATTTTCTTAATTTCATAAGTCGAGTTAAAAAATTACTAAGTGTTTTTTTTGTTTTTATAATTTTTTTTATTTTTTGTTGTACCCTACAACCGCATGTTGTCCTCTGATTTTTTAATTTATATGTACTAAATATCTTTTCTATATAAAATTAATTAATTAATTTCAAAATTGTACAATAAAGGGTTTTTTACCAAAATATTACAAAAAAAAAATACAAAATTTTGGCTGGGTGCACTTTTCATAAATTACCAAACTGGTATAGTGAGGGTGGTCCCGCCTGTCGCAGAGGCGCGACCACCCTCTGCACGCCTATTTTTTTAACAAAAATTTAAAAAAGAACACTGAAAACAAAAAAAACACTGAAATTAAAAAAAACGAAATCGAAAAAAAAGACACCTGCTGTGCGACCTCGCCACAAAGCGACTTGAACATGCCTCTGGGCAGCAGAAATGGTGCCACTGCACGGGCGGACACCAGCTTCACCTTCTCCCCCATTTAAGATCCCCATTCAGCCAACTCCAGCTCAGTAGAAGAAGGGTTTTAGGGCAAATTTTCAGCAGTTGAGTTGAAGAAGAAGAAGAAGGAGGAGGAGGAGGAGGAGGAGGAGGAGGAGGATACGTAAAAAAAAGAAAGAGAAAGGAGGAGAAAGAAAGAAAAATAAAAAATAAAAGTATGTATAAATTTTTTTTAATAATGGAAGATATTATTGTTATTGTGTTTATAATTTTTGTTGTTATATAATATATATTGATTTTTATTTTTTTATTTTTGGTTGTTGTTAGTTTAGTTTATAAATATTGTTAGTTATGATTAGGACTAGGTTAATCTTAATAATAGGGTAAAAACCCTATTATTGTTAATTAGAAACCCTAAAATAATAGTATATTATTAGTAACCCTAAAATAAAAATTTAAATATTATTAGTATATAATATGTTATTATATTAATATTTTAATAATATGTTAGTTAGTATATTGATAGTATATTAATATTTTAGTTAATGTGTTAGTTAGTTAGTATATTATTAGTAGACTAATATGTTAGTTAAAAACCCTAAAATAATATATCATGAGTATATTAATAATATGTTAGTATATCAAAAATTTTACGAGCAATTTTGTTTATTTTTAATGATTAAATATTGAAGATGGATGATCGGTTTTTGTATGCGTTTATTTGATGGAATCATCTTGACAACAACCGTTGGATGCATATTTGAATGTCGGCAACAAATAGCAATGAGATTTAATAGAAATGTCTCGTTGGATGATATGAAGCGAAGGATAAACGTAAAAATTGTTAGACGGTGTGGGAAAACGATCTCTAGAATTTTCTACAAGTTTCCAATTTCGGCAGATCCGATCAAATTCACAGAAATGGAACTTGTAGACGACGAAGACGTAGAGACAATGATCGCTCTTTACTGTGGGAATGGGAGTAATAGAAATGCCCCGATTCACTTATTTGTTGAGTTAGTCGGTATTGAGGCAAATGAAGACACCAATGTATATGGTGAAGAACATAGGGCTCAAGAACCGTGCATGGTGCCTCCAATATCGTATGTTGATGCCGAATCGAATATACGCGGGATCAATATCGATCTTAATATTACATCCGATAATGATGTGGTTGGTGATGATGGACACGACAGTAGTGATCATTGTGAGGAAGAGGTCGATAGTGGCAGCGATCCCGATATAGACGATATACCCGATGATATTGACGATGAAGACGTGAATGACGATGGAAACTTAGCGCGTCTTCGGTCGGAAACCAGATGGGATGTATTATGATACACAATAATCTTGGGCCACACATGTCGCTCATAGACCCCGACGCAGCGCGTGTAGCTGAGTTCCCCGAGTACCCTAAAATATATCCTACGCACCGACTGGCCGTAAATTCTGAGCATGAGTTATTCGTGGGCCAGAGATTCGAAAGTAAAGAAGAGTGCGTATCTGCCATTAAACAGTATAGCATTGATATATCAGCGGATTACAAAGTCGCAGTGTCTAAACCGACGCTTTATATTGGGGAGTGTTGGAAGGCTGCGGAAGGCTGCAATTGACGGGTACGAGATGCATTCATTCAAAATTCGCAGATGTGGGAGATACTAAAATTGGGTGGACCGCATACATGCAGATTGACACGTATGATAGAAGATCATAAAAAAATTGATTCCAAAACTATCTGTACGTGTATCCTGCCAATGGTGAAGGATATGCCAACTATTAAAGTTTGAGTGCGATTCTTTGAAATACAAACACGATTTCGATGTCGGTATCATATCGAAAAGTGTGGATAGCTAAGCAGATGGCAATGAAGCAAGCGTATGGAGATTATAACTCATCGTATAACAAGCTGCGAGGATGGATAGGCGCTATGAGAGAGTACATCTTGAAAACGATGATTGAGTTGCGAGACAACCTTATTACGGCCGGATGACCAATTACAGTAGGGAAAAAATTTTCATCGGATGTTCGGACGTTGATCCATGTGTACGAGCATTTCCACACTGTAAGCCGTTTGTGCAGGTGGATGGGACATGGCTATACGAAAAATATACACAGATCTTACTTATTGCGGTTGCTCAAGACGGCAATAGGAAAGTGCTCCCAATAGCGTTTGCCATAGTAGATAAGGAGAATATGGAATCTTGGGAATTCTTTCTTACCAACCTGCAAAGGTATGTTATTAGCAACGATAATATTTGTATCATCTTCGATAGAGCGAAAGGATTAACTGTCGCAATTAGGCATTCCGATGTGCCATGGAGATCCGTTTACTGCATCCGTCACATTACGGTTAACTTCCTTTGAGAGTATAAGAATGCAGACTGGAAGAGACAAGTGGTGAAAATGGGTAAAGGACAACCTTAAATTTTCAATATAAGTTTAAAATTTTTATGTTATCCGATTCATCAGTAACTTATCTTTTATTAAAACATATCTGACGAGTTAGAGCCACATATTTTTCGGTAAAGAATGACTCGACTTGAGAGTGACATGGAAGGTCAAACGAATAAATCTTTTCGAAAGTGGTTGGGTACAATGGAGCCATGGCAATGGGCTCAAAGTTTTGACAAGGGCTTTCGTTATGGCCAAATGACCACGAACTTGGTGGAGGGGGTCAACAGCAAGTCAATCAGATGAATGCGGGACACGTGTTTGTGGAAAATGTCAGGGATGCATTGATTGCAAACCGTCGGACTGCGAGGTCGATGACTGTAAAAATATACTCACGATGTATGGAAACTTTTCGAGTTATGAAGTCTATTGGTCATCGACCCGGTTTGCCACCTAGGTCTTATGGAGTCGATCTTCGGAGTAGACAATGCGAATGCAAGAGGTTCCAAACACTTCATTATCTCTGTGCACATGTCGTGGCAGCGTGTGCTAAAGCGAACCTTAATGTCGAACAATTTGTGAATGATGTGTACACGCTCGAGCGTACGTTGCGTGTCTGGGAAAATGAGTTCCTTGTCCTGCCCGACCTGTCTACATGGGAGGTGCCTCGGACGACTTTCGAGCTTGTCCCAGACAGACGGCTACGCAAGAATCCGAGAGGTCATCCGCAATCATCCAGAATCCGTAATGAAATGGACCTTAAGGAGAAATCCGACGATAGGCGTTATAGAATATCACGAGTTAGGTGGTCATAATCGAGTAAATGTCCATAGCGAAACTATCATGTTGGCCAATCGTCACGAAGGAATGGGAATTGACATTATTGAAATACATGTTTTGTATTCATATCTTTGGTGATTTTATTAATTTGGGTTAAATTGAAAAAATAGATAAATTTAGGGACTTAAATGGAAAAAATTACATTTATGGATTTGTGTTAATATGGATTTGTATGGATTTATATTTTGTGCCAAAATCAATTCATACTTTTTCTAGTCATTTCACATGTACAAATCATGCTTCAATATTTAACCATATGAATATCATCTAAATAATCACATATTCAATTTAACAATATGCAAGAATTTATATTACAAGTACTTAATACACAAAATGTCCAAACCACTTAAATACCAAATCCAAACATACCATCCTGGCTATTAATAACATATACACATGAACATGAATCAAACTTAAAGATTCTATCGCATGGTCAAATATTGTTACGAAATTTTAAAGCTCAAAATAATCAAGTTAATTTTATACAAATAAGGTACAAACATTGTAATATTTACAAATACAAAATAGAGGAAAATCAAAATCGCAAGAAACACCTAAAATTGATGGTTCGAGGGTGTGGTCCTAGGTGGGGGTGTGCTAAACATGGCCGAAAAATCTTGTGGCTCGAATGGCATAGATGAGGTCGAGCCAGAATGAGTGCCCTGATGCAGTGGATACGACTCAGGAGGCCTGATGTCCTACACTGGATACGAGCTGGGTGTGCTGTACTGCAGTGTGTACGATCCAAATATATCAAACCCGTATTGGTATCCACCTCCTGACGAGCCCGGGAAGTAGTCATAGCCCGACACATTCGGATGATACGAATGTGCATCCGAATGTGAATGTGATTGCTCGGGCTCGGGCTCTGACTCCTGCTCGGGTTTCAGCTCGGGATCAGGATCTGCAGCTGCCTCGACCTCCATATCGACCGTTGCCTCGTATGCCCCATCTCGCTGCATGTGTGGGGACTACTGATCGTCTCCCCAGTATATATCGCTTCCCCATACTAGAATACCATTGTATGTACTCTAATGAAGGTTGAAAATCGGAAGTCATATCCATCTGGGGTCTACGGGACATGCGGTCATTCCACACCGCAATAAATTGCCTATGCCTAACCCCTCAATCCAAGCTTTTTTTCCCTCTCTTATTTTTACCATGAACCTCTCTCACTTGGCATGGCTGATCGGGGATATATTGGACGCAACCAAATTACCGCAGCACTCGGTCCAGCGTGATACAACTCGACTACATGGAAACACACAATTAGGCGTTTGTGCACCACATGTGCAGTGAATATAAGCGGCGAGGGTATAACTGGCTGCAATTTTTGATTGACGATATATGCGTCCATATAAACTACACAATTAATAACATTGTCAAAATTTAACACGGTGTGCGTAAGATATATAAACTAACAAGTAACTAATATTGGAATCACTTACCCTTCCCCGGCGTGTTGCTCAATCATAAGCTAGTATATTGGGACGATTATCGACCTCCGATACCGGATAAATACTCCACCTACAAAAATAAAATTCAAGTCAAATATAATCTATATAAAGAAATTATCAATTAATAACAAGTTATATTTTATCACATGTTTACTAGTGGATATACATATGGTTGATGCGTGGCGATGCCAAGAATGGCATCCGATCTGAAACCCATGACTGCAATAGCGTAAGGCATCCGCCTATGTCTCTGGGTCCTTGGCGTGTCATTCGACAAAGCTCACGGTACAACATCGTAAAACAATGGTAGCCCCACTATCTGACGAGCATTGCGAAATCGGCCAATAGGGTAGGTCTTGAATATGAACCGTATTGTTATTTGCATTGGGCATCGGTACACCCCCTATGATGTGCATAATATACGCTCGAGCAACGCATATCCACTCGGCTACAGTGGCATCAGATGATAACTGTCCATACTTCGCTCTTAGCCATGTAAACTTCAAGCCCTTAAAATTTTCTTCGCCATCGTCATACGGGTCCCTTAGTAGGCTCGGCAAAGTGTAAATGGGTCATTCTCGCGATCGACGCTCGTAACGGACTCCGTCAATTGGGAGCCCAAGCGCAATGCAACATCCTCTAGAGTGATGTGCACTCTCCACGGAAAATGAAAAGTGTGGGTCCCCGGGCGCCAACGCTCGACTAGTGCGGATATTAAATCATACCGCAAGTCAAACGTCCGGATTAGTGTTACTGACCCAAATCCAGCTTGCTCAATATACGGTACCAATCGTTCATCCGGGGGATTTCTTAACCCATTCATGCGGGCCCTTAGTACACAGTACGAGTCCTAAAAGTGTTAAATCAGAAAAAAAAATTATTATTGTAACATAAATTATTATGTACCTATTTTGTTAATATATCCCTCGATTAATAAATAACAATATATTACCAAATTATTAGTCATGCGATATGTGTGGAGCTGTACTAATCAATCGAGCCATTGCCGTCTTAGATATTTGATTTCTAACCTACATAAAAAATTTAATTTTATATTAAAACACAAAAAATAACATGCCAATAAAAAAATATAACAAAAACATAACATATTTTAATATAACAAAAATATAACATAATTTAATTTATTATGTACCTATTTTACTATTTTTATAAATTTTAACTAACTAGCTAACTAACTATAATACAATATAATTAATATTTAAAATTTTAGCTATCATAATAATAACTAATAATACTAACTAACTAACAATTATTATTTTAGGGTTTCTAACGAACTAACTAAGTATAATAATAATAACTAACAACTAACAATATAATTATTATTTTAGTATTTTAACTAACTAATTATATATTAACTAACAATATTATTAGTACTAACTAAATTACTAACTTTTAGTAATCCTAATAATAATAACTTACTAACTAAATTATTATTTATTTCAACATTTTAAAAACTAATAATAATAATAATAATAATAATAATAATAATAATATTTAAAATACTTTCAATAACAATACCTAAACTAAACTAACCTAACCTAAACCTAGACTAAACTAACAAAAAACAACTAAATTATTATTTTAACTAACTAATTATAATATTAACTAACAATATTATTACTAACTAAATTACTAACTTTTTCAAATCCTAATAATAATAACTTACTAACTAGATTATTATTTATTTCAACATTTTAAAACTAATAATAATAATAATAATAATAATAATAATAATAATAATAATAATAATAATAATACTTTTAAACACTTTTCAATAACAATAGTTAAACTAAATTAACCCAACCTAAACCTAAACTAAACTAACAAAAACAACTAAATTATTATTTTAACTAACTAATTATAATATTAACTAACAATATTATTACTAACTAAATTACTAACTTTTCAAATCCTAATAATAATAACTTACTAACTAAACTATTATTTATCAACATTTTAAAAACTAATAATAATAATAATAATAATAATAATACTTTTAAACACTTTTTCAATAACAATACCTAAACTAAACTAACCTTTACAAACTTAGAAGTTTCATTGCGACCGGTCGGCTTGCCTCTTGGCAGCCGCCGATATAAATTGTTATCATCCAACACTCTCCCCCTCCACCCTATAGATGATTTCTCACCTCCTTCCCCTATCAAACTATTCATCTCCCCTCTAGCACGTTTTTCTGCCATTTCATGTCTCCTGTCACCTGTTTTTCTGCCATTTCATGTTTTTTTTACCTTTTTCAGATTTTTTTTTATTTCAGAATTTTTTTTTAGATTTCAGTGAAAAAAATAGGCTGACAGAGGGTGGTAGCGCCTCTGGGACAGGCGGCACCACCCTCAATATACCATTTCAGTAATTTCTGGAAAGCATGCCTCAGTTTTGATATTTTGGTTTTTTTTTTTTTTGTATTATAATAATAAAAAACCCTACAATAAATATCAAAGTGTTGGTGCAAAATTATATAACAAATGTCAAACTTTAAAAACAATATTTTTAGAATGGACAATTGTAACACCCCTTACCCGAGACCGTTGCGAGTCGAGTACGAGGCATTACTAGACTTAACTTACTAATTCGGGGCATAAAAGTTTAAAAGTGTCCATCTGCGTCATGTTCACTAAATCAATTATAACTCGAGTTTCAAAACTCGAAATCTAGATCCGTAAATTTTCCTGAAACTAGACTCATATATCTTCTTACTATAATTTTTCCAGAATTTTGGTGTGGCCAATTAGTACAGTTTATTAGTTAAAGTCTCCCTGTTACACAGTTTGACAGTTCAGACCTCTCTTCACTAAAATCAATTATCTCATAATATACAACTCTTTTTCCTACACCGTTTCTTTCATATAAAATAGACTCAATAAGATTTAATTCTATATCTCATGCACAACTTAATTCCATTTATACTATTTTTGGTGATTTTTCAAAATCACATCACTGCTGCTGTACAAACTGTTCCCCTGCATATACTTACATAATTTCTTTCTAATAATTACCAACTAGGTATTTCATAATGTCCAAAACATGCTCTTAATTAGCCATTTTAATAGCTAATCATTACCAAACATTTACAAGCCAATCTTAAGCCATATCATAAGGTTATACACACAAGATAGCTAAGTCCCTATACATGCCATAACTTAAAGCGTTCGAGTCACAAAATACCAATATAATCCTTTGATAGTGTGTAACGATCTCCGGCGTCCTTTCAATTCCCAATTGGCTTGTAATACTATAAAAAAAATAAAGAATGAGTGTAAGCATAAAGCTTAGTAAGTTTACATGTAAATAAATAACAACATTCTTAATCAATTATCTTATTCTTTTCTTATCAAGATCACTTAAGCTTTTAACTCATTATACTTAAACTTGTATTCTTACTTGTACCTTTAAACATGAATTTGCCTTACATTATTTTTTTTTGAGCTTGAACTTGTCTTACCTTTACTTTGGTATATGTAGGAACCCAAATTTGCCCAGCCCAAAATAAAATTACAAAAACCCAATTACAAAAATAAAATTACCCAGACCCATTTTATAATAAACCAAACCCAAAAACAAAAATAGGCCCAGAAGGCCCAAAATTAAAAATTTTTTCAGAAATGCTAGGTTTCGAAACCCTAGCCACCGCCTCGACTCTTCAACCCGACACCCGAACCTACCCTCTGCACAAGACTTGCCTGTCGCCTCGCCACTGCTCCATCCGCTCCCATACCTGTAAAGAAAAGACAACACGAAGGCAGCAAGCAACAAATACATACACTTCGGCTATTTAAGCCCAAAAATTGCTTTGTAATAGGGGGTTTTTTTTTCTCTGGGAAAAACAGAAAGAAATAGAGATTCGAGCAAAGGGTTTTTTTCTTTTCGAAAACAGATAAAAGAAAAAGAGAGATTTGAGCAAAGGGATTTTATTCTTTTGAAATATACAAACACAAAACTAAACTTCAAGGTAGAAATAGTAGATTCAAATACAAGAAGAAAAGCATAAAGATTGGTTGAAATCAAGAAAAAGAAACCAAAGGTACCCTTTTTTCTTTTTTCGAAAGTCGTCTTTTGGTAAACTCATACATAACTATTACATAAAAAATATATAGTAAAAGATATAAAAATACATAAAAAATAAAAAAATAAATACTTTATCTGACAAAGAAGGCTGTTCTGGGAAACATGAATGTTAACCTAGATGGATGGCAAGGACACCTTAATCCGGTGAGTTGATTCAATAAAAAGTTTTCCAAAAAAAAACACAAAAGCGAAAAACACGAAAAGGAAAAAAGAAAAGGAGAGGCCAAGGCGAAAACCCGCAAAGGGCGCTTTGAGACCAAAGGGTACTTGAGTTGAAAACCCGAGAAAGGGCAGCTCAAAATTTTGATCGAAAGTGGGGCATATAGTAGTCTTGCTACGCTCGAAGAAGTATGTTACGTCTTGGGGCATCGACAAAGTACTCTGGATCCCCTAAACACATATTAAGCTCAAAATGGTCCTCAAGAAATTGGAACAGAGAAGCTCAAGCTGCGATATCTGGGGCCCTTAGTTTCCATTTTATCCATTTTTGTTACTTGTGGTTATTTTATTCCTTTCAAAAAACCACCGATAAAATTCCTTCTTAATTACCTTTGTTAGCATTGATTAATTTATTTGTTTCGAGCTATGCTCCCAATCAATTTCCTTTTTGTCCATTGTTACAATCTTTTTCAAGCATTTTGCATTGAAATAACGATTAATGGATTAATAATACTTTTATAAAAGGAGTTTTGCATATTACTCTGGAAGCTTCTGAATAATACAAGGACCTGAAACAGGACTATTGTTTAGAACTCACTCAGCTCAAGGTTTCGAAATATTGGAGAAAGATGATTATCTCTTTGGACCTTTTTATTAGTTGAATAAAAAGACGATACATTTCGTTGGTAATACGACCTTGACAGATAACGAGCAATGTCAACCCAGCAATACAAAGGGATCATTCTCGAGAAAAGAAAAATGATACTCTGCATTCATGCACATATTAGGCCTACATATCTGGTCATTGCACCAGTGACTGGTGTAACAGATTAAATTGATCCTATACCTCAGAGTTACAGTAGGATGGATAGAAGAAACCAAATGTTATTCTCCTAAATTGCAGTGAGAGATACAAACTTTATGTCTCAGAAGGTACAGTGGAAGGGACCCCGAAATTACAGCGGGGCAAGCTTGTTGAGCAGAATATGATCATTATTTTTGGGCTTTCTATCAAAGATACTAGCTGAACGAGAAAGCATGATAACGCATCAGTGATAGAACCTTGATGAATTACGAGCAATGATGACCCCAAGCATTTAAAAAGGGATCATTTCATTTTGCATTCATACATCATTTCAAAGCACGTTTAGCTAGAAGCATTCGATTCATTCTGATCATTGCATCAAATCATTGTCAAAAGATAATTCTCATGACATTCTGCGTTCATGCAAGTGTCGTCCATAACACATGCAGTTAGGAGACTTTGAGTCGTTTCGATCATAACATCCTCATCATTTGCATAAGCATAAGCACACAAAATTAATTCTACAAGACAGGTTCCTCAAAGAACGGTGTAGCGATATTGGAAAGTTCAGATTTTGTTCCCTCAAGATGGTAATGGGGCAGACTGAAGATTGAAGTCTTCCTGAAGGTAGTAAGAAGCAAATTGGAAAGTTCGATTTCGTTCCTCAAGATGTTAGTGGGGCGATGAAGAATGAAGTCTTCAAGATAACAAGGAAGCACATTGAAAGTTCGATTTTGCTCCTTGAGATGGTAAGGAGCGAGCAAAAAATTAAAGTCTTCCAAGATAGCAAGAAAGCAAATTGAAAAGTTCGAATTCTTATTTCCACGATGTTCTAGTGGAGTAGGTTGAGATTACAAATCCGTCTCCACGAGTTAACAATGAGGATCAATCATTATTCCTTAGAAGTTTCATGAGAGAAGATGGAGATTACAAATCTCTTCTCACCGAATTTTTATTTCCTCAAGTTCCAAGTGGATTAGGTTGAGATTACAACTCCGTCTCCACGAGTTAACAATGAGGATCAATCATTATTCCTTAGAAGTTTCAAGAAGAGAAGATGGAGATTACAAATCTCTTCTCCTTTGAATTCTTATTTCTCGAAGTTCCGTGGAGTAGGTTGAGATTACAAATCCGTCTCCTGAGTTAACAATGAGGATCAATCATTATTCCTTTGAAGTTTCATGAAGAGAAGATGGAGATTACGAATCTCTTCTCACTTGAATTCTTATTTCCTCGAAGGTCCGTGGAGTAGGTTGAGATTACAAATCACGTCTCCACGAGTTAACAATGAGGTTAAATCCTTAATTCTCTGAAGTTTCGAGAGAAGATGGAGACTACGAATCTCTTCTCCACGAATTCTTATTTTCCGAAGTTCCCGGAGTAAGAAGTAAATCAAAGAAACGCAACTCGCCAAAGAAACTTCCATCATCATATGTAATGGCCTAAATTCAAGGTTATCGAACAATGGTTTCGCAACCATAAATCCGATTTAAAGAGAAATTTATTTTAATACTTTTGCATGAATATTTATATGATAGGAAAATCGTATTAAAATATCGATAGAAAATTTTACCGATTTAGTGGTTAGTTAGAAAAAGAAATTATTGAAGGAATTGGGTAAAAACAAGGTATCGAGACATTGATCTCATAAAATTGAGTAGGAAATATTTTTATAAATATTTATAAAATTTTAGAGATGTGGTATTAAAATTTCGTTAGAAATTTTAACGTTTGGGTAGGTAATTAAATGAAAAGGACTAAATTGAAAAAAAGTGTAAAAGTTATTAAGGATTAAATAGCTCAATTGTCAAATGAAAAGGAATCTAAAGAGCAAAGAAGCCCAAAGGAGATATTTTAGGCGGCATAAGCTGAGAAAAAATCAGGAGAATTACTGAAAGAAGGGTAAAATGGGAAAATAACAAAATTTATTAAATAAAACTAGGACTAATTTGAGATATCTAGAAATATCTTCATTTTTCTTTACTCTCATCATCCAAAACGCCATAGGAGGGTTTTCTAAGCTGTTATATCATAATTTTGCACCAAGTAAGTTAATACTTGCCTATTTCTTGTAATTTTGTGTTTTTATGACTTTTACAACTAGGTCCTATTACTAAATTCATTAGTTTTTTTATCTCATGGATGAAATTGAAAGTTACCATGGCTGAGTTCTGTAAGTTTATGATGAAATAGCATGAAATTTAAGCTTTAATTTGTTTATGAGATGATTTTATTAGGTAATTTCAATAGAAATTGATTTTTAGGACCTAATTGTGAAAATGTTTGGAATTAAAGTCTATTACTTAAATTATGATTCCCAAAGGTTATAAAGTAGTTTAAAGTGATAGAATAAAGTTTTAATTGAGAGAAATCAGCTCAATGGAGAAGTTAATTGAGCAGGGACGAAATTATCATTATTGAAAGCTTAGGGGGAAAATAGTAATAAACAGTTTGCACTAAAACAGTTTTGGACAGCAGCAGTAGACTAACTTTGAAAAATCACCATAAATTGTAGAAATCGAATTAGAAGATGAAAAAATATGAAATTAAATCTTATTGAGTCTAGTTTCTCATAGAAGAAATGATGTAAGCAATAGATATGTAAATCACGAGATATAATGAATTTTGTGAGAAAAGGTCAGAATGAATTCGGGTTCCCTGTTTTTACTTTATAAAATCATAAAAATTGGATAAAAATAATTAGGGCTTAAATTTATATGTTTAGAATCATTAACGAGTCTATTTTTAATAGAAATATACTAGAACATCATCTGAATCCTGTATGAAGAGATAATTAATTTTAGTGAAGAAGGGTCAGAACTGTCAAACAGCAGAACATGGGTGACTTTAAAGAATAAACTGTACTTATTAGCTAAACCAAAAATTCTGAAAATTTTATGGAAAGAAGATATGTGAGTCTAGTTTCAGGGAAAATTATTGGATCCTAATTTGAAATTCTGTATCTCAAGATAAAATAATTTAGTGACTATGACTCAAGTAGACAGTTTTGAATGAACTAAAATAATAATAGAATTATTGAAAATGCTACATGTGAACATGAAATGTATTGAATTGATTATTGAATTTATTTATTTAGATCCGAAAAACTCAAATACTGAAGCTAGATCGAGGAAAGGAAAAAGTCCGGATTAGTAGATTTTGTATACGAACTAGTATCGAGGTAAGTTCATGTAACTTGAATTATCTTCTTAAATGCTTGAAATGTATGTTATTGATGTGAATATAATTTGAATGTTCATTGTATGAAAATTGATGAAACATTGATATATTTGATAAAAAGGGAAGAAGTCTCGGTTGAATGAAAGGAAAATTGATGGATCTCTGAAAAGGAATTGACGGTAAAAGGATCTAGCCGGACGGGTGATCCTATCTGATATAGCCTCCCAAGAATATGTGGAAAATGGATTTAGCCCGGAGGGTAATCCGAATTAGGGTCCGAATTTAGCCTGGACTAGTAATTCAGATCCAAGCTCATTAAAGTAATTGTCGTTGCAGGGGATTTAGCCTGGACTGGTAATCCCAACAATACTCTATGAGTTTATATTACAGGGGATTTAGCCTGGACTGGTAATCCCTCCGTAAGGATGAGGTTCATGAGTGTGCTCTCTGAAATGGAAATGTGCGCACATGAATATGAATTGACGGACTCAGATTTGTACACTAAAGTGTACCTCTGAAAATCCATCGAAATTCTGAGTAATTCAACGAGATAAATATAGAAATATAACAAAGAAATGGAAATCATGGTATTGATGAGCTCATCAATCATGCTATATATTATTGATACATGGAAATTATTGAACTAACTTGAATGTTGAGTTTGTGTATGTTAGGGTAATAATGCATTGAATGGATATATGAATGTATATTGCATTGTATTGAAAATGTTAGGTAAGTATAATTCTTGTTACATGGATTTACTAAGCACAAAGTGCTTACCCTGTTTCTTTTTCCCCTGTTTTGTAGTGTGAAGAGCTCGGAGATCGGATTCGGTAGGAGATACATCACACTATCAGCCTCAAGATTTCGGTATATAAAGAAACTTTATTTTGGAAATCAATGGCATGTATAAGCTAATAAAGCAATGTTAATATGAAATGAATGTAAGGTCAGCCATTGGTATGGCTAGCAAACCTTGGTTTGGTATGTGTCGATGTTATCTTATAAATATGCATGAATCTATTATGAAAATATGTTGAATTGGATTGGTTGATATGGATTGGTCTCAGTTTAAAATTGCAGGAAGGCTAAATATTTATAAAGGGGCTATATTGAAAAAAAACATTGTAAACTCCGGTAATGCCTTGTACTCTATTCTAATATCGAATACGGGTAAGGGGTGTTACATCATAGAGGCTCAAATGTGCGAACATTGCCCTTAACTTCGTCACTACTTTTCGACTTAGGGCATCTGCCACCACATTCGCCTTGCCCCGGTGATACTCTATAGAACAATCATAGTCTTTCAATAACTCCACCCACCTTCGTTGTCTCAGGTTCAGCTCTTTCTGAGTCAGCAGATACTTAAGGCTCTTGTGGTCCGTGTAGATCACTGACCTTTCTCCATATAAATAGTGCCTCCATACCTTAAGAGCAAAGACCACTGCCGCTAATTCCAAGTCATGCGTCGGGTAGTTAACCTCATGCGGCGTTAATTGTCGAGACGCATAAGCGACTACCTTCCAGTCTTGCATCAGTACGCATCCCAATCCTGTATGAGAAGCATCATAATATACCACATAGTCCTTCCCTGCTTCAGGCTGAATCAAAACTAGAGCTTCTGTCAATACCCTCTTAAGCTTCTCAAAACTCTCCTGTTGCTTATCTGTCCATAAGAAAGGTACCTTCTTCCTTAGCAACTTCGTCAAAGGTGCGACTATTGACGAAAACCCTTCTTTAACCTTCAGAGTAGCCTGCTAATGCCAAGAAACTACGAACTTTCGCCACAGACTTGGTGGTTTCCAATCCAATACTGCCTCAATCTTTCGAAGATCCACCCTTATTCCTTCGGCAGACACCACGTGCCCTAAAAACGTAACTTTCTTCAGCCAAAATTCGCAGTTGTTGAACTTGGCATATAGCTTTTTCTCCCTTAACACTTGCAACATGACTCGGAGGTGCTCGTCATGTTCTTCCTCAGACTTAGAATACACCAAGATATCGTCTATGAACACAACAACGAATCGGTCCAGATAGGGTTGGAAAACCCGGCTCATCATGTCCATGAATGCGGCTGGAGTGTTTGTCAATCCAAATGGCATTACCAAGAATTCACAATACCCGTACCTAGTCCGAAAAGCTGTCTTATGGATATCAGCCTCCTTCACCTTAAGCTGATGATATCCTGACCTTAGATCTATCTTCGAAAATACTGCGGCCCCCTTAAGCTGGTCGAACAAGTCATCTATTCTTGGCAATGGATACTTGTTCTTGATGGTCAGCTTATTCAACTGCAGGTAGTCTATGCACAAGCGCATAGTCCCGTCCTTCTTCTTTACAAATAGGATCGGTACTCCCCATGGAGACACATTAGGTCGTATAAACCCACGATCGAGTAATTCTTAGATCTGGGCTTTAAGCTCAACCAACTCCTTTGGTTCCATTCGGTACGGAGCAATTGACACAAGAGCTGTACCCGGTAATAAGTTAATTCTAAACTCTACCTCCCTATCCGGGGGTAACCCAGGCAGCTCCTCCAAAAAGACGTCCACAAATTCCCTTACTTTTCTAACTCCTCCTACAGCTGCTTCCTCAGTCTCCAAGGCACTGATCAACATCAGATAAGCTACACACCCTTTTCTCACCATCTTTTCTACCTTAAGGGCAGATACCACATTTGCCAAGTAATTTCGCCTTTCGCCCATCACCACAACTTCTTTGTCGTCAGGAGTTCTTAACGACATGCGCTTTGCCGCACAATCCACATTTACATGGTACTTCACTAACCAATCCATGCCTAAGATTAGGTCAAACTCCTCAAACGGCAACTCCATTAAATCCGCTGGAAATCGTTCCCCCTGAACTTCCATGGGTACTGCCCTAAAGATTTTGTCTAACACTACAGATTGCCCTAAAGGACTAAGGATAGTCATCTTCCTAGGTACAGTTTCAGAGTTCACATGCAGAGTTCCAGACACCTTACTAGCAATATATGAATGAGTTGACCCAATATCTATCAACGCATAAGGGTAATCCAAAGATAAGGAACATACCGTTATGACATCAAAAGGCCACCATCCTCCTCCGACGAACTACATATACTAGACCCGGTGGTCTCGCCTCCGTGCTACCAATACCTCCGGTGTTCCCTGTCCTCTACCGAACCATTACCTCTGCCAAGAACCACGACCTGCACGGTGGTCGCTATCCTCCTCTTCCTACCGTTAGGACCACGACTTCTTGGTCGGCTCTCGCTGCTTTCATGGGACGGTCCCTAATCATGTGATCCTTGGATCCACACTTGAAACATCCTCCGCCTTCTTCCAACACTCCCCAAGTGCATCTTTCCACATGGCCGCAAGTACTGCATCGTCCTCCCAGAAGACTTGTTGACCTCGCGACCCATTCGCTCTAGGTCTCTTTAAATATTCCCAGATGACCGATGATCCAAAACCTCTTTTGCTTATTCCCGCCCATGTTCATCTCACAGACTCCTTAACTCCTTCAAAGAACTTTTGCCTTTTCCACCAACACAAAAACTCCCCGCCTCCCACGTGGGGCAATCAACAATCTCAAGTCATCCTTAGTCCGTCCTCAAATCGGACACATCGCTTATGTTCAGTAGCCACTATACCTCGCGCTGCATCTGGCTCAACCTTAGAATTTCGCCTCATACTCGCTACGGACTTATTTCCTGAACCACCTTCAAAACGCCTTCCTCTCAAGATCAACATAACTAGTTCCAATGTACTTCTTCGATACGTCACTTTAAAGTATTCCCAAGTAAGATCATCTGCGGTAGCACCATCCCTAATCGTGAGCCACCATTGATATGACTCATCGTGGAGTAGCGACACTACCCCTTTCAGTTTTTCCTCGGCAGTCAGGTCCAAATCATCCATAATTCGCTCCGTCGCTTCCAATCAATACTCAGTTGTATTGGGCGTCATACCAGATATAGCACGAAAAAACTCAGCTCCATTAGCTCGGAGTCACTCAGATACAGACTTTCAAGCTCCCATGCCTCCACATGCTCCAGTCACCCTTTCCAAAACTCACAGCATTGCCTGTGATACTGCATCATCCCCCGTCTGATCCTGATATTCCACATCAGCGACTGGTGGTGGTGGCATTTCATTTTCAGACCCTTGACCAGACCTAACGGGTTCGACACGGTCATTCGGCCTCTACCACTACCACGCACATTACGACCACGCCCCCAGAATTTATGCTTCGAATCGCGTTTATCCGGTTAAGGAATTTTATGAATTAGTTTTGTTCCATCGCTTATCGCGAATGATCTTATGTTCAATAGTTCTAAAGAGTAGTTCTTTGAGTTCATACACACAGCCTCAAATTCATTCATTGAATCATCACGTTCATGAACTCGCGTTCATTACAGAAAAGTGTTGTAGTTGTCATTGTTGTTGTTTTCCACTACCCAAGGGTATTTTCGTAATTTTATCCTATAGGGATATTTTGGTAATTTTTTTTCAAATTAGAGTATCTGAAAGTTTTGCAAAATAGAGATTTTTAGTCTTTTTGCAAAATAGGAATACTTGATAGGAAGATTCAAGGATAATATGGTAATTTTATAAACTGAGGGTATTTTTGTCATTGTTCAAAACAGGGGCATTTCGGTAATTTTTTGTAAAATATGGTTCTCGGTGACTTTTCAAAACAAGAGTATTTTTGGAAATTTTTAATTCGGGTATTTGGCAACTTTCTATACCGAGGGTATTTTAGTAATTTGTACAGGTTAGGGTAATTTGGGCAACTTGCAAACCGTGGATATTTTGGTTATTTTTAAATCAAGGGTACTTTGG
Organism: Gossypium rotundifolium; assembly: GCA_025506655.1. NCBI lineage: Eukaryota > Viridiplantae > Streptophyta > Magnoliopsida > Malvales > Malvaceae > Gossypium > Gossypium rotundifolium. The sequence goes on along the minus strand of CP106732.1, from coordinate 162,637,362 downwards.
AATTTTATAATCATGGTTTGACTTTAGAATTTTACAAAACAAGGTGGACTGGTCCCTTTCGGGTTTTAATTATTAATTTAAATTTGTGATTGAGTCCTCTTGGTTAGGGCGAACCGTCACTACGCACTGTGAGGATTCGGCGGAGAGGAGGTGAGTCACTAGGACTGCTTAAATACCAAGCTCCACCTGAATTCAATCCTAGACATGTGTACAACGGTTGCCACACCTTTAACTCGGTGACTCAGTCACAGGTTTGTTTGGTTAGACTTTAAATTTTATGTATTTCGGTGTTGGAGTAGACTAATCCTAGGGTTCAATAATTCCTAATCTACTAGTCTACGTCCCTATAATTTCCCACATACAAATCACAAAAGGGTTAGGAGTACTTACCTGGTGAACTTCGGGCCGGAGACTTAGGTGCCATGCCAGAAAACCTGCTCATTCCTTAGTAAAATCCAATTTCAAAAGAAAAAAAACGTTTTGGGCCCAAAAAGCCCTTAAGGCCGAGTATTGAACCGGGCTCTGATACCAAACTGAAACATCTTAAACCCGACCCACGAGCCTCGACCGGATCTGGTATGTTCCCTGAGTAAAACAGTTCAAAACTTGTTTGTTACTTTGGAAAAATTTGTGTGGTTTTGAAGAACATTTGATTTGTGTTGGGTTCAAATTGAAAACAGTCTTGTTCTTGAAGACTAGATTTTATTTAAACAAGATTTTATTTGTACTTGAAATCAATAAGTTAAAGGTATTGTCGGGTTTTTAGAGTTTAACATTAAATTGAAAATCGATTGTGTTTGGGTGTCAAAACATTTAAAATTTATTTTTAAGAAAAGTTATTTAATCTTGATTTAATAATAATCGTATCATGATAAACCAAGTTAAATGCATACTTAAAATAGTTAATAGTAATGGCCATATTACATCAAAGCAAAACCGAAATAAATCCAAAATATTTAAATATAAAATTCAAAATAAAACAAATGTCGAAATGAGCATGGCCACCACTAAGCTCTTGTCGAATTTCGTCCATTTATGAGTGTCACCGAAAAGATATCCCACAACGGGTGAGTCAATGACTCAATGTGTAACAACCAACACAATCTCCCAACGATTTAGGCATAACAAATCATATATATAACAAATATAGGCAATGATGCAATCCCAACCCAAACCTAAATAACCATCCTCTACACATCACCGTACCGCCATCACACCTGGGATTACTAAATCGACCTCCATCCGCTACACACCATCGAAGGCGATCGCTGCAGACGACTTGCACATCGTCTTATAAATTGTGGCATAGCCACGGATAATGTGACAAAGTCACCAGATAACATTTTGTGACATACGTCACCACATTCGATTATGTGACATGAGTCACCGATATTGTGATAAAACCACCGATCACTTCCCTTTCATAATCACCCATATGCCCCATGTGTCATACAAATCATGCGGATAACATGCCTTATGCCTTATTCATATTCAGAACCAATTTTCATATATGTCATATTCAATGTTTATAATACTATTAACAGATCTTTAGAGAATAACGTACCCGAATATATCGTACCATTGAATGGTATTTAGCCACATCTTTCATATTATTATTAACACACATATTTAATTAATATCGTAAAGCTATTAGGAATTGGTGTAAGGCTACACACACGTTACTATCGTGTTCACTAATTCAAAATCTATCGAACAAAGTTGTACTCCTCCTAAAAATCATAGTTAGAATCGGCCAAACAATAATCACTGAATATGGCCTTGGCCGAATGTTCATGCCCTCTTACCTTGTGGATCTAAATCCTGAAATCGCTATCTGCTAATGGAGATGTCGAAATACCTATAGGCTCATGTTAGATCCGATTTTCAATCACTTAATGAACTTAATAAATGGCCTTTGGCCTAAGATCATACTTTTCTTACCTTAGATCTAGAAATCCTGAAGATCTCCTCTTGAAGTCGACTGCAATAGGAATCCCGAAATTCCCCAAACAGAATAACCAAAACGCAATTGGCCAGCCCCCTTCAAGAAATCGACAAGAAGACTTGCAGAAGAAATCGATTCAAAGAGTGACAATGAGGTGAACTTTCGGCTTTAGGATTTACTGAACAATCGGCTAGGGGTTACTTTGAGTATTCAGCTTTTGATGGATTTGTGAAGAGAAGAAGGGAAAGGTTGATGATTGAGCAATTCGGCAATGGTGAAAAATAAAGATTCGGCTTCAATGGAAAAGGGAAGAACGGTATTGTGGTTCGGCCTTTATCAAAATGATGGAGGGAGTGTGGGGCTTAATTGGATTCAGCAATGGTGAGTTTGAGGGAGAGATTTCGGCTTAGGTAAGGTAAAAGAAAAAGAAGAGAAAGTGACAGGTTTTGGAGAGAAAGGAGTAAATGAAAGAGAGGCTAAATGTTTTTATGAAATTCGGCTATTCCTTCCTACTAACTTGACCGAAAATGACACCAAGAGAACCCCTTGGCCGGCCAACTCTCTTTCCCCTATCAAATCCCACTTTTTCCTCCTATTTTCACTTTTCTTTATCCATTCAAAATTATCTAAATAAATCAACCATTATCCTCTTCCCTTAGCCGAATTTTAAAAGGAATTTGACCACATCTAAAGCTCATTCTCTTAAAGTCCCTGTGCCATCCACTACCTCTCCTTCTTGCTGTAAAATAAAACTCCCTTTTGCTTCCCTTGCTACTCGAACCTGAGCCCTTCTCCACTGCTTGAGGCGTCACTTACCAAGGCCCTAAGTGGCGCCTCCTTGCCACTTTAACAAGCCCATTTGTTTGTCTAATTTTCTCTACAATTTTTCTTAAGGCCTCATTCGCCTAGCTCCCCCCTTAAGACTTAAAATTTGATAATTTCTAAGGCATTCACCTACACTCTAGAGTTCTCAAAAATTCATACAACACATTCAAACACACATAGGCATGCTACTTCATACAATTAAGTAAAAATGCACAACCCTTAAATCTCGGATATTACATACGACCCAGGAGGCCTGATGTCCTACACTGGATACGAGCCGGGTGTGCTTTGTCTCGCAGGTGTACAATCCAAATATATCAAACCCGTATTGGTATCCACCTCCTGACGAGCCCGAGAAGTAGTCATAGCCCGGGACATCTGGATGATAAGAATGTGCATCCGAATGTGAATGTGATTGCTCGGGCTCGGCTCGACTCTGCTCGGGTTTCAAATCGGATCGATCTACAACCGCCTCGACCTCTATATCGATCATGCCTCGTATGCCCCATCTGTTTGATGTGTGGGGGACTACAATCATTGTCCCCAGTATATATGGCTTCTCCATACTAGAATACTATTGTATGTAATCTAATGAAGGTTAAAAATCAAAAGTCATATCCATCTGGGATATACGGGACATGTGGTCATTCCACACCGCAATAAATTGCCTATGCCTAACCCCCCAATCCAAGCTTTGTTTCCCTCTCTTATTTTTACCATGAACCTCTCTCACTTATCATGGCGGATCGGGGATATATTGGACGCAACCAAATTGCCGCAGCACTCGGTCCGCGTGATACAACTCGACTACATGGAAACACACAATTGGTGCATTTGTGCACCACATGTACAAGTGAATATAAGCAGGCGGGGGTATAACGGCTGCAATTTTTGGTCGACGATATGGCGTCCATATAAACTACACGATTAATAACATTGTCAAAATTTAACACGGTGTGCGTAAGATATATAAACTAACAAGTAACTAATATTGGAATCACTTACCCCTTCCCCGGCGTGTTGCTCAATCATAAGCTGGTATATCGGGACAGTGTACGACCTCCCGATACCCGGATAAATACTCCACCTACAAAAATAAAATTCAAGTCAAATATAATCTATATAAAGAAATTATCAATTAATAACAAGTTATATTTAATCACCGCTTACTAGTGGATATACATATGGTTGAGTGCGTGGCGATGCCAAGAATGGCATCCGATCTGAGCCCATGATCGCAATAGCGTAAGGCATCCGCTTATGTTCACACCACGGGCGTGTCATCCGACAAAGCTCACGGTACAACATCGTAAGAACAAAGAAGCCCTAACTATCTGACGAGCATTGCCGAAATCACCAATAGGGTAGGTATCGAATATGAACCGTATTGTTATTTGCATTGGGCATCAAGACACCTCTATGATGTGCATAATGTACGCTCGAGCAACGCACATCAACTCGGCTGCAGTGGCATCAGGTGATAACTGTCCATACTTCGCTCTTAGCCATGTAAACTTCAAGCCCGTAAAATTTTCTTCGCCATTGCCGTACGGGTCCCCTAGTAGGCTCGACAAAGTGTAAATGGGTCATTATCGCATCGACGCTCAGAACGGGACTCCCGTCAATTAGGAGCCTAAGCTGCAATGCAACATCCTCTAGAGTGACTGTGCACTCTCCACACGGGAAATAAAAAGTGTGGGTCCCCGGGCGCCAACGCTCGACTAGTGCGGATATTAAATCATACTGCAAGTCAAACGTCCGGATTAGTGTTACTGACCAAATCCAGCTTGCTCAATATACGGTACCAATCGTTCATCCGGGGGATTTCTTAATTAACCCATTCATGCGGGCCCTTAGTACACGGTACGAGTCCTGAAAGTGTTAAATCGAAAAAAATTATTATTATTATTATAACATAAATTATTATGTACCTATTTTGTTACTATATCCATGATTAATAAATAACAATATATTACCAAATCATTAGTCATGCAGATATGTGTGGAGTCACTCTTAATCAATCGAGCCATTGCCGTCTTAGATATTTGATTTCTAACCTACATAAAAATTTTAATTTTATATTAAAACACAAAAAATAACATGCCAATAAAATAATATAACAAAACATAACATATTTTAATATAACAAAATATAACATAATTTAATTTATTATGTACCTATTTTACTATTTTTAATATAAATTTTAACTAACTAACTAACTACCTATAATACAATATAATTAATATTTAAACTTTTAGCTATCATAATAATAACTAATAATACTAACTAACTAACAATTATTATTTTAGGGTTTCTAACTAACTAACTAAGTATAATAATAAGAACTAACAACTAACAATATAATTATTATTTTAGTATTTTAACTAACTAATTATAATATTAACTAACAATATTATTAGTACTAACTAAATTACTAACTTTTACTAATCCTAATAATAATAACTTACTAACTAAATTATTATTTATTTCAACATTTTAAAACAAATAATAATAATAATAATAATAATAATAATAATAATAATAATAATAATAATAATAATAATACTTAAAATACTTTTTAAACACTTTTCAATAACAATACCTAAACTAAACTAACCTAACCTAAACCTAGACTAAACTATCAAAAAACAACTAAATTATTATTTTTAACTAACTAATTATAATATTAACTAACAATATTATTACTAACTAAATTACTAACTTTTTCAAATCCTAATAATAATAACTTACTAACTAAATTATTATTTATTTCAACATTTTAAAACTAATAATAATAATAATAATAATAATAATAATAATAATAATAATAATAATAATACTTTTTAAACACTTTTCAATAACAATACTTAAACTAAATTAACCCAACCTAAACCTAAACTAAACTAACAAAAACAACTAAATTATTATTTTTAACTAACTAACTAATTATAATATTAACTAACAATATTATTACTAACTAAATTACTAACTTTTCAAATCCTAATAATAATAACTTACTAACTAAACTATTATTTATCAACATTTTAAAAAACTAATAATAATAATAATAATAATAATAATAATAATAATAATAATACTTTTTAAACACTTTTCAATAACAATACCTAAATTAAACTAACCCAACCTAAACCTAAACTAAACTAACAAACAACAACTAATTAATTATTTTAACTAACTAATTATAATATTAACTAACGATATTATTACTAACTAAATTATTAACTTTTACAAATCCTAATAATAATAACTTACTAACTAAATTATTATTTATTTCAACATAAAAAAATAATAATAATAATAATAATAATAATAATAATACTTAAAATACTTTTTAAACACTTATTCAACCCTAAACTAACAATACCTAAACTAAACTAAACTAACCTAACCTAAATTAAACTAACAAACAACAACAAATAATTAAATAAAACTCAATAATAATAATCAACAAAATAATAATAACAACAAATCAACATCCATTATTTTAAAAAAAAAAACCATTACTTTTTCTATTTTTTTCTTCTTCTTTTTTTCTTTTTTCTTTCTTCTTCTTCCTTTCTTCTTTCTCCTCCTTTCTCTTCCTTCCGAATTCCGGCGCCACCTCCTTCTTCTTCTTCTTCTTCTTCCTTTCCTTTCCTTTTCTCAGGTAGAGAACCAGATTGAAATTGGGGACCATTATAAGGTCCCCAAAGTCACAAACGGCCGAAACAGCCTGCAGGAGTAGTCACCATCATGGGTGCCGCCTCTGCCAGAGGCACCACTGGTGCCGCCTGTGGCAGAGGCTTCACCAGTCTCCTGTCACCTGTTTTTCTACCATTTCATTTTTTTTTTACCTTTTTCAAATTTTTTTTTCAGAATTTTTTTTTAGATTTCAATGAAAAAAATAGGCTGGCAGAGGGTGGTTGCGCCTCTGCGACAGGCGGCACCACCCTCAATATACCATTTCGGTAATTTCTAGAAAGTATGCCTCAATTTTGATATTTTGGTTTTTTTTTTTTGTATTATAATAATAATAAACCCTACAATAAATATCAAAGTGTTGGTGCAAAATTATATAACAAATGTCAAACTTTAAAAACAATATTTTAGAATGGACAATTATAAACTTGAACTACAAAAAAATTAATCTTCATAAAATATAATCATATAAAAAATACTGTTATAAATAATTTATAATTACTGTGTAAAATAATTTAAATTAGTTTGCTCCTTCAAAAAGAAAAATAAAATTAATATTAGTTTGTTATAATATCCAGGAAGTTGGGCTCAGCGTCAGACGAAAAAGACCGTAAGGTAAAGCTAGCACAGCTAACATACGTCAAACATCGAACAAAAAGTAAAATGAAAATACTGATATTGTTTATTTTTATTATTTGTCTTGTTTCTTAATGTCGTCTTTATCAAGAGAAACGACAAATATTGTACCTAAATAAAACAACAGCATTCATGTTAATGAACATTGTCCGCAAAAATGGCTACATGCATAATTTATTATCTTTGGTCCATTAGTCAGTCCTGATGTACTTGGTTTTATTTTTAATATCTATTCTATTATCGTGGTTATAATCCATCGTCAATTCGTTGAAAAATAATAATTAATTTATTTTATTAAATAATTGTTATTTTGATGATATTTTAATTATTCATACTTTTATAAAAATTTAAATAAAAATTGAAAATAACATATCCAAAAATGAATACATGTTTAATAAGTTTATAAACAATTTTTTACCATTGTACCAATAATAATTATTAAGTAAATTTAAAAAATAAATATTTTCTATCACCCACATCATGTATATTTACTCTATATTATTATTTAAACTTTTAATTGAAAAATTATAAAATTTATGAAGATAATAATATTTGTAGCTTTAAAAGTTAATATACATATAAAATCTTTCAAAAATAATATATAAGACATATTTCATCATATTAAACCTAGTAGAGTTTTTTTATGTCGAGTAGTATCAGTATGAAACTTGTGAATTAATTTTATTAGTTTTGGTTTAATTTTAAGCATTCAATTTTTTTAAGTGGTGATTTTCATTTGTTTTATTTATTTTTTTGTAAAAATAATAAGATAGAAATATTATTATAATATTTAATTTTAATAATCTACATATAATATAGTTAATATTATTGTTGTCAATTAAGTCCTAATTTGATTGGTATAGATATTATTACTAATGTAGAAGAACGTGATTTTAATTGTACTAAAACGCATAATATTATTGATTTTTTCTTTTGTGGACAGGATAGTATTATTGTTAACAGGAGAGAATCTAAGGGCTGTTAAGGGCCGACCCCCCAAAAATAATTTTTTTTCATTTTGACAATTTAATAAAGATAAAATTATATTTTAATCCCCTTAAAATAATAAAATTTTAATTTAATTTTTAAAATTATTCTTTACTATCATATAAATTATAATTTAATTTCGACCCTTTAAAAAATTTTAAACTTTACTATTGAGTGAAGGTTAGTGATACAAATATTCATATTACAATACTCAAAAACGGAAAAATAATTCGTGAAAGCGACTAATGAGAGAAAAGAAAATCAATAATTAGTTGAATGCTATAAATTATGCAAGCTGCAAATAGATATATTATTGTAATATATGTTTTTATAACTTTATTAATATTAAATATTAAATGGTATTGTGAAATTTAAAAATGACATCATGCACGTTAAATATATATATATAAATTAGATGGATTTGATTGCGTTTGGGTGAAGTGGCACGTGGCTCCCTTCAGCAATTCAAGAAGGACGTGGCAGTCAGTTTTGTCGTAGGAAAAGTTGAGTGGTAAATTAAGAACATAGCCGCAAAGTCATCTAGGTACATAATCTTTTCATTTAACCAATTCTTCACGCTGTATATAGAAGGAAAAAAATAGAAACGTAAGATCAAAGGAAAAAAAAAGGGGTGGGAGCCAACTATGAACTCCATGAGTACCAACAACAATCACAACCAGCAGATGAGGATAATGAGAACCACCATTATGAAGAAGATGAAGAAGAACACTAGCAGCTCAAGTAACGAAGAAGAATATCTTTATCATGTTATTCATAAAGTTCCTCAAGGTGATTCTCCTTATGTTAAAGCCAAACATGCTCAGGTCTCTCTCTAATTCCCTTCTGTTTATCTTGTTTTGCTTTGATTTTCTTTCAATTGATTTGATTTGCTCTTCTTCTTCTTCTTCTTCTTCTTCTTCTTCACTTCGTTAATTTTCTTAATTAGTTTCTTTTGTTTTGGAAAAAAAAACCCATTAGAGCTTCTGTTACAACCTTTTTTGCATCCGGAAAATATTAGTATTTCTTCTTATTTTTTGTTGAAGTTTTGTTAATATACTTGGGATTAAGCTAATGAATATAATTTTGATGACGAATTACGTATAACATATATATCCATTTAATATCGTTGTTTTTATGGATTAATTGCAGCTCCTTTCTTATGGATTAATTAGTTGTTTGAAGGATAAAGTAGCCAGCTGTTAATTCTTTTCTTTTCTCTTCTTTTTTCCGGGAAAAAAAATGGTAAGAATAGTTTGCATATCTCATGGAAAAAAAAAAAAAAAAAACTAAGATCTGCACCATAGCTGCATGCACGCATACTGAAGTGATGATTATATATATATTGCATGGAGATCGATCACCATAAATTTTCTTCTCTAATCAACAAGTTAATAGTATAGCAGCGTCTCAGTGAACAGTTGACTTTGTTTTGTCTTCCTTTTCGGTTTTCTTCGAGATCTCAAAACTGTCTGCATATCTACAAATCTTCTGTTGAAGTTCAAATAACCAATTTATGTTTGTTTAATTTATTTTAAAAGCTATATTTATGTTTTTATTAAAATTTGAAAAATAATTAATGCATCAAGAACCCAGACCTTTACTTACAACTTAATTTGCTTTTTAAGTCTTAAATAACCTAATAATTAAAGAAACTTAATAAGGAAGAAATGAAAATGTCGATCTATTTATGAAATCTCACTCCTCTTTCTTACATAAAACTAATTTAATGAACACATTAACTTTATAGATGATGAATGAAGATATTATCGTACTTAACCCTTTGTGTTTGGTCCAAAATTCTGGAGTATTTCTTAGCGTTGAAACTAATGTCTTTCTTTGGAGATAGGTCCAATATAGAATAATTAGTCACCATTTCTTCGTTCTTGTTCTGTCACTTCAAAAGGCTTCAATCAAACTCTCTCATGATGTTGACACACACACAGTGACATATATGATATAATATAGGGAGCCAAGTTTATGCAGTAAATGAACCTTTCCGTTGTTGTGGCCTAAATTGAAATCTCAAGGGTAAATTATTTAGTTGCATGCTACTAGGTTTCAGATAACACCTCTCACCCACTCAAAATTACCCTTACATCACGAGTAAGGGGTGTCACATTTGAACACTAATATCAACTTAATTCGATTGTCCATTTTAAAACTTTGTTTTATCATAAATTCTTTTAAATTATTTAAGTCATTTTTAAACTTTTTTTAGAGCTTGGTTACAAATAAAGCTAAATTGAGGTTTATTCAAGTTAAAACAGGATAAAAAAAAAAAAAAGTTAATGTTGCAATACTAGAAAATGGGTGTCACAACACTGACTGATGTCGTGACATTGATCTCCTAATGTTGCAACATTGAGAATAGATTACTTTTATGACTAATATTGTAATACTAGATACATATTACTCTGTTGACTCTAATATCGCAACACTAGAAGTTGGATGGTGCGAGACCAAAGGCATTGTCTAAAACATAACTTAAATACCTAAAATAAGTCAAAACTATTTTCAAACATTTTATAACATATTTAAACATTTTTAGGACTCAATCAAATTAACATTCAAAAACTTCATGCTTGACGTAGTTTTGGAAACACTTAATTACTTTACAACAAAAATTCATATGATTCTAATTCTATGTATATGTCAATTTATTATCAATATTTAAGTTCCATACACGTCACTCCTTGCTTGATGATGAGATGAGGATGAGGATTGCCACTTCAAAATTTACCTTCAAAGCAATCTTCATTTGCGCGTTCAAAACAACTCATTGAACTTGTGAAAGTTTAGTAAATACTTAAAATTCCAACTTATCTTTATTCAATAGAGTATATCGGTAAATAAGTACTAAAATGATAAACATAATAAGCATTACTAAAATCACTTAAAGATAAGATTGACATGACAATAAAGTTAAATAACATCATCTCACTTATCACATTTTCTTCATACATTATCATTTATTTATCACTCATTTTGTTCATTGTAGATTTGAATGAACAAGAAAGATATACGAAATATAGTCAAATAGTACATGAGGATATAAATGTTAGATTATCACGAACACTAATAGTGTTAAAACATGAGCACCGAAGTGCTAAATTCACAAACACACTAAGGAGTTCTCAATGGCATACCATTTATGTCTCACAAGTTCAAAACTTGTTTACAAGGGCTTAATTATCATTATAAACCAAATATTTATTACAAACACAAACAAGTTTGATAATTTCATAGTCTTGTATAATTTTTTAACATTTTACAATTTAATCTTTTCTTCACGCATATATTCACATCAACAATAACCATATTCATTTACTATTTTCTTGAATTATTCGCATATTTATTAAGTTACAAATACTCAAATTCAAGACAATAACAATTACTTTAGTATAAAATTTCAAAATCTTAATTAAACAAGAAGAATTCTAGAGTACTTACAAATATTTATTAGGCTATGTTTTTTTCAAACTTTATCTACTTGTTCTCCCTTGTCTATACTCCTTCCATCTTCTTCCTTATCTTTTCTTCATTTCAAAGAGAAATCAATATACTTATTTCATAACATCTTCATGCTCAAATAAGTATATTACCTTAAAACCTTAGTTCCTCATGATTCTCATGTTTAGTTTAAAACCTTAAAACCTAAATCAATATACTAAATCATGAAAATATCACCTCGGTTCCTCACAATATTTACATTTTCTCTCTTCAAACATGAATACTCCATTTCTAGCTTGGAAACTAAGCTTATTAGATTATAGCCAACTTGATTTAGCTAAGGTTTCTGTAAAACTTTAGTGATTTCAAGCTTGAAAGAGCCTTTAATGATGATAGAGGACCAAATAGTAAAAGAAAAAAAATCCTTTCTAAAGGCTTGTAACGTGTAAGAGAAGAAGATGATGATGGAGTATCTTATGATTCTTATCCATCTTTCTTTTAAAATATCATCATTATTATAATAATAAAATATAATGATAATAATATCAATAATAATAAAATATTATAATTTATTCATAAAAATCTATCCATCATCATTATTCCCTAGATTTTCACTAGTAAAATTGTTCTTCATGTCCTCACATATGTCACCATTAATTTAATTTAATCCTTTTTATTTTAATTTCTCACTTTGACCTCAATATTTTGTAAAACATTATAATTTAGTCTATGCCTCGGATTAATATCTCTCAATACATCCTTCTTTTAAATTTTCTTCAATCTCCTACTATCTTCTCCACTGACACTTATAAATCACATTTTATTTATATTGAAAATTTTGACTCATAAGTACTGAAAATAGTATTGTTACAACCAAGCTAGGGATTTTCGATTTCAGGTTTTAAACTTGGCAGCTCAGAGTTCGATCGAGCTTGTTGTGCAGTTCTTATATTACTTAATGTTCCCTTTTACGAGTTTGTGTTAGCATGTAGTGAGCCTTTTCTACTATTATATCTTGAGAGGTTCGAACTGCGTAATTCTAAAGTATGGCTTGAATGATGCAGCTGATAGAAAAGAATCCAGAAGCAGCAATAGTATTATTTTGGAAGGCGATAAATGCTGGGGATAGAGTGGACAGTGCACTAAAGGACATGGCCGTGGTGATGAAGCAACTCGACCGAAGCGAAGAAGCCATTGAGGCTATCAAGTCTTTCAGGTCTCGTTGCTCAAAACAAGCACAGGAGTCACTTGACAATGTTCTTATCGACTTGTACAAGGTGTGTGTATATACATTTTTATTCCACAAATTTTCAATGCGTGGTTGGCTTGTTAGTCATATTCAGTACGTATACAATGACATTGATGAATGATCATTAATGAATTTGGCAGAAATGTGGTAGATTAGACGAGCAAATTGAATTATTGAAAAGAAAGTTGAGATTAATATACCAGGGAGAAGTGTTCAATGGAAAACCAACCAAGACAGCTCGCTCCCATGGGAAGAAGTTTCAAGTTTCTGTTAAGCAAGAAATTTCAAGATTACTGGTATGATTTTGACTCCTCTACATAGGTTGTTAGTAAAATTAATTGGTGACGAAGGCCTCCGCGTTTGCATGACAGGGAAATCTGGGGTGGGCTTACATGCAGAAATCGAACTACTTGACGGCGGAGGTGATTTATAGAAAAGCACAGATGATCGACCCGGATGCCAACAAGGCCTGCAACTTGGGTCTTTGCCTGATCAAACAAGGCAGGTTTGATGATGCAGGTTCGGTCCTTGGAGATGTATTGCAAGGTAAAATTCCAGGTTCAGAGGACGATAAGGCCAAGAATAAAGCTCGGGAATTGTTAATGGAAGTTAAAGCCTTTCAGCCACCTTTGGAGTTGTCTGATATTGTGGGACTTGATGACGAGTTTTTCAATGGGCTTGAGCTGTTAATGAATGCATATGCCCCTGTTAGATCAAAGAGACTGCCCATTTTTGAAGAGATCTCCTCATTTAGAGATCAATTGGCTTGTTAGGTTAACACGATAGATAAGATATGTTCTTTTAGGCGAGTGGTGATTTCTGCTTTTTATATAGTCGGAGCACTACTCGTAGGAATAAATTATGCTGTAAATAACTGTATTTGGTTCCCAATTTCAATATTGTATCATTACGTGTATTGTTTGTCTTGATAAATTATATATAAATTTAACTTTTTTATTTTTATATTCTAATTTTAATTTTTAATAGATTATATATTATTTTGGTAAAAATAATTTATATTATACAAATATATCTTAATTAAATTCATATAAACATATTTACATCTAAATTTATATTTTAAAATTATTAATTAAGATCAATAATTTAATTTAATAATTATTAATTTTAAAAATAATTATAAAATAATTAAAATGGTTAAATTCAAAAGTTGATATAAAATATTAAAATTTTATATCAGCTGTACAAATCAAAATTTGATCGAAACGGGCTACAACCTAAAACACACTGCAATTATGTATTAGTACTGAATTAAGACTGGAACAGTATGTATTAACAGGTACCGGATTGGCATTGAGTACCATAGTTTAAAGGCAAAAGTAACAAAGAGCAAACCACAAATCCATGAGCTTGTGCAACATGTCCCTAACAAGATCATCTGAAAGTACCTTATTTGATATTTTTATATATTTCAAAATTCAATTTCCATAGTTCGAATCTCAGTACATATGCAGACAGTCTTCTGATATTAGGCTACAGCATAAAAGGACGTGGAATTAAAGAAAACTGTAACTACTAACTATGAGGAGCATCAATATTTCTGGTGACAGCTACAACACCGATCAATGAGTGGGCAAATGAATAGAATATAGCAACTGAGCGATTCATCAACAGTTGAAGCCATGACAGACAGACAGTACGATGATGAGAATCAAGGCGATCAGAATCCCGAGCACGATCAGCTTTATTTTCATGTTCTGTAACCACATCTTTCTCCTCATCTGGGTTCCCTGCTGCCTGAAATCTTGTGCCTAAAAACGTACAAACAATAAATACCCATTTTAAACCAAGACAAACCTCCAAAATATATAACCTCTAACTTTGAATTAATAGTAGGAAAATTATGTAAAGAAAGTCTCAGGTTTTTCAAGTTGAAGCATTCAGCTGGACCCTTTAAATTTTGGGAACTAGTATTGCTAAATACTTTTATGAAAGAACTGAACAATTGGGTGAATAAGCAGTTATCTTATAATGTGTTTTAGTACTTTATTTCATGCAAATAATATGCCTTATTTATGGTCTACCCAGTACAGCTTTAGAAAACAAAATTTTAAGATACATGCTGGTAGTTTATTTTCCTGTCCGAGGTTAGCATGGTTATACCAGTCACAAGCCCCAATAATGCCCTATTTTTGATCTAGTGCAGTTTTTAAGAACACTGCCCATGTTTCAAATTTTAAACAATATGATATAAATTTACTGACCTGGGAGCGAAGATTTTCTGATTTATCCACCAAAAGCTCAATTTTTTCACCACGGTCCAGAACCTGCAAAGTTAATTTTTAATGAAAATCAGAAAAGCATGCCAACAACTCGTATTCATGATCTAGAAATTCGTGAAGCTAGATTCCTTACCCACTTAAAGCCATTACATTGCACTCCATATTATATGTGCATAAGGCAAAAAGATAACAACAATTACCTTCTCAATGTTTTCCATCATAACTCCTTTGACTTCTGTAACTTGAGCTTTCACTTTGGCAATCTTACTAACCTCCTCTGGATGATCAATGCAGTACTGCATATGCTCCTTCAACTTTGGCCTATAAGAATAATAACAATAGCATAGCATCAATGCACTTCATGACAATGAATATATTCCATTTGATGGCAAAAGAAAAGAGAATACCCAAACTCCTTGCTCAAGCTGTTTGCAGGAGCAGCTGCAGCTTTTCCTCCACCATATCTCTTGGTAAAATCCTCCTTAATTCTCTCAAGAAAGGCAATTGGCACCTGTCGCCCAGCGGATTCAACAGCAACCACACAGTAAACTGAAAAGTGTAAGAAATGTTAATTCAAGGAAGGACTGATGTAGCCATATTTGATAACAGATGATGCAGCACAAGCTATGAAGAAACAGTAAAAATCATGCAAGCACAAAAATGATCTTTGAAATGACCGCCTGAGATTTCAGGTTTTTAATGTATAAGTCAACCGTTTTCAATGTATAAGCCAACCTTACAGGGCCAAACATGCCTATTCTTCTACAATTACATAACATGTTACGAACTCTTTAAAAGATACACACACAGAAGAAAAGTATCTGGACATGTCATCAGTTAAACCATGGAAAATGCTAAACATTTGAATCATACTTTGTTCTGACCACTAGATTTTCCAATATACTTGAACTAAGTTTAAGGGAAAGCAAGGATGGCTTACATTGATGATAGTAGTAAATAGCTATGGAACTTTGGACTAACATATCATAAATTGAGAAAAAGCAAATTCATGAAAATGTTTGAACCAAAAAGGTGAATCAGAACCAAGCAAGCTTCAGATCACTCAGCCTCAACTCATACAGGTAATCTAGAGATTATGAATGAGTTGACTTAAAAAGAAGATCAAAGCAGAGATTTCATATAATCTAGATTTAGTTATTGTTTTTGTTACTAGCTTTACTGGTACTGACTTTTGCTAGGAATGAGCAAAATTAAAATCATATTTTGCTAAGATGAGCAAATTATTAAAATATAAAACATATTCATACATTGTCTTTCATTATAACGTAAATTATTGGTTCCAGTTACTTATAAGGGTTCAAGTAAGTTCTTAGTTTAAAAAGTTATTCAAAATGTATTAATATTTGCTTTGGCATCTGAATGCAATTAATGTTATTTATTATTTTACATCATTTTTATTAAGTGTTCTTGTCCAAAACCTACATTCAACACATTATCCCAACAATGGAATGAGAATAAAACCCTGCAAAATTCTTCAAATACATTGGGAAAAACTTAAGATACTTGTGTCAAACGCATAACATTGACACCCGAGTTCAAGTAATATAGGCTAAGAGCACCTTTGTCACAAGATCTATACGCAGATTAATTCATTCAAAACATTTCAACCTTTAGTTGTTACTCCTACTCAGTTTTGGAAAGTTTCAAATAAAAGTTAAACCAATGTATTGAATTAATTAATGAATAAATGCACAGTTCATTTTTGGCACATAACCAACTCTTCTCTTAAAATAGAAATAACGTAACTGATTCTACCGCCTTTCCCCTTTCAGGCGCACTAAGTTACGCAGAACACAATTATTTTTAAAAGCTTAAGAAATTTCACATAACTTAATCCACAATCACATTCTCGAAATCATTACCAAGGAAAAATAAGAAATAATAATAATAAAAAGCGGAAGCAGGTAACAAAAAATGGATCGACAACAGCTACAACTAAAAGAACTTCCTCGCCGGATCAAAGAAGCAGTAAAAATACGGATCAGAGATAGATAAACAAAAAATTAACGAAAAGGAGGGAAAAAAGAAAAAAAAACGGAGGAGAAAGAGAGGAGATTACTAAAGCCGTTATCAACGAGATAGTTAAAGGTATGGCCGTCGCAGCTGTAAGTGAACTTGTTGTTGGAAGCAGGAAGTTTCTGGAGGCACTGAGAAGCAATGGAGGTGAAGTTGCCGGAGAACTCAGTGTAGTCGGCTAAAACGACGGTGCCTCGTGCCACGAAGGCGTAGATCAGCGATTGTTGCCCCATCACAGTCCTTTGACTAAGGAAGATTGAAATGAAATGAAGAGCAAGAGGAAGGGGAAGGGGAAGGGTTTTTATCGTCGGAAGGAAGGAGACTTGTTTCCTTTTCCCTTTTCGCTTAGATGAAAAGCAAGGTAGCGTGACTTGTTTCTTTCCCCCATTTTTCTATTTATTTTTTTAGGCATCAATCGTGTGTGGAAATTTACGGCTATGCCACGCGGTCTGGGTTTTGAAATTGGAATATTTGGAGATTTGATCCAATAGCTTCGGCTTTCCGCTTTTCTTTTTCTTCCTTTTATGTGGGTTATTATTTATAAATTATACAATAAGACAGACAAAATCTAATATTTTAAAATAATATAACGTATACTTTAATATTTAAAATTCGATTTAATTTTAATAAACAATATTCGCTTCTTAAAAATCAGGATTAATTATATAATACATCTTAGATTTTTACTTGTTTTATTATTAGTCTAACCGTCAGCTTAACAAAACTAATTGGTACAATTTGAAGTTTAGACGTGAATTTAAAATATAAATCATAATGCGAACACCTTTGGTGCAATAAACCCATGAAATTTAAGGGCGTATCCCTTTACAATAAATAAGGTTGTTAATCATATTATTTCACTATTAGTTTGTGGATTAGGAAAACAAATATTCAAATAAAGACATTAAGACGAGACAGCATTAAACGAAATTAATAAATTAAACAATTTCTTACATCTTGCTTCAATTGAGCTGAATTAGACAGTCAATAAAATAAATAAATGAAAAGATGAAGCATTTTGAGATTTCCAGGTATGTTTAGTTTCTCACTACTCGTCAACTTCAATACCTGACATTGGCACCCCACAAGTATTTTGACCCTTCCCCTTCACATAATCCACACCAAAGTCATAGTCGTCTTCATCATCCATGGCATCATCCCCATATGTTGATTTATTTTTGGCTTTTTTCTTTCTCTTATTCTCTGCCCTCTTCATTTTTGGGTTAAACATACCTTCTACTGCATATAACTTCTCGTTTTGCTTGCTTGAAGTAGATTTTGACTTGGCTTTTTCAGCATCATGTTCTTCTGAAGCCATTGGCTCATCGGATATAATTTCTTGGCTTTCATCAACTTCAGCTGATGGCAAGGACCGGGCATTATCCTGAGATGAACCAAAAACCCAACATATTTGTATAAGCATGACATGATATAAAAGAACATGTGGTAACCCAACCACCAGCCACTTCGCATATGCTTATTGGTCATACCCATATAGAACTTAGAAAAGGGCAATCACAAACCTCTAGAATAGTCTCATCGAAGTTGAGAGGGTGGCTAGGGGGGACTTGAACAGAATGAAAATCGTCTGCCGACTTGAGGCTTCCAATGAATGAAGACTCTGTGTTGTAAACCTCATCAACATTGAACTCTTTTCCAAGTTCTGTGACAATCCTTGCCTCCGAAGGCTCTTCTTGATTTCGGCCCGGGGGCATGGTGAAATAGGGAATTTTACCTGAAGCATGCCAAACGGATAGCAATGGGTTAACTTGATTTTCTAGCAAATTGAGATGGAAATAGAGAGAAAAGAAAATTGATAAATGGCATGCATACCTTCATTCCAATCGTGCAAAATGATCCTTGCAGCAGCTTCGACATCCACAATACCACCTTTTTTGAGCTTACCCCTTACAGTGGCTACATTCTGAAGGAATTCGTCAATTGATTCAAAGCCCGGGATCTTGTATATTGTCACCAACAGTCGCTCTGGACAAAGCTTGAGAATCTCTTTCACTGTGTTGTTGACAAAAGGAAAATTACAAATTAGTATTGCTAACTAGATTCTGGCAAGACAAGTTAAAATTCCGTCCAGTAGTTGAAATAAAACGATTTAAGTGCACTCGATCAATCTTAACATGGTAGGAAATCTTGATGCCAGTGATATTTCCTTTCAAGAAATGTTGAAGGAAGTCTATTTTGTTTTCTTCTAATGAAACTATAATATTAAATAGACGCTCCACCAAAACTACGCCTAAATACAGAACTACTTGATCAATGCAGTATAAGTTAACGTCCCAACTCAGCTCTCATATCACCTAAACTATGACTCGATCCCATGGAAGTCGTAGTCGTATACATGAAACATAAAATTCACTGGTTGAATTACCTGGAGCAACCGGATCATCCAACTTTTCTATTCTTTTGCAGTTTCGAAGAGCTATTGATGCATCATTTCCACTAGATTTAAGCATAACAACACCAGGACAGTCCAATAATTTTACATTCTTGTCCAATTGAACCTCTTGCATTGATCTCGTCAACCCTGGAGTAGCACCAACATTGACAACGTGGCATCTTTTCAAGCTGTTAATTAGGCTGCTCTTGCCAACGTTAGGCAGGCCAATAACACCGACAGTTATGGACTTCTTTATCTGCAAAAACAATTGTAGGAAAACAACAAGAGATTCAAACTCCAACAATAATCTGAACAGGAAGATAAATCAGACAAGCATGAAATCAAATATCAACATTGTGGTCAGAAAAACAACTAGAATCACCTCATGACTTCTTGAGTAATTTTTCAACAATTTAATGAGAGTTTCTGCTCCAAGACAGTCGCTGGTTTGCAGAAGATTACTAGGCTTCATTGTTTTAGAAGATTTCCACCCTAAATTTGACCTCTGATCTTGAGTGCTGCACTTAAAGGCAACAGCCGGTAACTCTTCCCTAAGATATTTGAGCCACTTTTCAACAGTTTCTCGAGGAACAAGATCTGAAAAAACAAATTTTCATTAAAAACAGTCAAGGCAGCAAAACGTAAAGGAACACGGAAAAGAAATAATCAAACAAAAGTTATGCTTTGATATTTACCACAAGATGTATGAATAAAGAACTTACCAATCTTATTCAAAAGTAATACTAGGTGCTTATCGGGGCCTGATTTCATCACCATCGTTTCCATGTCGACACAACGGGTGCCAAGCGGATCTCTAGCATCAAGGACTTCCAAAATGACATCTGATGCTTCAATTACCTTAACCAACTCCTTGTAAAAAGATCTATCTGAGTTATCCGTAAAAAAAATGACACGTTAAAAATAGGAACCATCCACCGACAATGTATCAATCTCCACCTTAATATCAACTTACCCCGGCATTTACAATCCCAGTAGAAACATCAATTCCCTTCACCTCTTCTATACTTAATTCTTTTTCATCATCCTCTAGTAAACCCATCTTCCTCTTTTTAGCCTAAAAAATCATAAAGGTCCAATATATTATAATTTATAAGGTAAGCAGCTTCATAGCAGTAAAGAATTCACCATATTAATAACCATTATTAAGTCAATCAAATAAAAATGGCAAAGTTAAAGGTCATCCTATAGAGACTATGAGAACAATTTGCCTCAGGCCACACTATCGTTTAAAATTTCCAACCAAAACACTATCCAATAACCAAGACAGTGGTAAAACCAATAAAGTGAGTTCTTTTTTCAATAATGAATATTTTTTTTACAAAAAGGCATTCTAGCAATACCCTCTCCTTGCGGGCAGCTTTCTTTTGCTCTAGTTCTTCGAGCACCCGAGCTCGACGAGCTTCGAGAGCTTTGAGCTCTTGTTCCTTGAAAGGCCAATCATTGGGGATTCCAGGATCCTTCTCAACCTTCCGCTTATGCTTCAATCCTGACTTTTTGGCTTCTTTAGCTTTCTTCTTATGGTGTTCTTTTACTTTTCTTATAACCTTGTACTTTTGCTTCAGCGAAACTCGCTTGCTCTTGCTCTCTGCAAGAATTATAGGGCTAGAATTTTAAAACCGACACTTAGAGGGTTAAAGAAATAAATGAATAACAGAGCGAATTGGGGCTTTGCTTACTTTTGCTCCTCTTCACCATTGTCGCGAAGTTCAAATATTTTGATGGAAAGTTGGAGCAGCAGCTAACTAGCTAAATAAGGTTTAGGGTTTGGGGAAGATAATAATAAGGTTATAATATGCTGTAACTCCTTATATTTTTTTTAAATTTAGAACTTAGTCTTCTTACTTTTCAGATTTTAAAATTTAGATTTAATTATTAACACTATTAAAATTATTTTATTAAATTTAGATCATTAATTTTAATATCAACAGTAATAAATGGATCTTAATTTTAAAATCTAAAAAAATCTAAATTCCTAAAACAAAAGTAAATGGTAAATTTAATTTTAGGGACCAAAATGAATAAAATATAAAACTTGAAGGAATATCCAATAAATGAAATTGAGTTATAATTTAATTAAATTATAATTTAGATCGAGATTTAAACTAATAAAGGATCTTTGCTGATTATGTTTAAATCACTATGAATGTTTTATTGTGAATTTATGTATGTTTTGTTAAACCTTGAATTAATTGTAACTTGGCACAAAATGGTGATATTTTGACTAAATTGAAAAAAGGATTAAATATGAACTTACATGATGGAATTACCCCAATGAAACTTTCTAAATGTATCATACACATGGTTACAAGTTGATTTCCGATGATTCAAAGATCCAACATTTGTTGCGAACTCGAAGATAAATGTGACATAGGTTTAGCTCGGACAAGTAACCTAATGTCGTTTTAAAGTTTTAGCCCGGACATGTAGCCTTACATGTATATACAGCTTTGGCCAACTATTTGATGTGTCAATGAAGGTTTATCCTAAACGGGTAACCTGACACTAATATATATTCAGCTTGAACGAGCAACTTGAGGTGGTTTTAAAGGTTCAGCCTAAATGGATAACCTGACACAAATGGATATGATTACAGCTTTGGCCAAGTTATTTGACGTGTAATTAAAAGGTTTAGTCCGGATGTGTAACCTGGCACAAATGGATATGATTAACTCAAGCGAGCATCAAATGTGATTAGTACTAGTGTATTCGAGTTCTTTTATGATGTTTCATCGGGAACTTACAACATGTGAAGTGTGGAAATTAGATTGCATGTTACGAACTTAATGATCAAATGTGGCAAGTGTCTAACTTAATGATAAGTTTGAGGTCATTTTAGTTTCAAACCAAACAGGTAACATGATCTGCACTTTACAGCTTTGGCCAAGTTATTTGACGTGTCATTAAAAGGTTTAGCCCGTACGAGTAACCTAACACAAATGGACATGATTAGCTCGGATGAACATCAGATGTGATTAGTACTAGTGTATTCGAGTTCTTTTACGATGCTTCGTCGAATAACTTATAAGGTGTAAAGTGTGGAAATTAGATTGCATGTTATAAACTTAATGATCAAATGTGCCAAGTGTATGACTTAATGACAAGATTGAGCAGTGGTGAAACTAGGGGGCTGGTAGGGGCCCCGACTTCCCTAAAATGAAATTTTTTTCTTATGGACCCCTTAAAATTTTTTAATTTTAAAATTAGTAAAGGTAAAATTTCACTTTGCCCCTCTAGATATAAAAAATATGATTTAATCCTTTAAAAATTATAAAGATATAGTCCATTAAAATGGTGAAATTGTATTTTTCTATTGTAAAAATTACAATTTAATTTTGCCCTTAAAAAATTTTATAGTTTCACCCTTGAGTTTGAGTATACATATGTGATTGAAAGGTAAAAGAATTGAATTTCTAGAATATGAATTGATATGCTTAGTAGTTGAAATGTTATATGATTGAATGTGAATCAAACTTACCTTATTGTGATTGTGTTTTGATATTTTAGGTATATTGAGTTATACACATTAGTTTAACATATATACTTGTTATATGAAGTAAGATAACCGTTTACATACATATGATCTTACTAAGCATTTCGTAATGCTTACTCCGATGCTTTTCTTTTTTCATGTAGATTTTGATTTGTGGAACGTGTCGATGGGATCCTCGAGGAGTTCACACTATCCATCTCTTAATTCAGTAGACTTTTGATCGTTTGAACTTGGTTATATGTGGCATGTGTGTTAAGTGTATTTTGAAACATATTTGTTATAAACACTTATGCCATATTACTTATGTTTAAAAATTGGATGTCATTTTGGTTTATATGTATGGCTTGGAAACCAAAGCAAGTGAAGTATGCATGAACTAGTTTGTTAAGATAAATAGAATGAAAGTTGTGATTGGTATGAATAATACAACGTTGGAATATATATGTTTAGTACCTATAGATGCATGGATAAGCATGTTTGAATTAAGAAATTGAATGGTTGATTACATGTAATGGTACACATAGCTCTATTGTGAAAATGGTACCTATGAGACATATTGGATATTAGAATGATATTGGATATTAGAATGATAGTGTGTTAAAATGTTATGTTTTGGAAGTGTTTTGGCATGGAATTGGCAGATTGTCAATGTTGATCTTCCCTAGTCATAACGTCGGTCAACGTATTGGGGCGTCTTGACATCAAGTGGTCCAACGTCATGATATGACATACTATTTGGAGACGTCACAACGTGGAGAAAACTCGTCATGACGTCAGTCCTGTATTTTTCAAACTTTGCAATTTGGTCATTATTTGATCCCGGGTCGACTTTAGAGCTTATGTAAGTTGTATTAAGCTTGGGAAATATTTAAATTTGTTTTGAAGGACTTATATTATGATATATAATATTTTCAATTCGCATTGTCTGATAAAGGTCCGTAACTGTTCCGTTTTGTACTATAGTATTCGATAGTTTAGTTCTAGCAATTAGGACGGACTAGGGGTTTACTTGACTTGCTTGAATTGGTCTGACTTGTGAACCCATGGAGAAGCCCATCTACTTGAAGCATTGGTGGCCCAATGAAACACTCTAGCAAAACTAAAGGTACTAGAGTAAATAGTGTAAATCCTACAGGGATAAGATTATATAGAATTTAAATCTCTTAGGACTCTTTATTGTAAATAGGCTTTAATCTTGACTATTGATATAACTCAATTTGTACCGTTGGATTTAGTGGAACTCAACTATAAATAGAGGACTCATTTATAATTATCTCATTGATAGTTAAAGAATATATTTGAGGACATTTACTCAAACACTTTGTGTGATTTTTCAAATCTCTTGTTTCCTTTTCTTTAGGTAGTTCTAGCCCGTGACACTAGTCCATACTATACATTAGCACCCAATGGCAGCACAAATGGAACTAGCAGGAGCCAAGATCCCTTTAAAATGGAAAAAAATATAACATTAGTGTCAAAACCATTTTTTGTTTGGAAAACGGGCCAACTTTAAAAACATGGAGTCGCCACCAATATTTTTTGAAGTGTGATTGGGTCACCTTATAAAACATTTTGGTCTACGAAATTTAAGAAAATAGGTCCGGGAGTCAGTAACACACGATGAAGGATTAGCACCCTCGCAACGCCCAAAATTGATATCTTATTGATTGATTAATGTCCTAATATCGAAAATCGGAAGAGATTTTAAAATATGAATCCTTTAGAAAATGTTTGGATAATTCAAATTGGATATCGAGAATCTTTTATTCTAAAAAAATGAAATATCACATCCAATACGTTAGGACACGATGTTTCAAACCCTCGACACCAAGATCATTTCATGATTTCCAAAATTCATGCATTGCAATTTTAGAAGGGTATTCCGCTATTTGGTCAAACAAAAAAACCAAAACCCAGCACGTTAGGGCACGATTCCTCAAATTTCCAAACATGAAATATTGCCTTATTTTTGAAATTAAGAAAACCCGATCAAAATCTTAAAAGGATATTTAGTCATTTGGACAAATGGAAAATCGAAACCCAGCACATTAGGGCACAATTTCTCGAACTTCCAAACACGAAACATTGCCTTGTTTAAAAACCCCTTTTATGAGTTTGGGTAAAAAAAGTGGAGGGAAAAAAAGTTGATGTAACCTTTAAAAGAGAAAATCGATTAAAACGTAAAAATGATTCTACTTAGCGACCAGTGATAATGTAAACACGATAATAATAAAGAATGATAATAATAAATATAATAGGAAAAAAACATAAAAAATAGTATTAATAATAATAAAATGATAATAATAGTAATGATAAATAGTAATAATAATAATAATAATAATGGAAAAAAGATTTAAAATAAAAAATAATATTAACAATAAAATAGTAATAATAGGTTTAAAATAAAAATAATATTAATAATAAAAATAGTGACAATAGGTTTAAAATAAAAATAATATTAATAATAAAAATAGTAATAATATTAAATTTAATAGTAATAATAAAAAAAATAGTAGCAAAAAAAAATAAACTAAAAATAATATTGGCAAGAACAAAAATAATAGGAATACTAAAATAGCAATGTAAATAATAAAAATAATAAGAGTACTAATAATAATAAAAATATAATACTAATAATAAATATAATCATAGTAATAATAATAATAATATATAAATAACGGTAATAAAAAATAATGAATATAATAATAATTTTGAAAATAAATAACAATAATGAAATAATGACATCAATAGCAAAATAAAAAAAAAAGACGAAATTGAACTAAAAATAAAAATTGGAGGCAAATTTTAAAGAAAATAAAAGAATTAGGGCCCCCCAACAAAACACGCGAAATGGGAGGACCAAATGGGAAATATTCCCGCCCTCTTAAACGATGTCGTCCGAATGCGGACCGAATTGAAACAAAGGAAGAACTTTTGGGCAAACTTGGGAATAAAAAATTTGATTGAAAAACCATTAAAAACGGAGGGAACAGGGATGTAAATAGCCCATTCTTCTAAAAACACGCAAATCTCTTCCTTGGTACAGGTCGGTCACGGGTCAGAGGCCCAAAACGACGTCGTTTTGGTCTTTGAACCCAATGCTCAAAATGGCGTCGTTTCAAGGGTATTATAAATACCAATTTTTTTTTTAAAAAAAAAAATATTATTCCTCTTTAAAAAATTGAAATTGCTCTCCTCTCTCCCTCTCTCCAGGCGATTTTTGGCAGGCCCTCCGGCGAGGCTTCGGCGCCGTATATGTTTTATCCTTTTTTAATAAAATGCTTTAATATGTTTTAAAACAGAACAAAATGAAAGAAACAACAGTATTTGAATTTGAATGGAAAAGAAATAGAAAAAGGAAAAAATAAACCTTTACTAATTTCTATATCTGACTTTGTATCGATTCCTTTTTATATTGAGTGTGTTTGTAAAAAAAATCGTATATTCTCTCCTTTTTTAACTAAAAAAACCCCCTTTTACATCGTATTTCTTTAGACTTTATAGCCTATTTTACAATTGTTTGGTGCTTGTTTGCAGGTGCGTGATCGAGCACGTCTCTGACGTGGTGTGGTTGAGTGGTGCACATCGCGGGGTGTGACATCCGACGCGCAAGGGTGGGGCTGCTAGCAGTTGCGGCGCATGTAGGGCTAGGGTTTCGATCAAGAGTTTAGGTTGTGGGCTAGATTAGGTCTAGGCCTAGGTCTGTTTGGGTTTGGTTTTAGTGTTTGGGCCGAAATTTTGGGCCATAGACTGTTTTTAATTAAATTTGGACTTTTGTTTTGTTTATTTTGGGTTCAAAAATGGTTAATGGGCTGAGCAAAAATTGGGCCCTACAGCTGCCCCTCTTTGCTCGTTGTCGTGTAACGTGAATAGAGCAAAGACTTTAAAAGGGCCAATTTTGCCCGGCCTTGCCGAGTCTGGACTTCTTGATGCTTTTTCCTTCAAGTGGCCTCACTTTAACCCATTGCTTCCTTAGGGGTATAAAAATTATCGTTCTAATCTGCTCCAATGCTGCTTTATGAAAATAAGATTCGTCGAAATTTGATCTGCTCCACTACTTCTTAGGGAGATAAGATCTACTATCTTTAGTCTGCTCTACTCTTGCTCAGTGGAGATAAGGCTATAATCTTCAGTCTGCTCCATTGTCGATACATGGAGATAAGACTTGTAATTTTTTATCTTCTCCACTCCTGCTCAGTGGAGATAAGATCTACAATCTTTAGTCTGCTCCATTGCCAATACATGGAGATAAGACTTGCTGTCTTCGATATGTTCCACTCATGCTCAGTGGAGATAAGATCTGCTATCTTCAGTCTGCTCTATTGTCGATACATGGAGATAAGACTTGCTGTCTTCGATCTGCTCCACTCCTGCTCAGTAGAGATAAGATCTGCTATCATTTAGTCTGCTCCATTGCCGATACATGGAGATAAGACTTGATGTCTTCGATCTGCTCCACTCCTGCTCAGTGGAGATAAGATCTGCTATCTTCAGTCTGCTCCATTGTCAATACGTGGAGATAAGACTTGCTGTTTTCGATCTACTCCACTCCTGCTCAGTGGAGATAAGATCTGCTATCATTAGCCTGCTCCGCTCCTGTTCAGGAAGATAAGGCTATTGGCCTAAATCTGCTCCATTGCCGACACATGGAGATAAGATTTGCCATTTTGATCTACCCCACTGCTATCTCGAGGAGACAAATCTACAATATTCAGTCTGCTCCATTGCCGATACATAGAGATAAGACTTGTAATTTTCAGCTTGTTCCACTACTACTTAGGGGGCAAGGCTGGTGGTTTGAATCTGCTCCATTGCCGATACATGGAGATAAGATTCGCCATTTTCGATTTGCCCCACTGCTATCTTAAGGAGACAAGATCTACAATCTTCAGTCGCTCCATTACCGATACATGGAGATAAGACTTGCTGTCTTCGATCTGCTCCACTCCTGCTCAGTGGAGATAATATTTTCTATCATTAGCCTGCTCCACTCCTGCTCAGGGAAATAAGGCTATTGGCCTAAATCTGCTCCATTGCAGATACATGGGGATAAGATTTTCCATTTTGATCTGCCTCACTGCTATCTCGAGGAGACAAGATCTACAATATTCAGTTTGCTCCATTGCCGATACATGGAGATAAGACTTGTAATTTTTAGCTTGTTCCCTTGCTTTCTCGGGAGATAAGGCTATTGGCTTATATCTGCTCTATTGTCGATACATGGAGATAAAATTTGTCAATTTCGATCTACCCCACTGCTATCTTGAGGAGACAAGATCTACAATCTTTAGTCTGCTCCATTGCCGATACATGGAGATAAAACTTGTAATTTCAATCAATTTTGCGACATCGTCCTCTGGGGAACCTGCCTGTAGAACTGATTTCACGGGGTCTATGTTTATGCCAAATGATTAGGATGTCATGAAAAATGCTCTTAACCATTTGTATTATGAATGTTATGAATGAATGCAAAATTCCTGAGAATGGTCCATTTTTAACACTTGGGATGTCATTGCTTGCCATTTATTAAGGTGATACCCCTGACGTATGTCTTCTTGTTCAACTAATACTTTCAACAAAGAATTTGAAGATGTCGTCATTGCTTAGACCCTTATTTCTCAAGCGATCCTAGCCCTTTAAGCTTGGTGAGTTCTAAATAATTGTCCTGTTTCAGATTCTTGCATTATTTAGAGACTTTCAGAGTAATATGAAAAACTTCTTTTGTGAAAGCATTATCAGTTCATTAATCATTATTTCAATATGAAATGCTTGAAAAAGATTATAGAGATGAATAAAACTAAAATTTATTCGGGAGTAAACCCGTAAAGGATGGATTGAACTAAGGAAACAGGTTTTTTGCTAAGGTACAAAAAACGAGCAAGGGTGGAATTGGTGCCCTAGATATCATAGCCTGAGCTTCTCTGTTCAAACTTCTTGATGACCATTTTAAGCTCCATATGTGTTTAGGGGATCCGGAGTACTTTGTCGATGCCCCAAGAAGTAACATACTTCCTCATTGTTAATTTAAGCATAGCAAGACTACTATATGCCCCATTTTCGATCAAAATTTGAGCTGCCCTTTTCGGTTTTTGACTCAAAGCCGCCTTTGGTCTTAAGGCGCCCTTTGCGGGTTTTCACCTTGACCTCTCCGTTTTTCATTTTTTATTTTTTTTAGAAGGTCTCAAAGTGCCCTTTGAGTGTTTTTGCCTAGTCTCTCCCTTTTTTTGACTGAATCTGAATTCACCAAATTGAGCATATCTTCGTTCATGTCAATACTCCCTCAGAACAGACCTTCTTTACTACATAAGGTCTTTCCCACTTTGGCATCCACTGAAGTCCTTTTTACTTGAGAATGATTCTTTTTTACCATCATGAGATTCTCTTGGGCGAACCCTTTTGTCATAAACTTGTATCATCCATTTTTGGTACATCCGACCATGATGAATACTTTCAATCAAGCTTACAGGAGACGTTCTGCCTCGTCCGATTCTTAATTCAATCAAAGCTCGGAGAAAAGGGATCTCAACTTTCAAAAATTGTTTCCCTTCCCTAAACCAATGGGAAAATGTGTTGTTCCTACGAAGGTCTTGGCTAACATTTGAGAAGCATAGAGGGTAAATGGTAACTTCTCTATGCCAAACTTTACACGTCCCAATCATCTTTCAAAATCTTTTTGGATGGTTTCTTCTTCTTCTTCTTCTTCTTCTTTTCGAGTTTGAATTTGAAATTGAAATTGAATTTGATGACTGTTGACTTTGAAACTTTGGCATATGAACCGACCTTCACCCTCTTAGTAAAGTAGTTGACAATCACGAAGATAAATTGGTGCCGATTAGATACTTTTGACAAGATCGTCCCCGTAACATCTATGCCCCACATATATGAAAAAATAGAAGAAGCACATAAGTCTTGTTTTCCTCAATTTGGCATTTACGGATAACTGATGTAACCCTTTCATGGTAGACCAGTAGTACCCGAACCTTATAATCGGCCTGGCTATTAGAAAACTATTAGCATGTTGTAATACCCCAAAAATTTTTACAGTAAAATATTATCTTTGATATAGTAAAATAAGGAAATAAAGCGACAAAAAGGGAAATTTTAGAGTTACGACAACATTGAGAAGTGTATTATGATATATTAATTCAAGAAAGGACCAAATGGTAAAAGTGATAAAAGTTTTGTTGCCTAAGAGTAAATATTCAAAACTTGAGGGGTTAAAGTGTAAATATGAAAAAGTTGAAGGACCAATAGTGAAAATATTTTAAGGGTGGACTGATCTAGAACCTAAGGAAAATGGATGAATTAGGACCAAATTGAATAGGTAAAGAATTATGAGGGACTAAATCATAATTTTACCAAATTATATGATGATTCAAGGATAGAATTTTAAAGATCACAAAGGGCAAAATGGTCAATTGAAAGAGAGATAAATATAGAAAGTAATGATGATGTTGATGATATTTTATAATTATTTAATTAGATAAATATTATTTTATTAATATTTTGATGAGATATTTTACTATTTATCATTATTTTATTATTATTTATGTAGTATATAAGGAAGGAAATATGATGAATTTTTATCATCTCTTTCCCATGCAAACCAACGTGAGAAAGAAGATAAAGAAAATAAGTTTTCTTTTTTTACAAATTGGTCCTTTCACCAAAAATTCACCATTTTCACTTAAAATTCAAAAGAATTTCTATAGCCATCAAGAGAGAAAGATGACAAGGAGACTATGGGGAACAAAAATATCAAGTTAGATTCAAGAAATAGAAGCTAGAGGAGAGAGAAAATTAAGTTAAAGATTGAAATCAAAACAAGGTAAGAACATCAAGTTTTTAATATATTTTTAAGTTTGATATTGTGGAAAAAGCATGGAAATGATGTTAATGTAGAGTTTTCTTATATAAGGTTTTATGTTCTTGATATGTTAGTGAAGGAAAATAAGAGAAAGTGATGGGAAATATTGTAGAGAAAGGAAATAAAGGTGTTATAAACTTGGTAATTAATATTTTGCACTAAAATAGTTTTGGACAGCAGTAGTAGTCTAACTTTAGAAAATCACAAAAATTGTAAAAATCAAATTAGAGGATTAATAAAATATGGAACTAAATCTTATTGAGTATAGTTTATTATAGAACAAACTTTGTAAGTAATGGAATTGTAAATCATGAGATATAATAGGTTTTGTTAGGCAAGGTCGAATGATTAATGGTTCCCCTGTTCTAACTTTGTAAAATCATAAAAAATTGGAGTAAAACAATTAGGGGCTTAAATTTATACTTTTAAATCCTGAATGAGTCTATTTTCAAGAAAAATAAACAGGAATATCATCCGAATCCCGTATGAGGAGATAATTAATTTTAGTGAAGAAGGGTCGAACTGTCAGACATCAGAATAGGGGTAAATTTAAAGAATAAACTGTACTTATTGGATAAACCAAAAATTCTGAAAATTTCATGGTAAGAATATATGTGAGTCTAGTTTCAGGGAAAATTATCAGATCTTAAATTTAAATTCTGTAGCTCAAGATATAAATAATTTAGTGACTATGACGCAAATAGACAGCTTTGAATAAATTTATGAGTAAATAGTGAAATCAAAGATAATGTTACTTGTAAACATGTTATATAAATTAAGGTTGTGGAATGGAGAGGTGGAGGAGGAAAATATATATGAATATTCAACTAGCATGGCTAATTTGCATGTTCTAAGTTTAGGGACTAAATTGAATAAAAGTAAAACTTTATGGGTAGTTTTGTAAAAATGTCAAGTAATGACCAAATTGCATGAAATGGATTATTTTATTACTTAAATTATAAAATTGAATGAAATTATTAATTTAGATCAAGATCGAGTGAAAATATGTTTTAGGATTAAATTAAAAATGTTAAAATTATGGAAAATTTTGATATTTCATAGAATTCATGGGCTGTTATCAATATATATGAGAATAATTAGGCTTGAAATAAGGATTAAATTATAAGAATTTTATTTTTCTGAACCTAAGGATGCAATCGTCATTAATTAAAAGCTTTGGGGCAAAATGGTAATTTTTGCCTAAAGCATTAATTAAATGTATCAGAATCTGAGATGAATGAAAATGATGATCAAGTTTATTATAAATATCCGGATAACTCAAATACGAGACTTGAACGTGGAAAGAAAAGTCATCGGATTAGTAAAACTATAAACATGAACAAGCAACGAGATAAATTCGTGTAACTTGAATTATATTCTTAAATACTTGAAATATATTCTTATTGATATGAATATAATTTGGATATTCATTGTATGATAATTGATGAAGCATTGATATTCTTGATGAAAATGGAAAATAAATCCGGTTGAATGAAAGGAAAATTCGATGGATCTCGAAAAGGAATTGACGGTAAAAAGGATCTAGCAGGAGGGTGATCCTATCTGATATAGCCCTCCAAGAATATGTGTGAAAAGGATCTAGCCGGACGAGTGATCCTGATATAGCCCTCCCAAGAATATGTGGAAAAAGATTTAGCCCGGACGGGTATTCAATTAGGATCTGAATTTAGCTTTGACTGTAATTTAGATCCAAGCTCATTAGAGTAATTGTCGTTGCGAGGATTTAGCTTTGGTGGTAATCCCGACAATACCCTTTGAGCATATGTTACGAGATTTAGCTTTGACCGGTAATCCATTGTAAGAAATGAGGTTCGCAGTGTGCTTTCTTACGAGGATTTAGCTCGGTAGTAATCCCGTAAGAGATGAGGTTCATGAGTGTGCTCTCGGAAAAGGGTGTACCCATATGTATGCGAATTGAGCGGACCGGAATTGTACACTATAAGTGTACTCTTGGAAAATCCATCGAAATTTCGAGAAATTCAACGGGATAAATATAGAAAATGGCAAGTACTTGAAATCATGAAATTAAACTTGAAATGCATAGAAATAATAATTATTTGATATATTGAAATATGACATGGAAAATACATGTATGTGAAATTTGCGGATAATTATGCATATTCAAGATTATGAACTACTACTAGAACAAATATATACTAATCTCATGAAAATGATGGTACATGAAATATTGTTATAATAAATTGAATAATTTATATTTATGAAGAAATAGCAAGAAAACGATATGGATCATGACATGTAAATATAAGACTATCTTTGATACGTTTATAAGGAAAATTATGTATATTAGGATAAGTAATAAATTCAAGTGAGACATGTCGAAATAATAATAAATTTGTTAATATTAAAGTACACTAACCAATGTAGGAAAATTTTAAGATTTTGCGAAGAATACTCTATAATCCCAATTAAATCCCGGTTGGTTCCTAATGTATGTTTTGGGCTTTGAGGACCCAATAGAGGGATGTTATGATTATTTTCAGAATATGAATAATAAATGACTCGAAATTATTCGAAATGTTCAGTAAACTCTGGTAATGCCTCGTATCATATTTCGGCAACGGATACGGGTAGAGAGTGTTACACATGTGATTTTCCGAACACTCTACAGCATCCTCGCCCCTAAGTGTATCTTGATGCGATCATGTAAAGACATATTTGAATTCTTGGAATAACTCAATAACGTCTCGCTTTGTTTCTGTGTGAGTTAGGCTTCGATCTTCACTCCTTTCCTATACTCGCAATGTCCACTGACCCTTTGTACTGTAGAGTCTATTTTCATCTTGTTCTACCATCTTTAACAAATCAAAAGATAAGTTACAATCTCTGTCATCTTCAAAATCCTTAGATCCTTTTAGACCCATATCTCACTCAAAAGGGGGTCAGCAACAGCGTTGCTCCTGTTTTGATATCTGGGTACCTATTGTAGGTACGAAGGCAAATTCCAAATAATAAATGATTCTAATGATGATTATTTATATGGTATGATTATGAATGAAATGAGAGCATAAAAAGAAAAAATTGCCCGGGATGAAACACAACAATGCATTTTTTATTGAAAATAAAGATGTTTGAACATGAGCCTATTTCACAAAAGATTCTTATTGTTTATAGGCTTAAAACGACAAGTGTGTTTTAAACATTACTCTGTGTTAGCTCTAAAAATTACAGGAATTTCCTCCGCAGTCCAATTTTTCAGCTTCCAAGCTCATATGGGCGTAAGCCCGCTAAGTTTCCTTCCTTCGATCCCTTTTTAAATACGGCGTTAATGCTCACAGTTTTCAACATGTCTTCAGCTGTTTCTTTCTTCATGTTCTCCGGTCCCAGATGGACAATTCATTCCGATACGAATGCATTGGATATATAGGGAAAAGTCATTGATCCCTATTTGACCTCAACGTCCTTTTCTACCAACTCTCCTCCTATGGTGCACACGTTTTCTCCTTCAGAAGAGTCAAAGAACTCCAGCTCTTTGTTATCCATTAACCCTTGTACTAGGGCCCTAAATTCGTTACAGTGCTGGATCTCATGGTCCTTCTTATTGTGGAACTCATAGTAGTTCCTCGCATCCCAGATTTACTCCCCAACCCTTGCAAAACTAAACCTATTTCTCGCATTTCCTTCTAAACCTCTCTTAATGGGGCTCTTACTTTAGCAACATTCCGTTTGATTCTCCTCTCCATGTTCTCGACTATCGTGTTTACCCCTTTATCCATATGACCGGGTAATGAATTTCGCAGACTAGGTGCGTCATCGAATTTCACAACACCTTCTTCAATAAGCCTTTCGACTAACCTCTTGAATGAGGTGCAGTTTTCTATCGAGTGTCCTGTGATTCCTGCATGGTATTCACACTGAACATTTGTGTCATACCACTTAGGATATGGGGGTTGCAACGGTTTCAAGTAAAAAGGGGCTACAATATGTGCATCGAACAGATTTTTATACAACTCCCTATACTTTATTGGTATGGAAGTAAACTGGAACCTCTCTATATTTTGCTTCGTGTTGGGCTCCTGCCTGGGTGAGGCTTGCTGGCCCGTGGCCACAACTCTCGGTTGATTTATCGTGATTGGTTTTGCACGAACCCTGCTCACATTGCCAACCTCGTTTTCTCTCTTCTTCAAGGCTGACCTCCTGGTACTTTCCCAACTTCTATTTTTTCGCACCTTATTGCATTATCTATCATTTTCCGGACATCACTATGTCATCAAAACTCTTAGTTTTACTTCCCAGCATGTGATTAATAAAATGTGCCTTTAGGGTATTAACGAAGAGCATGGTCTTTTTTCTAGCAGCGGCGGTTGGACTTGTATAGCGACTTCCCTCCACCTCTGGGTATATTTCCTGAAACTTTCGCCTGACTTCTTCTCCATGTTTTGTAGTGTGATCCTGTCAGGCGCTATATCAGTTACATGGCCATAATGTTTCATGAAGGCTTGTGCTAAATCCTTCCATGATTTGATTTGAATATAACTCAGCTGATTGTACCATTTTGCTGCGCCCCATCAAAGTATTTTGGAAACAGTGGATCAACAACTGGTCATTGCTGACATATCCCGTCATTCTTCGATAGAACATTGTAATGTAGGCCTCAGGGCAGCTGGTCCCGTTGTATTTTTCGAATTCTGGCATCTTGAACTTTGGTGGGAGTACCAGATCGGGGACCAAACTCAAATTTTTAGCATCTACCTCGCATTGGTAATCAGCGCTTTCCAATGCTCTGAACTTCTCCTCAACCATTTGCATCGATCCTGAAACTCCTTTGGGAGCTCCGCCTTTGCTTTTTCTCCTTCCGCTGCATCATCGAAGTCAGGGACCATTGGTTTTGCCAAATTATCTCCTAGGTTAGAGCTCGAGCCTATCGGGAAATTTACCGGTGCTGAGGTACAGGATTAATACTGGGATTTGATGTTGACAGACACTCTTGGTGGTTGTATCTGGAAATTTATAAGGGCCAAGCCTGGAGGATAAGCAGAATCTTCATTATCATCTCCGATATCGACCATAGTGCCCTTTCCTTTATCATGCCCTCTAGTTAACAATTTCGTTAACTGGCTCATCATGCTTTTCTGGGATTCCAGCATTTGATCCCTCATGTTCTGTTGGATCTTAGCCAACTACTCTTACATCTGAGCTTACAGCCAGTCCTACATCTTCTTCTGCATCTGTTCTAACCTTTTTAACCTTTGATCCATAACTTTAGTTTTCCTTCGAGTGTAATAGCGATGTTCCAGGGTAACTGTAATACGATCTCTAGTTAATAGGGTTCTTTTGTGACATTCAATGCATATGATGTGATGTAATGCAAATGCATGATATGTGATGCAAATGCATGGATACAAAAAGAAAGAGAGGCGTCGATTCTGAATTCAATTCCATTGGAAGAACTTTTCTAGAAAATGAATTTTTTTACATAAAATAGATTACATATGCGACTTTGTCCTCATAGTACAGGTGAAGACACCAATCATTTTCTTCGTATCTGGATGTTATGGTCGCGCCCCATGAACTTTCTCAATATATGCCTCATCTAGCTCCTTGTCGCTTGATCCAGGCCGTGACTCTTCACTCACTTATCCTCCGCGATGTTCATAAGCTTCTTTAAGAAAATTGAGACGTGATGATTCTCGAATAATCCTTGTTGACTTGAATCCTCCGGCACCGAGGTAAAGTCATATACCATCAACCTTCTGGTTGTATTCACTTTGACTATATTTGGACGAGCATATTATAACCACTTTATTAAGAAATCTATTTTCCTATGGCAAACCCTTCTTATTTAGGAATCGAATATGAGTCAACACCTCATTTCTATGATGATGAAATGCAATGTAGTTATAAACAAAAGAAAGCGCGTTAGTATCATATGCAGATGGTAAAAATCAAACACCTATTCAGGTAACTGCTAGGGTTCAAAATAGTTCTACCTAAAGTTGGCTCCTAGGGTTCACTATATGTGGTTTGGTTCTAAAGAGAGGGTACTTGAACCACCAGATTCCTCAATCCTCACCTATTATAGTCTAATATGGATTGAGTTCGGTTCAGGGGAATACATTTCCCTATGGCCATGTGGAGGTGAAAACCTCATGAAAACATAGGTATAGATGTATCCCAGAAGCAGTCCACTAGCCTATGCGGAGGTGAAAACCTTACGAAGGCATAGTTTCTCACTCCCACTTAAAAGGTGTGGCCACAACGGTCATGCAATATGATGTTGGAGTACCTAGACACTCAAATCACAACCAACTAAATGACCCAAACATATGCAATAAAATAATCGTAATTTTCAAATTTGATTTTCAACTTTCGTCAAAAGGACAAAATTAATCAATTTATGACTTGACTCTCTTATGGTCCCCAGTGGAGCCGCCAAGCTGTCGAAACCATTTTTTTGTTTGGAAAACGGGCCGACTTTAAAAACATGGAGTCACCACCAATCTTTTTTGAAGTGTGATTGGGTCACCTTATAAAAAATTTTGGTCTACGAATTTTAAGAAAACAGGTACGGGAGTCGGTTACGCACGAGAAATGATTAGCACCCTACGCCCAAAATTGGTACCTTATTGATTGATTAATGTCCTAATATCGAAAATCGGAAGAGATTTTAAAATACGAATCCATTAGAAAATGTTTGGATAATTCGAATTGGATATCGATATTCTCTTGTTCCGAAAAAATAAAATATCACATCCAGTACGTTAGGACACGATGTTTCAAACCCTCGACACCAAGATCATTTCATGATTTCCAAAATTCATGCATTGCAATTTTAGAAGGGTATTCTGCTATTTGGCCAAACGAAAAAATCGAAACCCAGCACGTTAGGGCACGATTCCTCAAATTTCTAAACATGAAATATTGCCTTATTTTTGAAATTAAGAAAACTCGGTCAAAATCTTAAAAGGATATTTAGTCATTTGGACGAACGGAAAATCGAAACCCAGCACGTTAGGGCACAAATTCTCGAACTTCCAAATACGAAACATTGCCTTGTTTAAAAATCCTTTTTATGAGTTTGGGTAAAAAAAGTGGAGGGAAAAAAAAGTCGATGTAACCTTTAAAAGAGAAAATCGGTTAAAACGTAAAAATAGTTTTCCTTAGCAACCAGTGATAATGTAAACACGATAATAATAAAGAATGATAATAATAATAGGAAAAAAACATAAACAATAGTATTAATAATAAAATGATAATAATAGTAATGATAAATAGTAATAATAATAATGGAAAAAGTTTAAAATAAAAAATAATATTAACAATAAAAATAGTAATAATAGGTTTAAAATAAAAATAATATTAATAATAAAAACAGTAATAATAGGTTTAAAATAAAAAATAAAAATAGTAATAATATTAAATTTAATAGTAATAATAAAAAATAGTAGCAATAAATAAAATAAAATAAAATAAAATAATATTGGCAATAATAAAAATAATAGGAATACTAAAATAGCAATATAAATAATAAAAATAATAAGAGTAATAATAATAATAATAATATAAGACTAATAATAAATATAATCATAGTAATAATATATATATAAATAACGGTAATAAAAATAATGAATATAATAATAATTTTGAAAATAAATAACAATAATGAAATAATGACATCAATAGCAAAATAAAAAAAAAGACGAAATTGAACTAAAAATAAAACTTGGAGGCAAATTTTAAAGAAAATAAAAGAATTATGGCCCCCCAGCAAAACACGCAGAAAGAGGAGGAGGAA
Source organism: Gossypium rotundifolium (assembly GCA_025506655.1). NCBI lineage: Eukaryota > Viridiplantae > Streptophyta > Magnoliopsida > Malvales > Malvaceae > Gossypium > Gossypium rotundifolium. The sequence continues at coordinate 162,598,747 of CP106732.1, read as the reverse complement.
ATGGGAAATATTCCCGCCCTCCTAAATGATGCCGTCCGAATGAGGACCGAATTGAAACAGAGGAAGAACTTTTGGGCAAAATTGGGAATAAAAAAACTGATTGAAAAACCATAAAAAAATGGAGGGACCAGGGCTGTAAATAGCCTATTTTTAAAAAACACTCGAATCTCTTTCTTGGTACTGATTGGGTCACGGTCAGAGGCCCAAAACGACGTCGTTTTGGCCTCTGAACCCAATACTCAAAACGGCGTCGTTTCAAGGGTATTATAAATACCAAAATTTTCTTAAAAAAACATTCTTCCTCTTTAAAAAAAACTGAAATTGCTCTCCTCTCTCCCTCTTTCTAGCCGATTTTCGGCAAGCCCTCCGGCGAGGCTCCGGTGTCGTCGCCAGCCACCGCACGCGGTGGCTGGAGTTCCAAAAAGTTAGTTTTTTCCCTTTTTAATAAAATGCTTTAATATATATATATATTGTAGTTTTTTTTTTAAAAAAAAGAACAAAATGAAAGAAACAACAGTATTTGAATTTGAATAAAAAGAAATAGAAAAAAAGAAAAAAAAAAACCTTTACTGATTTCTATATCTAACTTTGTATCGATTCCTTTTGATATTGAGTGTGTTTGTAAAAAAAACCATATATTCTCTCCTTTTTTAACTAAAAAAAACCTTTTACATCGTATTTCTTTTGGTTTTATAGCCTATTTTACAACTGTTTGGTACTTGTTTGCAGGTGAGTGATCGAGCACGTCTCTGACGTGGCGTGGTGGAGTGGCGCATGTCACGGGTGTGGCGTTCGGCGCGTGAGGGTGGGGCTAATGGCAGTTGTGGCGCATGTGGGGCTAGGGTTTCGGTCAAGAGTTTAGGTTGTGGGCTAGATTAGGTCTAGGCCTGGGTCTGTTTGGGTTTGGTTTGAGTGTTTGGGCTGAAATTTTGGGCAATGGACTGTTTTTAATTAAAATTAGACTTTTGTTTTGTTTATTTTAGGTTCAAAAATTATTAATGGGTCCGGACAAAATTTGGGCCCTACAATTAGTCCTTTTATATTTTATAAGATTATAAATTAGTAAATGAACAAGTTATATTTTGACCTCAAAAAATAAAATTTTAATTAAATTTAGTAAATATACTTTTAAGTAAAAAAAAAAAAACAAATTTTAGTTTTTTTGAATTTATATATATTTATTTTAAAGTTCAGTATATCATAGTTTATTTCCATTTTTAATTTTATAAATTTATACGCATGTTTATGAATTTGTATATATATTTATTTTTTTATAATTTTTAAGGTCTATACATATTTGATAAAAATATATTTTATAAAACAATTCAAGTGTTTTTGTAACCTTAAAATAGGGACTAAAAACATAACATGAGCATACTTCAGGTATTAAATTATAAATAAATTTTGGTACCAAAACAAAGAAATAAATATACTTAAAGGGTGAAATTACAAATTAAGCCTAAAAATATAATACATTTGTGACGAGCCGAGCCGAGCCGAGCCAAGTCAATCTAGGTTGGTAAAATAAGTAAAAAGAAAAAAGAGAGTGAGACGGATAGAACAGGGGTCGCACATTTCCAATCTATCTATTTATCATTTTTATTTTATTTTGCTCCCCCTCCTTTTTTTTTCACACCTCTCCTTCCTCCCCCCTGTCTGCATTCAAAACAACGAAGCAAACACCATTACCCACCTTTTATTTTGTTTTATTTTACGTTGGTTAAAGTGAACCCTGAACCCTAACCTCCACATTGCTCTCACTTCAATGCCCTTCCCTTTCGTGTAAAATTTAATCCGTAAATGCTAGAGGAAATGTGGTGATTGCTTCGGTGGATACCGCGCTTTTTTTTTTTTTTGTTTATTTTAATCAAATGGCGGAATATGTGGCTTCACCGTCATGCATGAAGCTGCAGTTGCACCCAAGTTTTCTTAGGCAGAGAAGATTTGTGAATCGGAATTCCAATTTCAGGACGCCGCCAAGGTTAGTCAACTCAATCTGGTAATATATTGAGGAGGGGGTTTTTCATGATTTTTCTTGAATAACAATTGGAGTTTCAGATTGTAGTGAGCTTCTTCATCCTTTATTAGTATGCGGTTTCTTATTTGATTGTAAGAAGTTTATGAAGTTTCTAAAGATTCACTACGTTTCAGAATTTGGGAAGCGTGTACTTGGTCAAACTGGTAGATATTGTTATGGCGCAATGCTATGTTTTTAACTGCGAATGAGTGTAAAATCACATGCTTAATTTTCTCTCTGCTGTTAGACATTGCGATAACCATTGGAATTATAACCTCATTATCGCATTTGTTGCTTTATTTGTAGCAAGTTTTCCTATGGGAGCTGTAAAGTGTTATGGCGTTCAACATGGAGAAAATGGAAGGTTGATAATCCATTTTTCTCAAATCTGAAAGTAAGTCCCTGCTTCATGGAAACTCCCTTGAGGTCTACTAGCGTGGGGTCATTAGTGGATTCTGATAGTATAACAGCCTCTGATTGGATAACTTTCGGGGATCAATTACTCTTGATGACTGGTATATTTCTTACGTATGTGGCTGGAGTAGTTCCTGTCCGAAAGTCCAGTTCCACATCTCCAAAGAGCATAGCTGACAATGATGCCTTTCCCAAGGTTCAACCTCTTCTGGGAGGTAAGGGTAAGCGCATCAAATATTTATAATCCTATGAGTGTTGCCCTTACACATGGTTCACGAAACAGTAGTGCCTGTATTTCTTTTTCATTTAATACTTAATTGCAGCTCTTTGGCATGCGTATGCCATGTTTATCTCATTTGTTGAGGACATTTACTTTTTAAATGCAGTGCCAGGACAAACAGTGATCAAAATAATTTGAAGCCTGTCTGGGATGTAGTAAGAGGAAAACTTTTAGATTCTCTAGATGTTATTGAAAGTGAGAATGATTTCAGAAATGTGGTCTTTGATGAGCAGCAACGCACAAAACGACCCTTGAGTTTGTATGCTTTATCTGAAGGTCCAAAGATAAGATTGCTTTGGGCTTCTCTTCAGCAACTTGAGGAAGAGGCAGGCACTGTCTCTATTGGTTCCTTTGTCTGTAGCTATTTTTCTTATTTCCTTACGCTGAATTTAGTTCATATAAGTTCATTATTTCCAAAGAAACTGCATGTTTTAGTTAAATATTGTGAAATCATTCTTGCTTTGCATCATATATATACAGAAAGAAAAGGTCTTTTAGATGTCAATGTATGAGACAAAATTCTTTGTTCGCCAAAAACTTATGGCACGTCTTGTTATTTGAGTTCTAATTTAGGACAAACAAATCTATGACCTTGAGGGAAAAAAAGAAGCTCTTATATTTAGATATCTGATAAAGTGATAATGAGTGAGTTATTGAGTTGTTTATTGCATCCACAGACCTTGAAATAGATTCGTGTTTGCACGAGAAAACTTACTGTTGCTCTGAAAAGTTGAGTTTCTAAATCCAAAGATGACAACTTGTGCTAATAAGGGATCATCTTATGATCATTTTCTGGGTTCACAGTAAGGAAACACTATAGTATGGACCTTTTAATAAATTTATGTTTTTGGTCTTATTAAATAGAAATGTCTCAGGCCTTTTCTAGTAAAATTCCTCATGCATGCGTGGTTGGTTGAATTTCAATTTTCTTGTCTATTAAGTTTGTATTTGCTTCAAGGTCCCAAATTTTGTTTTTTCAGGTAAAAGACAATGTTGTGACTTCTGATACCGGCAATATAGATGATTGGTTGATAGCCTTTTCCAGAATTATTCAAAATTCCTGTAAGCCAGCATGCTTTGCTTGGCTGAAAAAGGAACTTGGACTTCAAACCAATAATATGGTACTTCAAAAATCTCATTGTAACTGCATGGTTTGTTTTTCTGCTAGCTTGTTAGAATGAGACATCCTTTTCTTTCCCTCTCCTGACAGGAACTTGTTTCTTTGATAACTGAGAAGTTAAATGGAGACAACACTGTTTTACAAAATATTACAAAGTCTGGGAAGAAAAACCTGTATGCAGAATTGTTGTATTTTCTTAGATTTGGTTCTCTAAGGTAAATAAACTGTCACTTTCTCTGTTTCATGATTATTGTTAATGTGTTTTATATCTTTAAAGATTACAAGAACTTTGTATGATATGAATTTCTAATAGTTGCTTTTAGTGCACTGCATAGAACTTCTAAGTTACTAATCTTATCACTTGTTGCATTTGTTATGTTGTTACATGTTTCTTTCTCTTTGGAAACAACTTTTAGTAATTTTTTATACATAAATTTTCCTAATATGTAGATTGAGAGTAATGACAAGTTCTGTATGTACTAACATATGTATGTACGCAAGGTGGTTCAGAATAAAGGAGGCTGGATGTTTCTAAGATGTGGGATTTAGATGGCTAGAATTGCCCTTTATATCATGTATTAAGAGAAACTTTTGGAACACAAATGTTTGAAATTTCCAAAGTTTTGGATCCCTAAACTATTGGACTTTGTAAAGTAGAAGATGTTTAATCGACTTGGAAAACTACGCATATGTTTAGACCCCCCCCAAATATCCAGTTTCTCCTATCTTATCTTTCTTTCCAAATCTTGATTACTCCTGTTTCATCCCTTTACTTTTTCGGAAGTTTAAAATCTTAATAGATATGATTCTAACAAGTAGGCCATATTCCCTTGACCAATCCACTGGTTGACTATGGTACAGACCCTAATCATATGGCTGTTAAGGTGACCTTACTTGGTTTACATACTATAGTTGTTTCCAGATAAGGAACTGAATGGAGGTAACTTGCCCTGATGGTTGTCCAAAGTAGGATTATTGAAGAACCTATAATTGTGTCAGGTATCATCATCACTTGGCAATTGGCAGAATAATCATGCCAGCAACAAAATGATATCTATCTCTGATGGTTGCTGAATTCATAAATGTTTACTGCTAAATGTTATATATTGTCGGAGGGTAACTTGCTCTTGGCTACAATATATTTAGGCTTTGACATCCGCTTTTCTTTTAATTTAATTTGATTCTATTGTCAAAATATATTTAATATTTGTTGGGAAACTTATTTGTTCATTTATCTATTTTGTAGGAAAGGTTGTTGTTACGACCAAAGCTTGTTTACTTTATATGGGGATTCCATATTGGAAGATCTGGTGATAACTATAGCAGATGGGATAGCAAGCACTTATTTGGACCTTATTTCTGTTGATGGCAATTTGTCTGATGAAGTGAATGATCTGGGTTTAGCTATCTGTAATTTATCTACTCGTGCACTCCAAAGGTTGCGTAATGAGGTATGGCTGTTTCCCTTTTTGAGTTTAGTGGTAGCACATTTTTGTCTTTAACTCATTATGTTCGTTAGCATATTACTTCTGCTTTCTGGAAGTAAAAGGATGAGGTTCTCATTGTGAGGTTTGATGGATCGACTGATTGAACATGTTGACATAGCGCAGGCCTATGACATTGCTTATGGCAGAAATTATCAAGGCTTTTTATCTTTTTTCTGTCCTTACCTCTTTTGCATGTATTTCAAGCTCCTCATGGATACATACTATAAAATTGATTCACGTTATGTCTCTGAATATGTATATCCAGATGCAACTATAAAGCTAACATGACATATTTCTAAAGTTGGAACACTTCAATGGTGTCTATTTTCTGTTCACTTTTTCGATCAGTGATGTAGTGAGGAGGGAATTGTTTCTCATATTTGAAAGACGAAGGCTTCTTTTGGTTTCAAGGAAAAAAAAGGCCGTTTTCATTTTATGAGAAAATGGAGAACAATAAAAAAAAAATTGTTTAGTTGAAAATTTTAAAAGGATTTTTGAAAAATGAAAATATGTGAAACTTCAATATGTTTTCACTGGAAATGCTTTGAAAAATTGAAAAAAGTTGAAAATGAATGGAGCTTTTTAACTTCAAATTTAATTAATGAATTGACCTTGGTTCAAGTCCATAAAAACACAATTCTATTCTTTTTTCGGTGATTTTTAAACATCAAATCTCTAACTGTGGTTCAAGTTTGTTTAAATGTAGGAATTTTAAAATTTTATTCTCATATTTTTATTATAAGAAGATAGGTATCAAATGTGTTTTCATATTTTCATTCTTGAAAAAGAATTATTTGTATTTAGCAAATGTGTTTTTCAATTTAAGAAATAGAAAATGAAAATAGAAAATAAAAACAGAAACAGAAACTATTTTCAGAAATTAAATGGAGCCTAGGAATTTAAAGCTTTCATGTCATATCAGTGCATGTCATAAATGTGTATTGTTCTTCAGTGAAATAGTACAGCGATGTTTGGTTAATGGGATAATAAGGATATATGCAATATGTGAAGATTTTAAGTTGTTAATATTAACGCACTACAGGTTTTTGCACTGAATATCAAGACTTCTGGTTATATTTCATCAAGATTTTAAAGCATATGCTTGTTAACAGGTGGCTTTAAACCAGTGGTTGTATCAAAATCTGGAGGCTATTGTATCAATGTATGAGGATCGCTTTGACCTCTACACACTTAAGAGCCAACTCATTGAGGAAAAAAGTAGTGATTATGCTGAAACTTCTAGTTGGTGGAAGAAGCTTATGCTTAGAGAAAACGAAAGTGTGCTTACGTCATTGCAATATGTTGTGATAAGCCATTTTTCTGTGAATGTAAAACGCACCAAGGAATTAAGAGCCTTGATAGGGTGGTATGTTTTCCATAACTTTTTGGCCATAAATATTTTTCTTTGCTTGATTCCTTTGTTATTAACTGAACTTTAGTGGATTTAGATTATCTTGGAATAACTCTGAAATTGGTTAGATATGAAGCAACACTATGGCACTTATGTTATTGTCATTTTTAATTTCTGTGGCTTGGATATGCCCTACTTATATAATTTGTCCTGAAGCACTTAAAATTAGCTCTACCGCACTGGATTTGTGCTTGAATGCCTTTTATTATCTCAGATAGTGTGGGCAATTATTAAAACTGTGAAACCAAACATGCTTTGGTGGACTGGATTCATGGTGTGGATAAAAAAAATTCTGAAGTGGTGATTTCTTCTTCATTATTAAGACCTAGCCTTTTCGATGACAAGGACAACTGCAATAGGATGGCATGAAATAACGGTTGTTTTTAGATGGTGGCAAAGGCTGTTACCTTGATGAAAGCATACTGTTATAGATACATGAATGCAAAAAATGTCTTGTTAGCTGTGGTGTCAGTGCTTGTCAGCATTTCCATATATGGATTTTGTTTTAATGCCTCAGCTCAAAAAATGTTCCTCAATTTGGTCTGTTCTATCTATGATAAGTGAACATTGAAAACCTTGTGACCTCACTGTAAATGTGTAACTTGGCAAATCAGTGAATTGCCATGCCTAAAGTTTATTGTTTGTTAGAAATAGGCTTTTTCTATTATATTTTCTCACAAGAAATTGCACTAATATTTATATATATAGTGAGCCTAACTTAGGAAACTTTATACTAGGAAACAGACTAATTCTAGGGATGTTGTCCCTTAAAAACAGTCTTAAAGTTAGGGATAGCAATTGATAAAATATTTACGAATCCTATCGATACACTCAAGATTCCTTATTAGGAAATCTGTAATCGACATTCCCCTCAAGTCGGGAAGTGGATATCATCCATTCTCACTTGCTTACTAGTTTCAAAGATCTTCCCGATAATCCTTTGGTAAGTATGTTTGCCAGTTGATCATCTGTGGACACAAATGGAGTGCAAATTAAGCCACTGTCAAGTTTCTCCTTTATAAAATGTCTCTCAACCTCAACGTGCTTCGTACGATCATGTTGAACTGGATTATGTGCAATATTGATAGTCGACTTATTATCACAATACAACTTCATTGGACATTCCCATTTGATCTTCAAATCTTCCAAAATAATTTTCAGCCATAATAATTCACAAATTCCAAGAGCCATCGCCCTAAATTCAGCTTCTGCACTAGATTTAGCCACAACATTCTGTTTTTTACTCCTCCAAGTCACAAGGTTGCCTCCTAGAAAAGTGCAATAGCCTGAGGTTGATCTTCTATCAGTATAGGCTTTAAGGGTTAAATTTTCCCCTTTCTTAAATAGGATTCCTTTGCTTGGAGTGCCTTTTAAGTACTGTAGAATCTGATACACAGCTCAAAGATGTGATTCTTTGGGGTTGTGCATGAGTTGACTTACAACACCAACTGCATAGGCAATATCCGGTCTAGTATGTGACAAGTAAATGAGCTTCCCCACAAGTCTTTGATATGAACCTTTATCAATCTTGCATCTTCTAGTGCATCTCCAAGTCTGTGGTTCACCTCTATGGCGCTCTCTGTTGGTTTACATCCCAACTTGCCCGCCTCTCATCAACAAATCAATTATATATTTTTGCTGAGATATGAAGATTCCTTCCCGAGATTGTGCTACTTCAATACCAAGGAAATATTTTAACTTACCAAGCTCTTTGACTTCAAATTCTTTTACTAGGCATTTCTTTAAATTTTCCATTCCTTCCAGATCATCACCAGTCACTATAATGTCATCTACATAGACTAATAAAGCGGTCATTCTCCCAAAGATAAGTGCTTTACAAACAGAGTGTGATCTCTTTGACTATGTTTATACCCCAACTTTAGCATTACTTTGGTAAATCTTCCAAACCAAGCTCTCGGGGATTGTTTTACTCCGTACAAAGCCTTTTTTAGTCTGCAAACTACCTGTCCTGTATTTGGACCGAATCTTGGTGGAACATCCATATAGACTTCCTCCTCAAGATCACCATGTAAAAAGGCGTTTTTGATGTCAAATTGCTGTAATTTCCAGCCTCGGTTGGCAGCGAGTGATGACAACAGTCTCGCAGTGTTCATCTTTGCAATAGGGGCAAATGTCTCAAGGTAGTCTATTCCATACATTTGAGTGTACCCTTTAGCAACCAATCTTGATTTGTACCTCTCCAAAGAACCATCTGACTTATATTTCACTGTGTACACCCAACGACATCCAACTGGTTTCTTTCCTCTCGGTAATTTTACCAAATCCCATGTCTTATTTTTTTCAAGGGCTTCCATTTCAATCTTCATGGCATTTTTCCAATTCTCATCATCTAATGCCTCGGATACAGTTTTGGGAATGGAGATAGATTTTAGGCTAGTAAGAAAGGCTTTGTGGTTATGGGACAAATTTTTGTAAGACATGAATAAGTACAAGGGATGTTTTGTACAGGCTCTAGTTCCTTTTCTAATAGGAATGGGAAAATCAGTCTCTTTGATCTGAATTTTCATTAGTATTCAAAGTAGGTTCAGCAATTACCTCGGGTTGTAGAGTAGCAGGTTGTATATCCAAAGAAGATGATTGAACTTGCACCGGTGCCTTCTTCCTTGAGTAGATCAGTACAGGATGAGTAGTGTCCTGAATCCTTTTTTGTGATTTGGGTGTATTAGGCTCTATTTCAGGCTGCATAGGTTCAAGTTGGGCAGGCTGGTTGGTAGGCAAGGACTGAGTGCTTGGCTGCTGGACAGGAGCTGGAAAATCAAGAATGTTTGGCTGCTGGACAGGAGCTGGAAAATCAAGAAGAAAGAATTCTCTGTCCTTATCTTCTGTGAATAAGATCTCCCCCTGAAGATAAGGACGAGAAAAAAATTCTCTTGTTCTGTAAAAGTAACATCCGCTGAAACATAAAATTTTTTGGTGGCTGGATGATAGCATTTGTACCCTTTTTGTGTGGAAGAATAACCGAGAAAGACACATTTGACCGCTCGTGGATCGAGTTTTCCCCTAATTTGAGAATGTACATGTACAAAGGCAACACATCCAAATATTTTGGGAGTGAGGTTTGAGGTATTGAAATTAGGAAAGAATTTTGCTAGAACTTGCATAGGACTTTTGTAGGCAATCTATTTATCATATGAGTAGCAGTTAAAACAGCCTCCCCCAATATTGTTTAGGGACATTTTTTTGAAACAAGAGAGCTCTGGTAATAGCTAAAATGTGACCATTCTTTAATAGCTAAAACGTGACCATTCTTTCTTTCGGCAACACCATTTTGTGGGGGTGTGGTAACACAAGATGACTCATGTATAATGCCTTTTTCTTGAAAATATGGGGAGCCAAATTGATTGAAATAGTCCTTGGCATTGTCTGACCTAAACCTTTTTATTTCAGCTCCAAATTGTGTTTTGATCATGTTGTAAAAGGTTGAAAAGACAGACCCTACATCATATTTCTGTTTTAAAAGAAATATCCAAGACACACGGGTAAATAATCAAGGAAGGATACAAACCACCGAGCCCCAGAGATGTTTGAAATAGTGGATGGTCCCCAAATATCACTATGAATAAGAGTAAAAGGAGCGGATGTCCTTTTATTGCTTATCGGAAAAGAGGTACGTTTATCTTTGGCAAGTTCACAGACATCACAATGGAATTTTTCAACAGTTATCCCTTTGAACAATGAAGGAAACATAATTTTAAGGACTCTAAATGATGGATGACCAAGGCGGAGGTGATGGAGCCAAAATTGGTCTTTATTGGTTTTAACAGATTTGGAATTGAAAGATAATGGGAGGAATTCAGAGCACTAACTTCTCCATTGGATTCTTCAAGATAGTATAGGCCATTTACTTCCTTAGCATGTCCAATCATCCTCCTCGTATTCTGTTCCTGAAAAAAAATCGATTGGGATAAAAAACCACACTACAGTTAGAGTCTTTGGTAATTTTTTGGATGGAGAGAAGATTGGTAAACAGTTTTGGAACATGAAGTACATTTTTAAGAGTAAGAGTCTTGTTTATAACAATATCACCCTGACCAGCCACTGTGATCACAGAACCATCGGCTACTGTTATCTTTCTATTACTAGGATAAGGTGTATATGAAACAAATTTTTGTGAGGAGGGGTCATGTGGTCGTAGCTCTGAGTCAATGACCCAAGACCATGGTGGATCAGATCCGAGACTTTAGAATCTTGAGAAGAGGATATACCTGAAAAAGCCAAACTACAAGTACCTGTTGAAGAAAATTTTTCCAATGATCCCAGCAAATTCTTCAACTTCTCAATTTCGTCTTTATTATATGCAACAGGTGATTTTTGAGAATTCTATTCTCCATCCAGCTGTCTTGCTATATGTGCTCGCCCTTGTTCCTTTGGTTGTCCACCAGTTTCTGAAAAAAAAATTTTAATTGTCTGTGGCTTCCCATGGAGCTTCCAGCATTTTTCTTTGGTGTGACGGGATTTTTTACAGTAGGTGCATCATACAGACTCCCTTTTAATAGGCCTTGTAGAAATGGGCTTTTTCTATTATATTTTCTCATAAGAAATTACACTAATATTTATATACATAGTGAGCCTAACTTAGGAAACTCTATACTAGGAAACAGACTAATTCTAAGGATGCTGTCCCTTAAAAACAGCCTTAAAGTTAGGGATAACAATTAATAAAATATTTACAGAATTCTATCTGATACACTCAAGATTCCTTATTAGGAAACTGTAATCTGACATTTTTCTACTTTTACTGAATCTTCATAGAACAGTAGTTCCTTCTAAAGTTAAGGTGTGATTTTTAGGGAAAGAAGATGCATGGTCAAATGAGTAAAAGGTTCTTGCACTCTTTTTTACATGTAAATATAATGGTAATGATTGGTTAAATATACACAAGGATTAAGAAAATCTATGTTTCTTCATTTAGATCAAACTGAATACCAAGAATTTGTGTTTTATGATCTTGCTGCAGGTTTCAGATATTTTCTTATTCTTAATGTTTGTGAACTTGGATATAGTTTTTAATATGATATTCTCTTTGTTACAGGAGGTACTATTTCAGCTTGTTCCTTGAGTTCTCTGACATTAGCTTGCCTATGGTTAGAGTTGTCATCGACAAAGTTAGCAATGCAATCTCATTTTTCCTAGTTTGCTTGATTGGGAGGTCATTAGGACTCATATATACGGGAATTAGGCAGTCCCTCAGATGGAAGTGAGATGTAAACGGTACATTACTTCTGCTATTTATTACAATTTTCTATTATATTGATTTTTGCTTGTTGTAGCAGTCCAGAGGAATGTGATCTGTGAATTGTTACTCTGGAAAGTTTTTGTTTCTTTTTGCCTTGGTGCAGCCTGATGCTTCTCTAAATATTTTTTTTCAATAAATTTTGAGAAGCTGTTTTAGTTCTATGTTAACAACACTTTTTATTATTGATTTTTAATGTGTGATTTTAACCAGATGGTTTCATTTCCATTTATTGTGGATTTTGCCCATATATTTAGCTGTCTCCCCTTTTCTTATGTGCTTTTGGTTTGTGGATAGAACCCACCCTAGCTTTAGAACCATATCTGTTCATCAAATTGCTTTTTGCGTGTACTCATATGTGAAGTGAGTTGTGTTTGTATTTGAGTTTCAGTCTTTTTTGATGCACACATGCACCTTGGGCAGTCTTACTGAAATCAAAATTCGGAATAGATGGTATGCCTTAATAAGTTGAGAGAATTTTCAAGATTTGGTTGAGGTTCCACTTAGTAACTGGCGCTATTGAGCCAGTTCTGCCCACCCATAGGCTCCAACTATAGGTGTTTAGTTAAGCTAGGTAAAGTTCCTCAACTGCTTTTGCAGTAAATGCTAATTGATTTAGTTAAAGATACAGGTTAAGAATTATATAATTTAATATATTTAATTACATCATTATTTCATGCTTGATAGACTCCGGTTTTGCATGTCTGTTGAATTTTTAATGTTCCTGAAGGAAATGGTGGGAGCACAGGCATGTGGAAGTGACTGGCACGGAGACTAATACTTTTGAAAAGATGGGAAAAAGTAAAAATGTACATTTCAGAAGATAATTTCTCTCTCTTTGTGCCCTACCATCACTTCTCATGTTACATTAGTGAATTCATGGTGTCCAGTTCACAATCTGAAACTCTGAATTAAGCTTTCCCTGGTAAGGAGATCTGTTATTGAGGAAAACTAGGGTTAATGAGATTAGGGCCGAGAGCTGTACTTGCTCAATCAAGATGAACACATATTTGTTCTAGGTTTTTACTGGTTGGAAAAGAGAGACTTTTTTTTACCCTTACTATTGTATAATCTTACTTATATCCATGCAACCTTTTTGTGAACTAGCATTGAACAACCATGAAATATTATGAAATTAGTGAGGATTGCTGTCTGAGATCGAGATTGGTTGCATCAAAGATAAAACATTTGTGGATTTAATTGCTATCAATTATCAGGGAAGGTCATGAATATCACTTGGCATCAAGCATGCATCAAAGATAAAGCATTTGTCCCCTGCTTCCGGTACGAATGCTCTTTATCTTCTCAATAGTGTAACCCTTTATCAATCATTTCTTCCTAACATTACATTCCTAAACCAATGATTTACACTTTTAAAATATCTAATATTGTTTCAGATTTGAATTATCTTACTCATAGTTATTTCTTTTATTTCCAACCTACAAGCATATATTCCCTTTGTGGTGTATTTTATACCCAATGAATAATTATGTTCATCTCAAGATTTAAATATAGAAACTTTTAGATTTAACTTTTTTAACAATAAATTTATTATGTCGAATGAACCACTGGTGGAGTAAGTCTTCAGGAATATTTTAATTAGTTGATAACAGTGCTTCCTAGCTAATAATTTTGCCTCATTGTTTGTCAGTAATGCTCACTCACATTGACCCCATTATTATGTATCTTTTTCTCTTTCCTTGATTATTAATTTGGTCAATAATTGACACTAAAAATTTCTGTAGATGTCCATGATTTAATATTTGAATGACCTTGATATGTTGCTGAAAAACTTTTAGTTTCATGATAAATAACTCACTCGCATTGATTCTTAAAGATACGAAAGACAATAATAATAATAAATAAAGGCAGAGTGAGATATGGAGGTTGAGAGCTGAGCTCAATTTGTTGATATTAATGGATCAGAACAGTATGTTCTTGGATTTGTTTCTAACTGCCATACTGTTTACGTTTAAGATGTTGAAATCATTCCTGATTTATTGCCACTCAGCAAACAGGACAGCAACTAAAAATAAGGTTTTAAAATTTTCAAGGTCCACGGACAACATTGACTTTTGGCATCATTCTTGCCTGCATGGCAATGGCATCCCATGCAGTCCCTTGATTTATGCTTGTTTCGTTTCATCAATGATTTGTTTGATTAATTATCCCTAACAACATTATTTTCATCTTAATTTCCTACATTTACTCACTTTCTCTTTGATTTAATCAATCTTGCAAATTTATGATCAACATGACATCTGAATATCCTTCCATGCTTATGTAAAATATTCCTTAGCTTTCTATCTGTACTTCTAACCAATAGCAAATACGATCTATTGTTATTTTTTCATTTAGGGTTCATTGAAGTAGAAATAAGGGAATAACCTCAAAGGGTGTTAAATGTCACATTAATTGTAGTTCAAAACAAGTAAACATTGCCTTTTTCCGTTCTGTCCTCTTAATTCCATTAAGAAAACATTAAAACAAAAATTAATGTATTAAACAAAGAATAGTTGGATTCAAACATTCACCCTTTGTTTTGCTTTCCACCTGACTGGTGTAGCCCCTTTTCACTTTTCTTTTTCTAGGGTTTCCCAAAATTACCAATCATGTTTTTGTTGTTTCAGATCAGCACTACTTTGAACGCCTTTGCCATCACTCTCTTTTAAGACTACAGGAGAATATACTTAAACAACATACGAAAGATGAACAAACCCCGAAAAAGTATGGTATGGATACAAAACGGATGTGTGGGGACTCTAACGTTTCATACTTGGAGTTTTATTATTTTGGTTTGTCTTAATATATATATTGATGTATTTTCTGTTTATTAAGTTTATTTTTATCTAGTTGTTAAAAAAAATACAAAACATAACTATAACAATTAAAAATATTTCCATAAAAATAATTAAAAATATATTTGATATGTATAATTTCAATGAATCATAAAATGTCACTTGAAAAATTGCAGTAATTTATTACTAATGTGTCTTGATGTGATCATCGAGAGTGTGTGTGATCATGTCTGAAAGTTAAAAGAAAAAGTAATAAATTATATTATTATTAACAAAAAGAAAAAGTAAACCCCAGATTTTTGCAGAAGAAAGCAAGCAAGGAATGAAGATAATTGTCATATATTTTACCCTGCTTAGGGTTCATCAAGTCAAAATAAGATTTCTTGGGACACTGAAAAGTCTCCCCCTCCATTCCTTTGTTATTTGTGAGCCACTTTCCATACTTTCATTATTTTTTATTCGATTTGCAGGGCAGGACCAAATTAATTACCAACTGTTGCATTTCTAATAGTATATATGTTTTTAACCCAATTTCCTCTTTTTATTGTTTTGATGAAAGGATAATTAAATTTCCGATATCTGACTATTTGATATGTTTACCAATATTTTATCTCATCAACATATTAAACTTTTTTTATCCAAGCTTTAATGAGGGAATTTTCAATTATTTTCCCACAAGTCTCCGACTTTCATTAAAAAGTTAGGATTTAAGTTGGACTGAGGACTCAAATCATTATTAAGAAAGTATATTATATTAATGATATTTATTTTCATAATTATATTTAATAAAATAATAAATTCTCAATTTTAATATAAATTTAAAATTTAAAATAAAAAACTTTTAATCATTTAATAAATATTAATATACATAATATTTTAGAACTATAAAATAGAGATTCATACATAAATTTCATTATATTAATAAATTTAACGGTTAAATTACTTTTACAATAATATAAGAATATTCCTCTTCATAATTTTTAAATAATTTTATTATTTTATTAATTTGATCACTCTTTCCAATATTATTGTGAAATTCCTTATATTATTATTACTAAATTTGATAAACTAGACAAAATTCATCACTCATATTCCAACATCTCTCATATAAATTCCTCCTTTCTTTAACTTGGGTTCTTCTAATAAATTTGTATAGAATTTCAAAACTTACTTTCCATTCACCAATTGGTGAAGCTTCTTTTCTCTCTCTCTCTTTTTCATTTGCTTTGCTTTCTCAGATTTTTAACTGATTTGGGTTCCTTTCTCTTCTCTCTCCCCCCATTCTCCTTCAGGTGCTAGGTTAGCTGGTTCATGGATATTGAACCCTTGTGTACTCTTATGGGGAGGGTTGCTCATTTCCTTTGCTTAATATTTTATATGGCAGCAGCAATTAAACCTCCATCATCAACACCCTCAAAAACCAATGCAAAATCCCAGTTTTTCATCATCTTCCTCACCCTTTTCTTCATTTCCCTTCTTATCTTTAACCCTAATTCAAACCCCATAAACTCATCACCCACATCTTCCACCATGGAAATCAACCAATCCCCAAACCCTCACACTTCTTCTTCATCATCATCACGTAGACAGTTTGGAGGCGAAGCTCACGAAGTTCCAAGCGGTCCAAACCCTATTTCCAATAGGTAATAAATTATTGGTTGGTTAAAGATATGATAGGCGTCTAGACCTACGTCAAGAGAGTTAATTTTAATTTGTTTTGAATATCTTTATGAGTTCCGCCATTGATATATTGCTTGTCTTTTGTGAGAGGAATTTTTTACGTTTGCAGTCATCCTTATTATGATCATGGACATATTTTTGGTTTATTTATTTTTCCTTTTTTTAAAGAAATGTATATTAAGATTTAAGAGAGATACGATACATTTTTTCTGCATGTATGACGTATGGTATTTATTTCATGATCTATATAGATGATGATGATGATGATGATGATGATTGGTTTACTTATTTACTTTGATTTCTTGTATGGTTTTATTAGATGATAATGTTACTCATTTTTTATTAAGGGTAAACTGCTAAAATAATCATTTTTGTTTCCCTCACTTTACATTTTAGTCACTTACGTTATCGTGTTGTATCATTTTAGGCATTGAGTCTTAATTGTCAATAACAATGTAATAGTAATCTGAGTGGCATGCTAAATCATTATTTCAAATGAAAAATTTAGATTAAATTATACAATTGGTCCCTATATATTTTTTTTATTTTGAGCAATTTAATTTCTTTATTTTACGTTAAAAGAGATGCAAAAGTGAGGAAAATAGATGGAGAAATAGAAGAGAATGAAAAATAAATAAAAAAAGGGAAAGTTAAAAAAACATAAAAAAATTGTTCAAAACGAAAAAATATGAGGATCAATTGTATAACTTAACCTAAAATTTTTGTTTGAAATAATAATTTAACATGGCACGTTAGCTTATCGTTACACCGTTAACGACAATTAACATTCAGTGACTAAAATATTACAGCATGTTAATGTAAGTGACTAAAATATAATCTGAGGGAAAAAAGTGGCTATTTTGATAGTTTACCCTTTTATTAATTAAATTAAATTCATGTTTTTCCTATGATTATTACTTGGTGGATATGAATCTCCTTTTATAGTATTTTTCTATTAATTTATAAGCTTAAGTGAAGTGAGACTCCTTGGCTTAAAAAACCATTCACAGACCCTAAAAATTAAATTTTATTGATAATAAAATAGATAAGAGAGAGACTTGATTTTATAAAAGAAAATCTAAACTCTAACTTCATCTATTTAATTACTACAATTAATTTAAATATTTAAATTATATAAAGGTACTTTCAAAAACAATTATATAAACGTTAAAATATGTTGATATTCCTTTTACTTTGACAACATTTGAGTTAAAAGGTAAGTCCTCCTACTTTTTTTTATTTAAAATCTCAATTAAGTCATTACAATTGAAAATATTTTTATCAAAATTTGTTAATTTAGAATTTTGATTAAGTTGTCTTCATATGACATGGCATATGATTGACAAAAAATAACTCTGTTAAATTGACACATTTTGACAAAACTACCTACAACCATAATAATTGAATTAGAATTTTCAAATTGAAAAAAAAATGAGGATTAAATTTTTAACTTTTTAAAATACAAGGATCAAATCTTAAATTTTATACAAGTACAAGTATTAACAGCAGATTTTAACCTTATACAATGATAAGTCTGACAGTGCATGGGTTTCCCTTTGCTTCCATTCCTGTTTATTGGGGGAAATTGCTTGTGCAAAAATTGGCAACAGTGTCAAATCAGACATATTTACAAACAAATCAGTGTCAGTGTCATATCAATGGCAGTGCTTTGAAACATTGCTTTTGTCTTGTCCAACACAAAACTCAAGAAAGTTGAGATGTTTAAAAGTCTAATTATTTCCTCATCATTTTTCTCCCTTCTTTAAACTACCCAATCATATGCTTTTTTTATTCACTTTACTTTTATCAAATATTAACTTCATAAAAAAAATAATTACATATATGACAAGGACAAATATTCAACACTTTAATCTCTAACAAAACAAAATCTTAAAAGATAAATAAAATTTATAATCCTTTAAAAGAGAAAATGGGTCTCAATTGCTTGAATTATCTGTGAGGACAAAAAGAGATCTAAATACATATTTATAATACTTTCAATCGAAATGCTTTAAAAGTCATGGTAAATTTTTATACAAATCTTAACTATTGTGACAGTAAAAATATTTTTGACTTGAATAAATAAATATAATGAAAACCCAAATGAAAATGAGTTATGACAAAAACTCGATCAAACCGAGTTACCAAAAATTAGAGAAATTTAATTGTTGAAACTATTTTTAAAATCGGTTTTGAAAAAAATGGGAATCGACTTTGAAAAACGAAAGTGGAGTCGCCACCAATCCTTTTTATTTAGGTGTGATTGGATCACTTTGTAAAATGTTTTATTTTAAAACATTAAATTTTGGTCTACGAAAAAATAAGAAAACGGGTTCGGGAGTCGGTTACGTATGAGGAAGGGTTAGCACCCTCATAACGTCCAAAAATTGGTACATAATTAATAAAATCATGTCCAAATGTTTGAAATTTTAAAAAGTTTAAAATAAGATTCTTTATTAGAAGAAAAATCAAGACTACCTATCTCAAAGAAATAAGAATACCACACCCAGTAAGTTAGGATATAATATCTCATGACTTCAAAGTTAGGTACATCTTTATTTTAGAAAATTCTTACCTCGAGATACAAAACATCACACCCAAAAAGTTAGGATACAACGTTTTGAATTCCCAAGAATAATATTTTTTATTTAAAACTTGAGATTTCTTTGTTCAATGAATATAAACATCACATCCAAAGACGTTAGGACACGACATTTTAAAACCTTCAGAATCAAAGTCATCTCACGATTTACAAAACTTGTTAAAAGGATATTTAGTTATTTAGCCAAATGGAAAATCGCAACCCAAAGACGTTAGGGCACTATTTCTAATTTCTAAATATCAAAACATTGTCTTATTTAAAAAAAACCTTTAAAAATATGATAATTTTATAAAAATGTATTCATAAAAAATTAATAAATAATTACACAATGGCAATCATAAATAAAATAAATGAAAGAATATTGGCAAATAAAATATATATATGAAATCATAAATATCAAAATAAAAATTACTAAATAAATATGAAAATTTTCATGCAAAATTAATAATAGATAAATAAATAAAATTACATACTTATGTGATATAAACAATGTAAACAATGCATAAATAAAAGAATAATATATAATGATTTTAAATAAAATATAATAAAAAATTGTAAATAGAATATATTATAAATAATTTAGTTAAATATTTATGATATAATATAATATTATATAACGTAGAAATTAAAAAAATACAATACCTAATATATATAAATACTAAAATAATATGTAATAAAAAAATAATAATTAAACAAAATAAAATAATATGTATTTATAACTTAATAAATTAATATAGATAACTACTAAAAAGTTAAAAAAGTATAAATCAACCTTATTCCATAATATGAGAATTCAACGAAATTCCTCCACCAAAATCTAACTCGAACGGAAGCAACTCGAAAATAAATGAAGATGAGCGAAGAACAAAATAAGAACAAGCCAAATAAAATAAGAACGCAATAGAAAGAGAGAAATTTGAGTGAATGCACTCAAGAATTTTTATTACTCAAAACTCCAGTCTTTTACAATGAAGGGAGAGACCTCTATTTATAGTTGAGCCTTCCTAAATCTAACGGTACAGATTAATTACATCAACGGCTAAGATTAAAAGGTATCTACAAATTAAATCTTTAAGATTACAAAATCACATCTTCTAAGATACCATATATTCTAGGATTGCATATCATATCTAAAATTTGCATATCATATGTAAGATTGCATATCCTTAAAGATTGTATTTCCATAAACGTCAAGCTTGTAGATGGACTATTCTGATCGGGCCAAATGATATATTTTGGACTGGACTGGACTTGGAATTTGTTTTATTATTTTGGGTTTATTATGTCACATGGGCCTGGGCAAAAATGGGTACTTACAGTTGCCCCTCTTTTCTCATTGTTGTGAAAAAAGAATAGAGCAAAGACTATAAAAGGACCAATTTTGCCCGGTCTTGGTCGAGCCTCGACTTATTGATCATCGTCTTCTTCAAATGACTCCAAATCTACTGCAACTTGAACGGTATTAGAACTTTATCTTGATTTTGATAGCTTCAACTTCATGAATACAATATCCACTATCTTTTGATTTGCTTCCTACAAACTCAGGGAGACCAGATCTGCTATCTTCAATCTGCTTCCTACAAAGCTCAAGAATGCCAGATTTGCTATCTTCGATCTGCTTCCTACAAAGCTCAAGAATGCCAGATCTGCTATCTTCAATCTGCTTCCTGCAAAGCTCAAGGATGCCAGACTGGTAGTTAAATCTGTTCCACTACTGCTTAGGGAGACAAGATTTGTCGTTCGATCTTGGTCCACTACTGCTTAGGGTGACAAGATCTACAATCTTTGATCTATTCCACTGCTGGTCAGGGAGATAGGGCCGATGGCTTAAATCTGTTCCACTACTACTTAGGGAGGTAAGACTTGCCGTTCGATCTTGGTTCCCTACTGTTTAGGGTTACAAGATTTACAATCTTTGACCTATTCCACTACTAGTCAAGGAGATAGGGCTGGTGGCTTAAATTTGTTCCACTACTACTTGGGAGACAAGATTGTCCCTATCGCTAGGTGACAAGATCTACAATCTTTGACCTATTCCACTACTGGTCAGGGAGATAGGGCCGGTGGCTTAAATTTGTTCCACTACTGCTTGGGGAGACAAGACTTGCCGTTCGATCTTGGTTCCCTTTGCTTAGGGTGACAAGATCTACAATCTTTGACCTATTCCACTACTGGTCAGGAAGATAGGGCTGGTGGCTTAAATCTGTTCCACTATTGCTTAGGGAGACAAGATTTGCCATTCAATCTTGGTTCCCTACTACTTAGGATGACAAGATCTACAATCTTTGACCTATTCCACTGCTGGTTAGGGAGATAGGATTGATGTCTTCGATCTGCTCCTGCAACCTTAAGATTGTCAGATTTGCTATCTTCGATCTACTTCGCTCGGGAAGGCAAGATCTTCAAATTCTCGATGTTGCAACAACGTCCTCTAAAGGACCTGTCCTGTAAAATTAATTTTGTGTTTATGCTTATGCAAAATGGTTAGGATGCAATAATCAGAATGAATCTAATGCTCCTAACTAAATGTATTATGGACGACATTTGCATGAATGCGAATGTTATGATTTTTTATCAAGATTAGGATGCAATGATCTAATGAATCAAATGCCCCTAAATAGATGTGCTATGAATGTAAAAATGATATGAGTATGATTCCCGCTTAAGGTGTTATCACTCATTTATCTGTCAAGGTTTCATCTTCATTCCCTTGAAGTATCATTTTTGCTCAATTATTTTGCCCCGTGGTAATTCTGAGTCCACTCCACTTGAACCTTGGGACATGAAGTTTGTGCCTCCTACTGTAATAACATTTGGCTTCTTCCATCTAATCTATTACCACTTAGAGTTACAGAACTTGTATCATTTTTAATCTATTACACCATTTCCTAGGTGTAATGACCAGATGTATGTGTCTGAATAGATGCAGGGTATCTTGACGATGATTCCCTTTTACACTTGGCTTGACCTTGTTCGTCATTTATCGATATGGTATCACCAACAAAAATGTCTTATCTAATAAAAATATGAAGAGATAATCATTGTCCAATATTTCCAATCCATTAGGCTTGTTGAGTTCTGAACAATAGTCCTATTTCAGATTCTCATATTATTTAGAAGCTTCCAGAGTAATATGTGAAACTCTTTTATGAAAGTGTTATTAGCCCATTAATCGTTATTCCAATAAAATGCTTGAAAAAAGATCACAACAATGGACATGAAAGAAAATAATCAAGAGCATAACTCGAAGTAAATAAGCTAATTAAAGATAACCAAGGCAATAAATGAAAATTGGTTAGTATCTCTTAAAAAGAATAAAGTAAACAAATATAGCAAAAGCTATAAAAGAAAGTTGATTAATGTGTATCTTTGAATATCTTTGAAAAGAATAAAGTAACCAAAGATTAAAATGGGTAAGATGAGAAACTAGGTGCCTCAGATATCGCAGTCTGAACTTCTCTGTTCTGATTTCTTGAGGACCATTTTAAACTCAATATGTGTTCAGGGATCCGGAGTGCTCTGTCAATACTCCAAGACGTAACATACTTCTTCATTGTTAATTCAAATGTAGCAAGACTACTGTGTGCCCCACTTTTGATTAAAATTTGATCCGCCCTTTTCGGTTTTCAGCTCAAAGCCCCTTTAGTCTCAAAGCACCCTTTGCGGGTTTTCGCTTTGGCCTCTCATTTTTCTTTTTTTCTTTTTTTTTTTTTTTTTTTTTTGTGTCTTTGAATTTGAATTTGGACTCAAGGCGCCCTTTGCGGGTTTCACCTTGGACCTTCCCCTTTCAGGTAAAATAATTCTTGTTTAAACTTGAATTCACCGGATTAGGCAAGTCTTCTGCATCTATCTCGGTCAATATCAATGCTTCTATAGAATAGGCCCTTTATAAATCATTTTGTAGAAGAAAAATCTATTTCAACATTAGGTTCCTCTTGTGGAATTTTCTAGGATGAACCTCTTTGTTGTAAGCTCGCATCATCCAACCGTGGTGGATAACTTTTAACTTTTTTTCGATTAGGTTCAATTGGCAAAATGCTTCAGTTCTATAATGGGTAAGATGTTGCCCCAGCGAAGGTTCTGGCCTACATTCAATAAGACAAAGGGTAAATGATAGCTTATTATGCCAATCTTTACAAATCTTAGCCACCTTTCATTTATTTTATTTTTTTGTTTTCCTCTTTTGGCAACTTTTGTTGT
The DNA here is from genome assembly GCA_025506655.1 of Gossypium rotundifolium. Lineage (NCBI taxonomy): Eukaryota > Viridiplantae > Streptophyta > Magnoliopsida > Malvales > Malvaceae > Gossypium > Gossypium rotundifolium. The sequence continues at coordinate 162,575,484 of CP106732.1, read as the reverse complement.
AAGTGATATGCTGCCTGATCTTTGGACAAATTGTAAATTTTGACTTGGTACAGTTATATATTCTGTGCTGGCATATGATCCTTTCTTTTATTTTTTTTTTAGAATTTAGTTACCCTGACCTCGTATCATTGGCATATGAAGCTACTTCCACCCTCTTAGTGAAGTAAATGACGACCACGAGAATGAATTAATATTGGTAGAAAGCTTTTGACGAGATTGGCCCCATCACATCCATGCCCCACATATGGAAAAATTGTGAAGAACTGGAGTAAGCCTACGAATCTTGTCTTCTTACATTCGGTATAGCTGATACCACCCCTTTCTATATAGACCGGTAGTGCTCGATCCTCATGTTAAGCTCGCATCTTAGTAGCTCAGGCGCGTCCTGATATGATTGTGCAAAAACTCAATGACGTCTCACATTATTTCTATGGTGAGCTGGGCTTCAATCTTCACCCTTTTTCTAGGCTCATAATATGCATTGACCCTTTGTTGAGTAAGGTCTTTTATCTTGTTTCACCATTCTTAGTAAGTCAGAAGATACGCCACAATCCCTGTCATCTTCAAAATCCTGAGATCCCCTAGATTCATATCTTGTTCAAAAAGGGAATCAGTAACAACGTCACTCATGACATTGATATCTGGATACCTAGGTACAAAGGCGAACAATTCCAAAGAATAAATGGTTCTAAGGATAATTATTGCTATGGTCATGAATAAAGAATGAAAGAATATTCTAAGACATGAAAGAATGTACAGTATGAAATGTAAAGAATGAAAAATATTTACTTAAAAAGGATGCATTTTATTGAAATAAAAATTCTGGACATAAGCCCTTTTCACAAAAGAATTCTTATTGCTTCTGGGCTTAAAGCAACAAACATGTTTTAAATATTACTCTAGATTAACCCTAAAATACGGGGAACCCTTTCACAGTCCCGTTGTTTAAAATCTTCTTAAGTATGTAAGGGCTTGGAACTTTTATTCCCGATTCCCTCTTTGGATATGTCATTGGTGTTTTGATTCCCTAATTGTTAGGTTTCTGATGACTTCTTCAAGGAATCACAACTCTCCTGCCCCCTCCTTCAATTATCACTGCTCCGTTCAACTCATCGAACTTTACAACCTCTATTTTAATAAGTCTTTCGATCAATTTCTTAAATGCCATGCAATTATCGATTCAGTGACCCTTTATTCCTGCGTGATACTTACATTGAGCATTCAAATCATATCATTTGGGGTACGGGGGTTGCATTGGTTCCATGTAATGAGGAGCCACCACATGTTTATCAAATAGACTTTGATACAACTCCCTATATATTATTGGAATTGGTGTAAACTGGAGTTGCTCATTACTTTGCCTTGTGCCAAATTCTTTCCTTAATGAACCTTGATACCCAGTAGTCACTGTTTTTGGCTGTTTAATAGTAATCGGCTTTGAGCACCCCATGCTTGTATTATCCACTTCATTTTTTCTCTTCCTTGTGGCCATTCTTTTGTTACTTTCTCTTGCCTCTATCTTTCTACTTTTTATGGCATTCTCAATCATTTCTCCTACCATTACTATATCCGCAAAGCTCTTGGTGGTATTTCTTATCATATGAGTGATGAATGGGGCTTTCAAGGTATTGATGAAGAGCATTGTAGTCTCTTTTTCTAGGAATGGTGGCTGAACTTGCGTGGCGACCTCTCTCCATCTTTGCGCATACTACCTGAAGCTTTCATTTGGTTTTTTTTCCATGTTTTGCAAAGTAATTATGTCAGACGTCATGTCCGTAACATGGTTGTATTGCTTCATGAAAGCTTGAGCTAAGTCTCTCTAGCAGCTAATGTTAGCGCGACTGAGTTGATTATACCACCTAGACGTTGCCCCTACCAAACTGTCTTGGAAACAATGAATCAAGAGTTGATCATTGTTAATAAAGCCAGTCATGCGTCTGCAAAACATGGTAATGTGGGCTTCAAGGCAGCTAGTCCCGTTGTATTTCTCAAACTCTAGCATCTTGAATTTATGAAGAAACATTAAATCTGGAACCAAACTTAAGTCTTTTGCATCAATACCATGGTGATCAGCATTTTCCAAAACTTGGAACTTTTCTTCTAACCACCTACAGTGATCCTCCAACTTCCTTGAGGATTCAATTCTTATTCCCTCTCCCTCTTCTATGTCTAAATAGGGATAACGGGGTTGGCAGAGTTATCTCCTGGGTTAGATTTCGAGCCCACTTGAAAGTTCATGGGTGGTCTAGGATCAGCTTGCCCCTGTTGAGGCCTAATCGTGATAGGTGGCCTTTGGGGATACTCATCAGGCTGTGTTTGTACGTGTGGTGGAGTGAATCCCCTAGGAAAGTCCTCATCGTCTTCAGCATTGACTATGGGATCTTTTGCTTTGTCCATTATCCCATTCATCATTTGGGCCATTTGAGCCATCATGTTCTTTTGGGCTTCCAACATCTGTTCCCTCATCTCTTGTTGGAGTTTTGCCATCTGTTCCTGTATCTAGTTTTGTATGTCTCTTTGGAATTGCTCCATTCTCTGGTCCATTTTCCATGACTTAGCTCGTGTACCATGAGAGTGTTCCGTTCCCAGATTTTCTTTCTCCTCTCTCCTATAATTTAAACTAATTAAGCTCTCTAAAGATTTGAATGCATATGATGTTATGTAATGCAAATGTATGAATACAAAGAAAGAGAGGCGTTGATTCTGAATTCAGTTGCATTAGAAAAACTTTTCTAGAAAACAAATTTCTTTACATAAAACGGATCGCATACACGACATTACCCTCATAGTCCAAGTGAAAACATCAATCCCCTTCCTCGTAAAGGTCAAATCTTGCAAACTTGTAATAAATGCCTTCACTAGCGCATTTTTGCTTGATTTGGGAAATGACTCTCAGTTCCATAATACTCGTGATGATTCCTAACTCAGCGTGAATCCTTGGGTAATAAAGTCTTATATTCCTTCGCCGGCTATCAGTCTTCTCTTATTGTGTTTACTTGGACCATATTTGGACGAGACCGTATTATAATCCACTTTATCAAAAAACCCATTTTCTTATGACAAACTTTTCTATTTAGCAATCGAATTTGAAATCAACACCTTTTTTCTATGATGTGAATGCAATGCAATCAAAACAAAAGAAAACACGTTAGCATAGGAAAAATAACAAGAACACCTATCAGGGTGACCGCTAGAGTTTGACATAATTCTACCTAGGGTAAGCCCTTAGGTTTTCTACATGTGGTTTAGCTCTAAAGCTGAGGTACCCGAACCAGCAGATTCCTCGATCCTCACCCATTATAGGCTCATATGGACCGAGTTCGGTTCAGAGGAATACATTTCCCTATGGCCATGCGGAAGTGAAAACTTCAGGAAGACATAGGTACAGATGTATTCCAGAAGCATTCCACTAGCCCATGCGGAGGTGAAAACCTCACGAAGGCATAGCTTCTCTCTCCCACTTAAGGGTGTGACCACAACGGTCATGCAGTGCAATGCAAAGAGATATATTTTAAAATCATATGCAATAAAAGGATCATATTTTTTTAAAATCAAAATTTTAAATTCGAACAAAAAGACATGAAATTATCAATTTTACGGTATGACTCTCTTGGTCCTCAGTGGAGTCACCAAGCTGTCGAAACCATTTTTAAAATCGGTTTTGAAAAAAATAGGGATCGACTTTGAAAAACGAAAATGGAGTCGCCACCAATCCTTTTTATTTAGGTGTGATTGGATCACCTTGTAAAATGTTTTATTTTAAAACATTTAATTTTGGTCTACAAAAAAACAAGAAAACGGGTTCGGGAGTCGGTTACGTATGAGGAAGGGTTAGCACCCTCATAACGTTCAAAATTGGTACCTAATTAATAAAATCATGTCCAAATATTTAAAATTTTAAAAAGTTTAAAATAAGATCCTTTATTAGAAGAAAAACCAACACTACCTATCTCAAAGAAATAAGAATACCACACCCAAAGAAGTTAGGATACATGATCTCATGACTTCAAAGTTAGGTACATCTTTATTTTAGAAAATTCTTACCTCGAGATACAAAACATCACACCCAAAAAGTTAGGATACAACATTTTGAATTCCCAAGAATAATATTTTTTTATTTAAAACTTGAGATTTCTTTGTTCCGAAGGAATATAAACATCACATCCAACACGTTAGGACATGACATTTTAAAACCTTCGTAATCAAAGTCATCTCACGATTTACAAAACTTGTTAAAAGGATATTTAGTTATTTAACCAAACGGAAAATCGCAACCCAGCACGTTAGGGCACTATTTCTCGAATTTCTAAATACCAAAACATTACCTTATTTTAAAAAAAAAACTTTAAAAATATGATAATTTTGTAAAAATGTATTCATAAAACAATTAATAAATAATTACATAATGGCAATCATAAATAAAATAAATGAAAGAATATTGGCAAATAAAATATATACATGAAACCATAAATATCAAAATAAAATTACTAAATAAATATGAAAATTTTCATGCAAAAATAATAATAGATAAATAAATAAAATAAATAAAATTACATACTTATGTGATATAAACAATGTAAACAATGCATAAATAAAAAGAATAATATATAATGATTTTAAATAAAATATAATAAAAAATATTGTAAATAGAATATATTATAAATAATTTAGTTAAATATTTATGATATAATATAATATTATATAACGTGTAGAAATTAAAAAAAATAATACAATACCTAATATATATAAATACTAAAATAATATGTAATAAAAATAATAATAATTAAAAAATAAAATAAAATAATATGTATTTATAACTTAATAAATTAATATAGATAACTACTAAAAGTTAAAAAACGATATAAGTCAACCTTATTCCATAATATGAAGATTCAACGAAATTCCTCCACCAAAATTTAACTTGAATGGAAGTAACTCGAAAATAAATGAAGATGAGAGAAGAACAAAATAAGAACAAGCCAAATAAAATAAGAACGCAAGAGAGAGAAATTTGAGTGAATGCTCTCAAGAATTTTTATTACTCAAAACTCCAGTCTTTTACAATGAAGAGAGGGACCTCAATTTATAGTTGAGCCTCCCCAAATCCAACGGTACAGATCAATTACATCAACGGCTAAGATTAAAAGGTATCTACAAATTAAATCTTTAAGATTATAAAATCACATCTTCTAAGATACCATATATTTTAGGATTGCATATCATATCTAAGATTTACATATCATATGTAAGATTGCATATCCTTGAAGATTATATTTCCATAAACGTCAAGCTTGTAGATGGACTATTCCGATCGGGCCAAATGATATATTTTGGACTGGACTGGACTTGAAATTTATTTTATTATTTTGAGTTTATTATGTCATATGAGCCCGGACAAAAATGGGTACTTACACTAATCACCACAAAACTTAAGCCATGCCATGTGTTTTCTAGGTTAGAGGTACTCTCTCTTGTTAACAATCAATTAAAATAAATGTTAGAAAATTAGATATTGGATATAGAAATGGTTTAATTTGAATGTTTCAAAAGGTTAAATAAAAATTTAGAATGTGATACAAGCATGGAAAATGGAATTAAAATTTAAATTTATGGGGAAAGTATTTGAATTTTTTTATTCTTCAAGAAAAAATGTAAACATTTCAGATGAACCTTCAAAGTGAAATTGGAATTAAACAATTACTGGAGTTTTCCCATCCGTTACAGTTTTTAAATAAAATATTTTAAATGAAAAAAAAAAAAAACCCTCTAAAATAACATATAAATTACTTCTGGGTTGTTAAGAGCTCAAAACAAGGAAAGGCTGAAAAGATATAGTTTAATGGGTTTACGGTGCAAGGCCCAATGTAAATTGGCCCGACCCGTTTACATTTTCCACAGTTCCACTGAACCCCGGATGGCAAACGGATAGCTTAAACCCTACCCGGAGTCTGAAAACCCTCATCCGGTGTTCATTCTATTTCTTAACTCCAAATTTCCAGTTTAGAATTGCAGGAAAAAAGACAAAAAAGAAAAGGGGAAAGTTTTCAACTCGTTAAATTCCAAAATCCCATTTTACTATCCTGCAAAATTTTCTTAGAAAATGTCTTTGAGACACCGTCATCTCAGGAAATTCTCAAGCTTTTTGCCCAATTTATCCTCAGGTATTATATATGTAGTTTAGTACCCTTTCCTGGGTTATTATTATTATTATTAAATTAATTATATTTTGGTTAAATTTATGTTTGTTGTCAAATTAGGCTATCATTATCAGCCGTCTAGACGATTACTCAACTCAGTAGCTTCCTCATCGAGTCATTTGCTTCAGCAATGCAATGGAATTGACACTAGATTTTCCAAGAGGTTTTCAGGTAATCCTTTTTTTTTTTTTAAATATTTTAAAATGACCAGATTATGACTTATGATCTTAATGTAACATTAGTTTCAAGATTTGGGTAACTCTGACTCTCCTAATTTACCAAAGACAGTCTCTTTCAGGCATTCAACAACTTCACAAGTATCTCAAGTTTCTCTTTCTGAAACCCAATTATTGTCTTTCCTTAAATCTGCTCTTGATCAGCTTCAAGGTATTCAAATCTACTACTTTGTTTTTGTTTCTTTGAATTGATGTTAACTTACTGATACATCTTCGATTTAGGTCCAAACCATTGCTGGTTGAATAAAGTTGATGAAAACAAAGAATTTTTGAAGAAGGACAGGACTTTTTTAGTTGTTGCTGGAAGGTTCTTTCAGAATTCAGAGAAAGTAGGATGCAATCCAGCTGTTATATTCGAAAAAGTGAAGTTGCTTCAGCAGAGGTAGGGAGAGAGAGAGTGGATAATTTTTTTCTCTAAGCTTCTCGAATATTAATTTTTTTTTTCTTCATGTGAGAAAAAAAGTTCATGCTTTGCTGTTGTAGGTTCCCTTCGATACAGGTCATCGGTTTCCAGGATTGCAGTTCAGTTTGCTCTGCTGATGATCGAAGTCAACTTATTCAATTGATAATGGAAGAATACATTAGTTTTCCTGTTTTGTTTTCAAACAAAAACTTCTCTAAGGTACAGTTTTAAAATGGAACTATTTAAGACTATATAGCAGCAAAGCCATACATTATCATGAATAAAATCCTTTCCCATAATCTTGTAAGAGTTGAATTTTACTTGAAAACATATTGTCACAATTAAGTCATTGCCATAAAATACGGTTCCCTCAGTTGCTCAGAAGGAATCAGTGAGATCTTCTTCTTCTTCTTCTTCTTCTTCTTCTTTGCTGCTGACATTCAACATACGTCAATCTTAGCTTATAAGATGCTATTTTCTGCCAACTCCTCCTTATATGTATTTATACATTTAACAAGTGATAAATTTATTAGAAAGCATTTGAAATAGGAAAAAAAAGGAAAGGTGTCAAAGTAGAGTAGACCACCTTTCCGATCTTCCATTGACAGCTCAGTGTAACTTTAGACTACAACATAATCAAGCATGAATCTTTTGCTATGAATTACTCTCAAATTATTTCATGAATTTTTAAAGCTGTAGTACCATTTATCAGCATACTATTTTGTGTTGCCTTTATGATTTTAAACATGGTTTAGAAATTACAATCAGTCTACCATGGTTGACTAATTTCTTTTCTTCACAACTTTCTGTTCTGTTCTATTTCTCGACATTATATGTTCATCAAGGAGATTGATTAAAATTTCTTTTTCTCTCTATGTATTTAGTTGACAAAGGAGGCATGCTTCATTTTGTCTAAAGATTTTAAGAACTCTCTAGTTTTCCATGAGAAGGACCTGGATATAGCAATGCTTAACAAAGGTATGTTTATTATTCAGGTGTAACAGCAAATCTATTCACTTTGATGTAGACGTTTTTACACTAAGGATCTTTCATCAGGATTGAAGTTATTGCTTCTGTTTCTATTACATTTTAGAACAACCAAAACATTTCTTCTTATACAAGTTTTACACCTTTTAAACTACAAACTTCTTAGTCTAATTAGCGAGCTTCGAGCTTCTTAATTTGCACATTGAAGCAATCATTTGAGCTTATTTTGCACATTTGAAAAGCAAGCATTTGAGGGATAACTGTAGAAACTTTAGAAATCAGATTCTTACTTCTGCTAATTAGCTTACAAGTATAAAAGAGATAAACTATCCTAAGGAAGGAAACAATCCTAAAAAGCTGTAATTATCCTAAGAATCAAGAATTATGATTAGTTTCTATTTACGTAAGATTTCCTTAGTAATCTATCCTTAATTCCTCCCCACTCAAGTCAAGTGGAGTGTAGATGTTTATCAAACCCAGCTTGCCAACATGTTCTTCAAACATGTTTTTGTTTAAGCTTTTTGTCAACATATCTGCAACCTGTTGTCTGGTAGGTAGATAGGTAACACTCACTTCACCTGAGTGTATTTTCTCTTTAATGAAGTGTCGGTCTATCTCAACATGTTTGGTACGATCATGATGCACAGGATTGTGAGCTATACTGACAACACCTAGGTTGTCACAATGCAACTGCATAGGTCTATTATAAGGAACCTTTAGTTCTCTCATCAGCCTTTGTATCCAAATTCCTTCACAAATACCATGCGCTAGTGCTCGATACTCAGCTTCTGCACTGCTGCGTGCTACCACAGACTGTTTTTACTCCATGTCACTAGATTACCCCAAACATAGCCGCAATAACCATCGATTGATCGTCATCATTAATAGAACTCCCCATCAAGATCAAGATACACTTCCACATTTCATTGTTATTTTTCTTGAAGTATAGGCCCTTGCCGTGAGTTCCTTTAGGTACCTTAGTATCCGATATGCAGCTTTTAAGTGTTTCTCCCTTGGGGCATGCATATATTGACTTATGACGCTGACACTAAAAGCAATGTCAGGACGAGTGTGAGCTAAGTAGATAAGTCTCCCTACTAGGTGTTGATATCTCCCCCTGTCGACTTCTTCTCCATCCTCATTAGTACCCAACTTGAGATTTAACTCCATAGGAGTTTCAGCTGGTTTACAACCCATCAACCCAACTTCTGATAGCAAATCGAGGACATATTTCATTTGGGAGATAGAAATACCTTTTTGAGACCTTGCTATCTCCATGCCAAGAAAATATTTAAGATTTCCCAAATCTTTAAGTTCAAATTTTGTTCCAAGAAATTCTTTCAACCTCCCAATTTCACTTATATCATCTCCTGTTACTATTATATCGTCCACATAGACAATTAGGATGCAACATTTTCCTTATTCCGAATGCTTGTAGAACATGGTGTGGTCTGCCTGTCCTTGAGTATACTCCCTGCTCATCATGGCTTTGCAAATCGACTAAACCACGCCCTTGGAGTTTGTTTTAGCCCGTACAAAGACTTTTTCAACTTACACACTTGGCCCTTTCTTTCTTCAAATCTAGGTGGGAAGTCCATGTAAACTTCTTCATTTAACTCCCCATTGAGAAAAGCATTTTTAACATCCAATTGGGTCAATTGCCAATTAAGATTGACAACAATGGACAAAAGACTCTAATTGTGTTTAGTTTGGCAACCGGTGCAAATGTCTCTTCATAATCCAACCCATAAGTTTGAGTGAAGCCCTTAGCCACAATACGAGCCTTGTATCGGTCAATCCGCCATCGTGTTTGAATTTAGTAGTAAAATCCATTTGCGACCTCTCGCTTTTCTTTCCTTTAGGCGATTCAAACTTCCACGCTCCATTATTTTTGAGGCCTCCATTTCTTCCATCACGGCTTGTCTCCATTCAATGACTCAAATGCTTCTTCTATAGTTTTGGAGTTTTATAGAATCAACATTAGTCACAAAAGTTTTATAAGACTTAGATAAGTTTCCATAGGATACAAACCGAGAAATAGGGTGTTGAGTGCAGCCTCGTGCCCTTTCTCATTGCAATTGGAAGATAGATGGATGGTGATGGAGGTGAGACTTCATTTTCGTAATGTCCTCGGTTGAAGATGCGAATGGCACTCGCCAGACGCTTTCAGGACGTCGATTTAAATGCGAATAAACCTGCAGTTTGGGCACATGTTGTTTTCCTCGATCAGGGGACTATTTAGTGATGGTGTTGTTATCGGGAAGTATAGTGCTAGTTTCTTCCGGCATAGGAAGAAAAATAACAGTGTCTAGGTTGGGTTTAAGTTTAGTGATAGTGGTGATAGGGTCCGAGGTATGATGAGGAGAGTATTAAGGGTCTCATCTTCATTAAAAGTCTCCCCTTGAAGATGAGAAGATCTAAAGAAAGGTTTGGTTTCAAAGAAGGTGACATCCCGAGAGACAAATAGTCGGTGCAAGGTTGGTGAGTAACATTTATAACCTTTTTGAGTGGGGGAATACCCAACAAATATACAGGGGTGGGCTCGAGGATCAAGCTTGGATTGATTAGGTTGATGATTATGGACAAAGGCTTTGCAACCGAATATTTTTGTTGGAAGATTAGTAACATGAAATAGAGGAAATGATTTGTGAAGAGTGTTTAGAGGTGTTTGGAAGTTTAGGACTTTTGATGGCATCCGATTTATTAGGTAGCAGGCAGCAAGAATAGCTTCGCCCCATAAATATTTTATGACATTCATGGTGAACATTAAGGCCCGAGCAACAGCAAGGAGATGTCGATTTTTCCTCTCGGAGATCCCATTCTGTTGAGGAGTGTTTGGACACGAACTCTGATGTATGATTCCTTGGTCTGAAAGGTATGAACTTAGGACAGAATTAAAGTATTCTCTCCCGTTGTCCGTGTGGAGAGTTTGGATGGTAGAGTTGAATTGAGTTCGAACCATTGAGTGAAATTTTTGAAAGACTTTGGGTGTTTTAGATTTTTCTTTTAAAAAGTAAACCCAACATACCCTAGTGTGGTCATCAATAAATGTAATAAACCACTTAGCACCAGTAATATTTTTCACTCGGCTAGCTCCCTATAAGTCACTGTGTATTAATGAAAAAGGTTTGGACTGGGTATATGGTTTTAAAGGGTATGGAACACGGGTATGTTTGGACAATTCACAAATATCACATTTCAAGGAATTTATTTTTTTATTTCGAAATAACAGCGGAAGATGCTTTTTTAGCTACAAAAGATTTGGATGTCCTAACATACGGTGCCATAGCATAATAGTATCCTCTTTTGCAGTAGATAGAGTTAATCCCCTTGTGTCAGTCTTTATTCCACACATACATCCATCATCAACCTTAGCAAGTGCCAATCATCCTTCCCGATTTACTCTCAGACATACACCCAATTGCGTAAAATTCAGCAAGCATTTTCCTATCTTTAGTAAGTTTACTTATTGAAAGTAAATTACAGGATAAGTTGGGAACATGTAGAATATTATCAAGGGAAAAATTCTCTGTTACTTTTACTTTCCCTACTCCAGCCATAGGTGAGTATGAACCATCAACAATCCTGATCCGGGACTTGTTATGACAGGTGGTGTCAGTTTGGAATAGAGTGGGGTTACCTGTCATGTGGTCCAAAGCACCCGAATCTAGTATCCAAGAAGATTGGTTATTAGATTCAAGAGCAATATTGATAGCAGTACCTTGTAGCTATATTCCCATGACCAGTAGAGGTACTAAGAATTTTATGGAGATTTTCGAGTTGAGTCTTGGTTAGGCGCACATCCAGCACCTCATCTGCAGTATTGGAAGATAACAGGGTAGTTTTCTTGTCTTTCTGTTTTTTATTTGGATAACCATGGAGTTTAAAACATTTTTCCTTTGTGTGAGCAACACGGTTGCAGTGGCTACACCATGGTCTGTTCGATCCGGACTCATTTCCAGCACGAGGTTTTTGTGTTTGAGTACCTTTGGACACAAGAGTAGCAGATTCAGTAGGCTGGTTAGAAGAGATTATCGGTTTGGGTTCCCCCATCATGACAAGACGTTTCTCTTCTCTTCTCACTTCTGCAAAAGCTTCACCAATGGTTGGGAGAGGTGATCTGCCTAGAATTCTGCCCCGGACCTCGTCTAACTCATGCCTCAGTCTAGCTAGAAACTCAGAGACGTTCGTTGTTGAGGTGAGTCATAAACCTAGTGTGTTCTAGGTCTTCTCCCCAATCAGCCTCATAGTACATATTTAACTCCTGCCACAAGATTTTCAGATTGTTGTAGTAGTGAGTTACCTCAAGTGTCTCTTGTCGAATGTCTTTCAACTTGAGTTTGATCTCAAAAATTTGGGAAGCGTTTCCAAGATCAGAGTAGTTCTCTTTGACTGCATCCCACATGTGTTTTGCAGTCTTGAAGAGAAGGTAGGTTCGGCTTATATGACCTTTCATAGAATGAATCAGCCATGCCATAACAATGGAGTTATTGAGTTCCCAAGTAGCATAAGTAGGATCTGCTACGTTCGATCGTGGAAGTTCTCCATTGATGTACCCTATCTTACCTCGGCCACGGATCACCATAAGAATAGATTGGGACCATTGTAGATAATTCTTCCCATTTAGTCAATGACTAGTGATCATAAGTGATGAATTAAGATCACTTCGATTGATTCCCTAGTTACCATTTTGAGATATTTGTGAAATCTCAGTTTCGGACAAGGCTTCATTAAGGTCATCCATGGGAGGAAAAAAAATAGGGTCTTGGGAAGATGGATGAGAAATCGGAGGGATTTTTAGGAAGATGAACGAGAGGATCGTAAAATTTCTAGTGCTCTGATACCATGTAGAAACTTTAGAAATCAGATTCTTACTTCTGCTAATTAGCTTACAAGTATAAAAAGAGATAAACTATCCTAAGGAAGGAAACAATCCCTAAAAAACTGTAATTATCCTAAGAATCAGTAACTATGATTAGTTTTTATTTACAGAAGATTTCCTTAGTAATCTATCCTTAATTCTAGGAATTCTAACAATAACTTTTGAATTTGGGCTTGTTAATGTGAGCTTTGAGCTTCTTGATTTGCACATTGAAGCAATCTTTTGAGGGATAACTGATAAAAGTTGGCTATCTATTGGAGTTAGGATGGTTGCCTCCCTTTCAACGCTTTATCCTCAGTACTGCTCGACTGATATTATCAGTTGTATTTTGTTGTTTATCAATTATTGTATTTACTTGTTAATGTTTTTCACTTGAAAAAAATGTTGAAACTTTTTCTTCTAAGTATTTGATCAGGATTAGTTGCTTCAATAATTATGACCAACAGAATATGTATATGATTACATTGTAGATAATTTATAAAGCATGAATATGAGATGGTGGACCTATAAATGCATTGTCCTAAATTGTTCTCTATCCCCCCTTATTTTCTTCTTCTCTCCTCCTATATAACTGTTTGTATGCCCTAAGCTCCTACATCTTGACATGCTCTTCCTTTCAACGTGGTTGTTACCATGTCGGAACATTTCTTCTTTTATGGCTTTTACAACCGTCCCCCTCTCTTTGAGTTTTATGTCTTCTCAAAGTGATTATCAACTAGATATTTATATTGACTTGCATGTGCACATGTTGGTACTCAATTTCCATGCATGTATGTACACTTACATCTACCTTTCTTATCTTTGATTCTGCTTCCTTTGCAGCCATTGAAGAGTTAAGTGTACAATACCATGTCAATAATATTGCACTTCATAAAAGTTCGTGGTCAAAAGAAGCTGAGATCATTAAGGAACCCCATTTTTGCACTGTCCTGCAGAATTTACTTCTTTACTTCCCTGGTATAGGTCTTTTATGGCACTATTTCTTGCGGTTTTCCATATGGTATTTCAGCTTTTCAGCAAATTTTGTAAGAGGGCCAAATGAATTTGAATAAATAATGAGTTAAAGCTCTGCTCAATTCAAGAACTTTGGTTTATCTAAAACTGAATGATTAATTGAGTACATGTTAATATCATTTTCAAGAATAGTAATGGCTTGTCCCTTTAGTTTAGAGTGATGGGATGAAATGAAAAATGCAGTATTCTCAAAGCTTTCGTTTTTTTACAGCATGCATCTCAACAGATGAAAGTGGCAAGCGCTTGTTCCTTTCTGACAGCAATCATCATCGGATAATTATATTTGACGGTGATGGGAAGATTTTAGACTGTGTAAGCACTTAAACTTATAAGTTGCAGTCACTGTTTTAAGTTCCTATCTTTGGCTGGTGATTATTCTCAACTATGTAATATTTGACAGATAAATTTAGTATATCTGCAACAAGTAGAAATAGAATGCAGGACAATTGGGTACTTTCCCAAACTACTGAATTTAGCAAAATGAAAAAATCATAAGGTTTCCTTTTGGGGGATTCAAACAGATTCTTTTATCCGTTTTGGCTACTTAACATCAATGAACTGAAATAGGTCAGGACAACATCTTTTTGGCAGTTGATTATTCTTGGACCTAGTATACCTGTTGAATAGTCTCCAAAAGACAAAACATAAATTTTTTGCTTAATGAACTAGTAATAATTTCTGGCTGGTGATGTGAAATTTAGGTTCAAAGATTTCTCATATACTTGTTATCCTTTATTCAATAATTTTCTCCTTTTATAGAAGCTGAAATAAAAGACAAACAGTTTAGATTCAAACTTAAATTTTTTATATGTCAGATTGGTTCTTGCCCAGGTTTTGAGGATGGTGAATTCGAGTCTGCAAAGCTGCTTCGCCCAGCTGCTTCCTTTTATCATGAAACTGAAGATTGCCTTTATATTGTAGATTCGGAGGTATGGTCTTAGGATCTTAACATGATTTTGCATTGCATCTTATATTTGAGGCACTAAGGTCTTGGGGTTTAAAAATCTCCATGCTATAAGAGGGGTTATGATTATGGAAAGAAACGAAGTTTCAATTTAATGCTTGTCACTCTCTTGATATATAGTGTGCATTTTAGGCTCTAACCATTAGGTATCCTTTGTTACGTGCTTATTTCTAGATAAACATAGATTGAAAATAAGATATGAATTCTTTGCAATTCTATCCTATAGTCACTAGGAACTTTGTTACTTACCTTCTTTATGCTGGTTGGATTTCTTGTTATATAATCTTTTGGCAAATTGTCTAGTAGCATGTCATATGCCGGTGGTATTTTAAGTAGGTCTTAATTAATATTTTTGGTTTCGTCCTTTCTGTTAAGAATCATGCCATCAGGAGAGCTGATTTGGAAAGGAGGGTTTTGGAAACAGTTTATCCGACATCTAGCATCCACAAGAAAAGTACTGGTTTGTGGACCTGGATAAGGACTAAGCTGGGTTTTACCAGCGACGATGATGTGAAATTTGAAGAGCATGATTCCCCTTCACTAATGTGTCCTTGGCATCTGATAAAGACTGAGGATAATTTTTAATTATCAGTCGAAGGTAAATCTTCTTATTCTATTTTTTTTTTTTAAGTATATTCTTATTCTATTTCTCTTATCAACACTCTGGGTATTCTTTCCCTAGAATTCTTACCATACTCCTTAAAGCTCCATGGTTGTCAAGCAAATTCTTCTTGGCTTTTACTTTTGATTTGTTTATTGATTTTTATAGTTTCATTAGTTGCTTATGTGCTGTTTTAACTTCAAAGTAACAAAAATAATCTTTCTTCTGGTGCCAAGCTAGCAATATGAATTGCTAACAGTGCTCCAGCACCAATCCTTGTTATTATTTATTTTGTAAATGTCTTCAATCAGTAGGCTGCATAACTGATGCCTATAATTCTACTTAACTATGATATCCTTTTGCAGCTTTGAAACATTATGGGTTATGGATTTTGAATTGGGAGAGATTAAAGAAGTTGTCAAAGGTTTAAAGTTACTTTTCTATATGTTTATTATTTGTGTTTTAATCAGTTGAGTCCATCTAATATTTCTTCTCTCATTTTTATGAAGGATTTCCAAATACTTTGGAGTTCTGCAGACACTTCATCTTGGATAAAGTATCCCTCTTGAAAAAGATGCCAGATTATCTGTTGCAACAGCAAAGAGATGCCAACTTAGCACGAGAGGGCCTTCCATATGCTGGTCTCATATCATGCGTTACAACATTCGAAAATCACATAATCATGTGTGACACTGGTACTCCATTTTGCGTCTATTTTATGTTTTGCCTCTTTAATCAGATGTTTTCTGAGGTTTTCAAGTATTACTCATTTCTTAATGTGTATTTCAAGTGGGTCAGGGAGTTCTTAAACTAAATAGAGAATCTGGAATCAGTTCAAGTTTCCACTTTTCTAATCTCGGGATGCTTGGACTACCTTATTGGCTGTCCTTCCCTCTGGAAAGCTTTTATGCTGTGTGAGTATTTTTTTTCCTTCGTAAAACTGGACGTTTTCTCCCTGAATTCCTTTGATCTTCTTTCATCAGCTTCCCTCTTTCAATTTTTTCACTTTTTTTTTATTCTCACATTGATGGATTGGTGCCAAGTTATTATTGTCTTGCATGCCCTGCATAATGACAGTATTCTTCTATTTTCTGTAGTTTAAGTGAGAACTTTATTTCATTCTAACACCTCTGATCTTTTCAATTTTCTTGGCTTATTGATAGTGCCACTGGACTTTCTGTCAGACAAACCGATCATATTCAGCAATTCAGTTTGTTGCCAGGTAGTTTACTGGCTACAGTTAATATCTTGCTCTATGCATTCCCTTGCACAAATAATGTTTAGTTGCTATTTCTCTTTCGATAACCAGAGTATTTGACTCAGTGGTTGGTGCATGATCCTCAAGCTTTTTGAAAAATGTTTGAATCCATCCCTTTCCTCATATCCATAAGATAATAATACTAAATGTAATAATAATCAATCTGCCCTCCATAATTTGGTGTTCAGTTATGATGCTTATTATATGGTTTTGTTTTTGGTTGCTTTATATTATTTTCTTTTTGGTTCTTCCTTCCAAGTAATTGCACAAGATGTATTATGTACTATTGTGGCTCACGTTGTCAGCACTGAATTATGAAACTAAGACTTCTTTTTCAGTTCTATGCTTCTCTTGGTTGTTTCTAAGGTGCTTAGATGTATAGCTGCATTTCTTTCTTGTGTCAAATGTCGAGAATTAAATCCATTTTACGTCTGGCTCTAACTGACATAACTTATTATCTCCTCCCATGAACATTAAGGGCTTTGGAGCAACTGATCTCTAGAATATGGACACAAGACTTGTTTATTCATTTTTCTTTGTTAGAATGTTCATTTGGAAGAAATTATGGCCAAACTTGTAGTCTGTATTCCAAGTAAAAAAAAAAGGGAATCTTTCATTATTTAGCAACATTATGGTAATGGGTGGATCATGCATGGCATCATCTTAATAACATGTCAAAAGTGAATACTTACAGATGTCAGCATGTATGGTTGATATTATCAGGGCTTAAATATCAAGAATTTGAGTCCCATTGAAATTTAAGACCATGTAACAATTCAACAAACAAGCCAAAAGTATTTTGTTTTATCTGATGCTGTTGCTTGAGCTACCTTTTTAGCATGCAGTAGGGCACCTTAACCAGCTATTCCCCTTTCTTGTCACCAAATGTTTCATGATACAACCGAAAAAGAAAGTGAAGTTAGCTTAAACTACCATGCACTGGAATAGATGCTTGCGTGCCATTGTTTGGTTCTTTTTTCTATGCCTAAAATAGGTTCTCTAACAGGTAGGGTTGACATCCGGTTAAGCATAGACATCCCCACAGACACTGAACTTGTGGAACCTTTGCATGAAAGTTGCATATGGTGCCAAGCAAGGGGCGCTGCTACTGAGTTATCGGTGATAGAGAATGTCGCAGGATCCTCAGAGAAGGTTTTCACCTTGCATTCATGTAATTTTCCGTGTCTAGTTGTGTAATAACTGATAATGAGCTTAATTCAGTTATTGGGTTTATGCAGGTTGGTGTTGCTCAACAATGGTATGATGAACTCGACAACCTTGCCTTTTGGGCACCTGAATCAGAACTGGTAGTTGAGGATGAGAATGCTACCATGGACACAAATCCTGAAGATGAGAGGATGCATATTGATTGTGTTGTTAATACAAGCCCCGGAACAAGCGAGGTATATTTACTCTCTCCGCCTCTTCTAGTGATTGATGCAAAGCTTATACCGTCTTTTATGTTGTTCAGCCAAGATACGACAAGACTGATTTTGTTCTTTTCCTATCGCCACACAGGTTATAATTTATGCAGCACTATATCTAAAACTTAGAAGAAATGATGTTTTACAAGATGACAACGATCAAGAGAAATTTGCAGCAAGGATAGCAAATATTTTGAACCCTAAGGAAAATGAAAGGTTTGATGGCAAATCTTGCACCAAGTTCTTGCTAAAATCTAACAGAGATTTGAGAGACCTCTTTTTCATAAAACCTTTGCATGTAAGAATAAAGTTGAATTCTCAAGATCACCCAAAAGCTGATAACTCAAAGGACATTGTCTTAACAGACTCCTTCCTTAATATTGATGTATCCTTGAACTGAAGGCCATGATTGTTGATGCTGCCATATTGTTGTAATTTACCATATAATTTTGGTTTGAAAATTTAAGCAATAATCTCTTCATATTTTTTTACACCTGTAATTCTTTATCATCTCTCTGGAAATTTTACTGTTTGGTATGAAGGAAAATGCAAGGAAAATTATCTTTCATTGTGTTTTTTTTTTTTTTATGAAGACTGGAAAATACCAATGAATTTCTGGAATAATTAGGGTGGTCGGTTCTGCAACTTTGTCCTTGTAAGATAGAAGATGGATCAATCAAAGTTTTATTTAAGTTTTTAAAAAGAAAATTGAGTTTTTTTTCATCAAAAGACTTGTTGAATCAATTAACTACTAATTACTCCAAAAAAAGCCATGTTAAGCTTACAACCTTCAAAATCATGAATCCCTTTGTAAGAACTCTAAAATCAATATAATATAGAAGTAGTATTAAATTGAATGATGTATAATTGATTTTTTGGTAAAGTGAAAAATGATGTAAGGATGATAAAAGAAAGGTTGAACGATACCAAGAAAAAAAATTAAAAAGAATTCATTAATTTAAAGAAAGGACTAAACTGTAAATATGTAAAAAGTTTATGGCTTAAGTCTAATATTCAAGATTTGAGGGTCAAAGTTTAAAAATGAGTAAATTAAATGACCAATAATGAAAATAATCTGATTTTTATGACATTGAATTGTCTGCGAATAAATTGAATAAGTATAGAAATAAGAGGACTAAAATTGAAATTTTACCAAAAGTGAGTAGTGACTCAAGGATAGAATTTTAAAGAAGTATGAAGGGTAAAATAGTCAATACTCAAATTAGTTAATTATAAGGCGTAATAATTAAGGATGAAATGTGTTGAATTTGATTGGTTGAATGTTTTATTATTTTATAAGATATTTTAATAATTAATTAAGATATTTTAAAAGAAAATGTAAAATTTCTTTATCCATCTATTGATTCTCACGTTGGTTATCATTTTTAATAATTTGGTCATTTATTGTGAAACTCATTTTTCTCTCAAATTCTTTTAAAGTCTTCAGTCACGAGAAGTGAAATAAAGATATTAGAGAGATAGAATACTACCTTGAAGAAAGAAATTGGAGTTGGAAATGAAGAAAGTTGAGGAAAAATTGAAGAGATTAAAGAGACAATAATTAAAATATGATTGAAAAAGAGTTTAGATAATTGAATTTAATTGGAATTTCTTCGGTGCTTAAATGTGACGTTTCTATTGTAAGAGCCCATTTATGCCCGAGCCTGATTAACAGAATAAGACCAAAGTAAAAAAAGAAAACAAACAGAATAAAAAAAAAAACAAAAATTATAAAAACCCAAGTCCAACAACAATCCATTACATTGGCCCAAAATTAAAACCCCAAAATCCCGAGGCCCGAATAGCCCAAAAATTCTTAACACTTTCAGAAAACCCTAGAGGTTTCTGGAGTACTCTGGCGCAGCAGCAGCCAACCACCCATACGTGCGCGCCGCAGCCCACGCTAGCCAGGCACTCGGGCAACCCCACGCCCGATGGTTACACCTGCAAAATGGAAAGAGAGCACAGCACAGCAGAAGAAAAAATACTGAAATAATATTGTATTTCTTTTCTTTTAGTTTCGGCTATAAAAGGAAAACAGAGAAGAGATTGTAGAGGGCTTTTTTACGAATGCACGCATATTGGAAAAAGAGAAATCAATCAATATCAATTTTTGAAAAGGTCATTTTAGATCTCGCTAAAATTTAGTTCTTATTTCTTTGATTTTCATTTGCTGCATAAAAAAATAAATATACAAAAGAAGAAGGTTTTTCTTATATATTGTTTGGCGCCGATCTAGCCAATGTTTACTTCTTCAGTCCAAAGGTTGACGGATCCTTGTGGATCTGGTTAAAACCGCGACGGTGGTGGAGGTGCATTAGGCGCCGATGAAGTCCACGGGTCGACTGAGAGGGCGGAGAGGTTGAAAAGTTTTGAGAAAAAAGGTTTTGAAATCTGTTTTGAGAGAATAATTGGCGAAGTGAAGTTATTAGGGCAAATTCTTTTAGTTCATATATATGATTAAAACGGCGTCGTTTTAAGCAGTGAGGGTTAGCGTGGAAACGACGTCGTTTCATAGCAACTCGATGACCCGACCCGAAAACCAGAAGGATTCGCGTGTTTTATTAAAAGGGGCTATTTTCGCACTTGGTCCCTCCTCTCTTGCGCTAACCTTTAATTATACCCAGATTATATTTTATTTGTTTTTCAAATATTTCCTTGGAATTCACACGTTGTTTCAAATTAGTCCTAATTTAAACGTTTCGTTTTGAAATTTGGTTCATTTGCATTTTTAGTCCTCTCTAGTTTGCGCGTGTTGTATTTTGGTCTTCCATATTGTTTTAATAGTTTTATTTATTTGTAAATTATTTATTTGATTTTATTTTTATTTCAATGGTGTATTTTTTTATTTTTTTCCCTTTCTTTTGTAATTCTTTTATTTTCTTTAAAAATTATTTATTATTCATCTCTATCTTGAATCATTTTACTGATTTTGCATTGTTCTAGCTTGTTATTTTATACTTTTGTTTATATATATATATATATATATATATATATATATATAATTGTATTATTTTATAATTTTTCCATTTTAAAATCCTCTTTTATATTTTTCTATGTTTTAAAGATTTACATGATATTTAATTTAATGTTATTATACCGACATATACATAATTATTTTTATTCTAAGTATATATTATTGATTTCATATTATTTTATGTAAATATTTTCTTTTAAATTTATTTACGTATATATATATATATATATATCTTCTTTTAAATCTATTTATGTATATAATTTTTTTCTTTAAAGCTTCCTATTTTAAATTATATATTTATTTATTCCAAACACTTTCATATATCATTATTATTTTTATATATAAATTATTTTATATCAAGTTTTTTTATTACATGTGTATTATTTAGATTGACAAATATTATTTTATATATATCATTTGTTTATTTGTTTTAAAACTTGCTATATGTTATTTGTGTTAATTTTCTTGCCATTATATGTACCCAAATTCGCTCATTTCAAATTTCATATTATGGTCATTCATTTTTATAATATTTTATCCATGTATATTATTCCATGTTTGTAACATTGCTTCTTTCACATTATCGCATCGTGATTCAAATTTTAACATTTTAATTGATATTGGTCGTTTCATTTTTATTTCAAACAAACCAAATAAAATACATTTTGAGCCGGTTTTATAATTATTTATTCAAAAATTTCTCAAAACAAAGGCAATGTTTGATGTTTGAAAATTCAAGAAATCGTGCCCTAACGTGTTGGGTTTCGATTTTCTATTTAACCAAACAACCAAACGTCCTTTTAAGATTTTGCTCGTGTTTTCTTAACTTCAAGACAGGGCAATGTTCTGTGTTTAGAAATCCGAGAATTTGTGCCCTAACATACTGGGTTTCGATTCTTTGTTGGACCAAATCACTGAATATCCCTATGTAATTTTCAACGCCCGAATTTTTGAAGATCAAAGGTCGATTTTGGCTTCGAGGGTTTAAAAGGTCATGTCCTAACATACTGGATGTGATATTTTATTCCTTCGTAACAAGAGAATTTTAACATCCAATTCGAGTTGTTCAAATGATGTAAAAGAAACCGTATTTCAAAATCTTTTTAAATTTTAAACATAAGGACACTATTTAATCAATTAGGTACCAATTTTGGGCGTAACAAGGGTGCTAATCCTTCCTCGTACGTAACCGACTTTCGAACTCATTTTTTTTTAATTTTGTAGGCCAAAATTAATATTTTTAATGTTTTATAGGTGATCCGATCACACCTAAACAAAAAGGACTGGTAGCGACTCCATATTTTGTTTTAAAGTCGATCCCCGTTTTCCAAAATAAAAAATTGTTTTCGACAGATTGACGGCTTCACTGGGGACTGGTTGAAAGTCAGGCCATAGATTGATTAATTTTTGTCCTTTTGATTGAAAATTTGGAAAATTGTTTTGAAAAATCATGTTTCTTTTGATACATTTGTTGGTGCTATGATTGCAATAATGTTGAGTCTAATAAAATACTTTGGCATTGCATTGCATGACCGTTGTGGTTATACCTTTAAGTGGGAGTGAGAAACTATGCCTTCGTGAGGTTTTCACCTCCACATGGGCTAGTGGATTACTTCCGGGATACATCCATACCTATGTTTTTGTGAGATTTTCATCTCCGCATGGCCATAGGGAAATGTATTCCCTTGAACCGAACTCGATCCATATGAGCCTATAATGGGTGAGGATTGAAGAATCTGCTGGTTTAGGTACCCTCTCTTTAGAACCAAACCACATATAGTGAATCTTAGAGTCCACTTTAGGTAGAATTATGTTGAACCCTAGCAATCACCTGGATAGGTGTTCGACTATTTTCTGTTTGATTTGATTTTTACCATCTGTATATGATACTAACCTTTTTTCTTTTGTTTATAACTACATTGCATTCCATCATCATAGAAAGGAGGTGTTAATTCATATTCGATTGCTAAATAGAAGAGTTTGTCATAGGACAATGGATTGGGTTATAATACGTTCGTCCAAATATAGTCCAAACACAATGAGAAAGATTGATAGTATATGACTTTGCCTCGTTGCCCAGGGATTCAAGCCAACAAAGCGAGAGTCATCACGTCTCAACTTTCTTAAAGAAGCTTATGAGCATTGTGGAGGATAAATGAGTGAAGAGTCGCGGCCTGGATCAAGCAACAAAGAGCTAGAAGAGGCATCTATTGAGAATGTTCACGGGACACGACCATAACATCCGAATACGAAGAAAAAGATTGGTGTCCTCACCTGGGCTATGAGGAAAAAGTCGATATATGTAATCCGTTTTATGTAAAGAAATTTATTTTCTAGAAAAGTTCTTCTAATGGAATTGAATTAAGAATTAACGCCTCTCTTTCTTTTTGCATTCATTCTATGCATTTGCATTACATTACATCATATGCATTAAAATTTGTAGAAAGACTCTAATTAATTAAAAATTATTTCAGTAACCTGGAAATCAACAAAATCTTACCAAATACGCATCCCTACGACACAAGAAAAAAGACCAAGTTAATGGATAAAAGACTAGAAAAATTGGAGCATACAAAAGGATATGCAAGAACAAATGCAGGCACAGATGCAAGAGCAGCTAGCTAAGATCCAGCAAGAGATGAGGGATCAAATGATGGAGTCCCAAAGAAACATGATGGCTCAATTGTCCCAATTGTGGGTAGGAAGGATGGACAAAGGGAAAGGCACCATGGATAATGTCGGGGAAAATAATGAAGATCCTCAATATCCTCCTGGTTTTACTCCAACACATGTACAGGCACAACCTGAGATAAACCCATAGAGACCATCTGTTACGATTAGGCCACAATAGTTTCAGGCCGGGGCTTCGATACCGGTGAATTCCCAAACTGGGTTAGGCTCTAATCTAGAGGGTAATCCTACCAATCTTGCTATTCCCGATCTAGATAATGTAGCAGAAAGAGAAAGAGTAAGAATGGAACTCCCAAATCAGTTAGAGAACCGATATAAATGGCTAGAAGAAAAATTCAGAGCAAATAAAAGTGCTGATAATTATAGAGGAATCGATGCTAAGGATCAATGCTTGGTTCCGGACTTAGTACTTCCCCACAGGTTCAAAATACTAGAGTTTGAGAAGTACAATGGAAATAGTTGTCCCAAGCTCATATCACTATGTTCTACAGACATATGACTGGGTATGTCAACAATGATCAATTACTGATCCACTGCTTCTAAGACAGTCTAACTGGGGCAGCGTCCAAATGGTATAACCAATTGATTCGTACCAGGATTAGTTCATGGAAAGATTTAGCTCAAGCTTCCATGAAGTAGTATAGTCATGTAACGGATATGACCCTCAATAGAATCACTTTACAGAATATGGAGAAGAGAACAAATGAGAGTTTCCGAAAGTATGCCCAAAGATGGAGGGAAGTCGCTATACAAGTCCAGCCACATCAACTAGAAAAACAAACCACGATGCTCTTCATCAATACTCTGAAGGCCTCATTCATTAACTATATGTTGGGAAGTGCCACCATGTACTTTTCAGATATGGTAATGTCAGGCGAGATAATTGAGAATGCTATAAGAAGGGAAAAGATAGACGCGGGAGAAAGCACCAAAAGATCAACTTCGAGAAACAAGGAAAATGAAGTAAACATCTTGAGTACACGTTTCAAATCAGTCACCGTGGGCTAGTGAAAGACCGAAATCAATAGCTATCAAGGCTCTTCAAGGCAAGAATCCAACTCGAGGCCAAATACAGAAAGGCTCTAGTTTACACCCATCCCGATAATATATAAAGAGCTGTATCAAAATCTTTTTGATGTGCATGTAGTGTCTTCGTTCTATTCGAAACTATGCAACATCTGTACCCAAAATGGTATAATGAGAATGGCCAATGCGAGTACCACGCGAGAATAACGGGGCATTCAATTGAAAACTGCACTACATTTAAAAAGTTGGTCGAAAGGCTCATTGAAATGGGAATTGTGAAAGTCGATGATTCCTCAGAACCTAATCACTCGAGTGAATTAGTGAATATGATAGTTGAAAGTGGAGGCAGAAGAGTTGCAATTCCTTGAAGAAGTCAGAGGCTTGGAAGGAATATTAGGGAATCTGAACATTAATGACATATCCGAAGAGGGAATCGGGGAATAAAAGTTTTCAAGCCCTTACATACTTGGGAAGATTTTAAACAATGGGAATGTGGAAGGGATCCCTGTATTTTTAGAGCTAATCTAGAGTAATATTTAAAACATGCTTGTTGCTTTAATCCTAGAGGCAATAAGAATCTTTTTGTGAGATAGGCTTGTGTCCATAATTTTTATTTCAATAAAATGAATCTTTTTAAGCAAATATTTTTTTATTCTTTCCATTTCATACTATACATTCTTTTGTTTTTTAGAATATTCTTTCATTCTTTATTCATGACCATAACATACCAATAATCATCCTTAGAATCATTTATTCTTTGGATTTTTTGCCTTCGTACTAGGTACCCAAATATCAACGACATGAGCGACGTTGTTATTGACTCCCTTTTTGAATGAGATATGGGTCTAAGGGATCTAAGGACTTTGAAGATGACAGAGATTGTAGCCTATCTTTTGATTTGTTAAGGATGGTAAAACAAGATAAAAATAGACTATACCTTGCAAAGGGTCAGTGGACATTGCGAGCTTAGGAAAGGGGTAAAGATCGAAGCCTAACTCACCACGAAAATAAGGTGAGACATCATTGAGCTATTTTCAAGAATTCAAAAATGTTTTCGCACGATCATATCAAGGCATGCTAGGCTACTGAAATGTGGGTATGCTGTTAAGGTTGGGAAAATTTTAGAAGAGATCCATGAAGGTGTTTAAAGAACCCATGTTAATGGTTCTACAATGGCCAGGCTAATCAAGAGGTTCGGTCTACTGGTTTACAAAGAAAGGGAAATTGCATCAGTTACGTCGTAAATGCCAAATTGAGGAAGACAAGACTTATGTGCCTCCTCCATTTTTTCTATATATGGGGCATAGATGTTATGGGGCCGATCTCGTCAAAACCATCTAGCAGACACCAATTCATCTTCGTGGTTGTCAATTACTTCACTAAGAGGGTGAAGGATGTTTTATATGCCAAAGTTACAAAGTCAGCAGTCATCAAATTCAAATTCAAATTCAAATCAAAATTCAAATCCAAATCCAAATCCAAATCCAAATTCAGATTCAAGTTCAAATTCAAATTCAAATTTAAGTTCAAATGCAAATTCAAATTCAAAAAAAAGTGGCAATAAAAATGCTAGAAAGGAACATGTCTAACATAATTGCACAATGTCAAAGATTTACAGTCTGTTCAAAGATCAGACACCATATCAGTACAGCAAAGGCAGCCAAAAACCATTCAAAATTTTTGAAAAATGACTGAGATTTGTAAAGGTTGGCATAGAGAAGTTACCATTTACCCTCTATGCTTCTTGAACGTTGGCCAGGACCTTCACTGGGGCAACATCTTTCCCATTGGTTTATGAAAGGGAAGCAATTGTTAGCTTGATTAAAAGTATTCATCATGGTCAAATGTACCAAAAATGGATGATATGGGCTTATGAAAAAAAGGTTCACCCAAGAGAATTTCATGATGGGGACTTAGCATTAAGAAGGATTCTTCTCATACAAAAGGACTTTAGAGGAAAGTAAATGCCAAATTTGGAAAAACCTTATGTGGTGAAGAAGGCTTGTTTTGGAAGATCATTAACTTTAACCAAGATGGATGGCAAGGATATGCTCAAGCCGGTGAATTCAGATTTCATCTAAAATGAGAGGCTAAAGTGAAAACCCGCAAGGGCACCTTGAGACCTTAAAAAAAAAAAAAATAAAAATCAATCAAAAAAAGAAAAGAAATAAAAATATAAAAATCAAATATAAAAAAAATCAATCAAAAAATAAGAAAAAAAAAGGAGAGTATAAGGCGAAAACCCACAAAGGGTGCTTTGAGACCAAAGGGGATTTGAGTTGAAAACCCGAATAGGGCGGCTCAAATTTTGATCGAAAGTGGGGCATATAGTAGTCTTGCTACGCTTGAATTAACAATGAGGAAGTATGTTACGTCTTGGGGCATCGAAAAAGTACTCCGGATCCCCTAAACACATATTGAACTTAAAATGGTCCTCAAGATGTTTGAACAAAGAAGCTTAGGCTGCGATATCTGGGGCACCTAGTTTTCATTTTACCCATTTAAAATTTTTTATTTGTGATTATCTTATTATTTTCAAAATATGCTCCCAATAAAATTTCTTTGCATTTGCTATCTTGGATTAACTTGTTTGTTTTGAGCTATGCTCCCGACCAATTTCTTTCTTGTCTATTGGTATGATATTTTTCAAAGCATTTCGTATTGAAATAACGAATAGTGGACTAATAATACTTTCATAAAAAGGGTTTCGCATATTACTCAGAAAACTTCTAAGTAATACAAGAACCTGAAACGAGACTTTTATTTAGAACTCACCAAGCCTAAGGGTTGGAAATATTTGAGAAGGAAACTCTAAACAGTGACCATTTCTTCAGGACTTTTGTCAAAAATGGTGATTGAACAAAATGATAAAATATTGTGTCAGTGATACAATCTTGACGAAAAGCAATGTTCTCAAGAAAAATGAGGTTCTTCATTCATGTGAATATCATGCATACACATCTGGACGAGTCTCCCAAGGAATCAGTTGATTGAACAAGTTACAGTCCTCTACCCCTGAGTTGTAGTGGTATGGATGGAAAATACAAGTCCTTTAACCTTAAATAGAAATGGGATGGATTGAAGAAGAAACAAATCCTACATTTTGGAGTCGCAGTGGGATGGATTGGAAAAGATTCAGATCCTATACCCTTAAGTCACAGTGAGATGAACCCTGAAGTTACAGTAGGGAAAATTTGTTGAGTAAGATATAATTGTTTTCTCGGGTTTTCTGTCAAGAATACTAGCCAAACAAGATGGCAGCATAATACGCCAGTGATAAAGCCCTATAAACAATGAGGATGAAACCTTAAACATTTAAAAAGGAATCATTTTCATGACATTTTTGCATTCATATCATTCATAAAACATGTGGTTAGGAGCATTTGATTCATTCTGATCATAACATCCTGATCATTTGGCATAAACATATGCATGTGGAATCGAGTCTACAGGACATGTCCCACAGAGGATGGTGTAGCAACATCGATGAATTCACAGATCTTATCTCCTTAAGCAGTAGTAGAGCAGATCGAATTTGGCGAATCTTATCTCTATGTTGATAAACCGTAAAAGTAACATATTTTAGCCTACATTTTGCATACTTTTGGATGATTTAAGCCTTGAATTATGTAATTTGCTGCTCTTAATCCTTTGTTTTCATGTTTTATACTCAGGAGAGCACCGGAGGATGAAAAGAATGAGAAACGGGCCTAAAATGGACCAAATTGGGTCAAAATGGAAATCAACACAGCCTGGGCCCAAGACCACACGATCGTGCCTCCTAATTTACTCTAACACGGCCTGGACCCCGAAACGCACAGGCGTGTCTCTTCAGCAGACTCGAACACGGCCTGGCCACGATCTACACGGGCATGTGCCATGGGAGTGTCCCTGCCGCGGCCAAGAGGAGTTTTACTCAGAATAGGATACTTGGAGGTAAAGAAACACATTTCAAAGCCTATTCAAACACCCTAGTAGGAATTCTACTTGAATTAGGATATGTAGGGGCCAAGTAAGGCATCTCAAAGTCTATATAAACACCTGAGGGGGCAACTTAAAGGGGAGTTTGGTAGAAGCCTTCTGCCAGGGATTTTTTCGGGGGGAACCCAGGGCTTTAGTCAAGGAGCGTCCATCTAGGCCAAAAAGGGCAGATTTGTGGAGATTTACTAGAAGATAGCCAGTTGATTCATCTCAAGAAGCCGAATTTTATTCAAGACGGCGGATCTCTCCTTCAATTCCTTCAAGGGGTTTTAGGGATTTCTTATGTTTTGTTTTATCTTTTCTTTTGAGATGTATTCCTTTATTATTATTATTATGAACTAAACCCTCAAATACTTGAGGGGGATGAAACCTAAGATGAATCTTGTTATCATTTGTTGAACTATATGATAAATATTTGACTTGTTCTTAATTATGTGTTCTTAATTCTTGTGTTGATATTTTCGGGATATTAATTCAAGTATGATGTGCTTAGGTGGAGGAGCAAAAGTCCCTACCTAAGAGTAGGTCTAGCATAAGCGAAGTTGATCATGCGCCTAGAGATAGGGTGACGAGATTTTGCCGGATTAGGGTGAAACCTAATATGGGAGTCCATAGATAGAGTTAATGAAATTCTTGGGGTTTTAATTAGAAAGAGATTTCAATTAATCAACCTAGTTTTAGACGTTAGTCGCCTCTGAGAGAGGGATTAATATACGTTAGGGAATCGTACGGATCAAGTCAAGTGAATAAATCGTCTGGTTCAGTGTTAAATAACAAGTGAAGTCTAGGTGGATTCTTCATTGGGTGTCGTCTTAATCAATTGGTTTTTCCTCAAGTTATTTTCCAAATTTCATTCTTCTTTGTCTTAGAGTCTTTAGTTTAGTAGATTAGTTAATTTAGATTAAACAAAAAATTCCCTTAATTCTTAGGCTAGATAATAAAAAGAGAGTTAGTATTAGTACTTTTGGTTCATTTGGGATTCGACATCCGGTCTTGCCTAAACTATACTACTGTTCGATAGGTGCGCTTGCTTCCATCGTTGTCTTAGTTAGTTTCCAAGTTCGATCATTATTTATATAAATTTTAAGACTCGACAAAACAACGATCAAATTTTTGGCGTTGTTGTCGGGGAATTGAAATATTAAGAACGCTTAATTTTTATTACTTTAGCCATATTTTATTTTTACAATTAAATTTTATTTTTGATTTTCTAAATTCTCTTCTTTCGTTCCTTTCAGGTACCTCTAGTTTATGACTAGAAAGAACCCGATAGGGCCTTTACTTTACGATGTGACATCAAAGGTACCGTTCGTAGAAATCGCAGAGAGATAAGGCGAAGCTTAAACTACATAGAAGGAGAACAAGAAGCCGAAATTAATACCACAGAAGAGATGACTGAAAATCATCCACCACCTCCAGAGGTGGCCGAACATCACGCTCCACATACTATGTATGATTATGCTAAACCTAGTTTAACATGAACTGAGTCAAGTATTGTTAGGCCCACTATTGCTGCAAATAATTTTGAACTGAAACCTAACACTATACAAATGATACAATAGTTTGTTCAGTTTGATGGTTTGCAGGATGAGGATCCTAACACACACTTAGCGAATTTTCTAGAATTCTGTGATACCTTTAAAATAAATGGCGTTTCTGATGATGCCATCCGTCTTCGGTTATTTCCCTTTTCTTTGAGGAATAAAGCCAAACAGTGGTTACATTCTCTTCCACAAGGATCAATCACTACATGGGATCAGATGACCGAAAATTTTTTATTAAAATATTTTTTACCGGCCAAAACGGCCAAGTTAAGGAATGATATCTCTTCTTTTGTGCAGATGGATTTAGAGACACTTTACGACGCATGGGAGAGATACAAGGATTTGCTGAGAAGGTGTCCACACCACGGATTACCATTATGGCTACAGGTGCAAACTTTTTACAATGGTGTGAACCCCTCAACAAGGCAATTAATCTATTTAATTACCGGCGAAACTCTGAACAACAAAACTCTGAAGTAGCCTACGAGTTTATCGAGGAGATGTCACTGAATAACTATCAGTGGCAAGTTACAAGAATAATGCCAGCCAAAGCAGCCGGAGTTTTCAACCTCGATGCAATAACCATGTTATCAAATCAGGTAGAATTGCTACATAAAAAGTTTGATGGTTTATATGGTTATTCGCAGGCACATCCAGTTATACAGTGCGACGCAAGTGAAGGCATGGTGAATCCTAAGTACCCACCCTACGGACAGGGCATGAAGAGCGAACAAATGAACTATATAGGTAATAATTTTTGATCTAACAATAACCCTTGTAGTAATACTTATAATCCAGAAAAACCACCCCAATTTCTCATGGGGTGGCCAAGGAAATCAAAGGCAACAACCATCTCAAAACTTCCAACAACAAATTTCTACCCACGTGAAAATAAGCCAAACCTTGAAGAGATGCTGACAAAATTCATAGCAGCTTTAGAAACAAGTTTCCAAAAGGTAGAAACAAAACTTGAAGTATTGTCACAAGAGCTCAAGGATCAAATGGGGCAACTTGCTAAGCAGACCTTTGAGAGACCACAGGGAAGACTACCGAGCAACATCGAGACTAACCCAAGGAAGCAAATTCAAGCCATAATAGCTCAAGATAGTGAAGGGTTAGACGAGCCCAATTTAAGAGAAAAGAGTGCGGTAGAAGAAGGTAAGGTTGAGGTAAAACCAAAACCGGTAATCAAAGAATACACACCGCGCATACCATATCCCGAAGCAATAACGAAAGATGACACAGAGGAACAGTTCGGTAAGTTTATTAAAATTTTAAAGAAATTACATATTAACTTACCGTTTCTTGAAGCTCTTTCGCAGATGCCAGATTCAAGAAAATTTTTAAAGAAGCTATTGACAAATAAGCGAAAGATAGACGAAGAATCACATGTGGAACTGAACGCAGTATGTTCAGCAATATTGCAAAATAAACTACCACGAAAATTAAAAGATCCAGAGAGTTTTACAATTCCATGCTTAATTGGTAGTTTATCTATTGATAATGCTTTAGTTGATTTAGGGGCAAGCATAAATGTCATGCCTTATAAATTGTTTAAACAACTAGGTCTAGGGAAGCCTAAACAAACTAGGATGAGCATTCAATTAGCTGATAAATCTATCAGAGTTCCTAGGGGTATAATTGAAGATGTACTTGTGAAGATTGATAAATTAGTATTCCCGGTAGACTTTGTCATTTTAGACATGGATGAGGACAACACGATACCCCTAATTTTAGGAAGACAATCTTAGCAACTGCCAGGACTAAAATCGATGTCGATGCAGGTGAACTCATACTCTGTGTAGGTGACGAGACAGTTACTCTTCAAGCCCTCGATTCAGCTAGAACATCGAATAACCAAGGTGAGAAAGTAAATTCTATTGATAACCATTCGGTTAACCCTTCTTTTCAGGAAGCACCACAAAAGAACACAACTGAGTCCGATCCTAAAACCTGTGCCAACAAGGAAATAACTCACAAGGAACAAGGGATTCCGATCAATGAACTAGAGAGGAGAAGACGCATCTTAAAGAAGAACTAGGGATACACAAAGCAGAACCGAAGCCACTTCATGAGGCAGACAAATTCAAAATCGGAGATCAGATACTATTAGACAAAGCGGACCCACGAATATCTCCACCTGATCCTAACACAAGTAAGAAAATCCCTTTTAAGGTAATCAATGTCTTCCCATAAGGAACAACTAAGTAATCCCATGTTTGGCACTTTGAAAATAAACGCTACTCTCTATCATGATAATGGAGCTGATAACAAGAAAAAAGGATTTCTTACTCCTCAAACCACCATAATCATGCAAATAAGAGGAAAGTCGAGCTTAAGACTTTAAACGAGCGCTTCTCGGGAGGCAACCCGAACACTAACCCTATTTATTATTACATTTTTCTTTTCTTTTCTTTTCTTTTCTTCTTCTAGCACCGAATTATAAAACTGACCAAAAAGTGTAGATTTTCATGCCACATGGCCTTGCACACGGCCGTGGCCGTGACCGTGTGGGTACACCGAATCTCCGTACTGACATGGCAGAGATGGTATGAGTCAGAACGAATCAATTTTCAAGTCAAGGACTCAACCACCACGCCACGGCCGTGCGTGGCGGCCGTGGCCAACACTGTGAGTTCATACACAGGCATGGCAAACTAAACATGGGCATGGAAAAAACGATATGCCCCACAACACGGTCGTGCGAGGCGACCATGGTCGATACTAACTTATCAAGCACGGGCGTGGCAACCGAACACAAGTGGGAAAGTGCAAGACTTGAAACACTATTTAAATCACCACCCCTCCCTCACCACCTACTCCCCAACACCTTCTTCTCCCAAACCCCTTTTGTTTTTCCCTTTCATTGTCTTTCACTTTCATTTTCTAAACCCTTGAGATACACCACATCTATGACGAAGAAGCAGAAGGATCAAAGCACAGTCTCTCCATGGGAGATCAACCTACATAAGTTCATGCCGCCGCTTCATATAATCGACAAGCCAAGGGTCTTTGAGACCTTTTCGGTCTTATTTTTCTTTAATCTTTTCCTTTATTTTCCTTATCTATACTTCTCTTCTGCTTAATTCATTTTATTTTCTTTTAGTTTCTTGGTTTTAGGTTCTTAAGGCTACTAGGGAATCACGCACCACGGCATTAGAAATCACACCTACCTCGCGAACCATTCAACAATAAGGACTCCTCAGTCCATTCATCTTTTCTGTTAATTTTATTTTATTCTATTTTTTGTTTTCTTTCCCTTTAATTTTCTTGTCCTTAAATACATAATTAGGTTATTTTAAATGTGTCATAATAATTCCTGGCTAATTTTTCACGAGCTCTCCAATTTCTTCATCTAGTGTAGGAACTCGAGGCACCCTTCCAACTTATGTTTCACCTTCAAATCAAGTTTCCACACTTCCAACTCAAGGAATCCATCCAACAATTCAGGAAGTTTCACTTCTCCCCATATCTTTTGATTTTCTTATTATATGAATATTATCTGTCTTTGTACATTGAGGACAATGTACATTTTAAGTGTGGGGGGTGAAAGTTTATTTAGAAAAATGCCTAACTTTTTGCATTATTCCCAAGTTCATAAATGATATCTTGTCTTAAGTAATTTTCTCATATTACTAATTAGTATGAAATTTCTGTTGATTTATGATTTTTATTGATATGTCTTAGATTAAGTCATAGTTAATTGTGCATTGATGATTTAAACGTTAAGATACTAGAGAATCAAGCATGATAAGTCCATTTTTCAAAAAAAAAATTTCTAGGTTGTTGAACTAAATTTGAATATTACCTTGAAGTTTGAAATTTACAGGGATTGATGTCAAAAACCCAAAATTTTTGTGAGATTTTGAGCCTTATAGAGCATATATTCCTTTTCATGCTCACTTTATTGATTATGAGTGTGTCAACACTAAATTGTTATTCTAGAACTTGCCTCGATTATACATGTCAAGACCACATTTTTGATTTGATATACTGAGATGATAAAGGCACTTAGGTTTTAACCCACTCACTCCACTAAAAGCCTACTTTCATAATTAACCCCTAGTGAACCCCTTTGATCCTAACAACCCTTTTTATTGATTCACCCACTAATATTAACCCAAAACCCCGCTCGTATTTGTTATCACCACTCTTTTTGACTACCCTTATATTGAGATTTGATTTGATCGGTTGCCTAATTATTTTATTAGTAAATTCATCCTTTGACTTGTTCTTAAAAAAGCGCAAAGTATATTCATTATTAGTTCTATGTTCTAAGAGCTTATACAACATCTTGAAGAAGAAGCTCACATTATTAGTATTTTAAATTTTCATGTGATGTAATTATTCTGGTTGTTAGTTCATTTTTCTAGTTAGGTAATTTGTTAATTCAATCTCGATTCTAACCCTTCTAATTTAGCCTTTATCCACACCATTAACCCAAGCCCCGTTACAACCCTGTTAAAGACCTTTTGATTTGTGTATCATCTCATATTACAGTGGTGGAGATTTGATTTTCAGGCAAGCCTATGGGATTAACTTTTCAGGTTCGACTTATGAGTGTTTATTCTTGAACCATAAACACTTCGAGCTCTTTGAGTCAATCTTTAGTGAGGATGTCAATCTTTTCTGTTTTGAATCAAAGGTAATTATTTAGATAAGGGAAGACACCTATGTTTTCGTGCTACAAATATATGACTTAGAATTGCTTGAATCTTTGGGAATCTTTGAGTTAAATTATCCATGTATGAATTGTCTATGAATTATGATGAGACATTGTTGATAAAAATTATGAATTGTGGAAAGTTCGTTTTAATTGTAAGTTGAGAATTTTGCTTGAGGACAAGCAAAAGCTTAAGTGTGGGGTATTTGATAAACGATAAAAGTAACATATTTTAGGCCCACATTTAGCATACTTTTGGATGATTTAAGCCTTGAATTATGTAATTTGGTGCTCTTAGTCCTTTGTTTTCATGTTTTATACTCAGGAGAGCACCGAAGGATGAAAAGAACGAGAAACGGGCCTAAAACAAACCAAATTGGGTCAAAATGGAAATCGACACAGCCTGGGCCCAAGACCACATGGCCGTGCCTCCCTAATTTACTCTAACATGGCCTGGACCTCGAAACACACGGGCGTGTCTCTTCAGAGACTCGAACACGGCTTGGCCACGATCCACAAGGGCGTGTGCCATGCGCGTGTCTCTGCCGCGGCCAAGAGGAGTTTTACTCAGAATAGGATGCTTGGAGGCAAAGAAACATATTCCAAAGCCTATTCAAACACCCTAGTAGGAATTCTACTTGAATAAGGATATGTAGGGGCCAAGTAAGGCATCTCAAAGTCTATATAAACACCTTAGGGGGCAACTTAAAGGGGAGTTCGATGAAGCCTTCTCGCTGTGGCTTTTGTCGGGGAACCTGTGGCTTTAGTCAAGGGGCGTCCATTTAGGCCAAAGAGGGCAGATTTGTGGAGATTTACTAGAAGATAGCTAGTTGATTCATCTCAAAAAGCTGAAATTATACTCATGACGGCGGATCTCTCATTCAATTCTTTCAGGGGGTTTTAGGGATTTCTTATGTTTTGTTTTATCTTTTCTTTTGAGATGTTTTCCTTTATTATTATTATGAACTAAACCCTCAGATTCCTGAGGGGGATGAAACCTAAGATGAATCTTGTTATCGTTTGCTAAACTATATGATAAATATTTGACTTATTCTTAATTATGTGTTCTTAATTCTTGTGTTGATATTTTCGGGATATTAACTCAAGTATGATGTGCTTAGGTGGAGGATAAAAAGTCCCTGCCTAAGAGTAGATCTAGCATAATTAAGTGGAGTTGATCACGCACTTAGAGATAGGGTGACGAGATTTTATCAAATTAGGGTAAAACCTAATATGGGAGTCTATAGATCGAGTTAATACAATTCTAGGGTTTTAATTAGAAAGAGATTTCAATTAATCAACCTAGGGTTAGATGTTAGTCACCTCGAGAGTGGGATTAATATACTTTAGGG
Organism: Gossypium rotundifolium; assembly: GCA_025506655.1. Taxonomy (NCBI): domain Eukaryota; kingdom Viridiplantae; phylum Streptophyta; class Magnoliopsida; order Malvales; family Malvaceae; genus Gossypium; species Gossypium rotundifolium. Next base: position 162,539,284 of record CP106732.1, on the reverse strand, counting down.
AATCTTATGGATCAAGTCAAGTGAATAAATCGTCTAGTTCAGTGTTAGATAACAAGTGAAGTCTAGGTGGATTATTCCTTGGGTTTTTCCTCAAGATATTTTCCAAATTTCATTCTTGTTTGTCTTGGAGTCTTTAGTTTAGTAGATTAGTTAATTTAGATTAAAAAACAAATTCCCTTAATTCTTTGGCTAGATAATAAAAAGAGAGTTAGTATTAGTACTTTTGGTTCCTTTGGGATTCGACATTTCGGTCTTGCCTAAACTATACTACTGTTCGATAGGTGCGCTTGCCTCCATCGTTGTCTTAACTAGTTTCCAAGTTTGATCATTATTTATATAAATTTTAAGACTCGACAAAACAACTAGCACATGTATCGCCAATAGAACAGATTCAAGCCACCAACCTTATCTCCCTGAAGTTACAGTGGAGCAGGTTGAAGATACAACTCTTATCTCCCTGAAGTAGCAGCGGAGCAGACTGAAGTTTGTAGATCTTATCTCCCTATGTAGTAGTGGAGCAGATCGAATTTGGCGAATCTTATCTCCATGTATCGAAAATGGAGCAGATTCAAGCCACCAACCTTATCTCCCTAAAGTTGCAGGGGAGCAGGTTGAAGATACAAGTCTTATCTCATTGAAGTAGCAAGGAAGCAGACTTAAGATTGTAGATCTTGTCTCCCTGAGACAGTAGTGGAGTAGATCGAAGATAGTGAATCTTATCTCCATGTATCAACAATGGAGTAGATTTTAGCCACCAGCCTTATCTCCCTAAGATAGCAAGGGAGCAGGCTGAAGTTTGTAGTCTTATCTCCTTGAGGTAGCAAGGAAGTAGACTGAAGATTATAGACGGTGAATCTTATCTTCCCAAGGTAGCAAGGGAGCAGATTTTAGCCACCAGCCTTATCTCCCTGAGGTAGCAAGGGAGCAGGCTGAAGTTTGTAGTCTTATCTTCCTGAGGTAGCAAGAGAGCAGACTGAAGATTGTAGACGGTGAATCTTATCTTCCCAAGGTAGCAGGGGAGCAGAGGTAAGCCACTAGTCTTATCTTCCTGAGGTAGCAAGAAAGTAGAATGAAGATTGTAGATTTTTTCTCCTCGAGATAGCAGTGGGGCAGATCAAAATGGCAAATCTTATCTTCCCAAGGTAGCAGGAGAGCAGATTTTAGCCACTGGACTTATCTCCCTAATGTAGTAAGGGAACAGGCAAAGATTGTAGTCTTATCTCTTTGAAGTTACAGTGGAGTAGACTAAAAATTGCAGATCTTATCTCCATGAGGTAGCAATGGAGCAGATCAAAGATGGTAAATCTAATCTCTATGAGGTAACAATGGAGAAGATTTAAGTCACAAACCTTATCTCCCTGAAGTTGCAGTGGAGCAGGTTGAAGTTACAAGTCTTATCTCCCTGAAGTTACAGTGAAGCAGACTGAAGATAGTAAATTTCATTTCCCTGAGGTTGCAGTGGAATGGATTAAAGCTATAAAAAAATATATTTTCTCTCTCTAAGTTGCAGTAGAGCAGATTATAGCAAACCTTATCTCCCTGAAGTTGCAGTGGAGCTGGTTGACGTTACCAATCCTTATCTCCCTGAAGTTGCAGTGGAGCAGGATATACACAAACCTTAATTTTGTGGAGCAGATTAAAATTATCAATTCTCATCTCCTTGAAGTTCCAATGGAGTAGATTGAAGTTACAAATCTCTTCTCCCTGAAATTGCAATGGAGCAGATTGAAGTTCCAATTCTTATACCCCTAAAGTTGCAGAGGGATGGAATGAAACTACTCGAAGAAGAAAAGCACCGAAAGAAGTCCAAATTAAAGACCGGGCAAAAATGGTCATTTTTGAAGTCTTTGCTCCATTCTCATTACACAACAACGAGCAAAGAGGGGCAGCTATAAGAGCCCATTTATGCCCGGGCCTAATTAACAGAATAAAACCAAAGCAAAAAAAAAAGAAAGCAAACAGAATAAAAAAAATCAAAATTATAAAAAAACCCAAGTCCAATAACAGTCCATTACATTGGCCCAAAATTAAAACCCCAAAATCCTGAGGCCCGAATGGCCCAAAAATTCTAAACACTTTTAGAAAACCCTAGAGGCTTCTAGAGTACTCTGGCGCCGCAGTAGCCAACCACCCATACGTGCGTACCGCAGCCCACGCTAGCCAGGCACTCGGGCCACCCACGCCGATGGTTACACCTGCAAAATGGAAAGAGAGCACAAGACATGAGAAGAAAAATATCAAATAATTTTGTATTTCTTTTCTTTTAGTTTCAATTATAAAAGGAAAACAAAGAAAAGATTGTAGAGGGCTTTTTTACGAATGCACGCACATTGGAAAAAGAGAAATCAATCAATATCAGTTTTTAAAAAGGTGATTTTAGATCTCGCTTTTCTCTGGAATTTAGTTCTTATTTCTTTGATTTTCATTTGCTGCATAAAAAAATAAATATACAAAAGAAGAAGGGTTTTTCTTATCTATTGTTTGGTGTCGATCTAGCTTCAGTCCAAAGGTTGACGGATCCTTATGGATCTCGTTAAAACGCGACAGTGGTGGAGATGTATTAGGCGCCATGAAGCCCACGAGTCGATCGAGAGGGCGGAGAGGTTGAAAAGTTTTGAGAAAAAAAGGTTTTGAAATCTATTTTGAGAGAATAATTGGCGAAGTGAAGTTATTAGGGCAAATTTTTTAGTTCATATATATGATTAAAACGTCATCATTTTAATCCGTGAGGGTTAGCGTGGAAACGACGTCGTTTCATTGCAACCCGATGACCCGACCCGAAAACCAGAAGGATCCGTGTGTTTTATTAAAAGGGGTTATTTGCGCGCTTGGTCCCTCCTCTCTTGCGCTAACCTTTAATTATACCCCGATTATGTTTTATTTGTTTTTTTAAATATTTCCTTAGAATTCACACGTTGTTTCAAATTAGTCCTCGTTTAAACGTTTCGTTTTGGAATTTGGTTCATTTGCATTTTTAGTCCTCTCTGGTTTGCGCGTGTTGTATTTTGGTCTTCCATATTGTTTTAATAGTTTTATTTATTTGTAAATTATTTATTTAATTTTATTTTTATTTCAATGGAGTATTTTTTTATTTTTTCCCTTTCTTTTGTAATTCTTTTATTTTCTTTAAAATTTATTTATTATTCATCTCTATCTTGAATCATTTTACTTGATTTTGCATTGTTCTAGTTTGTTATTTTATACTTTCGTTTATATACATATATATATATATATATATTTTAAAATTGTATTATTTTATAATTTGTCCATTTTAAAATCCTCTCTTATATTTTTCTATGTTTTAAATATTTACATGATATTTAATTTAATGTTATTATACCTACATATACATAATTATTTTTATTCTAAGTATATATTATTGATTTCATATTATTTTATGTAAATATTTTCTTTTAAATTTATTTACGTATATATATATATATATATATATTCTTTTTTAAATCTATTTATGTATATAATTTTTTCTTTAAAGGACCCTATTTTAAATTATATTTTATTTATTCCAAACACTTTCATATATCATTATTATTTTTATATATAAATTATTTTATATCAAGTTTTTTATTACATGTGTATTATTTAGATTGACAAATATTATTTTATATATATCATTTGTTTATTTGTTTTAAAACTTGCTATATGTTATTTGTGTTAATTTTCTTGCCATTATATGTACCCAAATTCATTCATTTCAAATTTCATATTATGGTCTTTCATTTTATAATATTTTATCCATGTATATTATTCCATGTTTGTAACATTGCTTCTTTCACATTATCGCATCGTGATTCAAATTTTAACATTTTAATTGATATTGGTCGTTTCATTTTTATTTCAAACAAACCAAATAAAATGCATTTTGAGCCGGTTTTATAATTATTTATTCGAAAATTTCTCAAAACAAAGGCCATGTTTGATGTTTGGAAATTCGAGAAATCGTGCCCTAACATGTTGGGTTTCGATTTTCTATTTAACCAAATAACCAAACGTCCTTTTAAGATTTTGCTCGTGTTTTCTTAACTTCAAGACAAGGCAATGTTCTGTGTTTAGAAATCCGAGAAATTGTGCCCTAACGTACTGGGTTTCGATTCTTTGTTGGACCAAATCACTGAATATCCCTATATAATTTTCAACGCCCGAATTTTTGAAGATCAAAGGTCGATTTTGGCTTCGAGGGTTTAAAAGGTCATGTCCTAACGTACTGGATGTGATATTTTATTCCTTCATAACAAGAGAATTTTAACATCCAATTCGAGTTGTTCAAATGATTTAAAAGAAACCGTATTTCAAAATCTTTTAAATTTTAAACATAAGGACATTATTTAAACAATTAGGTACCAATTCTAGGCGTAACGAGGGTGCTAATCCTTCCTCGTACGTAACCGACTTCCGAACCCGTTTTTATTTTAATTTCGTAGGTCAAAATCAATATTTTAAATGTTTTATAGGTGATCCGATCACACCTAAATAAAAAGGATTGGTGGCGACTCCATATTTTGTTTTAAAGACAATCCCGTTTTCCAAATTAAAAAAATAGTTTCGACACCTATATTTGACTTAGTACTCAAGGTAGGTATAATGGTGTTACATTCCCTCTATGTCCTAACACGAGATGCATGTTGTAAGGCCCAATTTTGGCCCGGGCCCATACCAAAAACAAAAAAAACCCAAAATAAATAAACTAAAAGTCTTATGGTCCAATACAAACAGACCCAAACCTAAACTAAAATACAAACCCATTAAGGCCCAAATTAACCCTAACCCGTTTAGCCCTCAAACTTAACATTTTCAGCCACCAACAAACCCTAAAATAGAAACCCAACACCGCATGCCGCTCCTCCGCATCATGTGCACCGCCACGCGACGTGTGCTTCTCCACCACGCATCCAACATGCCTACAAAATAGGGAAAAATCAGTTGTAAAAAAGGCTATAAAAGGCAAAACAAAACATGTAAAATGGAGGATTTTTAGAGATACGATAGCAAAAACACAAACTTCCTTACGGAAATACAGAATCAATATCAAATCAGCAAAGGTTTTTTTTATTATTTGTTTTTCCTTTTTCTTTTCATTTTCGAATACTGTTATTATTTTATTTTGTTTTATTTTTTGAAACCATATATATAGTATATATATATTAAAATATAAAAAAAACTTACTTTTTTTTGTGTACGGTGGTAGCAATGGAGGCACGCACTGACAATTGGCCGGAAGCCTCGCCGAGCCCTCACCTGAGATCGGGCTGCAGAGAGAGCTTTGGAGAATTTTTGAATTTTTTTTTGAAGAAAGGGATTTAAATGAAAAAATCTGATTCTTTTTTACTTTTATAACGGTACCAAAAAGCGCCTTTTTGGCTCTAAGCCTTCACGCCAAAACGATGTCGTTTTACATCGGCCAACCCGTGACCCGACCCGCACCGAAAGGATCCGCGTGTTTTGTGTGGATGGTCTATTTGCCAAATCGGTCCTTCCAATTTTTTTATTATTTTATAATTAATTTCCCTTTTATTTTTAATTTTGCCCTTAAATTTTATTCGGATTTCATTTGAGTCCCTTTTGAAACGCGTTTTGGAGGGAGGGGATATTTTCCCTTTTAGTCCCTCCATGTTATTCGCGTGTCTAAATAGGTCCATTGCCTTTTATTTTCTTTAAAGTTCGCCCCAAACTTTTATTTTTAGTTCAATTTCGTCCTTTTTTTATTTCTTTTGTTTTTTTTGTTATTTCATTATTAATTTTATTTTTAATTCTTATTATCATTAATATTATTATTGCTTTTACTATTATTTTAACATTACCACTACTATTTTTTTGTTTTTTATAATTAATTTTATTATTATTATCATATTCATTTGTATTATTTTATTATTTTTATTATGACCACTATTATTTTTTATTATTACTATAGCTATATTTATTATTATATCTATTATTATTATTATTATTATTATTATTATTATTATTATTATTATTATTATTATTATTATCACCATTATTATTGCTATTTTCATTACTTCTATTATTATTTTTATTTTACTATTATTTGTACATTAAATATATTATTATTATTATTATTATTATTATTATTATTATTATTATTATTACTATTACTATTATTATTACTATTATTTTTATTTTACTTTTATTTTTACTACTACTATTACTTTTTTATTATTACTATTAATTTTCATATCATTACTATTATTTTATTATTACCAATACTATTTTTATTTTTACTATTACTTTTATTATTGTTATTATTATTATTATTATTATTATTATTATTATTATTATTATTATTATTATTATTTTATTTATTTACTTTTACTATTATTATTATTTATTTGTTAACATATTTTCATTATAATTTATTATTATTGTATTTTTTTGTAACTATTATTATTATTTTATTGTCTTTAAGCTATTGTATATAGTATTTATTTATTGATTGATTTACCATTAGCTTTTATTTTTGTTATTTACATTATTACCCTTGTTTTATTCTATCATGTATTTGTTTTATAATTGCCTTCCATTTTATTACGGCCACATCACATTTTATTTGAGGCTTTACAATTTTCATTTTGAAATAAACAAACATTCCGTGTTCTAAGATCCGAAAGAAATCGTACCCAAACTTACTAGGTTTCGATTTTTCTCATCGAATCTAAAGAACATATTATTTCCCTTTTAAAATTAAAGCTTGGGCTAAATAAAAACTTATTCTCCGGAATTCGAAAATGTTGTGTCCTAACTCACTAGATGTGGCATTTTGTTATCTCGAGATAAGGATTTCTAAAAACAAAGGCAATATTCTGTATTTGGTATTTTGGGAAATTGAGCCCTAACTTACTGGGTTCTGATTTTTCATTGGACCCAAATAACCGAATATCCTTCTTAAATATAAATACATGAATTTTGAAATTCAGTTTCGGGAATTTGAAATGTCGTACCCTAGCTCACTAGGCGTGACGTTTTACTTCTTCGAAATAAGAGGGCTTATCATTAATATTTTATTCAAGTTTTCCTTTAGAATAAGGAGGATCGCATTTTGAAATCTTTTTAACTTTTTGACATTAGGACATTAAATAATCAATTAGGTACCAATTTTAGGCGTCACGAGGGTGCTAATCCTTCCTCGTGCGTAATCGACTCCCGAACCCGTTTTTCTAAATTTCATAGATCAAAACTGTTGTTTTAATAAATCAAAATATTTTAACGATAAATCTCAAGGTGACCCGATCACACCTCAAAAAAGATTGGTGGCGACTCCATTTTCATTTCCAAAGTCGACCCCGTTTTCCAAACAAAAAAATGATTTCGACACATGCCATTGCTGGCCACTCTCTATCTTTGCTTCAAGGCTGAAAGATTTTATTACATAATATGTCTGATATAATGTCCACACAGACAAAAGAAAAATGATCCCACATTTGTATCCATTACAAGCTTCTTTTAACCGTTTCATTTCTAACCAACAATACATAACAGTACAAAGAACATTTTTGCTTGTTTTTGTTTCAATTCTAAGGTCACTATTTCTTTCATAACAGTACTAAGATTTTATTCCATTTTCATTTCCAAAGTCGACCCCATTTTCCAAACAAAAAAATGGTTTCGACAGCTTGGCGACTCCACTAGGAACATAAGGAGAGTCAGGCTGTAAATTGATTAATTTCTGTCCTTTTGACGAAAGTTGAATATCAGATTTGAAAATTATGATTCTTTTATTGCATTTGTTTGGTCATTTAGTTGGTTGTGATTTGGGTTTCTAGGGTACTCTTGCATCATATTGCATGACCTTTGTGGTCACACCTTTTAAGTGGGAGTGAGAAACTATGCCTTCGTGAGGTTTTCACCTCCGCATGGGCTAGTGGACTGCTTTCGGGATACATCCGTACCTATGTCTTTGTGAGGTTTTCACCTCCGCATGGCCATAGGGAAATGTATTCCCCTGAACTGAACTCGGTCCATATAAGCCTATAAGGGTGAAGATTGAGGAATCTGCTGGTTCAGGTACCCTTTTTCTTTAGAACCAAACCACATATAGTGAACCCTCTGAGCCCACTTTAAGTAGAACTATGTTGAACCCTAGCAGTCACCTGGATATGTGTTTGATTTTTACCACCTGTATATGATACTAACTTGTTTTCTTTTATTTATGACTATATTGGAGGTGTTGATTCATATTTGATTGCTAAATAGAAGAGTTTCTCATAGTGTAACACCCCAAACCCGACCCAAAAGTTAAGCCCGAATCTGTGTGTCACAATGAAGAAAACGTATAAATGATCTTGTGATTCATACTAAAATAGGTGTAATTGAAGAAAACACGTTTGATTAGAAATATTTGATAAAAATACTACTAATTTCGAAGGTTGATTGATAAATCGATAATTGAAATAGTGAGTTTTAAAACCGTGACTTTTGAAAATATCGTTGATAATTCTAAAGAAAATTAGGGTTAAATTATTTGCAAAAGTTTGTATAAAATCCATTTGTTAATCAATTTAGAAAAAAAACCTATATTTAGAATTTTTAGAAAATTCCCACTTAAAGTATCTCAAGCAGAATAATAAGCACGACAAAACATAAGCAAAATAAAAATATCCCAGAGGCCTTATTATAACTTTAAAACCCAAAATAATAAAAGTAATGAAATAGAGTAGAAAATTAATTTACTAAAGTTCGAAACATTTATTTTCGAAGTATGGCCTCCACCGAGTCATCCATGGGCCCAAGTCCACATCATGGTACATTACCTACAAGTATTAAGAAAGAAGGGGGTGAGTTACAAAAACTCAGTGTATAATCCCCTTACCGTTGTCCACTGGGCTTGAACCCATAAAGTAATATCTTGGGTCGGAGCCCATGTAGCATAATCTTGGGCCGAAGCCCATTTACAAAACAAACTGGGCCTTAGGCCTATAAACATGATAATGCAGATAATGTAATGTAACCCAACCCATCCAGCCAATCTCTCCACCCGTACCAACCAATCTCTCCTGTGGGGATCAAGTCAACCCACCCCGCCAGTCTCTCCACCCGTACCAACCAATCTCTCCTGTAGGGATCAAGTCAACCCACCCCGCCAGTCTCTCAATTTGCAAATCAAGTCGCCATTTCTAATCTTTGTGGTTGAGCCACCAGAATCATATACGGTAATATAATCGGCCACAGCCTTAATCACAATGGCACAAAGCCATATTTAAATTGGCACATAGCCATTATCAGAATTTGTGGCAATGCCACCGGTCTACTCTTCTCTTCATTCAAGTTTCCCATCCCATGCAATATGTAAATATGCAACATACATAGTAACTCATGATATTTACAGAAACAAACAGCAATCATTAATTCAGAGATTCATTTCACAAATTCGGCCCATTATAACACTTTGCAAAATCAGCCCATTAAAGCAATCTATCAAATCGACCCATTAAGGCATTTCAGTATTTCGGCCCATTAGGGGCAATTTGATAAATTGGCCCATAAGGGAATTTCGGTAATTCGGTAATTTTTACCCATCGAGAGTATTTTCGTAATTTTGCAACCCCGGACTTAACTACTAATTTGGGGCATAAAAATTGAAACTGTCCATCTACGTCACATTAACTAAATTGACTATAACTCAAGTTAGGAATCTCGAAATTTAGATCCATAAATTTTCCTTGAAACTAGACTCATATATCTTCTTACCACAATTTTTCAGAATTTTTGGCTTAGCCATTTAGTACAGTTTATTCCTTAAAGTTTCCCTTGTTTCACTGTCCAACGATTCTGACCTCTCTTCCTTAATTTCAAATATCTCACTGTACGGTTTTCATATATTGTTCCCACTTGTTTCTAATAATCCATACATATAAATTATTACCCATAATTCACTTTGTACAATTTTATATGATTTTTCCAAAACAGATCAAGGAACCACAAAGTTAATCAGAACCAGTCTCACTAAAATTAAGATATCTTAGATTATAAAATTCATTTTCCTTCTACATTTCTTCTATATCAAAATAGACACAGTAAGCTTTAAGTCAATATCTTATTCACTTTATAATTCCCTTTCTCCTATTTTTCGTGATTTTTCAAAAACACATTACTATTTCTAATTAAAACTATTTTATTACAAAATATGGTTACTACTACGAATATACGCACTCTCGAGTGATCACGAATGCCGGTTTCCAATTTTCTTCGGTATTTTGACCTAATCACAAAACATATCATACAAACTTTCAGAGAGATGTGAGATTACACACCATTTCAAACATGTTTTCGGAAGGTATAGGATTACACACATTGATTACGAGTTGTTCTTTCTACCGATTTCAACACCTATAATGGTGGTTGATAGAAGGTTAGTCTCAACTTTGATAATCGTAACTAGAAACAATTTATTAGGCTAACTCCACTTACCACGAATGTGATCTCCCTCTATCCTACCCTTTGGCTACTCTACTGAAATCCCGTCCTAACAATATTTGGTGAGCGAAAGAGTTGTTAGAAAATATCCCACCTTTGGCCAAAACAAATCTTATAACAACGTTCTTACCCCACTTGCTTGACGAGTCGACGATAACAATTTGGTTAATACAAATCACTTGTGCTCCTTCACCTTGTTGAAAGTCCTAAGCCCAACGATGGCCATATCACAGAAAAGAATGTAACTCAGACCTAACGAGAGAGAGAAGGAAGAACACACGATTTATTAAGGAAAAACTCGAATGAAACAAAGTTATTGACAAAGAGAAAACTACTACTTACCGATTCGATAAAGATGAGGTTTTATCATACTATAGAGAACAAAATGGTGAAGAAATAGGATGATAATGGTTCAGCTATAGAGAAAATCGAACAAGAAGATCACACAAAGTGATGTTGATTAAAGAAGAAGAAAAGGTTGAAAATTTTGTAAAAAGGAAAAGAAGATACAAAGGAGTGTTTATGAGAATTCAGTTTTCCAATGAAAACGAGTGAAACAATTTGGTCTCCAAGGCTTAGGTACTTTCGACAACAAGGAATAAAAGAAGAAACAAGAATGCACACTAAAGGCTTGAAAATTCGACAAAGAGAAGAGAATGAATTTTGGAGAGAAAAGAAAAATGACACAAAAGTTACAAATAGGAACTTTGGCCAAAACAACACCAAAGCTTTATCAAAACACCAAGCAAAATTCGGCTATCCCCCCTAACACACAAAACCGTCCACATACATGACTAAAATGGTCAAAATTAGCCACCCACACTTTCCATAACATTTTCCTTGAACAAGGCCACTTGTTCCCCTTACTTTCCCCTTTCTCTTGATTCATTTCCTTACCTTCATCCTTTCCTTGTTTCTTTAGCCATCATACCACAATTAAAAAGTCCAACTTACCTTATTTACAAGCTTGGCTGACACTTAAGGAAAGAATGTAAAAATAAAAGTCAAAATTTGCATACAATGGGATTTGAACCTCTTCCTCAAAGTACATTATGTGGCACCACAACCCTTTTACCATAAGCTCATTTATGCTAGCTATTTACTCATTTATTTCCATAAGCTTTGAGGTCACTTACTATCACTCCTTAATAGGCTTAAACACAAAATTTTACTAAGGCCCAAGTTGAACCCTGAACTTCATAGAAACCTCGTAACTTTCCAAAATTACTTTCTTAATAAGTCCAACTTGAATTAATGCCATTCTCTTGTTCTCAAAATTTTAAACACTCCTACGCCCAAGGCCCAATGGGCCCAATCCTAGTAGGCCCAATTTCGGGATGTTACACATAAGAAAATGGATTTCTTGATAAAGTGGGTTATAATAGTTCGTCCAAATATAGTCCAAGTAAACACAACGAGAAAAGATTGATAGTATATGACTTGGCATCGTTGTCCGGGGATTCAAGCCAACAAGGATTATCCGAGAGTCATCACGTCTCAATTTTCTTAAAGAAGCTTATGAGCATCGCGGAGGATAAGTGAGTGAAAAGTCACGGCCTGGATTAAGCAACAATGAGCTAGAAAAGGCATCTATTGAGAAAGTTCAGGGGACACAACCATCACATCCGGATACGAAGAAAAGGATTGGTGTCTTCACCTAGACTATGATGACAAAGCCGCATATGTAATCCGTTTTATATGAAGAAATTTATTTTCTAGAAAAGTTCTTCTAATGGAATTGAATTCGAACCATCGCCTCTCTTTCTTTTTGTATTCATTCCTTTGCATTGCATTTTATGCATTTGCATTATATCGCATCATATGCATTAAATGTTGTAAAAGAACCCTATTAACTAGATATCATATTATAGTTACCCTGGAACATCACTAGTTACCCTGGAACATCACTACTACACGAAGAAAAATTGAAGTTATGGATCAAAGGTTGGAAAAACTGGAACAAATGCAGAAGGAAATACAGGATTGGCTACAAGCTTAGATGCAAGAGCAATTGACCAAGATTCAGCAGGATATGAAACATCAGATGTTAGAATCACAAAAGAACATGATGAATCAATTAACACAGTTGCTGCTTGGAGGGCTAGAAAAAGAAAGAGCCCTATGGTCAACCCCGGAGATGACAGTGGATACCCTGTCTTTCCACCGGGTTTCGCCCCGATAAATACCCCAGCGCAGCCCAATGCATACCTACCTAGGGTGTCCGTCAATATCAGTCCTCAGTATCAAGCTGGCGTTTCAACATTAACACACCTCCCGATAGGCTCAAGCACTGGAGACAATCTAGCAAATCCTAGTGTCCCTTATCCAGATGATATGGTGGAGATAGAAAATGAAAAAGGGGAACTCTCAAGGTAACTGGAAGATCGATACAAATGGCTGGAGGAGAAATTCAAGGTGCTAGAAAGTGCTGATTATCAGTGTGGAATGAATGCTAAGGAGTTAAGTTTGGTTCTGGATCTACTACTCTATCCGAAGTTCAAAGTGCCAGAATTTGAAAAATACAACAGAACCAGCTGCCTTGAGGCCCACATCATGATGTTTTGTCAGAGGATGACTGGTCATGTCAATAATGATAAGTTGTTAATTCATTATTTCCAGGACAGTTTGACTGGGATGCAGCCAAGTGGTACAATCAACTGAGTCGCACCCAAGTCAAATCATGAAAAGACTTAACACAGGCCTTCATGAAGCAATATGGCCATGTGAAGGACATAGCGCCTGACAGGATCACATTACAGAACATGGAAAAAAATTCGAATAAAAGTTTCAGGCAATATGCTTAGAGGTGGAGGGAAGTCGCTACACAAGTCCAACCCTCATTGTTGGAAAAAGAAACCACCATGCTTTTCATTAATACTTTGAAGGCACCTTTTATTAATCACATGCTGGGAAGTGCAACTAAGAGTTTCGTGGATATAGTGATGTCCAGGAAAATGATAGAAAATATAATAAAGTGTAGAAAATAGAGGCTGAGAAAAGTACCAGGAGGTCAGCCCCGAAGAAGAGAGAAAATGAGGTTGGAAATGTGAGCGGAGGTTATGCAAAATCAATCACGATAAATCAACCGAGAGTGATGGCCACGGGCCAGCAAGCTTCACGAAGACAAGAGCTTAATACAAAGTAAAATGTGGAGAAGCTCCAGTTTACTCCCATTCTAATGACGTGCCAGGAGTTATACAAAAGTTTATTTGATGCGCACGTTGTATCCCCTGTCTATTTAAAACAGTTGCAACCCACATACCTTAAATGGTACGACGCAAATAATCAATGTGAATATCATGCGAGGATAATGGGGCACTCGATAGAAAATTACTTCTCTTTCAAAGAGCTAGTCGAAAGGCTCATCAAAATGGGCATTGTAAAGTTCGATGATACGCCTGGTGTAGGAAATCCGTTACCCAATCACAATGATAATGGGGTGAACGCAATAATCGAGAATGCAGAAAAAAGAATCAAGATGAATGTTGCAAAAGTAAGAACCATGTCGAGAGAGGTCTGGAGAAGAATAGTGGAAAGAGGTTTAATCATGCAAGATGTAGGGAGCAAATCCAGAAGCGAGGAACTACTGTGAGTTCCACGAGGAGGAGGACCATGAGATTCAGAGGTGCATTAAATTCAGGGCCCTGATGTAGGGTCTAATAAAAAATAAGGAGCTAGAGTTCTTTGAATTCACTAAAGGGGAGGACGTGTGCACCATAGGAGGAGATTCGGTAGAGAAGGGCGCTGAGGTCAAATGGGGATCAATGACTTTTCCCCATATATCCAATGCATTCGTATTGGGAGGAACTATCCATCCTGATCCGGGGATGACAAGAGAAGGAATGGCTGAAGACATGATGAAAACTTTGAGTATCAACATCGTATTTGAAGAGGGACCGAATGAAGGAAACTTAGCGGGCATTTGCCCCTATGAGCGTGTTCTGAACAACTGGACTGTAGAAGAACTTACTGTAATTTTTAGAGCCAATATAGAGTAATGTTCAAAACACACTTGTTGTTTTAAGCCTAAAAACAATAAGAATCTTTTGCGAAATAGGCTCATGTTCAAACATCTTTATTTTTTTTAAAAAAATATATTTTTGTGTTTCATGTCGGGAAAATATTTTTTTATTCTCTCATTTCATTCATAATCATGTCATACAAATAAGCCACTCTTAGATTCATTCTTTGGATATTCTTTCATGCCTACAATAGGTCTCCAGATATCAATGAATCGAGCGACGTTGCTACAGGATCCAAGATCTCCTTTTGAGCAAGATATGTATTTAGAGGGATCTCAGGATTTTACAGATGATGGAGATTGTAGTTTATCTCCGAATTTGTTAAGGATGGTAGAGCGGGAAGAGAAGCTGATTCTACCTCACAAAGAGACAATTGATAATGTGATTTTGGAAGAGGGAAAGAGGTGAAAATTGGCACTTGCATAAATGAGGAAACAAGGCAGGATCTCCTTAAACTCCTGCAGGAGTTCAAAGATGTCTTCACATGGTCATATCAAGACATGCCTGGGTTGAGCGCCAATATTGCGGTACATCGTATCTCCATAAAAAAATAATGCAAGTCGATTCAACAGAAACTCCGAAGAATAAGACCTGATGTTGCAGAAAAAATAAGAGAAGATGTCAAGAAGCAATTTGATGCTGGGTTCTTACAAGTGGTGAATTACTCAGAATGGGTAGCTAATGTCGTCCCTGTTCCTAAGAAAGATGGAAAACTACGAATGTGTGTAGATTACAGAGACTTAAACAAGGCCAGCCCAAAGGACAACTTCTCACTGCCTCACATCAACACTTTGGTGGATAACACGGTAAGTTATTCATTATTCTCCTTCATGAATGGTTTCTCCAGATACAATTAAATAAAGATGTATCCTGAAGACATGGAAAAGACCACATTCATAACCTTGTGGAGAACTTTTTGTTACAAGGTGATGCCATTCGGGTTAAAGAATGCGGGAGCAACATACCAAAGAGCCATGGTATTGTTTCACGACATGATACACAAGGAGATCGAGGTCTACATCAATGACATGATCGCGAAATCCCGAACGGAAAAGGAGCATTTACAGGTTTTGAGAAAACTATTCTTGAGGTTGAGGAAATTTAAGCTAAAGCTCAATCTAACCAAGTGTACTTTCGGGGCTAGGTCAGGAAAACTACTTGGTTTCATAGTCAGTGAAAAGGAAATTAAGGTCGACCCGAATAAAGTCAAGGCTGTACAAGAATTTCCTTCACCGCGCACTCAAAAAGAAATTTGAGGTTTTCTAGGAAGACTAAATTATATTGCCCAGTTCATTTCACAATTGACTGAGAAATATGACCCCATATTTCTTCTTATTAAGAAACATAATCCAGGCGTTTGGGATGATGAATGCCAGAAGGCTTTTGACAGAATTAAACAATACTTGTCTAATACTCTAGTACTAATGCCACCTAGTCATGATAAACAATTGATTCTGTATTTGATGGTACTCGATAATTCAATAGGATGTGTGCTTGGCCAACACGATGGGATAGGAAAGAAAGAAAGGGTGATATATTACCTCAGTAAGAAATTTACTGAGTGTGAAATGAGATAATCGCCAATTGAAAAATTATGCTGCGCTTGGTTTTGACAACTCGGAGGTTGAGTAGTACATATTATACCATACGACTTGGTTAATTTCGAAACTAGACCCTCTTAAGTACATGATGGAGTTAATCGCTCTTAATGGAAGAATGGCCTGATGAAAAATTTTACTCTTGAATTTGACATAGTCTATGTAAACCAGAAGGCTGTGAAGGGGAGTGCAATAGCAAATTTTCTAGCCAGCAGAGCTCTAGATGATTACGAGCCCTTGAACTTTGATTTTCCTAATGAAGATCTGATGTTTGTAGCGGTTACTAAGGAAGATACCCTAGAAGATTGTCCTTGGAAATTAAACTTCGACGAAGCATCAAACGTCGTTGGTAATGGAGTTGGGGCAGTCCTGATGTCCTCAAGTTAGATTTTAACTGCGCAAACAATATGGTAGTATACGAAGCATGTATCATGGAATTCGAGCAGCCATAGACCGCAAAATCAAGGTGCTAAAGGTATATGGATATTCTGCGTTGGTGATCTATCAGCTCAAAGGTGAATGGGAAACGAGAGATCCCAAATTGATCAATTATCGAAAGTTAGTTTTGGAATTAATTGAGGAGTTTGATAATATCACTTTATTTTATCTTCTGCGCGATGAAAACCAGATGGCTGACGCCTTGGCCACATTAGATTCTATGATCAAAGTAAATGAATAGGAGGTATGAAACCTATCCAAATGAGTATTTATGAGGCTCCGGCACACTGCTGTAATATCGATGAAGAGGAGGAGAGAGATGATCATCCTTGGTATCATGATATTCTACGATATGTGAAGAGCCGTGAATACCCTGATCAAGCAACTGAAAATGATAGGAGAACATTGAGAAGACTGGCCACTGACTATGTCTTAGACGGAAAGATCCTGTATAAAAAGAGGAAGGATCAGGTGCTGTTAAGATGCATCAATGCTGTTGAGGCTAAGAAAATCCTGGAAGAAGTCCATGAAGGTGTTTGCATGACACATGTCAATGTGTTTACAATGGTCAGGAAAATCATGAGATTCGGGTATTACTGGTCCACGATGAAAGGAGATTGCATCCGTTATGCCAAGAAGTGCCATAAATGCCAAATTTATGGAGACAAGATCCATGTGCCTCCTTCACCTCTTCATGTTGTGACTTCTCCATGACCTTTCTCAATATGGGGCATGAACATCATTAGGCCGATTTCACCGAAAGCTTCTAATGGACATCGATTCATTTTCGTGGTCATCGATTACTTCACCAAATGGGTAGAGGCAGCTTCATATGCCAATTTCACGAAAATGGCAGTTAGCAAGTTTTGAAGAGGGAGATCACATATCGTTATGGTATGCCGGAAAGGATCGTATCTGACAATGCGTTGAACTTGAACAATAGCGTGATAGCGGCAGTCTGCAGTCAGTTCAAAATTAAGCACCACAACTCGTTGCCATATCGCCCGAAAATGAATGGTGCAGTTGAGGAAGTTAATAAAAATATCAAGAAAATTGTGGGGAAAATGACTGAGACCTACAAAGATTGGCATGAAAAGTTACCATTTGCCCTCTATGCCTATCGAACATCTGTTAGAACTTCTACCGGACAACACCTTTCTCATTGGTTTATGGAATGGAGGCAGTTTTGCCCATTAAAATTGAAATTCCTTCTCTCGGGTTTTATCAGAGTTAAAGTTGGATGAAGTGGAATGGATCCAATCTCGGTATGATCAACTGAATCTAATTGAGGAAAAAAGGTTAAAAGCCATCCGTCATGGTCAAATGTACCAGAAGCGAATGATGTGAGCTTACAACAAAAAAGTCCACCCCAGAGTATTCCATGAGGGAAACTTGGTATTGAAAAAGATCTTCCCTATGCAAAAGGATTTCAGAAGAAAGTGAATGTCTAATTGGGAGGGATCTTATGTTGTAAAAAAGGCCTTCTCTGGAGGAGCATTGATACTAGTCGAGATGGACGGCAAGAGTCAGCCAAACCCAGTAAATGCAGACTCAGTCAAGAAATACTTCGCTTAGGAAGGAAAACGGGCCAAGGTGAAAACCCATAAAGGCGTCTTGAGTTCAAAAAAAAAAAAAGAAAAGGCCAATGTGAAAACCCGCAAAGGGCACTTTGAGACCAAAGGAGCATTGAATTGAAAACTCGTAAAAGGAAATTCAAATTGTTGATTGGAAATAGGGCATACGCTAGCCATCCTATACCTGAGTTAACAATGAAGAGATATGCTACTTCTTAGGGGCATTGACAAAGTATTACAGATCTCCTAGACACATGTTGAACTTAAAATGGTCTTCAAGAAGTTCTTACAGAGAAGCTTAGCCGTGATATCTAAGGCACCAGTTCCACCCTTACTCACTTTTGTACTTTAGCAAAATTTGCTTCCTTTGCTCAATCCATTCTTTACGGATTTTGTCCCGAATAAATTTTAGTTTTATTCATCTCTATAATCTTTTTCAAGCATTTCATATTGAAATAATGATTAATGAACTAATAATGCTTTCACAAAAGAAGTTTTGCATATTACTCTGAAAGTCTCTAAATAATACAAGAATCTGAAATAGGACAATTATTTAGAACTCACCAAGCTTAAAGGGCTGGGAACACTTGAGAGATAAGGGTCTAAGCAATGACTACATCTTCAAATTTTCTGTTGAAAATATCAGCTGAACAAGAAGACATACATCAGGAATATCACCTTAACAAACGGCAAGTAATGATAGCCCAAATGTTAAAAATGGATCATTCTCATGACATTTTGCATTCATTCATATAACATTCATAATACATCTAGTTAGGAGCATTTTCCAATCATGACATCCTAATCATTTGGCAAAAGCATAGACCCCATAAAATCAATTCTACAGGTAGGTTCCGCAGAGGACGATGTAGCAAAATTGATTAGAATTACAGATTTTGGCGAATCTTATCTCCATGCATAGGCAATGGAGTAGATTTAAGCCACTAGCCTTATATTTCTAATATAACAAGGGAGTAGGCTGAAATTACAAGTCTTATCTCCATATATCGGCAATGGATCAGACTAAAGATTGTAGATCTTGTCTCTTCGAGATAGCAGTGGGGTAGATCGAAATTACAAATCTTATCTCCATGTATCAGCAATAACCACTAGTCTTATCTTCTTGAGATAGCAAAGAAGCAGACTAAAGATTGTAGATCTTGTCTCCTCGAGATAGCAATGGGGCAGATCGAAGTTTACGAATCTTATCTCTATGTATCGAAAATGAAGCAGATTTAAGCCACCAACCTTATCTTCCTAAACAGTAGTGGAACAGGCTAAAGATTACAGATCTTATCTCCCTAAGCAATAGTGGATAGGATCAATTTTGGCGAATCTTACCTCCAAATAGTGGCAATAGAACAGATTTAAGTCACCAGCCTTATCCCCCTAAGCAGTAGTGGAACAGGCTGAAAATTACAAGTCTTATCTCCATGTATCGGCAATATAGCAGACTGAAGATTATAGATCTTATCCCCTCGAGATAGTAGTGGGACGGATCGAAGACGGTGAATCTTACATCCATGGAGTAGATTTAAGCCACCAGCCTTATCTCCCTAAGCAGTAGTGGAACAGATAGATCTTATCTCCCTAAGCAGTAGTGAAATAGATCAAAGATGGCGAATCTTACATCCATGGAGCAGATTTAAGCCACCAGCCTTATCCCCCCTAAGCAGTAGTAGAACAGGCTGAAGATTACAGATCTTATCTCCATAACAAGAATGGAGCAGATCAAAGACAGCGAATCTTACCTCCATGTAGTGGCAATGGAGCAGATTTAAGCCACTAGCCTTATCCCCCTAAGCAGTAGTGGAACAGGCTAAAATTTACAAGTCTTATCTCCATGTATCGACAATAGAACAGACTGAAGATTGTAGATCTTATCCCCTCGAGATAGCAGTGGGACGGATCGAAGATGGTGAATCTTACATCCATGGAACAGATTTAAGCCACCAACCTTATCTCCCTAAGTAGTAGTGGAATAGGCAGATCTTATCTCCCTAAGCAGTAGTGAAACATATCAAAGATGACGAATCTTACATCCATGGAACAGATTTAAGCCACCAGCCTTATCCCCTGGCGATGAGTGGAGCAGTGAATTTTCTGATCTTATCTCCTAGCGATGAGTGGAGCAGATCAATTTCGGCGAATCTTACCTCCATGTAGTGGCAATGGAGCAGATTTAAGCCACCAGCCTTGTCCCCCTAAGCAGTAGTGGAACAAGCTGAAAATTACAAATCTTATCTCTATGTATCAACAATGGAGCAGACTGAAGATTATAGATCTTGTCCGCTAGAGATGGTAGTGGGGTGGATCAAGACGACGAATCTTACATCCATGGAGCAAATTTAAGCCACCAGCCTTATCTCCCTAAGCAGTAGTGGAACAGACAAATCTTATCTCCCTAAGCAGTAGTGAAACAGATCAAAGAGGGTGAATCTTACATCCATGGAGCAGATTTAAGCCACTAGCCTTATTCCCCTAAGCAGTAGTGGAACAGGCTGAAGATTACAGATCTTATCTCCCTAAGCAGGAGTGGAGCAGATCAAAGACGGCGAATCTTACATCCATGTAGCGGCAATGGAGCAGATTTAAGCTACCAGCCTTATCTCCCTAGGCAGAATGGAACAGGCTGAAGATTACAAATCTTATCTCCCTAAGCAGTAGTGGAGCAGACCAAAGACGGCGAATCTTAGACCCATGTAGTGGCAATGGAGCAGATTTAAACCACCAGCCTTATCCCCCTAAGCAGCAGTGGAGTAGGCTGAAGATTATAGATCATATCTCCCTTAGCAGTAGTGGAGCATATTGAAACGAAAATTCCTATACCCCTAAAAGATGCAGTGGGTTAAAGTGAAGCTACTTAAAGAAAAGAAGAACTGAAAGAAGTCAAGATTCGACAAGATCGAGCAAAATTGGCCTTTTAAAGTCTTTACTCCATTCTCGTTACACGACAATGAGCAAAAAGGATAGTTGTAAGGTCCAATTTTGGCCCGGGCCCATACCAAAAATAATAAAAACCTAAAAATAAATAGTCTAAAAGTCTTATGGTCCAATCCAAACAGACCCAAACCTAAACTAAAATACAAACCCATTAAGGCCCAAATTAACCTTAGCCCGTTTAGCCCACAACCTTAACATTTTTAGCCACCAACAAACCCTAAAACAGAAACCCAACGCCGCACGCCGCTCCTCCGCATCAATGTGCACCGCCACGCCCTTCTCCACCACGTATCCTACATACCTACAAAACAGGGAAAAATCGGTTGTAAAAAAGGCTATAAAAGCAGAAACAAAACATGTAAAAAGGAGGATTTTTAGAGATACGAGAGCAAAAACACAGACTTTCTTATGGAAAGACAGAATCAATATCAAATCAACAAAGGTTTTTTTTGTTTTTCCTTCTTCTTTTCATTTTCGAATACTATTATTCTTTTATTTTGTTTTATTTTTTGAAACCATATATATATTATATATATATATTAAAATTAAAAAAAATTTGGCCACCATGTACGGTGGCCGGTGGCAGCGTCAACGGTGGAGGCACGGTGGCGATCGGCCAGAGGCCCTGCCGGAGCCCTCACCTAAGATCGGGCTACAGAGAGTGCTTTGGAGAATTTTTGAAGTTTTTTTTTGAAGAAAGGGATTCAAATGAAAAAATCTGATATTTTTTTTTTTACTTTTATAACAATACCAAAACGGCGTCATTTTGGCTCTAAGCCTTCACGCCAAAATGACGTCGTTTTACGTCAACCAACCCGCGACCCGACCCGCACCAAAAGGATCCGCGTGTTTTGTGTGGATGGTCTATTTGCCAAATCGGTCCTTCCGCTTTTTTATTATTTTATAATTAAGTTCCCTTTTATTTTTAATTTTGCCCTTAAATTTTATTCGGATTTCATTTGAGTCACTTTTGAAAAGCAGCGTTTTGAAGGAGGAATATTTTCCTTTTAGTCCCTCCATGTTATTCGTGTATCTAAATAGGTCCCTTGTATTTTATTTTCTTTAAAATTCACCCCAAACTTTTATTTTTAGTTCAATTTCGTCATTTTTTATTTCTTTTGTTATTTCATTATTAATTTTATTTTTAATTCTTATTATCATTAATATTATTATTATTATTGCTTTTACTATTATTTTAACATTACCACTACTTTTTTTGTTTTTATTTATAATTAACTTTATTATTATTATCATATTCATTTATATTATTATTTTTATTTTTATTATGACCACTATTATTTTTTTATTATTACTATAGCTATATTTATTATTATTATTATTATTATTATTATTATTATTATTATCACCATTATTATTGCTATTTTCATTACTTCTATTATTTTTTCATTTTTACTATTATTTCTACAAGAATATATATTATTATTATTATTATTATTATTATTATTATTATTATTATTATTATTATTATTATTATTATACTTTTATTTTTACTACTGCTATTTTTTATTACTATAATTTTCATATCATTACTATTATTTTATTATTACCAATACTATTTTTTTACTATTACTATTATTATTATTATTATTATTATTATTATTATTATTATTATTATTATTAATATACTTTTATTTTTACTACTACTATTTTTTATTACTATAATTTTCATATCATTACTATTATTTTATTATTACCAATACTATTTTTTTACTATTACTTTTATTATTATTATTATTATTATTATTATTATTATTATTATAATTTATTTTTACTATTATTATTTATTTGTTAACATATTTTCATTATAATTTATTATTATTGTATTTTTGTAACTATTATTATTATTATTTTATTGTCTTTAAGTCGTTGTATATAGTATTTATTTATTTATTGATTTACTATTAGCTTTTATTTTTGTTATTTACATTATTACCCTTGTTTTATTCTATCATGTATTTGTTTTATAATCCGTCTTCCATTTTATTACGGCCATATCACATTTTATTTGAGGCATTACAATTTTCGTTTTGAAATAAACAAACATTCCGTGTTCTAAGATCCGAAAGAAATCGTACCCTAACTTACTAGGTTTCAATTTTTCTCATCGAATCTAAAGAACCTATTATTTCCCTTTTAAAATTAAAGCTTGGGCTAAATAAAAACTTATTCTCCGGAATTCGAAAATGTTGTGTCTTAACTCACTAGATATGGCATTTTGTTATCTCGAGATAAGGATTTCTAAAAACAAAGGCAATATTCTGTATTTGGTATTTTGGGAAGTTGAGCCATAACTTACTGGGTTCTGATTTTTTATTGGACCCAAATAACCGAATATCTTTCTTAAATTTAAATACATGAATTTTGAAAGTCAAAAGACAAATTCAATTTCGAAAATTTGAAATGTCATACCTTAACTCACTGGGTGTGACGTTTTACTTCTTCGAAATAAGAGGGTCTTATCATTAATATTTTATTCAAGTTTTCCTTTAGAATAAGGAGGATCGTATTTTGAAATCTTTTTAAATTTTCGACATTAGGACATTAAATAATCAAGTAGGTACCAATTTTGGGCGTCACGAGGGTGCTAATCCTTTCTCGTGCGTAATCGACTCCTGAACCCTTTTTTTAAATTTCGTAGATCAAAACTGTCGTTTTAATAAATCAAAATATTTTAACGATAAATCTCAAGATGACCCGATCACATCTCAAAAAGAATTGGTGGCGACTCCATTTTCATTTTCAAAGTCGACCCCATTTTTCAAACAAAAAAATAATTTCGACACATGTGATTGCTGGCCACTCTCTATCTTTGCTTCAAGGCTGAAAGATTTTATTACATAATATGTCCGATATAATGTCCACACAGACAAAAGAAAAATGATCCCACATTTGTCTCCATTTTCCACGGACCTACATAAAATTACAAGCTTCTTTTAACCGTTTCATTTCTAACCAACAATACATAACAGTACTAAGAACATTTTTGCTTGTTTTTGTTTCAATTCTAAGGTCACTATTTCTTTCATTCACCCCACTGTTTTATGAATGTTTTTTTTTTTCCCCCCTTTGATCTGAGATTTTTTCCCTGGAACCTTGTATAGCTAATTTGTTACTAGTCTAGGTTAGATTTTTTTTTTCTTATTTTTATTTAGGAAGCTTTAGTTTTTTCTTCTTTTTTATTTGTTAGGAGTTATCATAGGATATAAGATGTTATAACATTAATCCAAGTTGTTATAGAAAATGTTTGAGGCATTTTTTGATTAAATAGCAGCACCTCCATGGGGTTACCTCACCAAGTTTGAGATTCAATAGCTTTGTAAACATTTAAAAAAAGGGTTAAGCAAAGGAGTTGTTTGATTCAGAATCCAAAGAAAAATGAATTGTTTTTCATGTTTTTCTTCAGAAAAAAAGGCAGCTAAAAGGCAAAATAGTTCCACCAAAAATAATCAGGCTTGTGATAATGCTACAACTGAAGCTTTTCTTCCCCAGCAACATCCCCTGGTAATGTCACGTTCCACGAATAAGCCTTTCATGCATAATGATGATAATCATACATAATTTTAATGTGTGTTCTTTCTTTTTTTCGGCAGAGAATATTCCTAAACCAAAGACCACAGCAGCGGAACCTGCAAAGACTACTGCCGATGGCACTAAAGACAATGGTAACAGTAACATCGCGGTGGAAACTTTCACCTTCCGTGAATTGGCAGCCGCGACCCGAAACTTTAGAAAAGAATGCTTGATAGGGGAAGGTGGATTCGGTCGAGTTTACAAGGGAAAACTTGAAAAAACTGGCCAGGTAATGCATAGTTCTTCCATGCCTTTCATTGAAATATCATTGGTTTTTTTCTTTTGGTCACATTGGGTTTACTTCATTTTAGGTAGTAGCCGTAAAGCAGCTTGACAGGAATGGATTGCAAGGGAATAGAGAATTCCTTGTTGAGGTATTGATGCTAAGCTTGTTGCACCATCCTAACCTAGTCAATCTTATCGGATATTGTTCCGATGGTGATCAGAGGCTTCTGGTTTACGAGTACATGCCATTGGGATCTTTAGAAGATCATCTACTTGGTATACTTCCTTTCTTTCTTCTTTTTTCCTTTGTTTTTCTGTTGGATCATATGACTTTCATAAGAAGGGGATGCATTTATGAATGTTTTACCTTTGGAACTTCAGATATTAGCCCGAGTCAGATGCCATTAGACTGGTATGCCAGAATGAAAATAGCACAAGGTGCTGCTCAAGGCTTGGAATATTTACATGATAAGGCCAATCCCCCGGTCATCTACCGCGATCTGAAATCCGCCAACATCTTGCTGGATCATGAGTACAATGCCAAACTCTCTGATTTTGGTTTAGCCAAACTCGGACCTCAAGGGGACAAAACACATGTATCTTCCAGGGTCATGGGAACATACGGATATTGTGCTCCGGAGTATCAAAGAACTGGTCAGTTAACCGTGAAATCCGATGTTTACGGTTTCGGAGTCGTCTTGTTGGAGTTAATCACTGGAAGGAGAGCCATTGACACCACGAGGCCAAACAATGAACAGAATCTAGTTTCATGGGTAAAGCTCAGTTTTTTTTTTTTCACAACATCTACCCTCATGTTTCTTTCAACAATCAATGTCTTTTTGGTTCTTTCTCAGTCTAATCTTTAACCATTACCAGGCTCAACCAATGTTCAAGGAACCAAGCAAGTTCTCGGAACTCGCTGATCCACTCTTGGAAGGCAATTTCCCCGTAAGAGGCTTGCAACAAGCCTTGGCAGTGGCCGCCATGTGCCTGCAAGAGGAAGGTGAGGTGCGCCCCTTGATTAGCGACGTGGTGACTGCTCTGAGTTGCCTCGGAAATGATCCAGATGCCAACATGAACGCCGCTGCTTACAAGGAATCCGACGATAAAGCAGGATATTCATTTTCAGAGAGTGGAAGTTATGGTGAAGATAGCAGGGCAGAACGACAACGAGCTGTTGCGGAAGCCATCGAGTGGGGTTCAAATTCAGAACACAATTCGGCGCAAACTCATAGCGCATCGCTGTAAAATTTTCGCAGACATTTATACAAACACGAGGAGTGCATAATACTACTTTAAAATACTATTGTTTAAGTCTGATGTTTTATTTTATACTGTATTTTTGTGATAATGCACAGTGTAACAAAATTTATAAATTTGAGATATATAAATATATAATAAACCTTTACTTTGCAGTAAATCTGTTTATTAGCCATATTATCCATCTAAACTCCAACTTTTGCATGAAATTTGAGATGCTTTAAATAAAAATATTAGGTATAAAAATGAGTTTAGACAAAAATTTAGATCCGATTAAAATATGATCATGCTTGAATATTTAGTCTAATAATTTTTTTTTGGAGTAGTATTCTTGTAAGTTTTGGTCTAATTTATCCAATAAACTGATCCAGTCCGGTTTAAATTTTTATAATTTTTTATAATATTTTATGGTTTTATATATTTATAAAAATTTAAATATGTTTTGTTAATTTTATAATTTTTTATAATTATTATAATTTTAAATTTTAATAATTTTAATAATATTTATAAGTTTTACTTTTATAATTTTCATAAGTTTATATAACTTAAATTTTTTAAATATTTTTAAATATTAATAATTTTTATAATTTTTAATGATTTTTATTAGAAAATATTATATTACATCTATTATCATTATCTGATTGATTTGATAATTTATTTTAACGTCAATATAATCAATCACGGGTTCTATTACCAATGAAATTTAATTGGTTATTTTAGTTAATAGTGGTTTTTAAGTTGTTTTTAGCCTAAAAACATAAATAATAATAATAATAATAATAATGAGAGAAGGTTAAATTCTGTTATCAGCCCTGCACTTTTGTGAAAGTTATGGATTTAATTTCTATACTTTAATTTGTTTATTTTAGTCCACTTACTTTTCAAAATTTAAAATTTCAGTCCTTATCAAATGATAATTGTTAAATTCATTAAGTTAATTTCGCTATTTCCAAAATCGACACGCTAAACTTATTATCATATATGTAATGCTATATCAACTTATTATTTCTACATATTAATCACTAAAAATCTAACTAATGAGTTAATTACTATCACTTGCATCAAAATCAAAATTTCAATTTTGAAAAGTATAAGAGTTTAGAGTGATCCAATTTGATAATATAGACCAAACCTACAAATGTACACATAGTACAAGACTAGTAATTAAATTTAATCGAACAGATTTAACTGATATTATTTAGATTAAAACTAAAATTTCAAATTTCAAAAAGTACAAAACTAAAATTCACCAATTTGAAAAGTACACTGACTAAATCTATAACTTTCTCAAAACATAGGGACTAATAAACGAATTTAACCCAAATAAAATAATAAATAGATCGTGGCGGGGTTGAAAATGATTTTCAACCAGCTCACTGTTTGACATTTTTGTTATAAAGATTCGAGATCAACAAAACCGACGAATGTAAGAAGAGAGATCAAAGGATCAAGAGAAGACAAAAATCTTAGTTTGGGCCATAAAGAGCTAATAAATTGGGCCAGAAGCTCCCTGTTTGGTTCTCGGCAATCATTCTTCTTTCCATACAACTAAATCTGAAAAACAATTCAGACTCAGAAAACCTGGGATAGAAGCAAATCTGTTAGACACTGAAAATATAGAACATATATATATATATGTATATATATAAAGCATTCGATTCTTCGGGGGGCAGGTAAGTTATTGTTCCGCATCTTATTTGTTAGGATTATCATTTCCTTTTTCTAAAAAAAATTGATTGCATTTTGATATTAGTTTTAATCTGTATTTCTAATTTTTCTGGCATGATTGGATAATTACTCACCCGGATTTGATGAACTTGCGAATGGGTTCTCCTTTTAATCTCTATTAGTTTGTTTTTTCTTAATCTGATTTTAACCTTAGAATTACATTCTGTTGCAATCTTCACCACTGTTTGCTTATTTTCTTTTCTTTTTTGTTTTTTTTTTCCAGGAAGCTTCGAATTTTTATGTGAATTATTGATATTTGGATATTACATTTTCAAGAGCTCCCTCCTCTATGGGATTCTAGAATTTGAAGTTCGGTGATTGGTTTTTGATCTTTTTTTCTGGAATGATTGTGACTTTGGGAGGTAGTTTGATCCATAAATGACTTCGAGAGAAATGAAAAGTGAAGCTTGGAAGTGGGGCTTAGGTTTGTTTTACATATTGGCCGTCGCGTCTATATGGATATCTGCTAGTTTTGTGGTACAGTCTGTTGTTGATGCAGGTGTTTCACCATTTCTTATAACATACATTTGCAATGCCTTATTCCTTCTTTACATTCCCTTGGTTGAAATTGGACGTTATGTGGAAGATAATTGTGGAAGTTTAATGTTCCGGAGAAATAGACGAAGTCATGTACAAGAGTTGGGAGGATCAGAGCAAGCTATCCTTCTTGCAGAGGGTGATTTAGGTACAAGAGAGGATGGATCAAGTCGATTCTCACATGCGGAAGAGGGAGAAATTAGTCACGAGATCCCAGATGGTTCACAATCGGAAAATGATTCCATTGAGCATATTAAGACTTTGCCTGAACAAGGTGAAGTTGCTAACATGGGCTTAGATGCAAAAGGGCGATGGACACGTACTAGAGTGGCTAAAGTTAGCCTGTCAATAAGCCCATTTTGGTTTCTTGCTCAACTGACTTTTAATCTCTCATTGAAGTATACTACAGTAACAGTAAGCATAATGCATGTTTTCAATGTTTGTATTTGTTCAGGTTTTACACATGTTCTTTTCATGTTTGTCGGATAATTTACTTTCATTTGTTGTCTGCAGTCTAACACCATCTTAAGCAGTGCGTCCAGCCTTTTCACGTTTTTGGTATCTTTGGCATTCCTGGGTGAGAAGTTCACTTGGATAAAGCTTGTAAGTGTCCTCCTTTGCATGGCAGGAACCATTATTGTCAGCTTGGGTGACTCTAGCAACTCAAAAATCTAAGAATAATTGCTTCAAACCCTGTTCTTGGAGACATTCTGGCTCTTCTCTCAGCTGCTTTCTATGCTATATACGTTACACTTATTCGTAAACAGTTGCCTGATAATGATGAAAAGAGTGGTCATGCCAGCATGGCACAATTCCTGGGATTTCTAGGGCTTTTCAATGTATTAATATTCCTTCCCGTGGCTCTTATACTCAATGTCACCAAGCTAGAGTCTCTCAACACATTATCCTGGAAGCAGTTTGGCCTCATTATAGGAAAAGGTTTGTATTTTACTTTGGCTTTCAGTTACTTTTTTTCTCTTAACTGATGAAATTATTAAATTTATCTACCTAATTTGTCTGCATATATAGGAAAAGGTGCATGACTTTATGTATCTGCATATGTAGGTGACATTTTTGCTTGGTGTTTATTGGCTAGGTTGTATTTCACTGTTTTTTTAGGTGATGCCTTATCAGATTTGTTTGTATACTAGGAAATATTAGTGCCTTTATGGGGTTTGCCTACCTTTTTGTCATCATCCTTCCTTTTGAGAGTCTTTTTATGGATTTCTCCTTTCCAAACTGCTCGTTTATAATTTATATGGGAGCTGATGGGGCACAGAGCATTTATTGTGTGGAAAACTGTGCTTAACTTGCACTAATGTTCTAAGAATTGATTGGATACGAAACTGTTTGTGCATGAACGGCTCGAGTCCTCATTGTCAATCACATTGAGACACTGATGGCTCAAAATTGTGTAAAGAGCGTATTAACACTGTTCGTGCATAAATAATATGCAAGTTACATAGGGTATTGACTTTCTTATACATCCCTGAATTATATTGTTGTTTCAAGTCTTTAATCATTTAAAAGTAGGCATAATCGGAAAAAGAAGAATAAATGTGGCTTTATGCCATATCAAAACTTTGCCATAATCTCATGTTCCTCGCTGCCTTTCATGACTGCACGACATCATAGGAACCTGCACATGTTGCGGAAAACAATCATGTATGCATTTAGATATAAAAGGCAGTTTGATGGATCATTTCATTTCACTTCCTTGATAAAGCGATACAAATTTCATTTTACCACTATTATCGATTCTCTCTCCTAGCAGATTAACTGTCTTTTGCACTATGATGCCATACATGATTCATGTCTTCATCATGCATAGGTTTGTTGGACAATGTGCTGAGTGATTATTTATGGGCGAAAGCTGTTCTTCTTACCACAACAACAGTAGCAACAGCTGGTCTTACTATTCAAGTGCCATTGGCAGCCATCGTCGATACGATAATCGGCAACGCTCCTCATCTCATGGATTACCTGGGAGCTGCGGCCGTGATGATTGGTTTCGCAGGAATCAACATCCCTTCTGATGTTTTTTGTAGATCTAAAGAAACTACAATTGAATTAGAGAATGAAAATATTACTTTAGCTAATCAAGAGCATACACCATTGCCTCTCCAAGAAACAATTCCTATCGACTAACGCGTCATTGTTGTTGTTATTCTAGTTGCTGCTGTAAAGTTACCACAAGGTAATTATTTTGAGCCTATATTGTTTTCTTTGGTTAAAATTTGAATCTTTACTATTATAATACTACTGATTTAGTCCTCTCTATTCCCCTTTAAATGAATTTAGTCCTTTTTATTTTTTATTAAAAAATAAATTTTAGGGAGAATTGATCATTGTTTTATGATGTTACGTTTAAATTGGATGATGTGGATTTTAGTGAGTCCCTGATATGTCGAGGGTGAACTTAATTTTTTGACTCTTACAGATCAATCCAAAAAGTATCATGTTTATCGTAATTAAAAAGTAGTTAACATTTTGGTGTGTTTAGTATGATAATTAAAAAATACAGATCAACAAGGAAATAGGGTTATTGAAGATTGAAAGGCAAGCAAAAACAAAGCTATGCCCCTCTCTTCTGTTGAGCCATCCTACGGGCTGTTGTTCACATTTTCTATGTTCTGCTGATCGGTAATTAGTAGGCAATGATCACCACAAAGAAATTTAATTCTTCATACTGGTTGATAAGAAGACTGTAATTTGTATTTTTAATAGTATAAATTGTAATTACGTAATTATATAATTTAAATTAAAAAACATTAATTATTATAAAAATTGTATTCGTAATACTTGAAACATTTCTTTTCTAACAAGTAATTTGTCTAATAAAGTATTTAATATTACGAATATTAATAAAGTTAAGAAGAAAAATAATACTATACAATTTATTTTTATTACTTAGCATTTCACGTTGAGCTATACCCTTTCTAACATTAAACATATACTCCTTTGACATTAATAATAAATAATTAATAATAAATCCTATGCAATTTAGTTAAAGTTAACATAAATAATTTATAATAAATACTACATAATTTGGCTAAATATTTAGTATATCAAAATGTATTGAAAATTGTTTTTTAATAATTTTTAAATTATTTAAACTAAATTAGTAAAATAAAAATAATTATATTTTTAAAAAATGAAATTTGTGTTCTAAATTAAAATACTATTGTTGTTGTATAAAGATAACTTCTTAAATTTAAAGGATACCAAAATTATACATGAACTTTGATACAATTTGTAATATTAAATATCAACTTCAAATTTAATTTGGTGCATTTGTATACATCAAACTTTAATTTCAGTTTAATTTTCACATTTCACTAACTTGTCTATGAGATACAATTTTCCATTAAGTCATGTAAATTACTTACATGATGTTTTATTAGGTTAAAAAAAACAAATAAATTTAAATTATTTTTATCTAGATTAAAAAATATTTCTTAGAGAAAATCTTAATAAATTTATTAGGTGAAAATTAGCCATATAGATAATGAAATTTGTGAAATATGAAAATTAAACCAAAATTAAAGTTACAATATAAGATTGCAAATTGTATTAAAGTTCATTTATAAATTTAATATTTATCCTAAATTTAATTATGTATTTATTTAGAAAACTATAGGATGATTGGATTTAAATTTAATTTATTAAAATTACTGACATTATAATGATTACCCGAACATATCATTTATATGTTATTATATCTAAATCCAATCACTAAATAACTTACAATTCTTACTATAAAATTAAAATAAT
Organism: Gossypium rotundifolium; assembly: GCA_025506655.1. Taxonomy (NCBI): domain Eukaryota; kingdom Viridiplantae; phylum Streptophyta; class Magnoliopsida; order Malvales; family Malvaceae; genus Gossypium; species Gossypium rotundifolium. The sequence goes on along the minus strand of CP106732.1, from coordinate 162,507,151 downwards.
CTATTCTTATCCATACTATTAATGAAAAAGTTGAATAAGTTAATTCCATGAGTTAACTTCAAACAAATATGGAAAAACTAATATAGATATGTGATATTATATAAATTTAGGAAATTTTAATTTATTTATTTCAAGATCTTTTTTTTTTTTGATAGTAAACTCAAATTGGGCTTTTATTACTCAGATAGAAAAGAAAAGAACAAATTTGTAAGGCCCAACACGTTGGGCCAGAAAGAAATAGTAACTAAAAAAATCGGATGAAACAACCAATTAAAAAAACCAATTAAAAAAAAAACAATGAAAAAGAAAACTCTAGAAACATTATTTGAAATTCAAAAACTGAGTTCTGTAAAACACCCAATGAGCTGTCCCTTCGCCTGGCCCTGAAACGTCCCTTTCAGTCCTTTTCTTCATTAATGGCGATGGTTCCTTACCGAGGGGATAACGTGACCTCTTTTACTTTGTTTTGTTTCATTTCGCACGAAAACCCTCTTTCCTTCCCCATTTTCCTCTCAATCCGGCTCCGAATGCTATCATCCTCATCGATTCTCTCGCAAATCGTGGCACACCATTCAAGTGAGTAGAGTTCCTCATTTCGCTTTAATGTCTCCGTAGCCAATATATGTGCTAGTTTGTTTGATAATCGTGGAGTATATGTAAATTTTAAACTGGTATCCCTGTTCTTCAGCCTTTGAATATCTTGAATGAAAACCCCAATCTGTGATTTGTCAAGATTTTTCTGGTTGCATTTCTTTATGATTGTCAATGAATCGCCTTCGATGCTAATATTTTCTCTTCCCATGTTGATTGCGATATGAGTCGCTCGTCGGCATGCAATCGCTTCAAGACAAACGCAGATTCGACCCCTTGATGAACGTCTGTTACAGTGACTAGAACTCGACCATCACTATCCCTTGCGACAACCCCAGACGCCGAGCGCTTATTTTTTCCATCAAAAGCCGCGTCAAAATTGATCTTTACTTCCTGAGCAGAAGGATGTCTCCATTTGGTGTCCATATCAGTGGTATGTTGGGTTGATTTCTTTATTCCATCAAGCTCTTTGATATAACTGATAACAAAACGTACAGTCTCCTGACTCGATCTTCTTATTTTATTATGTATGCGAGAGTTACGATCTCCCCAGATGGCCCACATTGTTACGCAGAAAAATCGACACGACTCCGATGACAGCGAAAGCAACACCACGGTAACCCAGTCACCAAACTCTTCCTGAGTGAATACTGATAAGTCTAGGGCTAATAGATTTCTCCAAACTTCATTTGAAACCGGACACATTCTAAATAGATGGTTCATGTTTTCCTCTTCCATTCCACAGCGGGGACATAAGCTGTTAGCTGCAAGTCGACGGATCAGCATATTTGCTTTTGTAGCCAAATAGTTCCAGGAGGACTTCCATACAAAGATTTTAATTTTCATTGGTAGATCTATTCGCCATAATTTTCTGTAGAAGTCTCTATAGTTATTTTGTAAAGCGTAAGCTGTAGGCTCTATATTTTGTAATAGTTTATAGGAACTTCTTACGGAAAACTCTCCTGATGGTTCACCACTCCAAGCTAGCAAATCAACATGGGGGTTCTGCGACAGAGGGATGCGAAGAATCAGATCCGCTACTTCTGCTAGGAAGGTATTCAAAATCAACTTTCAGTCCCATTCTCTATTATTACTGCTAATTAATTCAAGAACTCTATCACTCTGCAAGTAACAAATCGGACATTAATCTACCATTCTTGTAATTTGGAATCCACATCTTCACCGATCGAAATATCCCGACCCGTTCCAACTCTCCATATCAAACCCATTGCAAAATATCTTTAGTCGCCCAAATACTTCGCCACACATAGAGCTGAATTTCCCAAGCGGAATTGAGAAAATTACTATTGGAATAGTACTTCGCTTTAAAACTTTTGCAACTAATGATTCGGACATAATAATGTCTCAATTTTGTTTTACTAAAAGAGATGTGTTGAATTGAGCCATACTCCACGAAGCCTAGTCCTCCTTCGTCTTTTGGCCTACACAAAAACTTCCATTGGCACCAATGTATACCTCTTTTACCCGCTCCTTTTTGCCACCAGAAATGTGCTATCTTGCTTTCAATTTTCTCACACAAAGCCTTAGGAAACAGAAAACAAGACATTGCATAGGTAGGTATTGCACCGCAAAATTGATTTAATAAAATTTCCTTGCACACTTTGGGATAGTAGCCGTCGGTTCCAAGCCTCAATATTTGCTGCCTCAATCCCTTTCCCATCATTCAAAACTCCTATACAATACTCTAGCACTTCCTTTCCAACAATATGCCAATATTTTTGAAAAAATAGAGCTGGAAATCCATCCGAACCTGGAGCCTTTAAAGGTCCCATTCCCTTCAGTGCTGCGTAGACTTCATCTTCCTTAAAAAGTAATTGTAATTAATCATTAATCTCTTGAGAAATACATCTATCAATTCCTTCCAGCGCCTCTTTTGGATCAACCACACCCTCTGATGCGAAAAGGTTTTCAAAATAAGATTTAGCAGCCTCCTGCAAACCTATTTCATCAGTGATTTCTGTACCATCGTCCGATATCAGTTTGGTAATTAAATTTGCCTGCTTTCGAGTTGTTGCACTTTTGTGAAAGAAAGCCGTATTTTTGTCCCCAAATTTGAGCCAATTCACCCTAGCTCTTTGTTCCCAGTACCTCTCGTCTTTGTCAATCTCTAAATTCAAGTGAATTTTCGTATCGATAAGTTTTGCCAATGTTTCATCATCTCTATCCTCCATCAATAGGGCCTCAAGATCTTCTGTTAGTTTCTTCTTTATTTCTCATTTTTTCAATTTCAGCTCCTTGGCCCACTTTTCTAATCCAATCTGCAAAGTCTTTAATTTTTCCATTAGAGGTTCTGACGACGATTCCCAAATATTCTTTAGCACTCCTTCAAAAGACTCCTCCATGGTCTACCACGCCTAAAATGAAATCTAAAATTACGTTTGAAAGAATTATCACTTGTTTGTAGTAAAAGTGTGACCAATGGTCCGATGTAACGAACGGAAGGTCTTGTATCGCCCATCGAATAGAGCCAACCATTTATCATTTGCAACCCTCGATCAAGTCTTTCTCGTATATTTGTTTACGGAAGATTGCCCCTTTCCCATGTGAACCAAGTTCCCGAGTAGCCAATATCCATTAAACCACATTTTTCTAATGTATCCCTGAAAGTCTCCATTCGTCTTTGATCTTTTGATAAACCCCCTTTTTTCTCAAAAGAGAACATAATTTCATTAAAGTCGTCTATAACTAGCCATGGGTAGTCTCTGTCTTGACTTAACCCTCTGAGTAGATGCCAAACATAATTTTGATCTTTAGCATATGGAGAGCCATAGAATCCGGTAAGCCTCCATTCTCCTTGGATACCATCTTCCTTTATCAACACATCAATGTGCCATTTGGAGTAACTCCTCAACGTAACCTCAGTACCAAACTTCCAAGCCAAACAAAGACCCCCTCGAGACCCTTTTGCTTCCACATCAATACCGTTAATGAAACCACAACTCTTCCTTACTCTCTCCATGCGTTTCGAAACCAACTTTGTCTCCATTAAGAAGACCAAATGGGGATGATGCTGCTTTAGTAGATGCATGACCTCCGAACGCCTGTGGGCTCCCCAACCCACGAGCATTCCAACATATGTGTTTCATTGTATGCAGTCAATTTGGCTCACTTTGCCACCGATTCTAAAGATCTGGAAACAAAATTTCTTTCCTATCAACACATGGTGTCAACATATTCGTAGTACTTCCTTCAAAGCCGAGACACTTTAACTTTTCTTTTCATCACCACCACTCTCCTCCATTGTTCCCTTCTCCCCAATTAGATATTTCCTCTTGGATCCAACACTAACATGTGTAGAATAATCTCTACGATTTGTTGAGGCAAGTCTTTTCCGGTAGATCTACTTGAAGTTTTACAACAACTCTCCCCTATGCCGGAATTCGTTTGTGATTGCTCCTTCCCCAAACCATTACTGCTTTCTTCTTTTTCCTGTAGACCATCAATCCAATTATTCAACAATTTCCCCCCTAATAACTGTCCGTCCCTGCCAACCTCATCATTATTTCCATCCTGTTCAAAGCATGTTCCAGGTTTTCCTATATAATTACGCTGCTCTCCCGATTTTTTTACAAAAGCATCAAAACGTATACTCTCCTTTCCCATCATTCTTGATTCTGCTTTCAAAGCTACTGAATATGGGGGATCATCTCTAATTCTGTTTTTTTCCATAGGGTTAAACGTACGGCAGTCATTAAGACCATGGTCCATTCGCCCACAACCAAAGCAAAACACTGGTAATTTTTCAAATTTGAAAGGAATCCAAGATTTCACGTTATTATCACTAGAAACAAAATACCTCTCCGAAGGGTTTTTGCACATTTAAATTAACTCAAGTCTGCAGTAATCATCATTAATTTGGATCTAAGAACACCACCAAATGTACTACCAATTGCATGTATGATCTTTCTTATCATACTCTGGTGCACATGCCCCAATTTTAATCCAATATGGTGATGTAGTTAATTGAATCTGGTCTCGTTCTGTTGGAGTGTTTAATCTATCAAAAAGAATGAGATACTTACGGAATAGCCATGGGCGCCCTTCCATAATGAGTTCCAGATCTTCCTCTGCATCAAACACAATAGTGAATAAGTTCTGCCCAGCCATTTTAATTTCAAATTTTTTACTTGTCTTCCATATACTCTTTAACTGAGCCTTAAAACTTTCTGGATTAAAAGTTTTCTTCGTCCAAACAGTACTAATCAAAGTTGGTTTAGTATCAGGCACAACCAGGGATCTCTTTATAGATAATTGAATCAGCTCTTCTGCTAACAACGATATATCATCACTGGTTTCCCTCTCCACACCACCACTCTCTGCCATCCCAAGTCACAGCCGTTGCTGTTCTCTCTAGGATTCTAATAGAGAGCACTCTTGGCTTTCAAGGGAAAACCCTAAATTAATAGTTACGATCATTTATTTCAAGATCTTAAAACTATTTCAATTAAGAAAAGAGTCCACTACAAATAACTTCGTTAAAAAAATCTTTATCTGGAAACTTTAAAATCTTTTATTTTATTAATTACTTTTTATGTTATAAATATTTTTAAATATTATATTGTTTCAATTTTCAGCTAGTGTACAGTATCGTTATTTTCCTAATTAATCTCTATTATTTATTAACTTCTCATCAACTAAAAATCTAACCTTTTTAGATTTCTTTAAAATATATAGTTTTAAATATAAATATATATTTTAAAATTTAAAATTTATTTGTCTAACAAATTCTTTTTCCTAATTTAAAGTTACAATTAATGCAAAAGTTTCAATAAATTAAAATATTCTAATATTTATTTTTTGTAGTATTTTTGTACTTACCTTAGTAATTAGTTTATAAATAATTTACATTTTAACAACACAGATTGGCTTATAAAATTTTGATTCTTATTTATAAAATATTTAAATTTATTCCATTAAACACATAAGTCCAATAAATATCGTTTATATAGCCGGAAATTGATGCACTACTCAAGAGTAAGAGGGCGCCCAAGAAAGTCCCAACAAATTTGTATGTTGCATGCAATACAGTGCAAACAAACTTTACTGCTTTCGAGATCTTCACAGTTCCAATCATTTAATTTAGGAAAATTCAAGCCATTTTTCAAAAATAAGTTGAATAGTTATCATAAAATAATTTCAATTTTGTCCATATCCAGATTCCCAACTGTAAATGCAGGACTTACAAAAAAAAAAAAAAATTCGTTGTTTTCTTTTTTCCTGCTTCTAACTTTGTTGCATAGCAACATTCAAGTGTCCATATTTCTGCATCACTTTCCTAGTTGCTAGTGCTGCTGCCTCACTAGCTCGCAATGTTCCACTCGCCATGATTGCGGCAAATTCACGGGTTATCTCCTCTTGGACCTTGGCTCGAGCATCTCCAAGAGGGTCTGCTGCAGCTCCATTGTTTTTTGATTTTTCCTGTATGCCGGTTGGTTTAGAAGGTGGTATTGTCTTTTCTGATGTCTTCACTTCTTCAGATTTTGGTTGCTCCCCATCTTTCACCTTATTGTCTACCTCTTTTGGCTGATTACTAATGGAGGACCCGTTCAAACTAATGGTTGTGGACTGGGATGTCTGAGCAGATACAGAAGGCCTGAATTGGGGAACTTGAGGAACAGCACCAGCCCTCAAAGTTGTCTCCAGATTCTGTATCATGGGCACTGTATAAACAAACTTGCCATATTAGCACCACATATTAAATAAAGTTTCATAATTCAAGGAGGATGAAAAGACAAATTTAATACAATTCTACGCATACTCCATAACCTGAAAAGTAGCTCCTAAAACTTTGAACTAACCAGCAATGTTCATTGACGAGGCACGTTAACAAGTCTGGTTCCGGAAACCATTTAATTAGACCATGAAAGAAAAGGAAGCATCTGTTTTTGCTGAAAACAAAAACCGTGGTTGGGAGGTCCAGGTATATTTACCATGCCTCTTGTGAGGAGGAAACGACCAAAAAGAAAATGGATCACATTCATCATGGAATACACTATCAAGCATGTTAGTTTAGCAATTTTCGGGCAAGATGAGAAGTTTCATTCAAGGAAATAAAAAATCACAATACTGGATGGAAGGTACTAGTAACCAATCCCGATTAGGGAAAATACTAACCACTATAATCTACTATGATTAACATGAAAAGGGTTAAGATGTCCCTACAGCATATCTGCCTCGAAGCTTCATCAAACAGATACAATGAATGAAGTAAAACTTACTTAAAAGTGCACCCATCGGACTGCTCATAACTTCATTAGGTAGCTGCAAAATATAGTCCGGAATGTTGGAACCAACTAAAAATTGGGCAACCTCATTACTGAAGTTGTTGCAATTGTGGGTGAGCAAACTATAGGTCTCAGCAGTGTAGCGGGGACTAATCTCCTGCAAATACATCTCAAACACATCCTTAGGAACATGAGTGACTCCTAAATCAATCACTCTCATTGGTGTCCCATATGGTGTCGTCCCAGCAGGAGAATGTTGGATTCCACCGCCAAAATAGTATTCATTGCTATAAACCACAACTCCAGTGTGCCTATCAAGCAAACAGAATTTAATAAACCCAAGTAAGAAAATGTGCATCAAGTAATGCAACTGTAAACCCCATTCAATTTCCAAGTCTGCAATGGGAAATAGAAGACTTCATGTCACAAAGATAAGTAAAATAACTTCAACTGAAAAAGAGGGAAAGAGTATATACAAACCATCGAAACATAAGTTTCAAGCCTGGCTTAAGAAAATAGGGTGACAAAAACAAAAGAAAAAATGCTAACATTCACTAACAAGGCCCAACATATCTGATATTGAAATGAAGATGCAACAGGTCACAAGCCAAAATCAGATAAAGATGACAAACTGCCGGACTCAACAATTTAAAACTGGTAAAATAAAATAAAAACTACCTACAAACTCCTACAAATAATGAAAGGAATTTTTAGTCAAAGTTCGATAAATAGTATGAAAAATAGGCTCTTCCCATACAAGGAATTAGTTTATTAATTTAAGTTGTTTGCTAGTTTATAATATATGCTCCTAAACTTTACCAGCAGATGGAGGCTCTATTTGTTTATTCACTGACCCCATTAAATTTGGAGTTCTTTTTACTTAACAATATTAAAGTGAGCTTATGCGTGGATTGTATACTTACAGTACACAGTTCATTGAAACAATCTGTAGCTTTTGTGAAAAAAGACATGACAAATTACTTTCCCCTTCAAACTAAATGCTTACCATATTCCCTCAATAGGCTTCCCTAATAAGGTCATTGAAAGCTGCCGAGCAAGTCCTTGGCTCAAGTCATACACATTCAAGATAACTTTTTGACCCTCCTGTCACCGGTTGGAAGTCACTATTAGTCCACAGACTTTGATAAAACATTAACCAAGCCAAATAAAATCCTCAAAAAGCGTACTGTAAAAATAGGTGCTAAAAGGCAAAGAAAATATAACAGAGCAAAGAAAAGAATCAAACATAAGTCGAAATAAATGAGGAGGAGAATTTGATACCTCAGCCATCCCTGCAGTTCAATGTGATAGCTCTTGGTAGAAAAGGTAAGAAAAAGAATTATTGCACCCTCGAACAGAACTGAGGAAGATGACCTGTCCAAACAGACCAGCGAGACAAATTTACAAGCAAAGAACTGTTTATATCATCCAATGAAGAACAAATATATGACTTTGCTTCTCAAGGCTTTCCGTAGATCAAATAAATTTTCAAGTGCCATTTTAACAAAGATCTCAATACATCCATTCGTGTTATGCAAAGGCAAATAGCTACTTACCCAGATAATCACACATCTTAAATTAAAAGCCCTAGAATTTCACTCGAGATAATTCAAATGGATTTATATTTCACAATCACTCCAGAATTCCCTCATTGCAGATCAGGAAATCGACATTTACCGCACATCGCAAACACAGGATCTAAAATACCACAATATCGAATCGAACGAACCCAAACAAATAAATATATAGTCAAATTCCTCAATTTCAAACCGAAAACACAACTATCTGGTACATAAGTGTTTGAAATTTGAAAATAGTTTGAGAAGGAAACAGTAGGGAGAAGCGTACCTGAGAAGAAAGAGCGGAATCACGGTAAGTTATGTTCTTTTCCCTTTCGGCCCGTTGCGCGAGACTGGGAACTGAACGTGAGAGCTTTTTATAGTTGGACGGTCGGGTTTGGATTCTCTATAACGATCTCGGAGTTCGGGTTCGCGGTCTTCTATAACCTTCTAGAAATTACTATCCACTCATTTTTCTACACGTATTTAATTACTGTTTAGAGACGGCAACGGTTGGTCATACGTGGCAAAGAAAACCCGCTATGGCCAGCGAACTTGTATTTGGCTTTACTTTCCAAAAATTCCAAGTTGCGTTTTTTGAAAATATAATATGGTAATAGTAATAAAATTAAATGGTTTTTGTTCTGATCTGACGCAGATTCACCGTCACGATTCCAAATTTAGGATTTTTAGTTACAACAAATTTAACGGAATTTTAAAGAATGAAAAACCGAAAAGACATTTTTAAAAAAAAAGTAGAACCAAGATGAGAGATAACAATCATTTTGTAGTTAATATTATATGTATAAACTTATTAATTTTATGAAGAGAGATAACCATTTTTAAAAATTATATAAATATATAAACAACTAAAATTTTATAATTTTTAATATATATATATATAATTATTAAAAAGCACGTCTAAAATAAATCTAGACAAATAATTATTCAAATCTATTTGAATTTAAAAATTCTACTCAAGTTTATTATTGGCAGGGGTGAAGCCAGGGGTTGACATGGGTCCAAGTCCCCTTAAAATGTAAAATTATTATTTAGGTCCTTAAAATTTTTTTAAAATTTTAAATTAATAAAAGTAAAATTGTATTTTGGCCCCCTAAAATTATTAAAATTCAATTTAATCATTTACAAATTATAAAGATATAACCTATAAAAAATTAAAATTTCATCCGGCCCCCTCAAAAAATTATTCTGGCTTCGCCCCTGATTATTGGTGTAAACTTTTTATTAATTTATATATTTTTAATTTTAATTTTTTATATTTATAATTTCAAAATAATAATATATAAACAACCTAATATTTTTATCCAAATTAAAAATATTTAAGCTTCCTAAAAAAGCACATCTGAAATAAATCGGATAAATAATTGTTTAGATTCAAATGTAGTTGGACAATTATTTGTTCAGTTCTTTCTTGATGTAAAAAATTTATATTTTATTAATTTATATATTTTTAAATTTTATTTGTAAGGCCCAATTTTTAAAAACTTGGAGCCCAATAACAAAAAGAATCACAGCCCAAAGCGGGGTGGCCCAAACCCAAGAAACCCTAGCAGTGGAGTAGCGCCGCAACCCTCACAGCAGCCTCCGTGCCATGCGCTCCCACGCCTCTGAGCCACGTCCACCACGTTCGTGAGAGGAGTCCTCTCCATCACGTCCCCTACAAATTAGAGAACAAATAAGTTTGTAAAATAAAGGCTATAAAGCCATAACAAAAAGGAAAAGCAGGAGATTAGGGTTTTTGGAGAGAAATAAGAGGAAAAAAAACACATTTGTAACAAAGAAGAGTTCGGAGAAATAGAAACAAAGGTTCATTTTTTCTTTTCGTTTTGTTTCTTTATTTTTTTCTTTCTTTCCTAATCTCATTTTGAGGTTTTCTTTTTTTAAGAAAATACATAGGAGTTTCAAAAAAAAACTTCTTTTTCAGATTAAATACATGTGTGATGGCAACAACAACGGCCGACACAATGATCCGTGACCATGCTTCTACGAGTCCAGTAGGAAGAAAGAAAGAGAGAGTTTCAAATTTTTTTTTTTTGAGTTTGAAAAGAATGAGGAGAATGAGGATTTTAAAAAAAAATTCTGCTTTTATAGTGTTACTAAACTACCCGTTTTGGGCATCGGTCGAGGCCAAAAGCAGCGTCGTTTGGGCTGGGCTTGACCATGACCCGACCCAGCACCGCACTGAGGATAGGATCGCGTGTTTTTTGGAGGGCTAATTGTGCGTTTAGCCCTCCGCTTTTCTTGGTTTTAAAATCAGTTTTCTTATTCACGATTACCCCAAAATTTCGCTCCGATTTCAATTAAGTCCTCGGTTAGTATTGCGTTTCTGAGTGGGGTTTATTGCCCTTTCGGTCCCTCTAAGTTCTTGTGCGTGTTATAATTTACTCCTTTATCATTATTTATTTTAAAATCATTGAGATATTCGGTTTTTACCCAATTTAGTCCCTTTTTAGTTATTTTGTTGTTTTATCATTAAATTAATTTTTTTATCATCAATATATATGTATATATATCATTGTTTACTTTAATTTTTTATATTCGATTATATCCACTATTTTATTGTTATCAAGTATTTTTTTACTATTTTATTAATGACTATTATTTTCTTATTTTCTTATTTTATTATTATTATTATTATTATTATTGTATACATATTCTTGTTTGCTTTAATTCTTTTAATTATATATTATTGTTTTTACGGTTTTTTAGTATTACTTTAATCATTATTATAGTTATCATTAATATCACTTTTATTTTTGTTTTTTTAATGCTATTATTACGATATGATTATTATTCTCTCATTGTTTTTTACTTTTTTGTTGTTACTATCTTATTATCACGTTTATATTTTTGTATTTATTTATTTTTACTATATTTATTAGTTGCATTAGTAGTATTATTATTACTAGCCGTCTTATTTATCACATATTTTTCTTCACCGTAATATTATTGTTTGTTCGCTTTTTGCATATACTATTCCCCTTATTATCATCGTGTTCATATTTTAAGGTTTTTGCCTTTGTTTTTTTAAAATTCATAAAAATGGGCTTTGTGAAGGTAATATTTCAGTATTTAAGTCCGAGAAATCGTGCCCAATCGTCTTTGGGTTTCGATTTTTCGTTCATCTAGATCACTAAATATCCTTTAAAGATTTTGATCATGTTTCATAAAGGTAATTTTGTGTGTTTGGAAGTTCGGAAATCGTGCCCAATCGTCTTTGGGCTTCGACTTTTCGTTAAATCGAGATCACTAAATGTCCTTTAAAGATCTTGATCATATTTTTGAAAATAAGGCAATGTTTCGTGTTTGGAAGTTCAAGAAATTGCACTCCAATCGTCTTTGGGTCTCGATTTTCTGTTCATCTAAACAACTAGATATCCTTCACATTTTTTTACCGTATTTCTTAAATAAGGGTAATATTTCATGATTGGAAATCCAAGGAATTGTACCCAATCGTGCTGGGTTTCGATTTTTAGTTTAGCCAAATAGTGAAATACCCTTTTCAAATTGCACTACATGTATTTTGGAAATCATAAAATGATCTTTGTATCGAGAGTTTGAAGCATCGTGTCCTATCGTCTTTGGACATGATATTTGACTTTTCTAACAAGAGAATTTTGATATCCAATCTGAGTCATCTAAACATTTTTCCATACTTTAAAATATTTTTAATTTTCGATATTAAGGACATTAATCAATCAATACGGTACCAATTTTGGGCGTTGCGGGGTGCTAACCCTTTCTCGTATGTAGACTCAATTTTCGAGCCCGTTTTCTTAAAATTCGTAGACCAAACTGTTTTATAAGTGACCCAATCACACTTCAAAAAGATTGGTGGCGACTCCTTTTCTTTTAAAGTCGGCCTGTTTTCCAAACAAAAAATAGTTTCGACGACTTGGCGACTCACGGGACGTTAAGAGAGTCAATAGTAAAATTGGTTGATTAATGTCCTTTTATAAAAAATAAAATTTTTTCGTTTTTCGGTTGCATGAGTGCTGTGTCGCGTCATATATATGCTTTGGTTTGTGAAACATAGAATATTTTTGGCATTCATATGGCATGACCGTTGTGGTCACACCCTTAAGTGGGAGCAAAAATCTATGCCTTCGTGAGGTTTTCACCTCTGCATGGGCTAGGGGCTCGCTTAGGGATACATCCGTACCTATGGTTCCGTGAGGTTTCACCTCCGCATGGCCATAGGAAATGTATTCCCTGAACCGAACTTCGATCTATATGAGCCTATAATGGGTGAGGATTGAGGAATCTGTTGGTTCAGGTACCCTTTTCTTTCTTTAGAACCAAACCACATATAGTGAACCTTAGGAGCTTACCCTAGGTAGAGCCATGCCAAACCTTAGTGGCTACCTATGTAGTGGTTAGACATTTTTTTTTCACTTGCTTTGGTTACTTTTATGTGATACTAACTTGCTTTGTTTTGGTCATATTTGCATGTCATTTCATACTTAAAAGGCGTCGATTCTGTTTTAATTACAAGTTAGAATACTTGTTATGGGGGACAGATTCCTTAATAAAGTAGAGGATAATGCGATTGATGCGTATATAGTCGGAGAGACCTGACTTGAGAAGGGGATAGCCTAACGAAAGCTACACATCGGAATTATTGGACTTCACTCACATCGATGTGGCAGAATGAGCTCCAAGAACTAAGAGATATATGGGTTGGTTGGGATGAAGTAACTAGGCAAGCATTCTACATTAATTATGGTGATCTACCTTACTTACTCGACATCGAGTGGACAAACACTTGTTTTGGGCTATGACTCAATATTGGAATCCATTTATAAATTGCATTTTACGTTTGGGGAAGTAGACTTGGTGCCTCACCGTGGAGGAATATCTGACTTTGCTTCATGATCAAAGGGCTCAGTCGACAAAATTTACTTGAGGTCGCTAATGCACCTTCTTTTGTAAAGAAGCTGATGAGCATCACTGGGATGAGCGAGCAGTGGGTCATGGCACGAATTCAGCAGAAGGGTGAAGGGAAATGCATTCCTTGGGTAAGCTTGAGGGGCTTGATGGTGGCCCACCCGGATGTGAAGAGGAAAGTCGACATTTTTGCCTTAAGTATCTATGGTTTGGTAATTTTTCCCAAGGCTTTGAGGCACGTAGACGAAGCAATTATTGATTTGTTCGATCGTCTTGACAAAGGGTTCTGTGGGTACCAAATGATTCTTAAAAACTTTTAGATCTTTGAACTCGTGTCGGAGAGCAAGTGAGGGAAGATTCATGGGATGCGCACAACTATTGTTGGGGTGGTTCCATAGCCATTTCTGGAAAGTAGATAGAAATTCTTGTCGAGTCTTTTTTGCAAATTATTCCCCATTAAAGGAGTTGGCGCCGCGTATTAGGAGAGATGACATATCGAAGAAGGCGGATCGCTTCTTGGAATCTTCGGGAAAAGGATATGGAATGGAGAGCTCCTTGGTTTGTTCCCGATGAAATCCTCTACCGGTGTGGGAGTTATGATTGGGTTCCTTTGTTAGGGATCCGGGGGTATTGGGTATGCTCCTTTGCTCGTACTAAGCAATACCAATCGAGACAGTTTATCTGCGTAACGCATGGGTTAGCTCGGTCAATTCTCGTATAGTGGGAATAATTATAAGAAAAGAGTTCGAGAAGTTTTCGATGCATGGAAGCAGATTCACGAATAAAAGAGTTGCTATAAATCAATGGCAACTCTCGAATATAACACATGGCGGAGCGAAGAGTGAACGATAATATTCGGTGGCGCGGTCTTCTTTCGATCGATAGAAGAATACTGCAGCTAGTCCTTTCGAGTTGGAGATCATGAAGCGGGACTTTGAAAGTAAAAGTTGAGCTAGGAAAAAGATAGAACAATGGAAGGGAAAAAATGGATCGATGTTAGATATTGATATCCAAATCGAGGTGAGAAGTGAGGAAAGGAAAAAGGAAGGTGAAGAAGATTTGGATAGCACGAAGACCGATTACAAGAAGTTGCATCTATCGATGAGGCTATTTGGTGGGTAAAACCTCGGAACAATGGCGTCAAGAACTTGAAGAAAGACCAAAATCGACCGATGGAAGAAGAGATTTCATGGGGTTCAAGCACAAAGGATACCACGAAAAAGGCGGTGGGGGAGCCAAAGCAAAAATAAGATGCTAAGGGCTCGAGTAGCGAAATTAGAAGGCATTGAGTCAAAGTCACAACTCTACGGTGAAGTTGGAATCAAGCCTAGGCCAGATTGAAGAATTGAAGGGAATGGTGGTGGAACTTGAAACAGTCCTGCAAAACAGTGAGCTCCGGATCCAGATGTTAGAGGCAGATAACCAGCGAGAGAAAGAACAACTTCAACGATCTCAGAACCAAGTCAGAGAAAGAGACTACCTTATGGGTGAAGCGGTGGTTCAGATATGAGAGGTGGCCGATCATCTACAAACCCTAGCAGTTCAGGCTGATGTGTTAAGTATATTTTATGAGTCAAAGTCAGATCAGGGTCGAGAGTTAGCCTCACTTCTTGAGAAAGTTAAAACTTTGGGCATAAGGGCTAGGTCGTATATGTGACTCTATTTTATGTAAAGGATTTTATCTTTTTCAATGAGTATTTTAAAAGAAATTGAATCGAATCGACTCTTTTTTTTGCATTCATTCATTTGCATTACATTTTATGCATTGGCACCGCATCACTACATTTGCATTAAATATTATAAGACAACCCTATTAACTAGAGGTCATACTATAGTTATCTGGAACACCGCTATTACACTCGGAAAAAGGCGAGAGCAATGGATCAAAGGATAAAAAGTTGGAGCATATGCAAAAGAGATGCAAGACCAAGCTGCAGCTCGAGATCAAGAGCGATTAGCCAAGATCCAACGAGGATATGAGGATCAAATCTTGGAATCGAGAGAAGCATGATGAGCCATAACACGATTATTATTGGAGGGCACGAAAGCGAAAAAAGGCCTATGGGCGTCTGGAGAAGATAATGAAGATTTTACTTGCCCTCCGGGCCTGGCCCCAACAAGTTCCCAAGTGCAACCACCAAGAGTGTCGGTCAATATCAAGCCTCAGCACCAATCAGGTTCAAACGATCTGATAAATTTCCTACGACTCGAGCTCTAACCCCGAAGTCAATATGGTAAAACCAATGGTCCCAGACTTTGATGAGGCGGCAGAAGGGGAGAAAGTAAAAGCCGAGCTTCCAAAAGAGTTCGAGGATCGATGCAAATGGCTGGAAGAGAAGTTTTGAGCATTGGAAAGTGCTGATCACCAATGCGAAGTGGATGCTAAGAAGCTGAGTCTAGTCCCAGATTTAGTACTTCCTCCAAATTTCAAGATGCCAGAGTTCGAAAAGTACAACGGGACTAGCGGCCCTGAGGCCCATATTACGATGTTCTGTCAGAGAATGACGGGGTATGTCAACAATGACCAGTTGTTGATCTATTGCTTCGAGGATAGTCGATTGAAATTTGCAACAAAATGGTACAACCAGGTTGAGTTGTACCCAAATCAAATCGTGGAGAGATTTGGCACGAAGCTTTCATCAAGCATTACGGCCATGTGACCGATATAGCTTTGACAGGATCACATTGCAAAACATGGAGAAAAAGCCAAGTGAAAGCTTGAAAATGCCCAAAGATGGAGGGAGGTCGCTTCTGCGAGTCCGACCACCATTACTAGAAAAGGAAATGACCATGCTCTTCATCAATACCACAAGGCACTGTTCATTAACCACATGTTGGGAGGCACGACTAAGAGTTTCGCGGACATGGTGATGTCGGTGAGATGATAGAAACGCATAATCGGTGTGGGAAGATAGAGGTAGGAGAGAGCACAAGAAGAGTCGCTAGAAGAAAAAGGAAGTGAAGTGGGGAATATAAGCTGGGTTATCCTAAACCCGTTACTATTACCCAACCGAGCTATGTCAGAATTGTGGGCGGCGAAGAGTTCGACCAAGACAAGAGCCCAACACGAGATAAAGGGTGAGAGATTCCAATTACTCTATACCAGTGGCGTATAAGGAGTTGTATAAGACTTTATTCGATCGCGCATGTCGTGTCTCCATTTTACTTGAAGCCGCAACCTCCATATCCTAAGTGGTATGACACAAGCGCCGGTGTGAGTACCATGCGGATGTAGTAAGTCACTCGATAGAGAATCGCACTTCATTCAAAAGACTAGTCGGCGACTTATCAAAGGCGGGTCGTGAACTTCAAAGACCCACAGTGGAGAAATCAGTTACCCACCATCTTGATAATGGGGTAAACGCGATAGTTAAAAAGCAGAGGAGGAGGTTCAAGCGAGGAGATTCTTGAGGTTAGAACCCGTTGAGAATGGTTTGGAAAGAAATGCGAAGGTTGGGCTAGTTCTACAAGAGAATGTGGCAGATCTCGGATACAAGGAACTCTGTGAGTTCCATGACAAGGAAGGCCATGAAATCCAATGAATGTGACGAATTTAGAGCCCTAGTACAAGGGCTAATGGATAATAAAGAAATGGAATTCTTTGACTTGGTGGAAAGAGAGGATGTATGTTCCATAGAAGGAGGGTCGATAGAAAGGATCCTTAAAGTCAATCACCCACGTGTGGTTATCCACGCCGACCGAAATTCGACGAGGTCGGGGTGAAGGTGGCACCGAGGGTCGTGTCGGAAAACACGTAATTTTTCCTTCTAAGAATACACTGAAGATTGTAATCCAGAAACCCGTGACTTTTCCTTATAAAGGTGACAAGAGGGTACCTTGGAATTACAATTGCACTATGATAGTTTTGAGAAAAGAATTGACCAAGATATGCAGGCCAGTTGAGTCCTCTATGACGAAAGGGGGGATGAGAAGACAGGACCACTGGTTAATAAACCAAGATATGAGAGGATGAAGCCGGGGAGTTCTTGAAGTTCACGAAGCACGAGTGAGTACAAGTGTGGTGGAGCAGTTACACAAGCGGTAAAACACGCAGCCGGTATTGACTTTCTTGCTAAACTTAGAGGGACATCGTAGTGCGTTAATGAAAGCATTGAACGGTTTTATGTTCTTGATGACATTTCAGTAAATAAGTTGGACCGTCTTGTAAATAACATGAGCGCAGATAATTTCATCTCGTTCAGTGATGATGAAATACTGCGCCAAGGGGGGGATCTACCAAGGCATTGCACATCACTACCCGATGCAAAGGGTATACACTGCCAGGGGTATTAATTGACAATAGCTCGACACTAAATGTTTTGCCCCTGTCTACATTGGACAGGTTACCTGTAGATAGCTCTCACATGAAAACGTGCCAAAATATAGTGAGAGCATTCGATGGTACCGAGAGAGAAGTAATGGGGAGGATTGAGATACCCCTCCTAATTGGGCCAAATACATACGAGGTAGATTTCCTTGTGATGAGCATCAAGCCTTCTTATAATTGCTTATTGGGGAGGCCGTGGATCCACTCAGCGAGAGCTGTACCATCGTCATTGCACCAAAAGCTAAAATTAGTAACAGAGGGCCGGTTGATAACTATAAATGCAGAGGAAGATATCATCGCGTCCGTTACTAGTGATGCACCGTACATAGAGAATGATCACGGAGGCCATAGAGTGCTCCTTGGTCGTTAGAGTTTGTAAATCGACTTTTATAAGTGAAGGAAGCAAGATCCGGTGCCCAAACTCTCGAAGCAACGAGGATGGGCCTACGAGTTGACAATGGAAAAAGGAGCAATGCGGGAGGGACTTGAAAAATATCTCCGGGGTCGGTCAGTGCGGGGTTGATGGACAAGCGGGATCGCTTTGGTCTAGGGTATAGACCGGATACGGATAGAGAAAGGAGGAGCTAGAGAGAAGCGTGAAAGGCGAAGGCACGATTGAATGGTCTTTGAGATTGAGTGGGGTTCAATGACCTTTCCCCATATATCTAATTCATTCGTGTCGGGAGGGATTATTCATTGAGCAGGGAGGACATGAATGAGAAAATAGTGGAGACATGATGAAAATCAACATCAACGCGTATGCGAAGGAAGTTCGAGGAGAGGAAACTTGGCGGGTATTCGCCTCACAAGCTGGAAGTGTTACGGACAAGCTGAATTGCGGAAGAAATTCTGTAGTTTTAGGAATAAAACAGAGTAATGTTCAAAACACACTTATTGTTTCAAGCCTAGGAACAATAAAAATTTTTATGAAATAGGCATGTTCACGCATCATTATTTTCAATAAGAAGTGCATTTTCTTTCCATTTCGTGCAATAATTCTTCTACTGCTCCACTCCATTCATAATCATAACATAAATAAGTCGTCCTCAAATTCATTTTCATTGAATATTCTTTTATACCTACCATAGGTCCCCAAATATCGACGTCATGAGTGATGTCGCTATGAACTCAGAATTCCCTTATGAGCGAGACACGTACCCAGAGGGATCTCAGGACTTTACAGATGTCGAAGACTATGATTTATCCCCGGATTTGTTAAGGATAGTAGGCGGGAGGAGAAGCCGATTCTACCTCATGAAGAGATAATTGAAAATGTGCTTCAGAGGATGGGAAAGAAGTGAAAATCGGTACCCTGCATAACCCATGAAACAAGGCAGGACCTCATTAGACTTCTGCTAGAGTTCAAAGATATCTTCGCGTGGTCATATCAAGACATGCCAGGGTTGAGTGCTGATATTGTGGTACACCGTATCCCCATAAAAAGAGAATGCAAACCGGTCCAATAGAAGCTTCGAAGAATGAGACCCGATGTCACAGTAAAGATAAGGGAAGAAGTCAAGAAGAAATTTAATGCTGGGTTCTTACGAGTAGTAAATTACTCGAATGGGTAGCCAATGTGGTTCTGTCCCCAAAAGGATGGAAAAGTCCGGATGTGTGTCGACTACGGGGACCTAAACAAGGCCAAATTCGAAAGACAACTTCCCACTACCTCACATTGACACTTTAGTGGATAACACGGCGGGGTTTTCATTTTCTCCTTCATGGGCGGTTTCTGGGATACAATCAAATAAAGATGCATCCCGAGGATATGGAAAAGACCACCTTTATAACCTTATGGGGGACTTTTTGTTACCAAGTGATGCCATTTGGGTTAAAGAATGCGGGAACAACATACCAAAGGGCTATGGTAACCTTGTTCCATGACATGATACATAAGGAGATTGAGGTCTACGTCGACGACATGATCGCAAAGTCTCGAACGGAAGGGAAGCATGTACAAGTATTGAGGAAGCTGTTCCTGAGATTAAGGAAATTTCAGCTGAGGCTCAATCCAGCCAAATGTACTTTCGGGGCTCGATCAGGAAAGCTATTGGGTTTCGTGGTCAATGCAAAAGGAATTGAAGTAGATCCAGATAAAGTCAAGACCGTACAAAAATTGCCTCCACCACGCATTCAGAAGGAAGTCCGAGGTTTTCTAGGGAGATTAAATTACATCGCTCGGTTTATTTCACAATTGACTGAGAAATGTGATCCAATATTCCGTCTTCTTAAGAAGCACAATCCAGGCATTTGGGATGATGAATGCCAGAGGGCGTTTGACAAGATTAAATAATATTTATCCAACACCCCAGTGTTAATGCCTCCCAGTCCTGATAGACCCTTGATTTTGTATCTGACGGTGTTCGATAATTCAATGGGATGTGTGCTAGGCCAACATGATGAGACAAGGAAGAAAGAAAGGGTGATATACTACCTCAGTAAGAAATTCACCGAGTGCGAAATGAGATACTCGCCAATTGAAAAATTGTGTTGTGCGTTGGTCTGGACAACTCGGAGGTTGAGGTAGTACATGTTGTACCACCGACTTGGTTAATCTCGAAATTGGACCTCCGAAATACATGATGGAGTCGATTGCCTGAGCGGGAGAATGGCCGATGGCATATTTTGCTCTCGAGTTCGACATTGTTTATGTGAACCGTAGGCGGTGAAGGGAGTGCAATAGCGATTTCTTAGCCAAAGCAGGACGCTAGATGATTCGAGCCCTTAATTTCGATTTTCCTAATGAAGATCGATGTTTGTAGTACAATCAAGAAGATATCTTAGAAGATCGTCCACGGAAGATGAACTTTGATCGAGCATCAAATGCCGTTGGTAATAGAATTGGGGCGATCTGATATCCCCAAATGGAGAACACTATCCATTCACTTGCAAGTTGGACTTCAATTGTACAAACAACATGGCGAATCTGAAGCGTGTATCATGGGAATCCGAGCAGCCATAGACCACAAAGTTAAGGCGCTAGAGGTATACGGAGACTCGCCTTGTAATATATCACTCGAAGGAGAATGGGAAACAAGAGATCCCAAACCGATCACCTATCGAAAGTTAGTTTTGGAACTAATTGAGAGTTTGATGATATCACATTCTTCTACCTCCGCGTGATGAAAACCGGATGGTGATGCTTTGGCCACCACGGCTTCTATGATCAAAGTGAATGAGCGGGGAGGGTATGAAGCCTATCCAAATGAGTATTTGCGGGCTCGACTCATTGTTTCAATATTGACGAAGAGGAAGAGAGAGATGATCATCCTTGGTACTATGATATTCGTAATATGTGAAAAGCCGTGAATATCCCGATCAAGCGTGAAAATGATAAGAAAACATTAAGAAGGCGGCGTGACTATGTCCTAGATAGAGATTACGTATAAAAAGAGGAGGGATCAAGTGTTGCTCGGATGTGTGGATCTTTGTTGAAGCTAGGAAAATCTGGAAGAAGTCCATGATGGGTTACGTGGAACACATGCCAATGGGTTCGATGGCCGAACAAATCATGAGATTACGGTATTCTTGGTCCACGATGGAAGGAGATCGCATTCGTTATGCCAAGAAGTACCATAAGTGCGAGGTTTATGGGAACAAGATCCATGTGCCTCATTCACCTCTTCATGTTATGACTTCTCTATGGCCTTTCTCAATGTGAGGCATAGATGTCATTGGGCCGATCTCACCGAAAGCTTCTAATGGACATCGTTTCATCTTCGTGGTCATTGATTACTTCACCAAATGGGTAGAGACAGCTTTGTATGCCAATATCACAAAGACGGCAGTTAGCAAGTTTTTGAAGAAGGAGATCATATGTCGCCACGGTATGCCAGAAAGGATCGTGTCCGACAATGCACTCAACTTGAACAACAAAGCGATAGCGAAAGTCTGCAGTCAGTTCAACATTAAGCACCATAACTCATCGCCATATCGCCCGAAAATAAATGGAGCAGTCGAGGCGGCTAATAAAAATATCAAGAGAATTGTGGGGAAAATGGTTGAAACCTACAAGGACTGGCATGAAAAGTTACCACTTGCCCTCTACGCCTATCGAACATCGGTTAGAACCTCTACCGGGGCAACTCCTTTCTCGTTGGTTTATGGGATGGAAGCAGTTTTTCCTATTGAAGTTGAGATCCCTTCACTCGGGTTTTGTCGAGCTAAAGTTGGACGAAGCGAATGGGTTCAATCTCGATATGATCAAGCTGAATCTAATTGAGGAAAAGAGGCTAAGGCTATTCGCCATGGTCAATTGTACCGAAGCGGATGATGCGAGCTTACAATAAGAAAGTCCGCCCGAGTATTCCATGAAGGAGACTTGGTGTTGAAACAGATTCTCCCTATGCAAAAGGACTTCAGGGGAAAGTGGATGCCTAATTGGGAAGGACCCTATGTCGTGAAAAAGGCCTTTTCTGGAGGAGCTTTGATACTAGCCGAGATAGACGGCAAAAGTCTGCCAAATCCGATTAACGCAGACTCAGTTAAGAAGTACTTCGCTTGAAAGTGGACCAAGATGAAAACCCGCAAAGGGGCATCTTGAGTTCAAAAAAAAAAAGGGAGAGGCCAAAACGAAAACCCGCAAAGGGCGCTTTGAGACCAAAGGGACTTTGAGTTGAAAACCCAAAAAGGGCGGCTCAAAGTATGATCAACTCGTGAGGGGGCATACAGTAATTTCGCTATACTTGAATTAACAATAAAGAGATATGTTACGTCTTGAGGCATCTACAAAGTACCATGGATCTTCTAGACACATGTTGAACTCAGAGTGGTCTTCAAGAAGTACATATAGAAAAGCTTAGACTGTGATATCTGGGGCATCAACACCATTCTTACTCATATTGTACCTTAATAGAATTTGCTTTCCTTGTTCAACCTATTCTTCACGGGTTTTTATCCCGAATAAATTTTAGTTTTATTCATTTCTATAGTCTTGTTTCAAGTATTTTTCTTTGAAATAATGATTACTGAACTAATAATACTTTCACAAAAGAAGTTTTATGCACTACTCTAAAAGTTTCTAAAAATACAAGAATCAAAGCAGACAATTGTTTAGAACTAACCCAGGACTCAAAAGGGCTCGGAGACTTGAGATAAGGGTTTAAGCGGTGGCGACATCTTGATTAGTTGTTAGATGTATCAATGAGCAGAGAAGACATACGTCGGGGTTACCTTAATAAGCGACAAGCAATAATGACCCAAATGTTAAAAATGGATCATTCTCATGACATTTTTCATCCATTCATAACATTCATGATACATATGGTTAGGAGCATCTTTCATGACATCCTAATCATTTGACATATGCATAGACCCCATGAAATCACTTCTACGGTGGGTTCCCGAGGAGACGGTGTAGCAAAGTTAATGGGAATTCTGAGAAGCAGCAGATCTTATCTCTTGGCGGGGAGTAGAGCGGATCGAAGATACAAGTCTTATCTCCACCGAAGAGGAGGAAGCAGGCTAACGATAGTAGATCCTATCTCCACCGAGCGTAAGTGGAGCGGATTGAGCAAGCAGATCTTATCTCTCCGGCGGGGTAGAGCGGATCGAAAATGTGATCTTATCTCTCTGGCGAGGTAGAGCGGATCAAAGCGATGATCTTATCTCCACCGGCGTGAGTAAGCGGATCGAAGATCAAGCCTTATCTCCACCGGCGAGGAGTGGGCAGGCTAAAATAGTAGATCCTATCTCCACCGAAAGCGGTGGAGTGGATTGAAGATAACAGATCTTATCTCTACTGAGCAAGAGTAGAGTAGATCGAAGATACAAGTCTTATCTCCACTGAGTAGGAGTGGAGCAGACTAAAAATAATAGATCCTATCTCTATTGAGCAGGAGTGGAGCGGATTGAAGCAGCAGATCTTATCTCTACTGAGCAGGAGTAGAGCAGATCGAAGATTGAGCTTTATCTCCACCGGCGGAGTGGGCAGAGCTAAAGATAGTAGATCCTATCTCCACTGAGCAGGAGTGGAGCGGATTGAAGTAGTAGATCTTATCTCCACTGAGTAGGAGTGGAGCAGATCGAAGATTGAAGCCTTATCTCCACCGAAAGGGAGTGGAGCAAAGAAAGATAGTAGATCCTATCTCCACCGGCGAGGAGTGGAGCGGATTGAAGACAACAGATCTTATCTCTACTGAGCGAGGAGTAGCGGATCGAAAGCGATGAATCTTATCTCCATTGAGCGAGGAGTGGAAGCGGATCGAAGATTGAAGCCTTATCTCCACCGGCGAGGTGGAGCGAGCTAAAGATAGTAGATCCTATCTCCAATGGCGAGAGTGGATCGGATTGAAGACAACAGATCTTATCTCTCTGGCGAGGGAATAGAGCGGATCGAAGCAAGAGATCTTATCTCCACCGGCGAGGTGGAGCGGATCGAAGAATGAAGCCTTATCTCCACCGAGGCGAGTGGGCGAGGCTAAAGATAGTAGATCCTATCTCCACCGGCGAGGTGGAGCGGATTGAAGTCCACAGATCTTATCTCTACCGGCGAGGTAGAAGCGGTCGAAAATAGCAGATCGAAGATCGAAGCCTTATCTCCACCGAAAGGGAGTGGGCGGGCTAAAGATAGCGATTGAAACAAAACTTCTATACCTACGGAATGCAATGGGTGGAATAAAGCTACACGGAAAAAGGAAGCATCAAGAAATTAAGATAGAACAAGTTTGGGCAAAATTGGTCCTTTTAAAGTCTTTGCTCTATTCTCGTTGCGACAATGAGCAAAGAGGGCAAGAAGGCCCAATTTTTAAAACTTGGAGCCCAATAACAAAAAAGAATCAAAGGCCCAAAACAGGTGGCCCAAACCGAAGAAACCTAGCAGTGGAGTAGCGCCGAACCTCACAAGCGACCTCCGTGCCATGCGCTCCCACGCCTCGAGCCACGTCTACCACGTTCGTGAGAGGAGTCCCTCTCCATCACGTCCCTACAAATTAGAGAACAAATAAGCTGTAAAATAAAGGCTATAAAGCCATAACAAAAAGGAAAAACGGGGAGATTAGGGTTTTTTGGAGAGGAAATAAGAGGAAAAAAAACACATTTGTAACAGCAAGAGTTCAGAGAAATAGAAACAAAGGTTCATTTTTTTCTTTTTCGTTTTGTTTCTTTATTTTTTTTCTTTCTTTCCGAATCTCATTTTTGAGGTTTTCTTTTTTTTAAGAAAATACATAGGAGTTTAAAAAAAAAACTTCTTGCTTTTCAGATTAGGCCCCATCGTAAGCAGTGATCCGGCGACCATGCTTGGTACTGAGTCCAGTAGGAAGAAAGAGTGAGAGAGTTTCAAATTTTTTTTTTGAGTTTGAAAGAATGAGGAGAATGAGGATTTTAAAAAAATTACGCTTTTATAGTGTTACTAAACGCGCGTTTTGGGCATCGGTCGAGGCCAAACGCACGTCGTTTTGGGCCTCGACCATGACGACTGATCCGCACTGAGGATAGGATCCGCGTGTTTTTGCCGGAGGGCTAATTGCGCGTTTAGCCCTCCGCTTTTATTGGTTTTAAAATCAGGTTTTCTTATTCACGATTCGGCCCCAAAATTTCGCTCCTGATTTCAATTAAGTCCTCAGTTGAGCGCTGCGTTTTACAGAGTGGGGTTTATTGCCCTTTCGGTCCCTCTAAGTTGCGCGCGTGTTATAATTTACTCCTTTATCATTATTTATTTTTAAAATCAGCCCCAGATATTCGGTTTTTTACCCAATTTAGTCCCCTTTTTAGTTATTTTGTTGTTTTATCATTAAATTAATTTTTTTTATCATCAATATATATGTATATATATCATTGTTTACTTTAATTTTTTTATATTCTGATTATATCCACTATTTTATTGTTATCAAGTATTTTTTTTACTATTTTATTAATAACTATTATTTTCTTATTTTCTTATTTTATTATTATTATTATTATTATTATTATTATTGTATACATATTCTTGTTTGCTTTAATTCTTTTAATTATATATTATTGTTTTTAAGGTTTTTTAGTATTACTTTAATTATTATTATAGTTATCATTAATATCACTTTTATTTTTGTTTTTTTAATGCTATTATTCGATATGATTATTATTCTCTCATTGTTTTTTACTTATTGTTGTTACTATCTTATTATCACGTTTATATTTTTGTATTTATTTATTTTTACTATATTTATTAGTTGCATTAGTAGTATTATTATTACTAGCCGTCTTATTTATCACATATTTTTCTTCACCGTAATATTATTGTTTGTTCGTTTTTTGCATATACTATTCCCCCTTATTATCATCATGTTCATATTTCAAGGTTTTTGCCTTTGTTTTTTTTTTAAATTCATAAAAATGGGCTTTGACGAAGGTAATATTTCGTATTTAGAAGTCTGAGAAATCGTGCCCAATCATGCTGGGTTTCAATTTTTCGTTCATCTAGATCACTAAATATCCTTTAAAGATTTTGATCATGTTTCATAAAAGTAATTTTGTGTGTTTGGAAGTTCGGGAAATCGTGCCCAATAGTGTTGGGCTTCGACTTTTCGTTCGTCCAGATCACTAAATGTCCTTTAAAGATCTTGATCATATTTTTGAAAATAAGGTAATGTTTCGTGTTTGGAAGTTCAAGAAATTCGTGCCCAATCGTGCTGGGTCTCGATTTTCTGTTCATCTAAACAACTAGATATCCTTCACATTTTTTTACCGTATTTCTTAAATAAGGGTAATATTTCATGATTGGAAATCCAAGGAATTGTATCCAATCGTGCTGGGTTTCGATTTGTAGTTTAGCCAAATAGTGAAATACCCCTTTTCAAATTGCACTACATGTATTTTGGAAATCATAAAATGATCTTTGTATCGAGAGTTTGAAGCATCGTGTCCTATCGTGCTGGACATGATATTTCACTTTTCTAACAAGAGAATTTTGATATCCAATCTGAGTCATCTAAACATTTTTCCATACTTTAAAATATTTTTAATTTTCGATATTAAGGACATTAATCAATCAATACGGTACCAATTTTGGGCGTTCTGAGGGTGCTAACCCTTCCTCGTATGTGAATCGACTCCGAGCCCGTTTTCTTAAAATTGTAGACCAAACTGTTTTATAAGTGACCCAATCACACTTCAAAAAAGATTGGTGGCGACTCCCTTTTCTTTTTAAAGTCGGCCCGTTTTCCAAACAAAAAAATGGTTTCGACATTATTTATTTATGTTTGTCGCATGACATGCTGAGAGGCTGCCACAAAGTATCTTTGGACTCGCTATTAATACCATGTTTGCACAAACTAATGGTGTTGGTGCAAATGTACCAATCTGCATGACGAAATATAAGTTCAAATATCAATTAGGTCAAATAAAAGTATCAACAAGGTAATTTTAGACAATCTCAGGGGCAAAACATATACTATTATTTAAACCCCTAATCGAGTTGGTGTGACGAGCCAACAAGCACCAAGTTGGCCAGAGGAATTACATAAATGTTATTTTATAATTAAAATAAGTCATATTGCTATACTATTATTGAAAACCTTTGACTGAGTTGGTGTGACAAGTTAACCGGGTACCAACTTGATTAAGAACATTACGAAAATATACTTCCCTAATAAGTTATATTATTCTAGAGTTTTTTACTTTTTTTTATGTTTCATTATTTATTTTATGTTATTTTTAAACTAATATTTGTGTTTTAAATTGCCGCTTTCACATGCATACATAATAACATTTCTTATTGATAATATTGTTGATTGAATTAGTACTACAAGTTAATTTGATACTAACTCAAGATTGATAACAACATCGTGATAAAAAATTATAATGCATTAGTATTCTTAATATGATGTATTTACGCGTTTAAATTTTATTTTTCTTGTAATTTAATTTATTTTTCCATTTTAATATGTATAATTTTATATGTTATGATTAATTAGTTTCAAATCATATATTTTATTATTTATTTTGTCATTTTAAACTAACCTCTGTGTTTTAAATATGTAATTTCTATATACATATACGGTGTGATAAAATATCTAGTATATGTTAATATTATTTCAAATTATTAAATACTAAATTTTATTTTATGAAACTAAAAGGCATAAAGACTTATTTGACCTTCCAACTTTACAAAAAAAATCAAAAATTTAGCATTCTATTTAATTTTCCTCCTTTTTTAGCCATTAAACATGCGTTTTGTCAAATCATTCCAAAATAGATAGAAAAATTAACATTTTTTAACTTTCTGATATGGCATATCGTGGATGACACATCAACATTTAATTAATTTTAAAAAATTTAAAAATTATTTTTAAAAATCATTAAATTTATTAAAATATATAAGAAAAATATTATTTTAAAATTTTTAAAATTAATTAATTGTTGACATGATAGTCACGTAGGCAAAGTTAAAAAATATTAATTGTTTTATTTATTTTGAGATGATTTGATAAAAAAATAAAATTATGTGCCAAAAAATTAAGTAAAAGACTAAAATGACTTTTTATAAAGTTAAAGAACCAAATAAATTATCATACCAAATTAAATTTTCAAAGGTGGTGACACTATCTAAACTACTAAAATTTCAATTAACGGTGTACTCATGTTACACATTCATAATGTTTTTTAAGTACATTTAAATGTTAAATGTAATTATTATATTCTTATATTAATTTGAAAATTTGATGGGATTAGTTTTATGTTATAACTAAATCGTATTAGTTATTTTTAAAATTTAAAAAAAATTGTAACATTTCATAAAGAATACGATTAAAGAATTAAAATATTACATATATATAATTTTAAAATATTGATAATTAATATTAAAATGATAATTTGAATTACGTGTTGATGCGTGAACTCCTTCCTTAAATTTCATTGTCTTAAGCAATTATGATTCTCCGACTTAACTTTTCTGTATGACATTTAACATGAAGATATTGATTGATATTGTACTATAAAAACTTAAACAAATAGTGGGGTCGCATTAATTTAATATAAAAGACAAAAGAGTATTTACTTATTACAAAAATAGCCACATCATATAATTTTTAAAATTATACTTTGTAATATAATATAATATGTTTTATAGAGTTAATATTTGATGGTATAATTTTATACACTATAACTAGATGATGATATATCATTAAAAATAAAAGTAATAAATTTTGTCGTAACCATTTTTTTGAAAACAAAACTACAAGGGCTTCGACGTTGGGTTTTAAAAATGAAAAAAGAACGGGAGTCGCCACTGACCTTTAGTTAGTGCGATCGGATCACCTTTATTTTAATAAAACATTTTGTTTTACTAAAAGCAGTGTTTTTGGTCTGCGAAGTTTTGAAAATCGGTGCGGAGTCTCATTCACATACGAGGAAGGGTTAGCACCCTCGATCGCCCAAAATTGGTACCAAAATGATTAATTAGTGTCTTAATGTCGGAAGTTTGAAAGGATTTTAAAATACGGGTCTTTTAAAAAGTATTGGTATTTTGAGATATCTTTGTTCGAGAGAAATACGAACATCACATCCAAAGACGTTAAGACATGATATTCTAAACCTTTGTAATCAAAACTATCTCATGATTTTATGAAGTTTACCAAAAGGATGTTTAGTTATTTAGTCAAACGGAAAATCGTAACCCAGCACGTTAGGGCACTACTCCCCAAGTTCCTAAATACAAAACATTGCCTTTATTTCAAAATCTTTAAGTGGAGTATAGTAATTTTACAAAATGCATCGTATAGGGTTGAATTTAAGAAAAGGCTTGAGTCAAAATTTGAGCTTTCTTTGTCCCGAAAAGATATAAACATCACATCCAGCACATTAGGACACGATGTTTTAATCTCTCGTAATCAAAGCCATCTCGTGATTCATGAAACTTCGTAAAAGGATGTTAAGTTATTTAGTTAAACGGAAAATCGCAACCCAAATAGCGTTAGGGCACCATTTTCCGAATTTCTAAATACAAAACATTACCTTATTTTAAAATCTTTTAGCGAAATATGATGATTTTACACAAGGTGTTTTGTTTGATAACATAGTACAAAACGAAGAAAACAAATATGGATGTGAATGAAGTAAATAAAAAATACAAATAATAATAATAATAATAATAATATGATAATAACAAAGTAGCAATGGAAGTAAAAAATAAATAAATAAATAAAATAAGAAATAATAATGACAAAATAATAATGATGGTGCTTGAAATAAAAAAGGAAACAATAAAATAAGATAATAATGGTAATATGTAAAAAGATAATGATAGCAATTAATAAATGAAATAATATATATATAAAATAAATACGTAAAAATATATACATAAAACATAATAGTAATAATAAAATAACGATAAAAAAAGCAGATAATAATAATGAAAACAACAAATGATAATAATAAATAAAATAATAATCATAGTTAACAATAACGGTAGAAAAATATACAAACGTAATAATGAATAATAGTGATTACCAACAAATAATAGTAAAAATACAATCATAATAACAAATAATAATAATAAAGTATAGTAATAATAATAATAATATGGTAATAAATAATAATAAAATGATAACAGAATAAATAACGTATTTAATAATGATATAGTAATAGTACTATAACAATAATAGTAATCTGACAAAAATGATAGAGAATAAGAAAAATATTAGAACGATGACAATAAAAATATAAATAATACTAATGATAATATATAATGTATAAATAATAATATAAAATAAAAAGAAAGAAAAAATGATAATAATAATAGTCAACAATGAATAATGTAATATATGCAAAAGAATAAGCAAATATAATATATAATATAATAGAAATAGTAGAGATATAGTAATAATAATATACATATAAATAATAATAATAATAGAGAGTAAAATAATAGTTAAATAATCAAAGTAATTAAAAGGGCCAAATCGAGTTCAAAGCGGAAGTTTGGGGCTTAATTTGAAATGAAAAGAAAGAGAAGGGACCCTATTGTAGTACGCGAGAAAAAATGGAGGACGGAAGAGCAAAATCCCCCACGAAACGCGCAGACATAAGGGGGTCAAAATAAAAGCTCGAAAATTAAAGGGCAATTAAAATAAAATAAAACTTGATTGTAATAGTATAAAAAAGCGGAGGATCAGTAAGCATAAATATCCCATTTTTGGGCAAAACACGCGGATCCTAGGCGGGTTGGATCGGTTGGATCGGGTCATGTCAAAGCGCGTCGTTTTGGGGTTAAAACCCGACCCAAACGACGTCGTTTGAAAATATATAAGGCCATAATTTACGAAAAAATTCATTTGGGCATTCAGGTTTAAAAATTTTTTTCCTTTCTTTTTTTCTCTCTGAAGGAGAATCCGTGAGTTCTCAACAGTCACTTGCCATGCCATGGCATCGCCGCCATGCCAGCTACACTGTGGCGGAAGTTCGGAAAAAGGTAAGTTTTTTTTCTTTTTATATATATATATATACTTTTTTTTAGTAAAAAGACGTGAATATATGTGGATATAATGGATTCGAAGAATGAAAATAAAAAAAAGAAAAAAAAGGGCTTTAGCACCTTCCGAATTTGTTTTTCTTTCTCTCCTGATATTTACTGCTTTTTGTTTTTTTTTGCTTGAATCTTTGCTTGGTGTTTGAATCAGTTGGTGTTTTGAAATTTCCTCTTTTGTGTAATGATCGAAAAAAGAAAAAGAAAAGATGAAAAATCCTATCTGGAATCATTTTTTTCTCTATTAATCGCAAAAGGGGGCCTCCCTTCTTACAAAGAAATTGATTCGGCTTTTATAGCCTACTCATACAAAATTATTGGTTGTCTTTTCTTTTTACATCTTGCGAGAGCAAGTGGAGGAGTTGGTGGCGCTCTTGCGTGGCGGTGGGCGGTGGAGCGGTTGGTGATGGCAGTGGCATGGGCGTTGGCCGGTGGAGCGATGGTCGAGGTCGAGCAGGCGTCGGAAGACCTAGGGCAAGTGGGGTGGTGGCTAGGCTAATTTTAGGGTTTTAGAAACCCTAAATTTTCTGAAAAATTTTTAATGTTTTGGGCCTGTTGGGTACGCTTGTAAATTGGGTTTGGGCAAAATGGGTTTGTATAGTTGCCCTCTTTGCTCATTGTCGTATAGCAACAATAGAGCAAAGACATAAGAAAGACCCATTTGCCGGTCTCGATGGGCCTTAACTTCTTTTGGTGCTCTTTTCTTCGTGTAGCCCCATTCGGCCATCTGCATCTGTCGTTTCGATCCTATTTCACCGTTGCTTTGGTGAGATAGGACACAGAATCTCAATTTGCTCCCTGCAATCTTAGGGAGATAGGTTTAAGCTGTCTTCTATCTCGCTCCGCCGCAACTTTAGGGGATAAGACTTGCAACTTCAACTGCTCCACCGCAACTTCGGGAGATAAGGTTTGTTTTGAATATGCTCTTGCGACTTCACAAAGATAAGATCGCCATCTTCAATCGCTTCTGTTATTTTCAATCGATCCTGCGAACTAGGGGATCACTAGATCGATGTCTTCGATTTGCTTCCTGCAACTTCAAGAAGGTCAAATCTGCTATCTTCAATCTGATCCCTGTAAATTCAAGGACTATCAGACTGAATCTTCGATCCGCTTCCTGCAACCTCAGGAATGTCAAATCTGCCATCTTCAATCTGATCCCTACAAACTCAGGGATCGTCAGGCTGATTTCTTTGAATTACTTCTTACTCCACGGGAACTTCGAGGAAATAAGAATTCAGTGAGAAGAGATTCGTAGTCTCCATCTTCTCTACCAAAAGTTCAAAAGAATAAGGACTTATCCTCATTGTTAACTCAGGGAGACGGGATTTGTAATCTCAACCTACTCCACGGGAACTTCGAGGAAATAAGAATTGGGGAGAAGAGATTTGTAATCTCCATCTTCTCTTCTCAAACTTCAAAGAAATAATGATGCAACCTTATTGTTAACTCGTGGAGACGGATTTGTAATCTCAACCTACTCCACGGGAACTTCGAGGAAATAAGAATTCAGAGAGAAGAAATTTGTAATCTCCATCTTCTCTTACTGAAACTTCAAAGGAATAATGATGCAACCTCATTGTTAACTCAGGGAGACGGGATTTGTAATCTCAACCTACTCCACGGGAACTTCGAGGAAATAAGAATTCAGGGAGAAGAGATTTGTAATCTCCATCTTCTCTTACTGAAAATTAATGATGCAACCTCATTGTTAACTCGGGAGACGGATTTGTAATCTCAACCTACTCCACGGAACTTGAGGAAATAAGAATTCGTGGAGAAGAGATTTGTAATCTCCATCTTCTCTTCGAAACTTCAAAGGAATAATGATTGATCCTCATTGTTAACTCGTCGAGACGGATTTGTAATCTCAACCTACTCCACCGAACGTCGAGGAAATGAGAATTGAACTTTCCAATTTGCTTCCTTACTATCTTTTAGGAAGACTTCGATTTTGAGCCTGCTCCCCTACCATCTCGAAGGAGCAAAATCTAAACTATTCAATTTGCTTCCTTACTATCTTCAGGAAGACTTCAATCTTCAGTCTGCCCCACTACCATCTTGAGGGAACGAAATCTGAACTTTTCAATGTGCTTCCTTACTATCTTCAGGAAGACTTCATTCTTCATCTGCCCCATCTTGAGGAACGAAATCTGAACTTTTCAATGTGCTTCCTTACTATCTTCGTGAAGACTTGGTCTTGATCGCCCCACTACCATCTTGAGGGCGAAATCAACTTTGATATTGCTACATGTTCTTTGAGGAACATCGTCACCGTAGAATTAATTTTATGTGCTTATGCTTATGCAAATGGTGAGGATGCTATGATCGTAATGACTCAAAGCCTCCTAACTACATGTGTTATGAATGACACTTTCATGAATGTAAAATGTCATGAGAATGGTCTTTTTACAATGATCAGGATGCAATGAGTCGAATGCTCCTAACTAAATGTGTTTTGAAATGATGTATGAATGCAAAATGAAACGATCCCTTTTCAAATGCTTGGGGTCATCATTGCTCGTAATTCATCAAGGTTCTATCACTGATGCGTTATCATGCTTTCTCGTTCAGCTAGTATCTTTGATAGAAAGCCCAAAAATAATGGTCATATTCTGCTCAACAAGCTTGCCCCGCTGTAATTTCAGGGTCCCTTCCACTGTACCTTCTGAGACATAAAGTTTGCATCTCTCACTGCAACCCTAGGAGAATAACATTTAGTTTCTTCCATCCATCCTGCTGTAACTTCGAGGTATAGGATCAATTTGATCTGTTACACCATTCACTGGTGTAATGACCAGATGTGTAGGCCTGATATGTGCATGAATACAGAGTATCATTTCTTTTCTCGAGAATGATCTCTTTGTACTGCTGGGTTGACATTGCTCGTTATCTGTCAAGGTCGTATCATGGGCGAAATGTATTGTCTTTTTGTTCAATAAAAGGTCCAAAGAGATAATCATCTTCCTCCAATATTTCTGAACTTTGAGCTGAGTGAGTTCTAAACAACAGTCCCGTTTCAGGTCCTTGTATTATTCAGAAGCTTCCAGAGTAATATGCAAGACTCTTTTTATGAAAGTATTATTAGTCCACTAATCGTTATTTCAATACAAAATGCCTGAAAAAGATTGTAACAACAGACAAAAAGGAAATTTGTTGGGAGCATAGCTCGAAACAAACAAGTTAATCAATGCTAGCAAATGCAATTAAGAAGGAAATTTATCGATGGTTTTTTTGAAAGGAATAAAATAACCACAAGTAACAAAAAATGGATAAGATAGGAACTAAGTGCCCCGGATATCGCAGCTTGAGCTTCTCTGTTCCAACTTCTTGAGGACCACTTTGAGCTTAATATGTGTTTAGGGGATCCAGAGTACTTTGTCGATGCCCCAAGACGTAACATACTTCTTCGAGCGTGGAAAGACTACTGTATGCCCTACTTTCAATTAAAATTTTGAGCTGCCCTTCCCGAGTTTTCAACTCAAATACCCTTTGGTCTCAAAATGCCCTTTGCGGGTTTTCGCCTTGGCCTCTCCTTTTTCTTTTTTCTTTTTCGTGTTTTTTCGTTTTTGTGTTTTTTTTGTGTGTTTTTTTTTAGAAAACTTTTTTATTGAATCTGAACTCACCGGATTGGGCAGGTTCTTGCCGTCCCTCTTGGTTAACACCCATTTTTCTCTAGAACAGGTCTTCTTTGCTGCATAAGGCATTTACTTTCCTTTGGAGTTCTTTTGGATAAGAAGAATCTCTCTTAATGCTAGGTCCTCTTCCTGAAATTCTCTTGAGCGAACATTTTTGTCATGCTCGTATCCGTTTTTTCTTTTTTTTTGGTACGTTTGACCCTGCTGAATACTTTCAATCAAGCTTACTGAAGGCATTCTGCTTCATTTAATTCAATCCAAGCTTGGGAAAAAAGAATCTTATCTTCCAACAATTGCTTCCCTTTCATAAACCAATGGGAAATGTGCCTCGACAAAAGTCCTGGCCCACGTTTAAAGAACCAAAAGGGTAAATGGTAACTTCTCTATACCAACCTTTACAAGTCTCAGCCATTTTTCAAAAATTTTGAATGGTTTAGGCTGCCATTGCTGCAATGATATGGTGTCTGATCTTTGAACAGACTGTAAATTTGTGCCATCACGTTTCTTTCTGGCATTGCCACTCACTTCTTTTTCTTTTTTTTTGTTTTTTTATTTTTTATTTTTTGAATTTGAAGTTGAAGTTGACAACTGTTGACTTTGTAATTTTGACATGTGAAGCGACCTTTACCCTCTTGGCAAGGTAACCAAAGGCTATGGATATGAGTCAATGTTGGCTCAAAACTCTTGAGGAGATTGGCTTGATAGCGTCTATGCCTCACATATAGGAATCTGTGTTTCAGTGGCCTCAGCGTGTCTGGCTGTGATCATGCGATAATGTCTTGCCTTATTCTTGCGGTGAGCTAAGCTTTCATCTTCATCTCCCTCGTTGGCTCGTAGTGTCGGCTGACATTTCGCGAGGTAGGATCTGTCATTTTTAACAAGTTAGGAAATAAGTTACAATCTCTGTCATCTCCTAAGTCCTTAGATCCTTCTAGACACATATTTCACTAGAAAGGAGTCAAGAATGCAGTCGCTCATGTCATTGATATCCTGGGGCCCATTTTGGGCGTAAAATCCAAATAATAAATGATCCTAAGGATGATTATTCGTATGATATGGTCATGAGTGAAAAAACATTCGATTATGAAATGTAAAGAATGAAAATATTTACTTAGAAAGATGCATTTTATTGAAATAAAATTTTAGACACAAGCACGCTTCTCAAAAGAAATCTTATTGCTTCCAGGCTTGAAGCAAAAAGTGTGTTTTACACATTACTCTAGATTAGCTTTAAAAATACGTGTTTCTTCTACAGTCTCATTGTTCAAAACACTCCCAAGTACTTAAAAGCAGATGCTCGAAAAACTTTTATTCCTCGGTTCTCTTCGGGTATACCATTGCTCCGTCATCGAACTTCACAATACCCATGTTGATGAGATTTTCCACCAATTTCTTGAAAGTAAGACAATTTTCTATCGAATGGCCTGTGATCCCCGCGTGGTACTCACACTGAGTGTTTGGGTCATACCATTTTGGGTATGGAAGTTGCATCGGTTTTGGATATTGGGGGGACACTACATGTGCATCAAATAAACTTTGATACAACTCCTTATACGTCATAGGGATTGACGTAAATTGGAGTTTTCAATGTTTTTCCTTGTCTTGAATTCTTTCCTCGACGAACCTTGATACTCGATGAGTCACTTTGCTTTTGGTGGTTAACAGTAATTGACCTGTGGGTCCCCATGTTTGTATTATTCACCTCGTCATCTCTTATTCTAGGAGCAGGCCTTCTAGTGGTTTCCCCTGCTTCAATCTTGCCGATCGATTGCATGTTCGATCATCTCTCCGCCATTACTATGTCAGTAAGCTTTTAGTCGTACTCCCTATCATATGAGTTATGAAAGGGGCCTTCAGGGTGTTAATGAAGAGCATGGCGGTCTCCTTTTCCAAGAGCGGTGGCTGCACTTGTATTGCTACCTCTCTCCATCCTGGGCATACTGTCTAAAACTTTCGCCCGGCTTTTTTTCCATATTTTGGAGCGTGATTCTATCTGGAGCAATATCAGCTACATGGCCATAATGTTTCATGAAGGTCTGTGCCAGGTCCTTCCACGTCTTGACTTGGGCACGACTAAGCTGGTTATACCATTTGGCGGCGGACCCGGCCAAACTGTCTTGAAAATAGTGAATCAGCAACTGGTCATTATTAAGGTGCCCCGCCATCCGCCGACAGAACATCGTGATGTGCGCCTCAGGACAACTGGTCCCATTGTACTTCTCAAATTCTGGCATCTTAAACTTATGAGGAAGCACTAAATCTGGAACCAGACTCAAGTCTTTTGCGTCAAAACCATGGTGGTGATCAGTATTTTCCAAGGTCTTGAACTTTTCCTCCAACCATCTACAACGATCCTCTAATTGTTTCGAGGATTCAACTATTGCCCCGTCCCTCTCTGCTATATTCAAATCGGGATTGGCTGGGTTATCTCCTGGATTGGATCCTGAGCCAACGCAGGAGTTCGTGGGTGGTCTAATATCATTTTGCCCTTGTTGAGGCCTAATCGCTATAGATGGCCTTTGAGGATACACCTCCGGTGGCACTTGGGTATTAGGCGGGGTAAAACCCGGAGGTAAATGTGGTCGCCATTATCGCTTTCCCAAACTAGTAGCAACGCCATTTCCTTTCTCACGCCATTGGCCAACAATCGCGCTTAACCGATTCATCATGCTACTCGAGATTCCTCGCATCCGTTCTATCATGTATTGTTGTATCTTGATTAATCGTTCTTGTATCTCGCTCCTGTATTTCCTTTTGCATTTGTTCTAGCCTTTCCATTCTTTGATCCATGTCTTCTAGGTTCTTGAAATAACTTTACCTAATTAGGGTCTTTCTACAAATCTTAATGCATGTGATATGATGTAAGGCAAATGCATGAAATGCAATACAAACGCATGCATAAAGAAAGAGAGCGTTGATTATGAATTCAATTTTATTAGAAGAACTTCTCTAGAAAATACATTTCTTTACATAAAACGGATTGCATATGCGCTTTATCCTCATAGTCCGGTGAAATCCTCTTCTTCAGATCCGGATGTTATGGTCGTGTCCCGTGAACTTCCCCAATAGATGCCTCCTCTAGCTCCTTGTTCCTCGGTCCGGTGCCGCCTCTTCACTCGCTTATCCTCCGCGATGTTTATAAGCTTCTTTTAGAAAATGAAGACACGATGGCTCTTTAATAATCCTTGTCGGTTTGAATCCTCGGGCAAAGTCTTGTATTTTTCTGTGCGCTATCAGTCATCTCTCGTTATTTTACTTAGACTATGTTCGAACGACCGTATTATAATCCACTTTATCAAGTAACACATTCCCTTATGATAAACTCTTCTATTTAGCAATCGAATATGAGTCAACACCTCCTTTCTAATATGATGCGGTGTGATGCAATGCAATGCAATCACAAGCAAAACCAAACACGTTAGCACAGGAGAAATAAACAAAATAGAGTGCCTATCTAGGTGACCACTGGGGGTTTAACATAGTTCAACCTAAGGTGGGCTCTCAGGGTTCACTACATGTGGTTTGGTTCCAAGGTAAGGGTACCAGAACTAGCAGATTCCTTGATCTTCACCCATTATAGGCTCATATGGACCGAAGTTCGATTCGGGAATACATTTCCCTATGGCTGCACGGAGATGAAAATCTTACGAAGACATAGGTACGGATGTATCCCGAAAGCGATCCACTATCCCCGCACTTGAGGTGAAAACCTCACGAAGAGTAGCTTCACTTCCACTTAAAGCGCGACCACAACGGTCATGCAATGCAACAACATGCAATAAAAGGATCATAATTTTTCAAATCAAATTTTTAAATTTCCGACAAAAGATGTAAAATAATCAATTTATGGCTCGACTCTCTTCAATGTCCCCAGTGGAGTCGCTAAGTCGTCAGAACCATTTTTTGAAAACAAAACGACAAGGGGTTCGACGTTGGGTTTTAAAAATGAAAAAGAACGGAGTCGCCACCCACCTTTAGTTGGTGCGATCGGATCACCTTTATTTTAATAAAACATTTTGTTTTACTAAAGCAGTGTTTTTGGTGCAAGTTTTGAAAATCGGGTTCGGGAGTCGGTTACGCACGAGGAAGGGTTAGCACCCTCGATACACCCAAAATTGGTACCAAAATGATTAATTAGTGTCTTAATGTCGGAAGTTTGAAAGGGTTTTAAAATACGGGTCTTTTAAAAGGTATTATATTTTGAGATATCTTTGTTCCGGAGAATACGAACATCACATCCAAAGACGTTAAAACATGATATTCTAAACCTTCGTAATCAAAACTATCTCATGATTTTATGAAGTTTACCAAAAGGATGTTTAGTTATTTAGTCAAACGGAAAATCGTAACCCAGCACGTTAGGGCACTACTCCCCGAGTTCCTAAATACAAAACATTGCCTTTATTTCAAAATCTTTAAGTGGAGTATAGTAATTTTACAAAACGCATCGTATAGGGTTGAATTTAAGAAAAGGCTTGAGTCAAAATTTGAGCTTTCTTTGTCCCGAAAAGATATAAACATCACATCCAGCACGTTAGGACACGATGTTTTAATCTCTCGTAATCAAAGCCATCTCGTGATTCATGAAACTTCGTAAAAAAGATGTTAAGTTATTTAGTTAAACGGAAAATCGCAACCCAAATAGTTAGGGCACCATTTTCCAATTTCTAAATACAAAACATTGCCTTATTTTAAAATCTTTTAGGCGAAATATGATGATTTTACACAAGGTGTTTTGTTTGATAACATAGTACAAAACGAAGAAAACAAATATGGATGTGAATGAAGTAAATAAAAAATACAAATAATAATAATAATAATAATAATATGATAATAACAAAGTAGTAATGGAAGTAAAAAATAAATAAATAAATAAAATAAGAAATAATAATGACAAAATAATAATGATGGTGCTTGAAATAAAAAGGAAACAATAAAATAAGATAATAATGGTAATATGTAAAAAGACAATGATAGCAATTAATAAATGAAATAATATATATATAAAATAAATACGTAAAAATATATACATAAAACATAATAGTAATAATAAAAATAACGATAAAAAAAAAGATAATAATAATGAAAACAACAAATGATAATAATAAATAAAATAATAATCATAGTTAACAATAACGGTAGAAAAATATACAAACGTAATAATGAATAATAGTGATTACCAACAAATAATAGTAAAAATACAATCATAATAACAAATAATAATAATAATAAAGTATAGTAATAATAATAATAATATGGTAATAAATAATAATAAAATGATAACAAGAATAAATAACGTACGAATAATGATATAGTAATAGTACTATAACAATAATAGTAATACTGACAAAAATGATAGAGAATAAGAAAAATATTAGAACGATGACAATAAAAATATAAATAATACTAATGATAATAAATAATGTATAAATAATAATATAAAATAAAAGAAAGAAAAAATTATAATAATAATAGTCAACAATGAATAATGTAATATATGCAAAAGAATAAGCAAATATAATATATAATATAATAGAAATAGTAGAGATATAGTAATAATAATATACATATAAATAATAATAATAGAGAGAGTAAAATAATAGTTAAATAATCAAAGTAATTAAAAAGGGGCCAAATCGAGTTCAAAACGGAAGTTTGGGGCTTAATTTGAAATGAAAAGAAAGAGAAGGGACCCTATTGTAGTACGCAGAAAAAAATGGAGGACCAGAAGAGCAAAATCCCCCCCACCTGAAACGCGCAACATAAGGGGGGGTCAAAATAAAAGCTCGAAAATTAAAGGGCCGAATTAAAATAAAATAAAACTTGATTGTAATAGTATAAAAAAGCGGAGGGCCTGTAAGCATAAATATCCCATTTTTCCGAAAAAACACGCGGATCCTAGGCGGGTCGGATCGATCGGATCGGGTCATGTCAAAACGACGTCGTTTTGGGGTTAAAGGCCAGCCCCCAAAACGACGTCGTTTCAGGGGGCTATATAAGGCCATAATTTCTGAAAAAAATTCATTTGGGCATTCAGTTTAAAAAAAAATTTTCCTTTCTTTTTTCTCTACGAAGGAGAATCCGTGAGTTCTTGGTCGCCGCCACGTAAGTATGCGTCACGCACATGCAGACACTATGGGTCTAAGTTCGAAAAGGTAAGTTTTTTTTCCTTTTTTCTTCCTTTTTTATATATATATACTTTTTTTAGTAAAAAGACGTGAATATATGTGGATATAATGGATTCGAAGAATGAAAATAAAAAAAAGAAAAAAAAGGACCTTAGCACCTTCCGAATTTGTTTTTCTTTCTCTCCTGATATTTACTGCTTTTTGTTTTTTTTTTTTTTGCTTGAATCTTTGCTTGGTGTTTGAATCTGTTGGTGTTTTGAAATTTCCTCTTTTGTGTAATGATCGAAAAAAGAAAAAGAAAAGATGAAAAATCCTATCTGGAATCTGTTTTTTTTCTCTATTAATCGCAAAAGGGGGCCTCCCTTCTTACAAAGAAATTGATTCGGCTTTTATAGCCTACTCTGTACCAAATTATTGGTTGTCTTTTCTTTTTTCTGTCTTGCAGGAGCAAGTGGAGGAGTTGGTGGCGCTCTTGCAGTGGCGGTGGGCGAGTGGAGCAGTTGGTGATGACAGTGGCATGGGCGGTGGCCGGTGGGCAGTGGTCGAGAGGTCGAGCAGGGCATCGAAGACCTAGGGCAAGTGGGGTGGTGGCTAGGCTAATTTTAGGGTTTTAGAAACCCTAAATTTTCTCAAAATTTTTAATGTTTTGGGCTGTGGGTCGCTTGTAAATTGGGTTTAGGCAAAATGGGTTAGTACAAATTTAGTTTTAAATTTTTTTTTACCTGACATACATTTATTACTAAAAAAATTATTAAATAATAAAAATAAATTTTAACCCTCGGTTATTTAAGAAAATAAAAATTTTTCTCTCCTCTCACAACTCACACCACGTCATAAATCACTTCAAATACCCAAAATCGGCATTGAATCGCTTCGATTTGAAGCAATCTAACCTTGCTAGCTATGATTGGATCTTCTAGCCTCTCCCGTCGTCGTATTGATAGAGCTCAATTGACTTGAAGAGTGGACTGCACCTCTTCCTCCACTAGTCTTTGAATTACCACTGGGCCGTCCTCCACCCACCAAGTATCACGTTTTCGGCAGAACCCCTCTTTGGCCAACAGGTGAGCGACTTGATGCCCCCTCTTTTGATATGCTGAAATTTACATCTCTCAAAGCCAAGCACAATTTGTTTTGCTTCCCATATGTGGCTATTAATTTTTTCAAGCGATCAATGTATGTCGCTCGAAGCTTCATTATAACCACCAAAGAATCCCCTCAACCTCCAGTGCCCAAAAATCCTAACTCTTGAGCGAATTTGAAAAGCCTAGGTACCAACTAATGTCTCCGCCGCCAACGCATTTGGTACATATCTATTCCAGGCAAGTTGCTCTCATTATCAAACCAATGTTATTTCTAATGATAATCCTCAAATTCGCTACCTCCAACTCCTTGTAGATATCTGCATAAAAATTTACTCGAACAAGACGTTCTGAAAGAGACCACCACACCACCGTCTCCTCTGCCGCTCATTCAACTCTTTTCCCTTAAAATTTTTAATAATGCATTGTAATCTCATTTACTAATATTGTATGAAATATAAATTCGTATTTTATCATTTTTAGCATTTTATTTTAATTATTTTCCATACGTGGCAAAAAATCCCACAAACCCTCCAAAATTTACATCCTAATGCCACTCGTTAAACCTCCAACAACTTGCTCCCTTACTTAAGTCCACATCATTCTCCTAACAAGCATTTCACCATAAACCCCCTGTCCTGACAACCAAACTTGCTCGACATATAACCAGGCATCAACCCGGGACCGAGCAGCCCACTGAACCAACTAAAAATCTACTTTCAAATTCCGAACCAAATACCGAACCAGAAACTTCTATATAAACGAAACAGAATCTGAACACGAACCGCAGCAAAAGCTTCTTCAGAATAAGCTCTTTTCCTTTTTAATCCATGTGTTGCCTCCCTGATTCTGAAAAAAAAAAAAAAAAAAGCCCTTTTTTCTCCCTCTTCTACTGTTAAAGTTCGAGCTGTTCTACTTCAGTTACACTCAAAACAATCGTTCAAAAACTAAATTCTTTCTGAAGAAATAAATTTGTTTTTGTCGCCTGTTTAAATAATTCAAAATAAAAAATACAAGCTCTGCAAGCTTGTATACTGTTTTCAGTTCCAATCACTTTAAGCTCTGCATTATTCAGTCAGTGTCACAAAAAAAAAAAAAGGGCCTTAAATTTTTATTGATTTTTATTGCTAAATTTGATTTTTTATTCTTTAAATTGTTGAGATTGAATTACAGTAAGTGAAGTGGAGATCTTGTTGAAATTTTGTTTAAGCATTGATCCATTTCACCGGTAATGATTTCTTTGGTTATTTAAGGATTGCGTTTTCTGAATTTCTAGTTTTGATTTGTTTGATTGCTAAGAAAGCTGAGAAAAAAATAATAAAAACAGTTTGAAGTTTTTTTTCTAAAGAGAAGAGATAGTAAAATTCTGTTGAAGTAAACGCACGCTGACTACAGTTGAATTCTTTCCTCTTCATTTGTTTGATGAGTTTTTTAATATTCTACTTCTTAAAGTTACGTTTTCCTTTAGATTATAATTTGTTAATGAAAGATCTAAAGCAATGGAATTTAGTAGCTTTTTTTGTTTTGCAGGAAAAGAAAATGGCACAGAGTAATTGGGAAGCTGACAAGATGTAGGACTGGTTATAAATTTGTAGTTAAAAACTTTTGTTGATTATTAGGTTAACTAATTTTGAACTTGGCTACTGCCTTTCGGTAGCTTTAAGCAGTAATTATCGTGATTTTTGCCTTTTTTTGGTTCGTGCTACAGGCTTGATGTGTATATTCATGATTATATGTTGAAAAGAAAGTTGCATGCTTCTGCAAAAGCTTTTATGACCGAAGGAAAGGTTGCCACAGATCCAGTAGGTAATTTTCGCAAGCAAATTCGTTTATTTATGGCAAACAGTAATCGAAATTGCAAATATTGTTAGAGTCTGATTCTTTGACGATACTTTTATGATGCATGCCAAAGTCATTCAAGCGATTGTGTTGTCTCATAGTACTTTTGGTCTTTTACTATCTTGTTGAATTATCTAATCCAGTGGGACTATGCCTATTTTCCTTGTATCATAAGCTGTATCTCGAGATGTAATTTTTTTCTGCAGCTATTGACGCACCTGGTGGATTTCTGTTCGAATGGTGGTCTGTCTTCTGGGACATATTTATTGCTAGAACAAATGAGAAACATTCTGTTGCTGCTGCAGCTTATATAGAGGTACCTCTATTTTGTTGTATAAAGTATTCCATACATTTACCTGGTTGGTTTATCTCATCGTGTACTCTTTTTATCTGTATGCATGTTTATATGTGAGTGTGTTTTTAATTAAAAAACAGGCACAACAAATAAAAGCAAGGGAACAGCAGCAACTAATGCAGCACCGCAATGTTCATTTACAACGAAGGGATCCCAATCATCCTGCTCTTGGTGGTTCTGTAAATACTAACTCTGAAGGAATGACGGGACATCCATCAGCAAGTATCTTGGCCATGAAACTGTATGAAGAACGTGTGAAAAACCCTCAGTCTGTTGATTCAGAGACATCATCAGCACTTATAGATGCCAATAGAATCGCCCTTCTGAAAACACAGGCCAATCCTCATAGGTATGAAAAACTGATCCTAGTGAGCATTTGGTTTCCTAGTTTACAGTTTAGATCTCTATGACATCACATTTTGTATATACAGCCAGTTGGTGCAAACTAGCCGTGGAAATACGTCAGCAGCTTTGCAACAAATCCAATCACAAACACCACTAGCCACTGTAACTGCCCAGGTCATCTGCTTTTGATCTTCTGAGATAATGTTATTTGTATCCTTTTTTTAGTACTCTTGTTAACTTTTATCATTTCTTATCTAATTTGAAATGTACTATGTTTGGATTTCTAGGATATCAAAAGTGAAGTTAATTTGGGTGGAAATCAGAAAAGCTTACCTATGGATCCCTCATCCATCTATGGGCAGGCAATTTTACGGCCTAAATCAGGACTAGGAGGTGCTCATAAAGATGCCTGACTTTCTCAATGGAAAAACAATTT
Organism: Gossypium rotundifolium; assembly: GCA_025506655.1. Classification (NCBI taxonomy): domain Eukaryota; kingdom Viridiplantae; phylum Streptophyta; class Magnoliopsida; order Malvales; family Malvaceae; genus Gossypium; species Gossypium rotundifolium. The sequence continues at coordinate 162,462,260 of CP106732.1, read as the reverse complement.
TGATAATATAGTTTCATCTTTCTACGTTAATGATGTATAGTTTTTATTTTCCTTGATTTTATTGTATGGTACACATAGATTAGATGTTAAATTTAAAAGGTGATCATGGGAGGTAGCATATTGTCAGACATCTTAGCTTTTATATTTGTTGCTGGATTTTCTAGGCAGTAAATTTAGAGCTTTAATTGCAATCAAGCTTGTTAGACCAACAATGCTGGCATTGAATTTTGGGAAGCTGTATACATGAAGATTGGCTTTGCTGAGTCTGAGTGGTGACAAGAAAGATTAAGACTCATGATTAAGCTAGGGGTCAAAATTACTGCAAATGTGAGACAAAAATGCATCTAGCAGTTATATGACGCTGAGATACTCTGCATGCTCATAGTAGCAGTAACCTTTGCTAACTGTTCTAGGATATTATTTTTCTTGGGAGTTTCTTTGAAGTGGTAGTAAAAGATTTTGGATTTTCTGGAGCATTTTTGACAACTTCTTCCTGCTTTTAACCTGTATACCTCTACTGACTGCCCTCAGGACTGAATCAAGGTGTCTCTAGTCTTCCGTTAAGGGGTTGGCCTCTAACTGTAAGTTCCACTGACCTTTTCCTGTCCTTGTTCTGTACCTAGATACATCAGACTTAGTTGGATTTTGCTAAACTTTATAGGGCATTGATCAGTTAAGACCAAGTTTGGGCATACAAATGCAAAAGCCTAATTTGCAGACCCAAAATCAATTTCTTTTGGCTTCTCAACAACATAATGTCTTGGCACAGGCTCAGATACAAGGCAACCTTGGAAATTCAGCAAACTTTGGGAACACAGACCCTTGTAGGTTTGGTCAATTGTCTAGGGGCAACTTGAATGCAAAAGATGGTCAATCTGCTAGAAACAGTGGATCCACATGCTCCCCTGTGCATTCAAGTTCTCCAAAGGTTTGAACATATTCCTGATACCAGAAGGCTACTCATGAAAATTGAGTTTTACTATTTCCAGAAACAGAGAAGCTACATCATATTATTGAAAGGATTTTTTTCCTAAATTTTTCCAAATATGGAATGTGGATCACATGCATGTTCCAGATCTGTAAGTGTTGTGTGAGAGCAGCACCAGTAACTTGGGGTATACTGACATGCTTTTATTAAATCCTGCTCTTACCTGTCGGGTTATATTGATGTTTGTAACTCTTTAATCATTATGCTGGAGTTGCTTTCATTCTGATGATTTACAGTAGTCAGTCTCTGTTAATATGGACTATTGTATATGCCTTGTGTCTCGTGTAACTTTTGCTGGGTGATTAACAGAAGAAGATGAGTCAAATGTCACATTCTTCCTCTCAACAACAGGAGCAGTTGCAACAGCAGCAGCCATCACAGCAACTGCATCAGGTTGTACTTCAATGAGAATTATTTAAAGAATCCTTCATTCATGAGCTGAACTGATACTTTACAGTAAAGAATCTTTTAGAAACTACAATATGACTCCCAACTAAAGCAAGCATTTTTTAGATGGATTTTTCTTAAAATCTTTAGATTCTGGTTAAACTAACTCATATGACGATTCATTACATTGTAGAATAACAGAAAAAGGAAACAACCCTCTTCTTCTGGAGCAACTAACAGCACTGGAACAGGAAACACAGTTGGCCCTTCACCAAATTCACCTCCATCAACTCACCTGCCTGGTGATGCAATAACTACAGCATCTAGTCTGCAGAATGTCAGTAATGCTTCTAAAAGCATGATTTATGGGGAAGATTCAACAGCACGCCTTTCATCATCTTCAAATCTATTGGTAGGCAATCCACAGGCTTTGAAATGACTTTCAAAGTGTGCAACAGAAACATACTCTAGTTTTATGTACATGCAAAGCATAAGCATGCTTTGCCTTGGATATTTTCTGTATTTTTTCTAGCAATGGATGAGATGATCGTTTAACAACTCCAAGTGATAATTTTACCTTTCAGTTCAGACATCAAAATCTTATTGTCATGTGATGGCATGCAACTTGTTTGTTAGGTTGAGCTAATAGTTGGGTCAATATGTATTTCTTCAGCACTTGCTTTAGTGTAAAAGTTAAAAATACTGAAACTACTAATAACATAATTTCTTTTTGCAGGAAGACATTGAAAGATTTGATCCTTTGGATGAAAATACGGAGACGCTACTTTCGCATGATGGAAGTGATGTGAGGGGCATCTATGGTACAGTTAAACAAAGTCCTAATGAGCATCAAAAGGAGTCTGTTAAAGGTAAGCCTTATCTATCTTCTCTCTTTAGTCTTTACCTATTGTTGGATTTTTCTTTTTGGTATTCTGACCCCAAATTCTCCATTTCAGGTTTCACTTTTGCTGAGGTTGGTTGTATACGGACCAGAAATAGCAAAGTTACTTGCTGTCATTTTTCTTCGGATGGGAAGTTCTTGGCTAGTGCTGGGCATGACAAGAAGGTATTTGACGACTTCCAATTTTCCAACCCTTTCCTTCAATATTACGTTTATAAATGTAACACCTAGTGAATAAAAAACGAGGTCTCAAGTTTAATAACTCGGTATATTGTTTGGAAATTCACTCTGTGAAAACAATGGGAGAAAACTTGATTAAGTGTAATGGGTTCGAAATAACACAAAATTGAGGTCACTTGGGAAAAATATATTGATAAACCTGATTAGCCATTGTGGCAAAAGTTTTCTAAACTATTTGACTACATAAAGTTACTCGATAGAAGTGAATTGGATGACATAACCTTCATTGTTCTAGTAGGTAATTTGGAAGCTGGGTTGGCAATCACCTCTGTTTGGTTAATTTATTCTACTAGTGGAGTATGTATAGGAAAAAAAGGTTGAAGAATACTTATCACATGGTGATGGGCTTTTTTTTCCATTAGGTGGTGCTTTGGAATATGGATACCCTTCAAACAGTGAGTAGTCCGGAAGAACACAAATTGGTTATTACAGATGTTCACTTCAGACCAAATTCAACTCAGTTGGCAACAACTTCAGTTGATAAATCAGTGCGAATATGGGATGCAGCCAATGTAATCTTCTGCTTTTCTTGCTACTTTTGCTACTCTATGCTCTCTGACTTGGTTGTCAATTTTCTGGCATATACCTGTTCCCTTTTTTTTTTGAAGCATGCATGAAAATTCTTTCTATTCTACTGTGATTAACATACTTAGTTCATTGTTGCAGCCAAGCTATTGTGTGCAAGCATACAATGGCCACTCTTCACCCGTGATGTCCCTTGATTTCCACCCCAGGAAGACTGAATTATTTTGTTTTTGTGATAACGACAATGAAATACACTACTGGAATCTTAATTTATTCTCATGCATGAGGATGTCCAAGGTTAGTTACTCACTATTCTATTCCTTTATACTCTCTTATGGTGCATTATATTTTATTTGTTCAGTTCTTTTTGTTCAGTATTCATCATCCTGATGCAGGGAGGTATGGCCCAAGTGAGATTTCAACCAAGACTTGGACATTTTCTGGCAGCAGCTTCAGATAAAGTAGTGTCTATCTTTGACGTGGAAACCGATAGGCAAATATTAACATTTCAGGTATTGCTTGTATACTTTTACTGCTCCAGTAACGGCCTTGGCATGATGTCAGATCATCTTCCATTTTCATTAACAGCCAAGATTCATCCCTATTAATAGCTTCAGTACTACATTAGTAATACACATCTCTTCCTTGTTTCCCTTTAATAACAGGGGCATTCGGAAATTGTAAACTATATATGCTGGGATGTAAATGGAGATTATTTGGCATCCGTGAGTCATGACTTGGTAAAACTATGGTCGGTGGCTACAGGGGAGTGCATTCAAGAACTCAGTTCTGGTGGGAACCAGTTACACTCTTGTGTATTTCATCCAAGTTATTCCACTCTTTTGGTGATTGGAGGAATCTCGGTAATTCTTTGAGTTATATTTATGGTTTCCATTTCCATTTATGGAGGTATATTTAAGGTCATAATAAAAAATAGTTATGTTTTCTCAATGAGTGGTAAGGTTCAAATCAACATGGCTACCTCCCCATATTTTAGCCTGTAAAACTAGTATTTATTATCTAGTTTATGTATAAATTCACTAATTGATCATAAAAGTTCTCTCTTTCTGATACATGCTAATAACCGAGTTTATGGACTTAACACCAATTATATGCCACTTCAGTATAGCTCTCATCGACAAATGAAAAAAATAGAGGTTACTTTCATGTTCATCTGCAGCTAATTTTCTGCATCTTGTTTTTCTCAATGGGGCCACAGTCTTTGGAGTTGTGGAACATGGCTGAGAACAAAAGCATGACAATTCCTGCTCATGAGAATATAATTTCGGCACTCGCACAATCACCTGTCGGAGGAATTGTTGCGACAGCAAGTCATGACGGCTCTGTTAAGCTATGGAAATAGAACAATATAAATAGGAGAAAAAAAAAACAGCATTGCTTACAGTCCCATGGAAATGGTATGTATAAATATGGTATGGTGTGTAATTTATTGTGGAATCCTCTTCATAATTCTGCTATGGGTAGCTTCTCTGCTTTGAGTTAGAGCAGAAAATTTTCTGTTTTTTTGTTCATTTTTGGCGCTTTTTTAGGCAATATTATTCTTTTTCAGAAAATCATCCTCCTATATTTGCAATTACATTAATTAATGTGCCCTTAAGCTACTTTCATGGGTTTTCTATACTGATAAAATGAGTCGTGTAATTGTCCTTACATTTTAAGTACTCTGTAAAATAATGAGAAAAAAAAATTAAGTTTATGAATTATTGAGTTATTGAAATTAACTTTTTTTTCCTCGAAGGTTTTGATTGTATGAGTATGTGATTTATTTTGTTTTAAATGTCATGTAAATACTTGAACATTTTAAATTGGAAATTCTAGAAATTCATAAAAAATTCCAAATAACAATAATAACAAAACTCAAAAAGAGAGAAAAGAATTAAAAATTAAAAAAATAGTCCAAGTAAATGATTAATTTAGTTAGGTGGCACATTTGTAAATGATGGCAAAATTTTATTTAGAAGTTTTTGAGGTGTTCCAAATTGATCCTAAGATATATCTATATTTGTGTTCTGAAAATATGTTTCATTGTAGAATTTTAATTATATTTAGCGTAAAAAATATTTTATTTTATTTTTTATGCTATAGTTGTGTTGTATAAAATTTCAATAAACAAATGCAAGTTAAAATGAGTTGATTGATTTTTTAATTAAATTTATGGATTAATTGGAAAACTTTAAAAGTTCTCATCTTTTTAAATTTTTAGAGTTACTATTATTCATATTATTTAAAAATTTAAATTTTAATATATTTTAGTAAGTAAAATAATATTTTTAGATTTTTTTTAGTATTTACTGATATATGAAATAGGACATTTGGACATAAAGTTAATTTCAAGTTGTATTGATTGTTTTTTACAAGGTCTTTTTAGTACTTCACCTTAAAACAAGATGGGTAGAAAATTAATGGAATGATTTTTTAAAAACAATTTATTAAAAATATGGAAAAAATATAAATGTAAAAAATAGAATGTAAAAATAATTGAAAATTTTATTACAAATATAAAAGATAAAAATAATGGTAAAAAAATGAGTAATAAATATCAAAACTATACATGAACTTTGATTTAATGTGTAATGTCATATATGAGTTTTGATTTTGTATGATTTTATATATGAAATTTTGATTTGATTCAATTTTCACAAATCACTAACAATATTATCTAATTAACATCATTTACATTGACATATTTTTACACAAATAATTATATTAACTTTGAGATGAAAATAAATGTATGTATTCTTCTCTTTAAATATGTACAGTTGAATTAAAATTAAAATTTCATATATATATATATATATATATATATGAAGCACAATTCAAATTTAATGTATATATTACACCAAATTATCTATTCCAGAAGAAAAAGAAGTTAGAATGGAAGAATGAGTTGGATAAGTGAAAAATGATCGAGTTACTTATTGAATTCAAACCTTTATTTTAAATTTTTATTATAAATATAGCATATTCATAAATACAAATATATTTTTGAGCAATTAAAACATACAAAGAATTAAATAAAATCAGAATAAATTTAAACAAAATCGATATATAACATTTGTAACACCCCAAATCCGAATTCGTCGCCAGAACAGGGTTACAGAGCATTACCGGAGATTATAGATCAATTAATCAGACATTTCATATAATATAGCATTCATATCAGAAATCAATCAAAATCAAACATATTGTCCCTTATACGAGCCCTCGGGGCCCAAAATATGTGTTAGAAACAAGTTGGGACTAATTTGGGTACTCGAAGAATTTTTTTGAAAACATGAAAAATTTTCAAAGATGCAGGGGATACACACCCGTATGGCTAGGCCGTGTGAGACACGCCCGTGTCTCAGGCCATATGGGCATTCGAAATAGGGACACACGGCTGTGTCCTAGCCCGTATAACTCTCTGACTTAGGTCACACGGCCAAGTCACACACCCGTATGCTAGACCATGTTGAGCACACTGACTTGCGTAATTTTAAAGATACAGCGGACACACGACCGTGTCACCTGACCGTGTGTCATACACGGCTGAGACACACGCCCGTGTGGACAAAAATAGGCTATTTTCAAGCCACATTTCTCACCCAATTTGGTACCAAACTAAACACAACAATTTGCATATCAACAAGCCATAACAAGACATTCAAAACAAACCAAAATCATGTCTTAAACATAAAATATTACCACATACAACCAATATGCCCTTAGGCACCTCAAATGACAATTTAAGAACATGTCAACCAAATATCTCAAGTTACCTAGATAACCAAATTCATATATGCATATTCAAACCACATTTAACTTTCTTTCATTCTACCATATCACGCAGACATCAAACATGACAAGTCACTTATATAAATATACATTAAAATATACCAACACAAGCCATTCAAATTATTTGTCTCAACAAAACATTTATATACCAACATTGACCCAGAATAACCTATACATGCCATTATATCTGATATTGATTTACTAAAAGTACCAAAAGAGCCAATGGATAATGTGAAATAGTTCTGACCAGTTTCCAACCCGAACAAGCTTCCGAATTACTATAAAACATGGAAAATAACATAGAGTAAGCATTTAAACTTAGTAAGTTAGTATAATACAGAATTTAACTTACCATTTAATCACATTTAAGGTAAGCATACAAACATATCCAAACCAATTTGGCCAAAAGTCTAAATACATATTCTCAACATGTTAGCCATGTAAATCACATATAAGATTCAACACATATGGATGAATTCATCAAGTATTCACATTTCATGAATTTCATGTATATACCAGTAATAGTTCATATCGATCTCATATAATTTCATAACAGAACTGTGCCTGTTGAACCATTTAGAATATCATTAGATACACGGGTAGTACACTCAAGGTGTACTAAACTGTAATCCGTCAATTCATATTCTTGTATGCTCATAGAGCTGTAAACAGGAAGCTCTTCTGAGCTGAATAATCGGAAGCTCATGCAAATTGTATAACGGAAAGCTCATGGAGCTAAATATCGGGAAGCTCATGAGAGCGATGGTGTGTCCGCAACACATGCAAGACCCCAACCAAATCGGTAACCTTAATGACATTGTCATTTGTATCCTACGAATTCTTACGGTTCAAACGAGACTTGGTAATTGTCAGATATTTAATCGATATTTATTCATGACAATTATAATTCAAAAATAACAAATCAATTAAGCACATATTAATGTACAATTTAATTACATGAACTTACCTCGATAAATGTATGTAGATACTGAGGCAACTACTCTGAAATTTTCTCTTTTCCTCGTTCTACCTCTGTACGAGATCTATTCGGATCCAAATAAGCAAAATAAGCTTGCTAAAAACTTAAGCTTCCACAACTTGGGTTTTCATGTTTTTTTTTTTCCTTTTTTTTTTTGGTAAAGATGATGAGAATGAATGATAATATAATAAAATAATTATTATCATCACCTAAATCTTTAATTTTATAAAATTAACCTTAATAATTTATTAAAATTCCAATGATGAATAATCATGCTTATCCACTAACTACTCTAAATGGTCTATTTGCTATATAACGACCTCCAATTTAAAATTCTATAGCTATTTAATCCCTTTAGCTACTAGAATTCAACTTTTGCACTTTATGCAATTTAGTCCTCTTTATCAAATTAGACATATAAGCAGTAAAATTTATTAATGAAATTTTTATACGATATTTCTATCATACTGTAGACCATAAAATAATAATAAAATAATTTTTTGTCCGACTTAAGATTTGTGATTCCAAAATCACTATTCCGATTTCACTAAAAAGGGGCTGTTACAACATTTGCATTTGTTTATAGTAAGACTCAAATTTAAATGCTTAAAGATCGAGGCCCCAAAGGCGAATCTAGGGGGGCTGGTAGGGGCCCCGGCCTCCCCTAAAATGGAAAATTATTACTTAGGCTATTAAATTTTAAATTAGTAAAAATAAAATTACACTTTAGCTTCCCCTAAAATTATAAAAATTTGATTTGATCTTTTAAAAATTATAAAAATATAGACTATAAAAAAATTAAAATTCCATTCGGCCTCTTAAAAAATTATTCTGGCTTCGCCCTTGCAACACCGTCCCTCAACTAATAATATCAAAATTGAGAATAATTATAATTTTAAAAATATAATGTTGGCATAAATAAAAAGTAAGAATGTTCGGGAATAAGAAGCAAATAGGCATTCTCCACCCCCATAAAATTGCCATTAATGAAAAAGACCAAATTCGAAGCAGTAAAGTCAGTCCAAAGATAACACATACAAAAACAAGGAATTTATTCATCCCTTTTTCAATACATAACCTTAATATTCTTTTGTTCCAACCACAAAAAAAAAAAAAAAGAATTTTAACATCCTTTTGAATGAATGGAATGTGGTTAAAACTTGCAAGGATTATTTTATTTTATTTTTATAATTTGTTTTTGATTTTTTCATAATTATCTTTTGATTTTTTAGGTTTTTTAACTTTCTAAATTATTTTTGAAAATTTTAAATTCTTTTGATAATATTGATTAATTTTAAATCTCTTTTGGAAATTATTTAATAATATTCACAATTTATAATTATTTTTTAAGTTTTTAATTTGTTTATAATTTTATACAATTATTTTGATTTTTTATAATTTTATAATTTATAGATATTTTTAAATATTTTTATTTTTCTCACTGATATTACTTGTAAAATAGTTTTAAATCACAAAATGTCACTTAAACCACACTCATTTTCTTAAGCTGATATTTAAAATTTTTTCTTTTTATTATAAGTGATACTTAAACTATACTTAGTTATCTAAACTACTCATTCGTTAAAATATTCTTTAAACAATTAATCTCGTATCACTTTAAAATTTTAAAAAAATATTTCCTTAAACATTTTTAAATAAACTTATAAAATATTCATACAAAATTCAAGAATCCATAAAAAGAAAAAATTCTATCTAAAACACAAAACTCAAATTCCAATGAATTTTTCATTTTCATTTTTTAATTTACATACAAATGTAACACTTGTACTTTTTCTTTTCTTTTACCCTATCACTCCCCACGATTCTTTCTTTCTCTTTTAATACATTTTTTTAACTAATCGATTTTTTTAATCCTCTTAACATTTTTTATTCAACTTCTTTTTGTATTTGGATTTTATATTTTATCTAGTTTTTATTATAAAATTCACCTAAAATTAATATTTTATAAAATATATATAGAAAAGAATGGAAATTTTTTTAAGAAAAATAATATATTGATTTTGAATTGAGGATGAGAAGGAAATTGAAATCAAAATCGAGGTTTAAAGAATATAAGCTCGCCAAAATTTGAGTTTTGTCACTGTGAACTAGGTTTGAATAATGTTTTTAGAATTAGGTCAGTGATCGAATCAATCAAAACATTAATTTGATTAAAACTAAAAAAAAAAAAAATCCAGTTCAACTAGTTCGTGGTTCAATACCCTTCTTCGGATCGATATCTCGACTGATTCTCAGTTCGACCAGTCAGTCCAATTCAAGTAACTTTAGGACTGGTTTAATGAGTTTTTTTATCACTAGTGATTTGAATGAACAATAAAAGAGATTAATATGTTTATAAGTTTTAAAAAAAATTTAAAAAATTATCAATGTCACAAAAAGATTGGCTAAATTTGTTTTATTAACGGTTGATATAATTTAAATAACATAATATTGTTTAACTATCATGTATATTTTAATACTACTTGTGATAAAAAAATCTAAATACCTAAGTTAAAAGAAAGAGTATAATTTAAATATGATTGTGTTGATTAAGCTTGTGAAATAAAATAAGAGCATATCCACATCCAGCATTATCAGTATGTCGGTCAAAGGTTTTTTCAATTTTTTTTTCCTTGATATTTTTTTTAGAAAAACATTGAAACCTTTCTAAGCCTTAAGCGTTAGGTTAATTAATCAGAATTTGGAATTTACTTAAATCATCAAAGCAATATCAATCTTTAACTGATGATATATATATCGATCCGTTTTTCGAATACAATTAAGTAGTTCGAAAAGTAAAAAAGAAAAAGAAGAAAGAAAGGTGAGAGTTTATAAAGGAGTTCAATTTGGTGTTTTGCCACCCACCCACCCACCCACCAAATCTCGGACTGGAAGAGAATTCATGGATTCCTTCCAAGCTTCTCCCATGGAACATCATCAATCTCCTGATGCTGAACAAGTTTCTGACGATTTTGTTTGTTGCGTTTGTTTGTAAGCAATTATGATTACCATAAAATAAATTCAATGTTTCTTGTGATCTTATCCTTTCATTTGATTTTTGGAAAATACCTAATCTGCTCTCTTTTCATTTATGTTGTTTTAGGGATCTTCTCTACAAACCCATCGTTCTGCGTAAGATTTTTTTTTTTTTTTTTTTGCTAGTTTTCTAGAAAGAATTGTGAATTTCATTTTTTTAATGTTCAATTATTATTGTTGATTAGTTTAATAATTTCTTTGTCCCCTCGAAATATGCAGATTGTGGTCATATATCGTGTTTCTGGTGTGTTCATAGATCAATGAGTTCTCGGTACGAGTCTCATTGTCCAGTTTGTAGAAATCCATATTCTCACTTTCCAAGCATCTGCGAAATGCTTCACTTCTTGCTGTTAAAATTATATCCGATTACATATAAGAAAAGAGAAGTGCAGGTTCTCGGTAAGTTTGGTGTTTTTATTTTTCATGTTTTCATGGCTATGCTTAGTGGCGACTAAAATATTTGCTTTGCTACTTAGCATAATCTTTTAAGAGGGGAACATTTTATTTGATGAAGTTATCCTATGGCTAATCTGTGACTCAATTTTGCATTGGAACAATCTGCTCATGTTTGCCGCACTTTTTAGTGGTGGGGATGAATCATTGTAGATAGTTTCGAGATTATTCTCACTGTAGCTAGTGCAATACTATACCTATACTGTTCAACATTATGAAACTTATTATCTTTGCTACAGATGAGGAAAAGAAACTGGACTGCTTCTCACCGGAATTTGATGGTCATGCTTGTGAATCAGAGGCTGATGGAGAAATTAATCACCTCAGAAGCTTGTTGCAGTCTTCCGCACTTTCAGACTCTTCTTCTGCCGGCAAAGAGAAACATAGTGTACTGATTGGACAAAAGCAGTCTTGTGTTTCCAGGGAGGAAAATGATCCGGTTTCAGTTGCAGATCTGCTTTGTACTGCTTGCAAGCAATTGCTTTTTCACCCTATTGTTCTTAACTGTGGCCATGGTATTCCTCTACTATTTCTTCTTTCTTTACATTTCCATCATTAAGCCTCAGTTTTCTGATATTTATAACTTATATTTATTCTTTGGTAGTTTATTGTCAAACTTGCATAGCCATCCCTGCTGATGAGATGCTTAGGTGTCAAGTTTGTCAATGTTTGCATCCAAAGGGATCTATAAAAGTCTGCTTGACACTTGATCAGTTTTTGGCGGCTAAATTTCCCAAAGAATATGCACTGAGAAAAGACGCTGTTCAGCTCAAACAAGTTTTTTCCAAGCATGAGAAACCAACTACTGGTATGTCTCAATGCTCCATTGATCCCATCTTGTTCTAGGTTTATCAAAGTTAACATTTTCGTTGATTTAGTGGTTAGCTGTATAATACTATTGGTTCCACCCTTTTTCGTGCTGCTTGGTTTATTGCCACATTTTTTAAGCTCAAAATGAAGCATATCATTACTAGTTCAATATCCATATTATATATGTATATAGAATTTCTTATTCAGCCATGTTGGTAAATTGATCATGAAAAGAATCTGACCAACTGGTCGTGCTACAATACTGCTGCATCAACTTTGAGTCCACAATTTTTAGAGCAGTTATTATTCGAAATTTTTAGGTTCAACGGAAGCTGGTAAACAAGATTCCTCACCTGTCCAGTTGCCCTCCGGAGGGGAGCCTCGCCCGTATACACATATAGGAGTTGGTTGTGATGCTTGTGGGGTAAATGCTTCGCTCATTGTCTCTTATATGAGTGCATATGTGTGTGTGTGTTCCGGAGCCACACCAATTTAGTCTGTTTAAAAGTTCAATTGAGTTGGTTTCATGCTTGCTCATATTTAGTTTTTTCTGTTTCTCATTTTATCTTTATAAATAACATAGCACATTCTACAGTTTTAAAAACTTTCGTCCTTTATTTCCTCTCAGAACATTTTTAGTTTTTATTTTACCTAACTAAAATTATTTGTAAATATATATACATGCTTGTTTTTGCTAGTATCCTTTCTTCTTCTTTTTTTCTACCATGAATTAATTAATTTCTATTGATAGTTATCGGGCATTGGAAATTTGTAATAATAGGATTTTATTCTTGAGGAGGGGACCCTTTCGTAGGATAAGTTGCTCTCTATATGCTTTAGAACTCGGTGTTTGTTGGATTTTGTTCACTGCATTTCAAGCAAAACTTTACTTAACCTAATGCATGAATATGAAGGATTCTATTGGTTTGAAGAGTAAAACTAATTGATACTTCTATCTGCTGTATATTAATATTGCTTGAATTTTATTTAAGGCAAGTTATGATGGCATAGTTAAGTTTGCAGTAGATTTGAATTTGTATTTAAAGAGTTTCTTAGCAGAATCTGAAACTTTGCTAATCTTATATATTTATTTATTTCCTTTTGGTTTTAATTAAAATCTGCAATGAGTTTGTTAATATTTGAGTTTGTACTGGCAGATGTCTCCAATAATCGGGGATAGATACCAATGCAAGGATTGCACAGAGAAAATAGGATTTGACCTTTGTGGAGATTGCTTTAAAACTCGACCAAAGCTTCCAGGCAGGTTCAACCAGAGACACACCCCAGAGCATAAACTTGAGCTTATAAAGCCTGCTGACATTGTCCGAAGGTATGGGCGGCTGAATCGTGGTTCTTCTTCTTTTTTTGCCTTTGACGAAGCTTCGGAAAATCTGGAAAATGGACTGGTACCTTATGCTCTATCGGGCGCTTTTCAAGAGTACATTCGCAGTAATAATCTAGCTGCATCGCTTTTAGAGATTGATAGCATGGAGGATGAAGATGAGGAGTCGGATGAAGATGTTGGTGCTGTATCCATCGAATGATATCCGTATAGTAATTTTCTAGTTGGTAGGGACCGGTGAATTACGTATAAGTTCATGTTTCCTTAATTAGTTCTGTAAAGTACCATTCGGATCCCATATTTAAGCTGCAATCTGGTTTCTTGCATTTCATTAAACCCCCCCACCCCCACATTTTGGTGGCTCCAGCATATGCATTAGTTTGTGGTTTTGTGAAGCAACAGTTTGTGAGCGGCAATAGTCGGTGGCAATTGCACATCATTTGAGGCATTGCTTAATAAGTAGAGAGTTGTTTGTCTATTCCGGGTGGACATTGTTAATATTCACTATGCATGTATAAACGATGTGATTGCCATCTTTCATCAATTTCAGCCTCAAAATTTAATACATCTTCCACCAACATTCTTAGCACCAAAGATTTTGTCATTAAACCAGTCTTCTTTTGCCTCCATTCTTTAAATTGATACCTTGATCCTAAGGATGGCAAACGGGGATTTTGTGAATTTGGATTTTGCAATTTAAGAAAATATTTGATTTTAGATATTTTAATTATTATTTTAAAGCAAATTTAGAATGGACTTGGATATTAATCCTTGAATATCTATTATCTAAATTTAACAAATTTTTATTTTTATTTTTGTAATTAATAGATGTAAATACATACAAAGATTGTTTAAATTTATATTACTTTTGTGAATAATATATTTGATTTTAGTTTAGATTTATATTAGTTTTTAAAATTAATTTAGATATTCCATGTATAATATAATTGATTCAAATTCAAATTTAAATTTGGAGAACATTATCACAAATTTGAATCTAATTTTAAAACAAATGTAAGTAAAATGTTAAGAGAGAAACAATAAATTTTCAGTTACAGCGTTCAATCTATCTAGTATTTATATAGAGACAAATTTATTATAAGGTATTAACTCTAATGTACCACAATCTAAACCATCTAAACAACTGCGTTATTTCTGCTTCCAGTCATTTTAAAATGATATCTATTTTAAACTATAGATAGTTGTGTATTTTAACTTGCCCTAAAACCATCTATTCTGCTTCTTTACTAAATCTTGCAATTCCCAAATCAGAGGTAAAAGATCAACATGGCAACACCAAAGGGTGCTTGGCTAGCATACTTCCATCTCTTGTAAATTAAGTAAAAGGACAGTTGTTGTCTGGGAAAGGCAAAACCAACAACTGCTGCATATAATAGAGTGCCAACACAAATGCTGCAACTGTTTTGATTTACAATTCAAATGCATCTAAAGAAAAAGGGGTCTTGCACCCATCTTTATGTAGAGAGCGAATCATCGGATTTCTTCAACATGCAAATTTGGTTGTTGTACACTTCCTGACCTACATTAAATGTACTTACATGGTCATTTTTACCACTGGAAATGAACAACATACTTGGCAATGCAGTTTTTGTTGTTAATTGGGGTCATGGAGTTGATGGTGCAACACTATCTGCTTGATTTCTTTCGGCCATTTCAACTTCATACGCACAAGGATCTGATGTTTTCTCATCCTTCATAGCAATGCTTTGCAGTTTAGAGCGTTGTATAGCATGCAGCTCATATCTGATAAACACTAAGACAAGCATTTGAGCTTGGATTTATCTGGTTTTACATGTTTTAGGGATTAACTCTGATTAAGATGGTATACTAATAATCTTACATAATGAACAAGTAGGCAAAAAAAGAGCAACCTTGTTTGGAAACAGAAGTTTACAAACATGGAGCTATTTGGGGAAACTAAAAGAACAATGGTGCTATGTCGGAAAGGGCCAAACGCCAGGGATGCAGACCAATGTTATCCTATAAAGAAAAAGAGTACCATTCTATGTTTGAAACGGTGCTACCCCTCCATTCTCCACAGACGAAGACAAAAAGAACTATCCAACTTTTTTTTTCCTTCAATTTCCAACAGAATATACTGACTTTTTCGGGTTTATAGATGATAACATTTCCAATTAAACTGACAATGTTGGCATTCTTTTTTCCCAAGAAATTCTATCCAAATAAATTCCGTGGTTTGAAAAATATGGTTATCATAGCATAAATAAGGGCATAAGAAGTTAATCTATACAGATATATAATTGAACTGGGAACAGATTGTCTCACTAATGCAATCTCTTTTTAAAATTTCAAATAAATCGGACTCAAACAAGAACTTCATTTTTCATATTTATTTTCTCAATTGCAAGAAACAAAACTCTCCATCTTGTAATTTTTTCCCATGATTACTTGTGCAAGACAAAGGATACATTTCGGTGCAATAGGAGGATAATCATGACATATCAGTTCTATTCATAACAAACATGATTAAAGACAGCAAAGAAATCAGTAATCAACTAAAAAGCACCCTAAAAACTAATTCAAACTTCCGGGTGCAACGCTAGCAAACAAAATCACATATCCGCTTAGGACATCTTGAAGACGTAAGAAAAGCCACATCACGGCGTTACATTCTACAGATCTCCACTAGCATCCTTAAACAGGCTTCAGACCTCCGAACAGCTAGCGCTAACTTTGACAGTAATTTCTATATTTTCATGTATAGCGACACAATGGCTACGTTTGTGCATTGTCACGAAATGCTAGTATGTATGTAATTAGCATGTATTGTGAAACAGAATTCAAGAATTTCTTTCAAGAAATAATTTTTCACTAAACAAAAGGTCAATACAAAGAATGTGTTGGCAAATGTTTGAAGGATATATCCGATGAGAGAATGGCAATATCATATAGGCATCTAAAATCAAGCTCAGATTCAAATCCACAAAGCAACAATATATGCACTGATTCCTTGTTCTAAATTACTAATTATTATGAAAAAATATGTAAAACTTACTCAGCCACGTAGCTATTGACAAGCATGAAATATATCCTCCAAAATTTTTCCTCCTTCAAATGGCGAGGGCATAGCTTGAATCTAAGCTGTGAAAGTTCCTGGAAAAAAGAAGAAGAATAGAACAATAATTATAAATTATTAAGAGGGAAAAAGGGTTTAAAAAAAAAAACAAAAAGAAACCCCAAACCTTCACTTTAGAAAGCACTAAGACAGCATGACGCTCTTGCCAATCAGAAAGATCTTTACGCACATTATAAGAAGTTTGGGCTTCAATGTCACCATCATCTGAACACCATAAGCTTCAATCAAACCAATTTTCTCTTTAGAAATTTCCAAAGCGAAAGAAAAAAGACGGGAAGTACCTTGGATAGGGAAATTCTTGAAGGTTTCTAAAGTAAAAGACTTGACATGATCGATTAATTGTTGGGTAATTCCAAGAAATTCTTCTTGTTCTTGGTGGTGGGGTTGAGGTTGATCTGGTGGGTTTTTGTGGTTTTTACTGTTCCTTGAAACACTGCGGCGAAACCACGACGACAGATTCATTGTTTTGTCTGGTCGGGATGCTTTGATTTGAGATGCTTTGTCAAGATTTTTAGATTATTTAGTAGTTCCACAAAGATTTACTTCGCTTTATTAATTATTTTGTTTGTTACAGAGTGTTTATTAGTCACTAACTCTTCGCATATTTTAATATTATAAGCCCATTCTAAGATGTTAGCTACGAATTTTAACTATACTATCCAAACGTAGATTAAATTATTTCCCATTTTGGTTTCATGTTGTTTTACGTGGGCCCTGTGCTCATTAATTATGTATTTAATTATTAAAAATTTCTTTCTCTCGTTGATTTTTTTAACTTTTTTAATAAATAAAGGAGGTCTAACTCTAACACCTAAAGAAACAGCACACAGCAGGCTCAAACCAGTCGGTGCCCAACACCACCAGCTACATCATCCTCCATGGTTGCCTGAACAGTAATAGGGGGTTTAGTAAAACGCTGCAACCCAACAACGCCATCAGCAAACATCTGCAACTTTATTCGCTTCCCCAAACACATGCCCAAACGAAACTTGTCAATCACGAGCACAAGCCTTTAATGTCTTGCACCAAAGAAAGGGAACTAGCTCTAGCATGACACTTTGTTAACAGCTGAACCAACAATAAATTATCACTCTCAATCGACACATTTTTATACCCCTCCTCTTAGGCAATTCAGAGACCATCATAAACTGCCCATAGTTTTGCCTGCAACACCGTACCAACGCCAATAAATTGACTAAACCCATGAGCCAATAGCCGGTCCAATCACGGAGGACACCCCCGGTCGAAGCAACACCACTTGAAATATCCATAGCCCCCAGCCCAATCTCCCAAACCCGCAATCATAATATTCTTTGCCCATGACAAGCTCTCCTTGACAACATCACCAAAACAACCCAGATCATTAGCGAAAACATGTTGGTTCCGCCGCTTCCATAAACGCCATAGGACAGCACTGAAAAACACATAACAACTAACCCCAACCATGACAATGTCCTGGAAGTGACAAAATTTGAATAATCCAATTTTGCAAAGGTAGCGAAAGAAATCTCGAGTCACCTGACGAGGCAAAATACTCTACCACGTCCCAACCGCAATAGGACAATCACTTAAAACATGAATGATAGTCTCTTCACCACCCCCACACAGACAATAACTTGGGTCATTAGCTATACCACGCCTAACCCATTCGACATTTGTTAGCAACGTCTCATTTACCACCAACCATAGAAAATGTTGCAACTTTTGCAGTCCTAGCTGTTGGAAATAATACTACTGCAAAATAAACTTGTTAGCACTAACTGGATAAAATAAATAAAACATAAATAAAAATGAAGTAACCATTGCACCGTGGAAGAACCAATGCTTTAGAAGTAAATTTGCCCTAATTGGTGTAATCAAGTAACAGACATTGCCCCTCCAAAGTTAACATAGTACTTTTATATTTATACACTCGAATAGAGAAGGTGGAACAACGATTGGAATTGCTTTTCTCAAAAGAATCGAGAAATAAACTGAAAAAAATTCGGATAAACCATAATAGGTTCAATTCCAAGAAAGATTGGAGAGATCATAGACGATCCCGCTTAAAACCCAATCTCCCAGACGAATATCACACTAATGTAATTTAGTAAAACACCTGAATTTTAGAGAGTAAGAATGAGAGAAATGAGAGAACCGTATTTTCCTTGTTTTTGTGTTATGAAAAATGAGAGAACTAACCCCTTATTTATACAATTTTTTGAAGGGCAAAGTAGTAAAACGTAGAGGAAAAAAGGTAAAATAGGCAAAGATAGTTTTTTGACCAGATTTTCGAAATCTAAACAAATTAATTTTCTAAAAAATAATGTAGAAGTTTTATCCAAAAATAAACACGTGCGGTATCTATTAACATGGACACTGACATGAATCGGGTCGGGCGGTGGTACATGTGTGTTAGACCTTTAGCTCCAATTACTCAATGAGAGAAAGAGTCAAGTCTATACATAAACCCTTTTAAAAGCTTATGCCTAACCAATGTGGGATTGTTCTTTTCTTTTGCATTACCAACATTTCCCCACAAATGGAAAAGAATCATAAAATTTTGTAAACATGAGAAATAGGAAAGACACAAGAAGAGCAATAGCAAAATTAGCCGCTTAAGCACTAGTATCTTGTGGATTTAAACTAATACATAGTAAAATGAGTGATTCTTCTCTTTAACAAGTGAACGAATCTTGAACTTGTTAAGATAAGGATTAACTCATGACACACGACTAATCTCAGAACCAATTGATGTTTTGCAAAAGATCAACATGTTTTAACCAATACACCTCGGGATACTGGTAAATGGTCTAGAAAGATTGCCCAATGTCTTTCTTAAAAGATGGCTAGTTCTTCACACTTACATAAGTGATTTCATCAAGTCCATCTCAATATAGACCACTTAAAATAAGGACTATGAAATTCTTAAGAGCATTTTGTTAAGCTCATCCTTTCAAATTTAAGTTTGGTGAATTCATCAAGCCCATCTCAATAGGACCACCCAAACTTGAGTATATGAACTCATTAAGAGTAAGAAACTCAACCTCACATATCGGTAAATTCATCAAGTCCATCTTAATAAGACCACCCAAACTCTAGGCTATGATTTCATTAAAAGTAATAACTCAATCTTATGCATGTACATCGTTCGCCATAGAGATAGGTAAAATGTACATTATGAGTCTTTCCATGGTTTCATTTGACCACATTGAACTTAGGAAACTAAGTTGGGTATCCACCATGAATTACTTAACCACTGGGTTTAAGAACCATCCCCTCGACGAATCAAGAATCATTTTCCTACATAACCCTTTGGTCAGTGGATCAACTAGGTTCCTTTCAGACCTCATGTACTCCAAAACGAGTACTCCATTTTTTATTAAGTGTCTCACAGATTCATATCTTATTCAAATATGTCTTTTCTTTCCACTGTAAGTTTGGCTCTTAGCCACGCAAAATGTGACTTATGAGTCACATAATAGAGATATAGGAGGTGCCGATTTTTCCCATAAAGGAATCTCTGCAAGTAGATTCCTAAGTTACTCGGTCTCTTTCTTGGCTAAGTTAAGAGCTATAAACTCTAACTCCATCGTGGAGCGAGCAATACAAGTCTATGTAGTAGACTTTCAGGAAATAACTACTCCACCCAAAGTAAAAACATACCCACTTGTAGAGCAAACTTCATCATTGTTAGTTACCCAATTTGCATCACAATATCCCTCTAGGACTGTAGGGTATCCTACAAATTCCAACTCCCAAGTTATTGTACCTTTAATGTATTTAAGAAAATGCTTTAGAGCATTCCAATGTTCATTGCTAGGATTATGGGTATATCTACTTAGTCTACTTGATTGCATAAGCAATATCAGGCTAAGTATAGTTCATCAAAAACATAAGACTTCCAATAATTTTAGCATACTCTATTTGGGGAAACATTTTATTCTTTACCAATTGTATGCTAGAATCAAAAGCAGTTTTCACATATGGAATAATTATGCAAAAACATGAATCTATATGTAGCACTACTTAGAGCATACCCAACAAATTTAGCATCAACTATTTTAGATCCAATAGTGCTCTTTTTTAAAAGAAAGCAAGCTTACTTTTGCTAAACACCTTACACTTTCAAGTATTTTAGATTAGGGGCATAACCTTTCCACAATTCATATGGGGTGCAAGCTAATTTTTTATGAGGCATATTTATGAGGCATTCTATTAAGAATATGGTTTGTAGAAAGTACAACCTCTCCCCACATACTGTCAGGCAAACCTGAACTTAATAGTAAAGCATTCATTATTTTTTTTAGAGTTCTGTTTTTCCTTTCAGTTATGCCATTATGTCGTGGGACATAAGGAACAGAAAATTCGTGTATAATGTCGTTTTTCTCACAAGCTTCTTTAAGAAAATTAGTGTCATATTCACTACCTCTATTAGATCTAAGATGTTTTATTCTACTATTAAGTTGGTTTTCTACTTCTGTTTTATAAATAAGAAAGGTTTTATCAGCTTCATCTTTTGATCTTAGGAGATATACCTTTGTATATCTAGAGTAGTCATCTACAAAGGTGATATATTAGCGTTTTTCCACTCTTACTTTCTGTGTTTTTGAAGTCTACTAGATTAGTATGAAATAATTTTAAAAGCTCAATCTTCCAATCAGTAAGAGTTTATAATGAAGGTTTCACATGCTTGGCTTCAACACAGATTTTGTATTTATTAAAGCTACTATCATCTGGATGAGGGGTATATTCATTTTTATGAGCTTTTTTAAATAATAAATATTCACATGACCCAATTTAGCATGTCACATATCAAAAGATTCAACAATATAAGAAGTGGTGACTTTATTATTATTATTAAACATACTCTCAATCACAAATAAACTCCCACTAAGATAACCTTTCCCAACATAATCTCCATTATGGGAAAGTACAAGTTTATCAGATTCAAAGACTAGTTTAATAATACCTTTCTTCTTTAGTAATCCACTATCAATTAATTTTTTACGCAGGGCAGGTACATAAAGAACTTTATTTAGTGCTAATGTTTTGCCAGAAGTAAGTTTAAGAAAAATATTTCCTTTATCGAGTACTTTTGAATTACTAAAATTACCCATGTAAACTTGATCACCTTCAACTACACTATCAAATTCGGTGAACATTTCTCTGTTGGTGCAGAAGTGTTTGGAAGCTCATGTGTCTACAATCCACTCAATATTGCTCTCAACCAAGTTCACTTCAAAAACCACAGTAGATATTATCTCATTTGGGTTTTCAACTAGATTTGCTTGCGGTTTGTTTTTTATTTGACGGTGTAATGACCCAAAAGTCAGTGCTATTGGAAAGTGTGATTTCAGAACCCGTTTTCGTAAATCAAACTCGTAAATATTTTTATTAAATATCTATGGAGTGATATTTGAAGTGAAGTGAATTTCAATCAGACAATTTTGTCGAAATAGTGCTTAATTAGGGTACAGGGACTAAATCATAAAAAGTGTCAAAAGTTTAATTACTATATATTTTAATAATTATAAGGACTAAAGTGGTAATTATACCACTTATAAGTTAGTGGAAGATAACTTGGTTTATATTTATAAGAGAAAGGTTATAAAATTTTAATAAAATAACAATAATAAATAAAATAAAACATATGTAATAAAAATATGATAATAGGATGAAAGAGAAGGTTATCTTCTCCATTTTATCAAACCAAAATCAAATGGAAAAGAAGAGAAATACATTTGACTAACAGTTTCAAAGGTTCTAAGTTTCAATTGGTTAGTTAATTTAGTCCATTTTCTTGTAATTTTTTGTTTTCGAAATCCCAATAGCTTAAGCTAGCTTACCCATGTTGTATTTTTGATATTTTTCAAGATTGATAATGTTTTCATTGATGAATAGTTGGAGTTATAGAGGTTAATTTGGTAGATTTTAAGTTTAGAGTTGAAAAAGGACTAAATTGTAATGTCAATTGATAATTTTGTTCAATAGGGACTAAAATGCATTAATTTTAAAATTTTTATAGAAATGAAAAATAGAAAGTCCAATTGGGACAAGAGTGAAACCGACATGAAATATTGAAGTTAAATTTGAAAGTTATGTTTGTCTCAAATTTAGGGACTAAATTGAATAAAATGCAAAAGTTAACAAAATTAGTAATTGAATGTGAAAATGATTGTGTATTGCTGACTTGGTGTATTTATGTTAATCCATAACTAACGTCGACTGAAATTCTTCAAAACAAAAATGAAAAGATAAAGTTATCGGCAAATTGCTTGTAGTTTACGGTTTGTATTTCTATAACCTGAACCTTTTTAATTGTTGCATTTATGAAGTGTGTTGTATGGTGAAAACATAAGTAAGCTGGAAATGATAGAGCAAGCTGAATTGAATCGATTTGAATGAGTTGTTTACGATAAGGACTAAATTGAATAGTTTTGAAAATATGATTTATTATTATAATTATGCAATTGAATTCAAATTTTGATGATTTATGTTGTCACATATGTGAATGGGTGACTGGATGATGAAATTAGATTGTGAAATTGACACATTGATTATTTTAAATGGAAATAAGGTTATACAATGGATTTTAGATTGTAGATTCGAAATGTAAAATTTAAGTGTATAATCAAGTTAATATTTTTATATGTAGATAATAATATTAATTTTCATTTTAACTTTCATTTGTTGATTCATGCATTACAGGAATAATATTATGATTTAAATTTTAGATATATAAATACCACTAAGTTATACTCAGCGTACGATTTTGTTTCTCTTGCGCAGGTTAGACACTTTTTAATTTGATCGTCAACTTCAGCATCCAGTGGCAATCCTAAACTCAAGTGTTAGTGATATCTTTATTTTGGTCATTGTATGTACCTAAGGTGTCTTTGGTTAAACAATGTCTATCTTGAATTTGTTGGCAAATTGAGGATCAAGTATATAAATGTATATGTAGGTGTTGGAAATGGTCATGTTAATATTATCTTATTGAAGTAGTATGGCATAGATGCTTAATGGTCTAATTAGTGAGAAGATAATATGCTAAGTGATGTGTTTGATTGATATATGGTGATGAAAGTTATGGATGGTATGCTTGTGTTGAACTTGTGATAAATGGTAAGCTTTGGTGCATATTTTTATAGTTGAGGTTAAGTTATTTAATATGTCTTAAAGGGTTAAAGGATCTATATTAGGTTGAACTTGTTGAGCTGCCTTTGAAGGCATATTAGTATAGTTTGAATGTGATATTTTGGGTTGATTTTGAATTGTTGATTGATGTGTCAATTGTGGCACATTGGTTAGGTACTTATGATGGATGTTGTAAGTGATGTTTTAGCATGATTTTGATGCTTTTGAAATTGATTGAGATATGATATGTTAGCTTGCTTGTTGTGTTGGGAATATACCCGATTAAGCAATGAACAAGTAAAAATAGCGAAAAAATTGTGAATTTGAACACATAAATTTAACGTGAAAAAACCCCTCCAAAGAGGATAAAATATAACACCTTAAACCCGTATCCATCGCAGGAGTAGGGTTACAGAGTATTACCGATCAAACATACATAATTTCAAGCATTTCATGTCATATAATATTCAAGTCAAAACCAATCACAATCAATCATGTAGGCACTAATAAGAGCTCTTGAGGTCCAAAATAATCATTAAAAATAGTTCAGGGCTAAACCGAGTACTCAAAGAATTTTTTAGAAAACATGAAAATTTTTCAAAGGTGCAAGGGACACATGGTCGTGTCCTAGCCCATGTCCGTGCCTGTGTAACTCATTGACTTGGGTCACACGCCCGTGTGCCAGGCCGTGTGCTAGGCCATGTGAAAACTGGAGCGTATACTGACTTGTGCCACATGGCCAAGCCACACGCCCATGTGCTAGGCCGTGTGAGGCTACTGACTTGTTTTCTTTAGAAGTTATAGGGGACACACGACTATGTCACCTGGCCGTGTGTCACACACAGCTGAGATACACGCCCGTGTGGACAAAAATAGGCCATTTTTAAAGCCATATTTCTCACCCAAATTGGTACCAACCTAAACACAACAATTTGCATATGACCATGACATAATTAGGCATTCAAAACCAACCAACATTAAGCTTATAACATGTTATAACATCACATACATGTAACAGCCCATTTTCAATAAAATCAGAACAGTGGTTTAGGGACCATAGATTCGAGTCTGGAAAGAAAAATTATTTTAATACTATTTTATGATCTACAGTATAATAGTAATATTGTGTGAAAATTTCGTAAAGAAATTTTGCCGATTACATGTTTAATTTGATAAAGGACCAAATTGCACAAAGTGCAAAAGTTGAGTTCTAATAGCTAAAAGGATTAAATAGCTGTAGAACTTTAAAGTGGAGGTCCTTATATGGTAATTAGATCATTAAAAATACTTAGTTGTTAAGGATGATGATTCATCCATGGAAAATAAATTTAAAGAAAAGGACAAAATTGGAAAGATGAAAAATAAAGATGAAAAATAATAAAAAGATGAAAATATCATCATTTATCATCATCTTCCCCAAATATTTTGCATGGAAGCCTTAGGAAAGAGAAAGCAAGCTTTCTTTGCCAAATTAGGTAAGTATTCAAGTCTCGTTTTTAGTAATTTTTATATTTTTGAGATTGGGATAACCTAATTTAGCTATTTTGGGGATTAATTTGAAAATTTATCAAATTATAGAAATTTTTCCATGGATGAATATGCTGAAATTTTGAAATTTATGGTAGAAAATGAAAGGTTGTTGATAGATAAACAACTTTTGTAAAGTGAATTTTGATGAAAATGTGAATTAGGGACTAAGTTGTAAAGTTGTAAAAGTTATGGAAAAAATTTTGAATTTTGTGAAATACATGGGCTGTAAATGTTACTTGTAAAAGTTGGCTAGGCTTGAAACAAGGATTAAATTGCATGAATTTCATTTTTCGAGCCTAGGGACAAAATGGTCATTAATTAAAAGTTTAGGGGCAAAACAGTAATTTTGCCTAATATGTGAATTGAATTGAAATGAACACCATGAATTGATGTTAAATTCATTCATATAGATTCGGATAGACCAAATTCGGAGTTAGAACGATGAAAAGAGGAAAATGTCGGATTAGTAGATTTTACGTACACAAACATTTGTCGATGTAAGTTCGTGTAACTAAATTGTGTATATTTATATGCTTGAATTAAATGTTGTGAATGTGAATTGTATAAATATTATATATATATGACATTGAAGACATATCCGACAAAGCCCGATAAATGATAATATCTGAAATAAATGATAATGTCCGATAAATGATGAATGATAAAAATGTTACTTTTATGCTTGAAATGAATGTGGAATATGTTTATTTAAATTATATGAATATTGAAAATGAATGAAATAATCATATACCTGATAATGCCTGAAAAATGTTAAATCCCGTTTGAATAAATGAAAGTCGATGGATACATGATTTCTATAATGAATATAGTCCTGCATATGTTACGAACAGGATTTAGCTCGACGAGTGATCCTGATATAGCCCTCTCGAGAATCCTATGATATAGTTCCTGTGAGTATCCTGATCGGTAGTAATTCTACATGTGTTGCGCACACCGCAGCTCTTTGTGAGCGTTTTGTTACATGATTTGATCGGTTGTGCTCAGCATATGTTGCGGACAAAAACGTAGCTCTTTGTGAGCGTCCTGATATGGCTCGCTTGAACTCTCTAAGATATGGCTATCCGTTGCTCTTGTTACATGGCTTTTTGTGAGTAAGCCTGATAAGCTCTTTGTGAGTTACCTGATTAAAAGTTCTTTGTGAACTTCCTAATTGTGGCTCTTATGAGCACTCCTAATTTAGCCCGGATAAGCTTTCTATTACATGGCTCATCTGAGCATTCTGATATGTGGCTCGAGAGTGTGCTCCCTGGTTATGTGCCCTAAATGGGTACCCCTGAATATGAATTGACGGATCTTAATTTGTACACTTCGAGTGTACTACATGTGTATCCATCAATATTTCAAATAAATTCAACAGGAAAAATCCTGACATGAGAAGATATGAATAAAAAATGAGTTTTTACACGTATCTACCTGAAATACATGAAAGTGATGATACATGGTATATGAAAAATATGAGATGATGATATATGTATATGGAATTTATTAGATGAATACATTCATCCATGATTATATATTTGTACACCTTGAGTGTACTACTCGTTTGACATTGATATTTCGAATGATTTAATGGGTAAAGTTTCGACATGAAATAATCTGAACTCGGGATGAATTATTATGAAAATGTACTTGAAATACAAATACATGATTTATACATGTTATATGAATACATGATATGGAAAGCATATTTATATATATGGAAATCTAATTGTTGTTGAGCCCATATAAGTTTCTTGATGTTATTGTGGAATGTATGACTAAGAAGGACAATAAGGATATGTGTAGGGCTTGAGATCAAATTGATTGAATGTGCCTTACATGTTTATCTTGAAATAGAATGCATGGTAAGTTAATAACCATGTTATAGAACTTACTAAGTGTATGAGCCCATTTGCCCGGCCCAAACCCAACCAAAACCCAAACCCAAGCAGCCCAACAGCCCAAAACGTTAAAAATTTTTTTCAGAAAATTTAGGGTTTCTAAAACCCTAAAACTAGCCTAGCCGCCACCCCCTAGCTTCTATCCTCTGACCCTCTGACACCACCTGCTTCCTGCACCACCGGCCACCGTCGCCTCCTCCACCTGCTCTACTTGCTCCCCATGCCCTGTAAAAATGGACAAACACGCAAACAGACAGCAAGAAAGCAGCAAGCAACAGTAAAAAAAAGAGAGAGAGGATGTATTTCGGCTATTTAAGCCCGAAAATTACTTTGTAAGAGGAGTTTTTTTTTTCCTTCGAAAATAGATACAAAGAATCAGAGATTCGAGAAAAAGTTTTTTTTTCTTTCAATCGAAAAAGGGCAGAGGATCAAACACTCAAAATCGGCAGGAATAGCAAGCAGAATCAACACAAATTCCAGTGTAAAGATTAAACGAGAACAAGAATCAAAAACAGAAAAAAAAGGGGGTAAAGTCTGCGTTTTCGATCTTTTTGGTTTTCTTTCTATATACACATACATATATATATGAATAAATAATAATATATAAAAGGAAAAAGACATAAAAAATAAAAAATAAATTTTTTACCTTTAAACCACCGTGGGATCCGTGGCCGAATCGCCGGCCAGCGGCTGGCCGTCCGACTGCGGAATCCTCAGGAGTCCCCCACCGCAGAGAGAAAGAAGAGGGATAGAAAAATTTTTTAAAGAAAGGTGAAAATGGGGTTTTTGCGGAAAATTGGCTTATATAGCCAAACCAAAACGACGCCTGCTTTGGTCGGCACCATAATACCCAAAACGACGCTGTTTGACATGACCCGATCGACCAACCACCGACCCTAGGATCCGCGCGTTTTTGAACGGAAGGGCTAATAGCACTTTTAGCCCTTCCGCTTTTTTTATTGATTTCAATTAACTTTTTATTATTTTAAAATCTAGCCCGTATATTTAGTTCGATTTTCAATATGGTCCCCCTAGACGCAGCGTTTAAACCTATGGCATAATTGCCATTTTGGTCCCCCCTCCTTTCACGCGTGTTTCAAATAGCCCTTTTTTTATTTTATTACAAATCTTCCCCAAAATTTTATTTTAATTCGAATTAAGTCCTCCTTTAATCATCATTATTATTATTTAATATTTTATTGATTATGTATTATCATTACTACTTTATTATTATTATTACTATGGTATTATTTATTATTACATTATTTAATCACTATATTATTATCATTATTATTATTATTATTATTATTATTATTATTATTATTATTATTATTATAATATTCATTTACCATTATAATTATTTTATTATTAATATCATTATTATTTCGTAACATCATTATTGATATTTTTATTATTATTTTACTACTTATATTTATATTTATTTTCTTGCTTTAATATTATACTACTATTACTATTATTATGTTATTTTTATTCGTATATATATTTTTGTTAATTACCTTCATTTTATTATTTTTTCTCTTAGTAATGTCATTAATATTATCTTATTATTACTATTTTTTGCTCTTAAATATTATAAATTTTTATTACCATTATCATTATTATCATCATTATATCATCAAATTAATTAACTTAGCATTATTACATATATCATTATTATTTCTTATGCAACCTAACTTCGTAATTTATTCCTTTATCGAATCGTGATGCATTAACCTTTGCTCGAGTCATCAAGTTTTTTTAAAATAATCATTCCAGTATTAGTAATTCGAGTGAATCGAGCCCTAACTTATTTGGGTTCCGATTTTTCTCGCTTAAGCTAAGCAACGGATATCTCTTCCGAAATCGTAATTTAAATTTTAAAACAAAATACTTAATCACGAAATTGAAATGTCGCGCTTAACTTATCGGGCTCGACATCTAGATACTTCGAGATAAGCTTCTTTTTCCTAAAAATGGAGTCAATCTTCCGTATTTGAAATCTCGAGAACTCGAGCCCTAACTTACTGGGTTTCGATTTCTCATTTGACGAATAACGAAAAGATCCTCTTCAAAAATGAAAATCAAGTTTTAAAAGACGAACTTAGTTTCAGGAGCCTAAAGTATTGCGCCCTAATTTACTGGACATGATACTTTATCTCTTCGATAATAAGAGAGTCTTAACGTCCCTTTCAATCCTATCAAATTTTGAAAACAAAAAGCATCGTATTTTCGAACCCTTTCCAAGTTTTCAATAAAAGGACATCAATCAATCAATTTGGTACCAATTTTGGGCGTGGCGAGGTGCTAATCCTTCCTCGCACGTAATCGACTTCCAACTGCTTTTCTCAAAGTTCAGAGACCAAAAGAGCACTTTGTTTAGTAAATTAAATGTTTTATTAAAACAAAGGTGATCCGATCACACCAAATAAAGATCGGTGGCGACTCCTTCCTTTTCTTTTCAAAATTGAGTCGACTGCTGCTTCTCGCTTCATCAAAAATGGTTACGACGACTTGGCGACTCCATCGGGGAAATCGAGGGTCAAGCCATAGATTGATTGATTTTTTTCCTTTTAATTAAAATGGTTTTGGAAAAATCATGCTTCTCTTAATGCACCTTCAATATTAGCCTCGCAAATACTTTGGCATTGCATTGCATGACCGTTGTGGTCACACCTTTAAGTGGGAGCGAAGTTATGCCTTCGTGAGGTTTTCACCTCGGCATGGGCTAGTGGATCGCTTTGAATACATCCGTACCTATGTCTTCGTGAAGTTTTCACTTCGCATGGCCATAGGAAATGTATTCCCCGAACCAACTCGGTCCGTATGAGCCTATAATGGGTGAGGATCGAGGAATCTGTGGTTCGGTACTTCGAACTTTAGAGCTAAGCAAGATATAGCAAACCTTAGGAGCCCACCTTAGGTAGAGCTATGGCAAACCTTAGTGGTCACCTAGATAGTCGCTTACTTATTTTACTTGCTTTATATTCCATGGTACTAACTTATTGTGTTTCTTTCTTTTTGTGCATATCATTTCATATTTTAAAGAGACATCAATTCACGGTCCGCTTCGAAGTTAGGAAGTGGTTATGGAAAGCGAATTCCTTGATAAAGTGGAAGACAATGCGGTCAGTCGCATATGGTCGAGCAATGCCAAATAGAAAGAGGAGATAGCTTAGTCGAAGGGTATGTGTCTGAGTTACGGAACTTCACCAACATCGATTATCACGTAGAACGAGCTCCGAGTTGAAAGAAATTTGGACTCGATGGGATGACGGTCAAGCAATTGTTCTATGGTACTTACGGTGACTCGCCTTACCTTGATGTCAAAGTAGATAAGCACTGCTCCGAAACAATGACCCGTTACGGAATGCCACTTATAGTTTTTTCTCCTTCTGGAAGGTGGATCCGTTCCCACAGCTTGAAGAATATACGACCTTGCTACGCTGCAGAGGATTCAAGTTGACAAAGCTTATTCCAAGGCGGTTAATGGCCCAACCTTCGCAAAGAAGTTGATGAATATCACCGGAATGAGCGAACAGTGGGTCTCAGCTAGAATGCAAAAGAAGGGCGAGGGTAAATGCATACCCTGGATATGTTTGAGAGACCTGATCCTAACGCATCCCGATACGAAGAAAAAGATAGACATCTTGGCCTTGTGTATTTACGGCCTGGTAATCTTCCCAAAAGCTTTAAGATACATTGATGAAGCAGTTATTGATCTATTCAGCCGATTAGACAAAGGGGTCACACCCGTTCCTGCCATATTAGCCGAAACATTCAGGTCCTTGACTGCATGCCGAAGAATGGGTGAAGGTAGGTTTATTGGATGTGCGCAGCTGTTATTGGTTTGGTTCTATAGTCACTTTTGAAAAATAGAGAAAATGTCCTGTCGGTTCATGTCAGAAAATTACTCCCCGTTAGAAGAGTTAGCAACTACGCCTAGAAGAGAGGATGTGTCCGAAGAAAATTGGATCGCGCTCTTTTGAAACGTTCAAGAGGACGACATCGAGTGGAAGGCTCCTTGGATGATTCCCGACAGGATCCTTTATCGTTGCGAAAGCTTTGACTGGGTTCCCCTATTGGGAATTTATGCCACCGCCACGCCTTTGTGGTCCTAAGACAATATAGTTCAAGACAGTTTGTACCAACGACATACGGGCTAGCTCAATGCGAGTTCTCATATGAAGGGGAAAGCTATAAGAAATGGGTTAAAGAGATTTCTAGTGCCTGGAATCAGATTCACAGAATGAGAAGATTATCTACAGGCCCGAGGACGACTACGGAATACATTGAATGGAGGGCTAGGAGAGTCAATGATAACATTCCTGAGCCAAATCTAGAAGGCACCCGATCGAGAGAAGAACGCATGCGAGTGATCCCGTCAGAATTAGAGATTGTAAAGCAAGATTTTGAACGAATGAGTTCGAAACTCGAAAAAAGGATAGAAAGGTTGGAAAAAAAGAAGATGCTCCTCCAGTTAGAAGTGGACGGTCAGAAATCAGAGGCTGAGAAACTCAGAAAAGAAAAATGGAAGGTAGAAGAAGACCGAGATAACTTAAAGACGGAGTACAAGAAGATGCGCTTGACGATAAAGAACACGGGATTAGGGAAAACTTCAGAGCAATGGCAACAAGAGGTCAGAGAGGAAAGAGCCAAAGTTAGCGATTGGGAGAAAAAGTTTCATGAAATCTGAAATAAAAGGAAGACTTAGAGAAGGGCGGAGACGAAGACCAAAAAGAAAAAGGGATTAAAAGCTAGAATAGCTGAGCTTGGCGATCTCTACACCACTATTGAAGTCGAGACTCGGAAAGCCAACTAAAGTCAAGCCCGAACAAAATAGAGGAAATGAAAGGTAGGGTCGAAGAGTTAGAATCGGCGTTACATAGTAACGAGCTCGGATTGAGCTTTTGGAAACAAGAGAAAGACATTAGGAGGAGGAGCTTAGCCATTCTTGCGAGTAAGTTCAAAGTCGGGACTACCTCATGGGAGAAGCAATAATCCAGATTCGAGAAGTAGCCGATCACCCATGCACTTTGGGCGAGGAGGTGACATGTTGGGCACGAGATATGGGCTCTACCGGGTCATGATGAAGAGCTAATCTCCACGCTTGGAAAAATCAAAACCTTAGGTCTTAGGCGAGAACATATTTGTAATCTACTTTATGTAAAGGGTTTTGCCTTCTAATAAAGTTTTCTAAAATGAAGTTGATCGAATCGATGTTTTCTTCCCAAGCATTCATGCATTTGCATTGCATCATATTACATACATTAAAGTTTATAAAAAGAAGCCTAATCGTTAAAATTATCGAAAAAAGAAGAAGAAAGAGGAAATCAGAACCAACATTACTACGGGACTCAGACTTAAGACAAAGAAAATGGATCAAAGATTTGAACAATTTCGAAGGAAATGCAAGAATGATGCAGGAGCAAATGATGAAACTCAAAGAAGATATGATGGAACGGATGCAAGAGTCCCAAAACAACATGATAAGTCACCGGCGCAACTATTGGCCAATGAACGAGGAAAGGCGCTGCTGCTAGCTCGAGGAATAATGACGACCGCTATTCTCCGGATTTACCCCGCCAAATACCCAAGCACCACCGTAAATATGTCCCCAAAGGACGCCTATTGTTATCGTGCCACGCGCAAAGTTGAGACCGCAATGCCAACAAGACTTTTCGATTGGTTCAGCACTAATCCCGAGAAGGTCCGCTAACCCTATAGTCCCCGATTTTGATGAAATGGTGAAATGGATAAGGCAAAGTGAACCTTCCTGCATAACTCGAGGATCGTTGCAAATGGTTAGAAGAAAAGTTTAAGGAAATAGAGGCGGTGACCATCGCTATGGGTGGACGCTAAAGACTTGAGCCTAGTCTCGCACTCGTATTTCCGCCAAAATTCAAGACCTCGATTTTGAAAAATACAATGAGACCGCTTGTTCTCAAGTGCACATCACAATGTTCGTCGACGGATGGCGGATATGTTAACAACGATCAACTGTTGATTCACTGTTTCAAGACACCGGGCTGGGTCTGGCCACAAATGGTATAATCACTTAGTCGTGCCCGGATCAAGACATGGAAGGATCTCGCGCAAGCCTTTATGAAACATTACGATCATGTGGTGATATTGCTCTGATAGAATCACGCCCAAAATATGGAGAAAAAGCCGAGTGAAAGTTTTAGACAATATGCCCAGCGATGGAGAGAGGTAGCGGTACAAGTTCAGCCACCACTTTTGGAAAAAGAGACTGCCATGCTTTTCATTAACACCCTGAAGGCCCCTTTCATAACTCATATGATAGGGAGCACGACTAAGAGCTTTGCCGACATAGTAATGGCGGGAGAGATGATCGAACATGCCATAAGGGGCGGCAAGATCGAGGCGGGAGAAAGCGCGAGGAGGGTCGCTCCTAAAAAGAAGGACGGTAAAGTAAATAACGTGAGCACACACAAGGCGATCACAGTTAATCGGCCAAAGACAATCACCTCTGGACAACAAGGGCCAAGAAGACAGAATCGAGAACTAGACCAAATATTTTGAAAAGATCCAATTTACGCCAATTTCGATAACGCATAAAAGAGCTATACCGATTTTATTCAATGAGCACATCGTGTCCCGCTTTATTTACAACCATTGTAGCCCCATACCCTAAGTGGTACGACTCAAACGCTCAATGCGATTACCACGCAGGATAGAGGGCATTCGATGAGAATTACCTCGCCTTCAAAAAGGTAGTCGAGAGGCTAATCAAAATGGGTGTTATAGCGCTTGATGACTTGGTAAGAAAGGGAACCCATTGCCCAATCACGAGGAAAAAAGGGTGAACGCGATCGGTGAGGAGATTGTGAGAAAGATCGGGAGGGATGTCACCAAGTGAAAACCAAACTCACTCAAACCCGAGGCCCAATTAGCGCCCAAACAAACCAAAAACAAAAAAAACACAAAAACAAAACAAAAGAAAAACAAATCAAAAAAAAACATCAAAAACCCTAGGCCACTTGCCTCTCAGCATGCACCGACTCTGGTCTCGCCTTCGACGCCACCTCCTCGCCACCGCCCCACCTACTCCACGCCGCCCATGCCCGCAAAATAAGACAAAAGCAACACAACACGCAAGCAAAAAGCAGAGAAACACTCATACATTGTAACGTTTCAGGGGCATAAAAGGGGGATCATTTTGAATCAAACAAGAAAAAAGAAAACGAAAGGAAAAAAAAACACAGAGAAAAAAATCAACAAAGAGGGATTCGAGCCTATCAAAAAAATCGTATGTACAGGGGATTCCCTCTCCAAGTTCAAGCAGAAATAAAAATTTGAATCGGCAATACAAAGCAAAAATAAAAAAAAAACTGAACAAAAGGATTAAGGTTTTCATTTTCTCTTTATTCCCTATTATTATTTATTTTCGGTTTTATTTTATTTTTATTACTTCGAATCTTTGAAAACAAAATCGAAAGAGAAGGACGAAGGCTTACTGACTCGGCTCGACCGGCGGGTTCGCGGGGCTAAGGGCCTCCTTCGCAACCTCGCCATCGATCTGGATGGTCGAACAGCAGAGAAACCCAACCGACGCGCACGAACAAGAAAGAGAAAATTTTTTCTCTCGTTTGATCTTCGAAAGGGCTCCAAGCCCACGGAAGCAGGTTAAACCCCTCTTCGTGAGCCGACCACCGTTACAAGGCGACGGCGACGGCGATTGATCGCCGGAGAAACCCAAACGACGGGCTAAAAAGGAGGAGAGGAAATTTTCCTCTCCCGTTCTCAAACGAGAAAGGGGGATTTAGGATTTGTTTTAGGTTTTGACTTGGGGAATTGAAAAAAAATAAAGATGGGGTTAAGGGGTAATAAAAGCTGCGTCGTTTGGGGGTGTGGGGGGACTGTTCATATCCTTTTAATGGGTTATTTGCAAGATGAGTCCCTCCCCTTTGCGGCGCCGCTCAATTGAACCCCTTTTACTTTCCTTTCTTTTTTTAATTTTTGCCCCGTCAGTTGCTGCGTTTTTCAAATTAGCCCATACCTGGTCATTTGAAACGTCAGTTGGGTTATTTACTCGTTTAGTCCCCATAAATCCACGCGCATTGCAAATCGGTCCTCCTCCTTTCTTTTGTTTTCAAATTTAGCCCTAAAATCCCATTTTAGTTACAATTCGATCCTTTTTTAAGTTGACTCATGATTTTTGTACATTTATTATCATTATTGTTATTTCTATTATTGTTTCATTACCATATTATTATCGTTATTATTATTTTATTTTATATTTGCTATTGTTATTACTATTATATTATTAGCATATTATTATTTAATTTTTACTATTATTATCCTTATTAACACATTTTACTTTTTATTATTATTATTATTATTATTATTATTATTATTATTATTATTGTATTTAATATTTTGATACTATATTGCATTTACCATTATTTATATTAATATTACGATTATTATTGTTATATTTATTATTTTATTCAATTATTAATTTATTTTATCTTACTTACTTATTTATTTCATTTATATACATGTATGCTTATATTATTATTTCCATTATCATTGCTAACATTATATTATTATGCATAAATACTATTATTATCATTATTTAGTATATGTATCATCTCTATTATTGTTTTGTTGCCATATTATTGTCATCGTTATTATTTTTATTTTTACTATTATTATTATATTATATTATATTTGCTTATTCTTTTGCATATATATTACATTATTTATTAAAGACTATTACTATTTTATCTTTCTTTCATTTTATTTTACAATGTTATTTATACATTATATATATTATTATTAGTATTATTTATATTTTCGTTATCATTGTTCTAATATCATTTTATTCTCTATCATTCTTGCCATGTCACTATTATTATTGTATTATTATTCTGTATCATTATTCGCATGTCATTTTTGTTACGTTATCATTTTATTATTTATTACCATATCATCGTTATTATTATTACTCGTTATTTTCATTATTTTCACCATTTTTTCTTTCTTTTGTTTTTGTTACTATCATCTATTATTATAATTGTATGTGTTATTATTCTATCTTTTTTCTACTATTTTTACTATTATTAATATTATTAGTTTACCTATCATTATTATTACCGTCATATAACATCTTTATTATCATTTGATTAGTATTGTTATCCTTCATCACTGTCCTCATTATTGTTATCGATCATCCTTTATTTGCATTATTATTGCTATTGCAATTTTTCAACAATCTCGCTAAATAATCCAACATCCTTCTATCCTATTTCATGAAATACGAAATGACTTTGACTTCGAGAGTTTAAAACATCGTGTCCTAACGTACTGGATGTGATGTTTAGGTCTTTTCGGAGTAAAGAAATTTCGATTTTTCTTGGCCCGAGTACCTATATTTATTTTTTAGCTCAAACACTATAAAATCAAAGTGATTTACAAAACCACCTTATTCGTCCAAAAGTTTTGAATCGGCAATGTTTGTGTGTTTAAAATTTGGGGAATAGTGCCCTAACGTGCTGGGATACGATTCTCGGTTTGACTAAAACACTAAACATCCTTTTAATAAATTTCAAGGATTCCGAGATAACTTTGATTACGAAGGCTTCGAATATCGTATCCTAACGTGCTGGATGTGATGTTTGTATCCTCTCGAAACGAAGAAATCTCAAATATCCTAATACATTTTTTAAAGACCCGTATTTTAAAACTCTTTCAAACTTCCGACATTAAGACACTAAGTAATCATTTTGGTACCAATTTTGGGCGCTCGAGGGTGCTAACCCTTCCTCGTCATGTAACGACTCCGAACCCGATTTTCAAACTGCGGACCAAAAACCTTGTTTAGTAAAACAAAACGTTTTATTAAAATAAAGGTGATCCGATCACACCAAATAAAGGTCATGGCGACTCCGTTCTTTTTCATTTTAAAACCCAACGTCGAACCCCATTTCGTCGTTTTCCAAAAAATGGTTACGACTTGGCGACTCCATGGGACTTCCTTAAAGAGAGTCAAGCCATAAATTGATTATTTTCGGTCTTTTGCGGAAGTTTGAAAGTTCGATTTGAAAATTACTATATTTGTATTGCATGTGTTTTAATTGCGACATTGCATGACCGTTGTGGTCACACCTTTAGGTGAGAGTGAAACTACTCCTTCGTGAGGTTTTCACCTCGCAGGATAATGGATCGCTTTGGGATACATCCGTACCTATGTCTTCGTGAGATTTTCATCTCCGTGCAGCCATAGGAAATGTATTCCCAACGAACTTCGGTCTATATGAGCCTATAATGGGTGAAGATCGAGGAATCATTGGTTCGTACCTCCTTAGAACCAAACCACATGTAGTAAACCCTAGGAGCCCACCTTAGGTAGAACTATGTTAAACCTCTAGTGGTCACTGGTAGATACTCTATTTTATTTATTTCTCCTCTAACGTGTTTGGTTTTGTTCGTGATTGCATTGCATTACATTACACGCATCATCTTAGAAAGGAGGTGTTAATTCATATTCGATTGCTAAATAGAAGAGTTTATCATAAGAAAATGTGTTACTTGATAAAGTGGATTATAATACGATCGTTCGAACATAGTCCGTGATAACGAGAGAGGACGATAACCCGAAGAATACAAGACTTTACGAGGAATCAAGCCGACAAGGATTATGAAGAGCCATCGTATCTCCATTTTCTAAAAGAAGCTTATAAACATCGTGGAGGATAAGCGAGTGAAGAGGCACCTACTGGACCGAGGAACAAGGAGCTAGAGGAGACATCTATTGGGGAAGTTCACGGGACACGACCATAACAATCCGGATACGAAGAAGAGGATTTCACACGGACTATGAGGACAAAGCCGCATATGCAATCCGTTTATGTAAAGAAATGTATTTTCTAGAAGTTCTTCTAATAAAATTGAATTCATAATCAACGCTCTCTTTCTTTTTGCATGCATTTGCATTGCATTTCATGCATTGCATTGCATCATATCACATGCATTAAAATTTGTAGAAAGACCCTAATTAGGTGAAGTTATTTGATAACCTAGAAGACATGGATCAAAGAATGGAAAGACTAGAACAAATGCAAAAGGAAATACAAGAAGTATGCAAGACGATTAATCAAGATACAACAAGATATGATAGAACGGATGCAAGAGTCCCAAAACAACATGATAAGCCGGTTAGGCAACTATTGGCCAATGAGCGAGGAAAGGGCACGCTGCTAGCTCGAGGAATAATGGCGACACCTTACCCTCCTGGATTTACCGCCAAATACCCAAGCACCACTAGAAATATGTCCCCAAAGGCGCCTTTTGCTATCAGGCCACGTGCGAGTTGAGACCATGAATGCCGGCACTTTCCATTGGTTGCACTAATCCCGAGAAGGTCCGCTAATCCTATAGTCCCCGATCTTGATGAAATGGCTGAAATGGATAAGGCAAAAGCGAACCTTCCCAAACAACTCGAGGATCGTTGCGGATGGTTAGAAGAAAAGTTTAAGGAAATAGAAAGCGTGACCATCGCACGGGTGACGCTAAAGACTTGAGCCTAGTCCCGGACCTCGTACTCATAAAGTTCAAGACCCATTTTGAAAAATACAATGGGACCGATTGCCGAAGCACACATCACAATGTTTTGTCGACGGATGGCGGGATATGTTAACAACGATCAACTGCTTATTCATTGTTTTCAGGATAGTTTGGTCATGCGCCAAATGGTACAATCACTCGGTAGTACCAGATCAAGTCGTGGAGGACCTAATGGCCTTCTTGAAACAATACAGACGCGTGGTGATATAGCTCTGATAGAATCACGCTCCAAAATATGGAGAAAAGCCGAGCGAAAGTTTCGCACAATACGCACAAAGGTGGAGGAGGTCGCCATGCAGTCCAACCACCCCTTTAGAAAAAAACTACCATGCTCTTCATCAACACCACGAAGGCTCCTTTCATAACCCATATGATAGGAGTACCACTAAGAGCTTTGCCGACATGGTAATGGCGGAAATGATCGAACATGCAATCGATCGGTAAGATTGAAGTAGGAAACCGATAGAAGGCTACTCCTAGAAGAAAGGATGCGAGGTGAATAGTACAAACATGAGAGACCCAAATCAGCCCTCACGAGTATCAAGGTTCATCAAGGAAAGAATCTCGCATGAAAAACGTTGAAAAACTCCAATTTACGTCAATCCCTATGACATATAAGGAGTTGTATCAACGTTTATTTGATCTACGTTGTGTCTCCCCAATATCCAGAACGATGCAACCTCCATACCCAAAGTGGTATGACCCAAACGCTTCGATGTGAGTACCAGCGGGGATCACGGCCATTCGATGAAAGTTGCCTCACTTTCAAGAAATTAGTGGAAAATCTCATCAACATGGGTATTGTGAAGTTCGATGACGAACAATGGTATACCCAAAGAGAACCAGGAATAAAGGTTTTCCAACATACGCCTTTATGTACTTGAGAGTGTTTTGAACAATGAGACTGTGGAAGAAACATGTATTTTAAAAGCTAATCTAGAGTAATGTGTAAAACACTTGTTGCTTCAAGCACAGGCGATAAGATTTCTTTTGAGAAGTAGGCTTGTGTTAATTTTATTTCAATAAAATGCATCTTTCTAA
Organism: Gossypium rotundifolium; assembly: GCA_025506655.1. Classification (NCBI taxonomy): domain Eukaryota; kingdom Viridiplantae; phylum Streptophyta; class Magnoliopsida; order Malvales; family Malvaceae; genus Gossypium; species Gossypium rotundifolium. Next base: position 162,422,506 of record CP106732.1, on the reverse strand, counting down.
GTAAATATTTTCATTCTTTACATTTCATTGAATATTTTTCACTCATGACCATATCCTACGAATAATCATCTATAGGATCATTTATTCTTTGAATTTTCCCTTTTCACCCACAATGAGTCCCGGATATCAATGACATGAGCTATTCTAACTCCCTTTTAGTGAGATATGTATCTAGAGGGATCTAAGGACTTTGAAGATGACAAAGATTGCAACTTACTTCTAAAGGTAGATTCTACCTTATGAAGTTCATGATGCTATGAACCAACGAGGGAGATGAAGGCAAGCTTAGCTCACCGCAAGAATAAGGCAAGACATTATCACATGATCACACTAGACACGTTGAGGCCACAAAGCGGATTCCTATATGTGAAGCATGAATGTTAACAAGCCTCTCAAAAGCTTTTAAATCGATTCATATTCATGGTCGTTGGTTACTTCCGGAGGGTGAAAGTCGCTTATATGCTAAAAATACAAAGTCGTATCATCAAATTCAAAAAAAAAAAAATAAAATAAAACATTCAAGATTTTTGAAAAATGGTGAGACTTTTAACACTTTGGTTCCTTGACGGGCGGGACTTTTGGGCCATCTTTCTCATGGTTCGTGAAAGAGAAACAATTGTTAAGATAAGATTCCTTTTCCCAAATTTGGATTGAATTAGATAAAGCGAAATGCCTCGGTAAGCTCGATTGAAAGTATTCAGAGGTCAAATATAGAAAATAGATCGGGTTTGGGGTCCGCCAAGAGAATTTCGGGAAGATGACCTAGCATTAAGAGAGATTCTTCTTATCCAAAAGAACTCCGAAAAGTAAATGCCTTTTGAAAAAGGCTGTTTAGGAAAAGGGTTAACCAAGATGGATGGCAAGGACACCAATCTGAGTTGATTCAATAAAAAGTTTTCAAAAAAAAAGAAGAAGAAACAACACAAAAACGAAAAAACATGAAAAGGAAAAAAAAGAGGAAAGGCCGAAAACCCCAAAGGGCTTTGAGACCAAAGGGTATTTGAGTTGAAAACGAAAAGGGGATCAAAGTTTTGATCGAAAGTAGGGACATAGTCTTCTCGTCGAAGTATGTTACATCTTGGGGCATCGACAAATCTGGATCCCCAAACACGTATTAAGCTCAAAATGGTCCCAAGTTGGAGAGCTCAAGTGGATATTGGGGCACTTAGTTTCCATTTTACCCATTTTGTTACTTGTGGTTTTTTATTCCTTTCAAAAACCACCATAAATTTCCTTCTTAATTGCCTTTGCTAGCTTTGATTAACTTGTTTGTTTGAGCTATGCTCCCAATCAATTTCTTTTTCCATTGTTACAATCTTTTTGTTTTGCATTGAAATAACGATTAGTGGATTAATAATACTTTCATAAAAAAGTTTTGCATATTACTCGGAAGCTTCAATAATACAAGGACCAAACGGGACTATTGTTTAGAACTCACTCAACTTAAGGTTTGAAAATATTGGAGAAAGATGATTATCTCTTTGGACCTTTTATTGGTTGAACAAAATGACAATACATTTCACCGGTGATACGACCTTGACAGATAACGAGCAATGTCAACCCAGCAGTACAAAAGGATCATTCTCGAGAAAAAATGATACTCTGCATTCATGCACGTATCAGGCCCACACATCTGGTCATTACACCAGTGAATGGTGTAACAGATCAAATTGATCCTATACCTCGGAGTTACAGCAGGATAGGTAGAAGAAGCCAAATGTTATTCTCCTAAAGTTGCAGGGAGAGATACAAACTTTATGTCCCAGGAGGTACAGTGGAAGAGACCCTGAAATTACAGCGGGGTAAACTTGTTGAGCATAATATAATCATTTTTTTTTTGGGTTTTCTATCAAAGATACTGGTTGAACGAGAAAAGCATGATAACGTATCAGGGATAGAACATTAATGGACTACGAGCAATGATGACCCTAAGCATTTAAAAAAAAAGGGGGATCATTTCATTTCGCATTCATACATCATTTGAAAGCATGTTTAGTTAGGAGCATTCGATTCATTGCATCCTAATCATCATAAAAAGACCATTCTCATGACATTTCGCATTCATGCAAAAGTCATCCATTGTCATTTAGTTAGGAGCATTCGATTTATTCTGATCATTGCATCCTAATCATTGTAAAAAGACCATTCTCACAGATTCGCATTCATGAAAGTGTCGTCATGTAACGCATGTAGTTAAGAGGCTTTGAGTCATTTTGATCACAAGACCTTCATCATTTACATAAACACATAAAATTCATTCTACAGATGATTCCTCACGAACGTGTAACGATATTGAAGTACTGATCTCGTTCCCTCAAGATGGTAGTGGGCGATCAAGATTGAAGTCTTCCAAGATAGTAAGGAAGCACATTGAAAAGTTCGATTTGTTCCTCAAGATGGTAGTGGGGCGGACTAAAGATTGAAGTCTTCCAAGATAGTAAGGAAGCACATTGAAAAGTTCGATTGTCCCTCAAGATGGTAGTGGAGCAGATTGAAGATTGAAGTCTTCCAAAATAGTTAGGAAGCAAATTGAAAAGTTTCAATTCTTATTTCCTCGACGCTCCAAAGTGAGTAGGTTGAGATTACAAATCCGCCTCCCGAAGTTAACAATGAGGTCAATCCTTAATTCTTTTGAAGTTTCAAGAAGAGAAGATGGAGATTACAAATCTCTTCTCACTCGAATTCTTATTTCTCAAGTTCCGTGGAGTAGGTTGAGATTACAAATCCGCCTCCCGAAGTTAACAATGAGGTTAAATCCTTAATTTTCAAGTTTCAGAGAGAAGATGGAGACTACGAATCTCTTCTCCCAATTCTTATTTCCAAGTTCCCATGAGTAGAAGTAAATCAAAGAAATCGGTCGGTGATCCCGAGTTTGGGGATCGATTGAAGAAAAGATTTGACCTTCCGAAGCTGCGAAGCGGATCGAAGATATCAATCTGGTGATTCTTGAGTTTGCAAGGATCAGTTGAAGATAGCGGTTTAAACATTCCACGAAGTTGTAGGAAGCGGATCAAAGATTCGGTCTGGTGGTCCTTGAGTTTTCGGGGATCAGTTGAAGAAAGTAGATTTGACCCTCCGAAGTTGCGAAGCGGTCAAAGATTCAATCTGGTGATCCCGAGTTTCTTTGGGATCGGGTTGAAGATAGCGGATTGGACATTCTGAAGTTCTGGAAGCGGTCAAAGACATCAATCTGGTGGTCCACGAGTTTGTAGGGATCGAGTTGAGGATAGCGGACTTGGCGATTCGATGTTGCGAGGAGCAAATCGCGGTGGCGGATTAAAGCGAAAAATCCCATACCTCGAAGTTGCGGCGATGGGGTGGATCAAAACAACAAGATGCGATGGACGAAATGAGGCTACAAGAGAAGTCGGGGCTTAGCAGGCCCGGGCAAAATGGGCCTTTTGAAAATCTTTGCTCCATTCTCGTTACACGATAATGAGCAAGAGGGCAATATGAGCCCATTTGCCCTACCAAACAACCAAAACCCAAACCCAAGGAGCCCAATGACCCAAAACGTTAAAATTTTTTGCAGAAAATTTAGGGTTTCTAAAACCTAAAACTAGCCTAGCCGCCACCCCCTAGCTTCTATCCTCTGACCCTCTGACACCACCTGCTCCCTACACCACCGGCCACCGTCGCCTCCTCCACCTGCTCTACTTGCTCCTCATGCCCTGCAAAAATGGACAAACACATAATGCAGAAGAAGAAAGCGACAAGCAACAAAAAAAAAGAGAGAGAGATGTATTTGGCTATTTAAGCGAAAATTACTTTATAAGAGGAGTTTTTTTTCCTTGAAAATAGATAAAAGAATCGAGATTAGAGAAAAGTTTTTTTCTTTCAATCGAAAAAGAGGAGGATCAAACACTCAAAATCGGCAGGAATAGCAAGCAAAATCAACACAAATTCCAGTGTAAAGATTAAACGAGAACAAGAATCAAAAACAGAAAAAAAAAGGGGGTAAAGTCTGCGTTTTCGATCTTTTTGGTTTTCTTTCTATATACACATACATATATATATGAATAAATAATAATATATAAAAGGAAAAAGACATAAAAATAAAATAAAATAAATTTTTACCTTCCAACCACCGTGGATTTGTGGTAGGGCCTTGCACACGCCGCCGTCAAACCATCGAAATCCCGAGTCCCCCACTGCAGAGAGAAAGAAGAGGGATAGAAAATTTTTTAAAGAAAGGTGAAAAATGGGGTTTTTAGCGGAAAATTGGCTTATATAGCCAAACCAAAGCACGCTTAGTTTTGGTTACGCCATAAGCCCCAAAACGACGTCGTTTTGACATGACCCGATCCGAAGCCACCAGCCTAGGATCCGCGTTTTTGAGCGAAAGGGCTAATTGCACTTTTAGCCCTTCCACTTTTTTATTGATTTCAATTAACTTTTATTATTTTAAAATCTAGCAGTATATTTAATTCGATTTTCAATATGGTCCCCCAGACCTTGACGTTTAAACCTATGGCATAATTGCCATTTTGGTCCCCCTCCTTTCATAGCGTGTTTCAAATAGCCCTTTTTATTTTATTACAAATCTTCCCCAAAATTTTATTTTAATTGAATTAAGTCCCCTTTAATCATCATTATTATTATTTAATATTTTATTGATTATGTATTATCATTACTACTTTATTATTATTATTACTATGGTATTATTTATTATTACATTATTTAATCACTATATTATTATCATTATTATTATTATTATTATTATTATTATTATTATTATTATTATTATTATTATATTCATTTACCATTATAATTATTTTATTATTAATATCATTATTATTTACGTAACATCATTATTGATATTTTTATTATTATTTTACTACTTATATTTATATTTATTTTCTTGCTTTAATATTATACTACTATTACTATTATTATGTTATTTTATTAGTATATATATTTTTGTTAATTACCTTCATTTTATTATTTTTTTTCTCTTAGTAATGTCATTAATATTATCTTATTATTACTATTTTTTGCTCTTAAATATTATAAATTTTTATTACCATTATCATTATTATCATCATTATATCATCAAATTAATTAACTTAGCATTATTACATATATCATTATTATTTCTTATGCAACCTAACTTCGTAATTTATTCCTTTATCGAATCGTGATGCATTAACCTTTGCTCGAGTCATCAAGTTTTTTTTAAAATAATCATTCCGTATTAGTAATTCGAGTGAATCGAGCCCTAACTTCTGGGTTACGATTTTCTCGTTTAAGCTAAGCAACGGGATATCTCTTACGAAATCGTAATTTAAATTTTAAAACAAAATACTTAATCTCGAAATTGAAATGTCGCCCTAACTTCATGGGCTCGACATCTAGATACTCGAGATAAGCTTCTTTCCTAAAAATGGAGTCAATCTTCTATATTTGAAATCTCGAGAACTCGAGCCCTAACTTACTGGGTTCCGATTTCTCATTTGACGAATAACGGAAAGATCCTCTTCAAAAATGAAAATCGAGTTTTAAAAGACGAACTTAGTTTCAGGAGCCTAAAGTATTGCGCCCTAACTTACTGGACATGATACTTTATCTCTTCGATAATAAGAGAGTCTTAACGTCCCTTTCAATCCCATCAAATTTTGAAAACAAAAAGCATCGTATTTTCGAATCCTTTCCAAGTTTTCAATAAAAAGGACATCAATCAATCAATTTGGTACCAATTTTGGGCGTGGCGAGGGTGCTAATCCTTCCTTGCACGTAATCGACTTCCGAACCTGTTTTCTCAAAGTTCGTAGACCAAAAGAGCACTGTTTTAGTAAATTAAATGTTTTATTAAAACAAAGGTGATCCGATCACACCAAATAAAGATCGGTGGCGACTCCCTTCCTTTTCTTTTTAAAATTGAGTCATTGCGTCGTTCTTTCGCTTCATCAAAAATGGTTACGACACTAAGCATTTCATGCTTACTCTGTTTTATTTTCCTCTATTTTATAGTAATTTCGGAAGCTCGTTGGATTGGAAGATTGGCGGAGATCACTCATACTATTCATCGACCCATCTTGATAAATATGGTAAATTAATTATGGTTGTAATGGCATGTATAGTTTAATTAGCCAATGTTGGCATGTAAATAGTTGGGTTATAATTTGCCATTGGAATGGCTAGTGATGGACATGTATGGTATATGCTTGAAATGGTTGATTGATAAAAATTATATTGGCATATTGATGACCTAATTAAGTTAGCATATTTGATAAAATATGTATATAAGTGAATATGGTAATTTAAGTAAATCTGTATACTTGGTTATATGAAGTATAATGTCATGTATATGACTTGGGTTTTAAGTTGGTTTAAATGACCTATATTGACTTGTAAATATGTTAAAGTGTTGGTATAGTTGGATGAAAATGTGGGTGAAAAATGTGGCTTGAAAAATAGCCTATTTTCGTCCACACAGGCAGAGACACGGGCGTGTATGACACACGGCCTAGCACATAGGTGCGTGGCCTGGGCATGTGGCCTGGCCATGTGTTCCCTCCATCTTTAAAATGTCAAAACAGAATGCTCAAAATTGATCACACGGTCTGGCACATGGGCGTGTGGCTTGGCCGTGTGACCCTGCATCTATACACGGCCTAGCACGTAGGCGTGTGATTTGGTAGTGTGACCCATGTCAGAGAGTTACACGACCTAAGACACGGGCATGTCCTTGGCCGTGTGAGCCACACGGCCTGACCACACGGGCGTGTGACCCCTACATCTAGGAAAATTTTTAAAATTTCACTAAAAATTTTCTAAGTACCTGGTTTAGTCCCGACCTGATTCTAAAGCACGATTTGGGTCTCGAGGGCTCATGCAAGGGACTATATGATGAAATTTGATTGGAATTTGATATGAATACTAAAGAATTATGCAATGTTTGTTATTTGTTTTGTAAATTCTTAAAAAGCTTTGTAACCCTGTTCTGGTGACGGATTCGGGTTAGGGGTATTACAATACAGCCATGATACTCCTAGACACCTCAATTGGCCATTTAAATAAATGCCAACAATGTCTCCAAAACTTACTTAAATGGTCAAACACATATATGCATTCAATTTTACCAAAACTTAACATATATGCCACTTATCAAGATCAACTTATTGATACCCAAAATACCAATTCACAACTAGCACACACTCGCATAGTAAACATACACTAATATGACCAAATCATTTAAGCAAACATTACTTTCAATCTTGCATAAAACTTTAAACATGTATTTACAATTATTTACACTTACAAAATCATATTCCCTGGAACTCTCGAAACAAAAGGGACGATATCGTTAAATTTGCATCCTAGGTACATGCCAAAAACATAAAAAGGAAACATCGCCAACAATGAGTACGGGATTCTTGCGGGATGCCGAGTTCGATTCTACTATTTATCTAACCTGCAACATGTAAATCAATTTACCATTAATGAGTTTCATTTATTAGTTAAACACAATTTCAATCAATATTAATATGAAAATTCTAACTTAACCAAATAAGATTTCAATTCTTTTGATAATTCAAGTAACCTTATCGTAAGATCTATTAGCGACGTGGCACTCGGTGCCTAACGGTAAACCGCAGAAGAGGTTACGCCCAGCGTTAGTCGGATTAACCGACAGTATTGAATGTGAGCCCAACTCTAGTTGGATAAACCAACAATATTTGCACCCAGTGCTAGCCGGGTATACCAACGATAATAATTGTGAGCCTAGCTTTAGTTGGATAAACTAACAATATTTGCACCCAGTGCTAGTCGGGTATACTGACGATAATAATTGTGAGCCTAGCTCTAGTTGGATAAACCAAAAATATTTGCACCCAGTGCTAGTTGGGTATACCGATAATAGTAATTGTGAGTCCAGTTCTAGTTGGATGAACCAACGGTGAATGCGCCCAACGCTAGTCGGATAAATCGACGGCTGTGTGCCCAACACTAGTCAGACAAGCTGACAAAGATTGCACCCAGCGCTAGTCGAACATATCGTTGATTGTACAATTATTTACTTCCACAATTTTCTAATTTATTTTCCTTACATTAATTCAGTAATATGCATACATTTTTATATCAAGAGCTAATTTAGCATTACTTAATTTAAACAGTAATTAGAAATAAAATTAAGTTCGAGTCCACGAACTTACCAAAATACGACGAATATCTACTTAGCGATCTTTTCCTTTCCACAACTGATACTCGCTCTATTCTTCTCTTGATCTATTTTTAACAATTCAGCTCTAAAATTAACCAAATTTATATTATAGTGCACACTTTCATTTAACAACAACTGTCGTTTACTCATCTCAACTATTAACATAAAAAATTTAATTGATCATATTTCCTTCTTATTTCAATGATTCACTAAATATACATTTAATTTATTATCAAACCCCAATAATCCTAAATTTAATAAAGTCATACTTTTCTAAATTTATTTATAGCATTTAACTCATTTCTAGTTATTGCTAGTCAATTTCATATCACAAAATATTTTATATACTTAATGGACTTAGTAAATAAGTCCCAAATTTTCCAGCATAAGAACAATCCACTAAAACAGTCTCTATACTTCACAAAATTAACAATTTAAGCTATGTTATTTTGAATTTACAACATTTTAGTCCCTAGGAATTATTATCAATAAAATCACCACACAATATGACCAATTTAGTCTACAAAATTTATACTCAAATCATCACCTCATAGACATTTAGTATTCAACAAAATAACCCCAAACCTTTGAGTTTCTCATCCATGGTAATTTCATAATTTCCATTCACTCTCAAAATTTCAACATGAGTAAACTAGCTCATAACATTATATCATCAAAAACATAATTTCATGCAAAAATAACCAAACCTTACTTACAATTTTAAACATGCACTAAACCCCCATGGCTGAACAGCCCCTTCCCCCCCTTCTTCTATTTTTCGGTAGCAAAGGGAAGAGAAAAAATTTCACTCCATTCCCCTATCTTTTTTTCACCTACTATATCTTTTATCTCTTCTTCTTATTATTCTACTCTTTAACTTTATTTCCTTTCTAATATATTATATTTATATAATACTAATAAAATAGATTAAAACCATCCACCATAATATATATAATATGGCTTATTTACTTAATAAGTCCCTTTAACTAGTTCTATATCAAAATTTAATAGAAATTCCTACTTTTACCTCTTATTTAATTTAGTCTCTTTTAATAAAATTTATCTAATTAACATTTAATTCACTTTTAGAGTAACTCTCAAAAATATAATAATAATATTTTATTGAGCCCAATTCGCTAAGGCGGGGTCCCAGAAGTATGTTTTTCAACACCCCTGACTTTCGGGTCGTTACATAGAAAATCACAGGCAAAGATAAATTTACTATAATGACAAAAGAACGAAGAGTATAAAATACAGAGATAAAAACTAAACCCTAAAACTCAAAAACAAATAACCCCTAAAATGTAAACAAAAAATTCTCAAAAGTTAGTTTTAATCTTTTAATGGGTATATTTTCTAAGGTTATAAAAGAGCCTATTTATTAGTTAAATTTGTAGGTCAAATAATAATAAAATAATCTAGACTAATTAGAGTTCGAATGAAACAAATAAACAAAGTTTAACTGGGAGATTATCTTTCAAATTTGACTCATAAGAGATTTAGGGTTATAAAGCTTGTATTGAAAGACATTTCCAAGAAAACACAACCTGAGACATGGCCGTGTGCCATACACGGGTATATGGCATAGCCATGTGGTTTGTGAGTTTCGAATTATTTTTGGTGCACACATCCATAGTCTGTTACATGGCTCAGCGACATGGCCATGTGACATCTTTTGAATATTTACACTTTTGACCCACAGGGCTTCAACTTTCCATAGGGTCAGGGGACACAGTTGTGTGACCCCTATTTACAGATTTTTCCTAACTTTTCATTTTTTATTTCAAATTGATCATTGTTCGAAACCGGATTAATTTTAAGCTTTTGTAAGTTCGATACCAACTTTGTAAGTTTTCTATTTACATCAAGCATTTTGTTCCTCCTAATTAACTTCTTGAATGTCCTATTAGAGTTTTGAATGAGTAGAGCCCTTCGTTCTTACAATCCTTTTATGGGAGATGAGCTAGAGCTTGTAAAACAATATTCTTCTCGCCTTTGACTTTGTTTTTTCTTATCTCATCAAAATTCAGTTAAAAATTTTGTAACGAATAGAATGACAAAAATACCCAAATTTGACAGATTTTCACCTGATTCGATTCGTTAGTATCATTTTTGTTTTTTGAAAAAATTGAGTTTTGGGCGGTTTGAGTTCGAGATAAATCTATCTCACCCTGCTTAAGATACTTACAAAAATGCTCCTTATATATATATATATATATATATATTAAGTTTTTGCTTTCAATAAATAAATATATTAAGTTTTAACTCTAAACTCAAAAAATAATCTTATTTGCTTCAAAATTAAAAAAATAAAAAAATTAAATTTTGGTTAGAGTCAAGTCTCCAATTAAATTTCAAGTTTAAGTTTGGGACAATTTTTTTTCTTAAGAGTCAAAATCAAGACGAATTGGTCAAACTTTAAATCGAGGCAGGGTAGGCAAAAATCCGCCCCTTTACTATCCATTGTAACAAACCCATGGGCTCATCAATCTTCATTTTATCTATGTCCTTTGTTTCCTTAATTATGGTTACCTTGATGACAAAATTCTTAGGTAAAGTCGAAAATACACTTCCCTACCAGCTTTTAAATAATGGTAAAAAACATCCTTGTCTATATATAATTTTACATATTGGCATAATGATTTATTTGGCTTTCAACTTTATAAAAAAATCATTTTAGTCTTCCATGTAAATTTTTTTGTCTTTTTTAGCCCTTAAACTTGCGTGTTTTTGTCAAAACATCCCAAAATAAATGAAAAAGTTAACATTTTTTAAACTTTGTTGACGTTGTATACACGTGGATGACATGTTTGTATTTAATTAATTTTTTAAAATAAAAACTATTTTAAAAATTAAAAATCATTAAAATTATAAAAAAATATTTTTAAATTATAAAAATTAATTAAATGCTTATGTGTCATTTACGTGGCAATTTACATGTATGCCACATCAACAAAATTAACAAACGTTAATTTTTTCATCTATTTTGGGGTGACTTAAATAAAAAATGTAAATTCAAGTGCTAAAAGAAGGAAAAAATTAAATGAACGGCTAAAATAACCTTTATATATATATATATATATGAAGTTGGAAGGCAAAAAGAAATCATTTTGCCTTAATTTTTGGAGGATCCATTTACACTCTTTTGTACAATTAATATTTTAATTATTCAACATTGAATTTATTGATGTAACTTTACTTCTTATACATATAAATTCTTGAATCGATCTTATATCTCTATTATATTGATTTAAAATACTTTCTATATATTAATATATTGAAGTTTTTTTACATAAAATAAATTGTTAGAAAATTTTAATGTACATCAAAATTGACATGCATGTCTATATGAATAAAATATTAAATTTAACGATGAATTATTAAAATATTAATCGTATAAAATAATATGAAATAATGTAAAATTATATACCAATGTAAGTAGATTCCTCCTTTTAATTTTTTTTATTAACTAATGGCATATCTTCATCATTATGTAACTCAGTGATATTTTTTTCTTATTTTTCAAGATATTTGCACCTTCAATTTGAATATAGCTAAAGTCATCACATTAATGTCATTGTATTTTTTTCTAGTAGAACTCCCTTAAACTCAACTAATTCGCAAGTTTTTTCTTTCTCTTAGTCAACTTCTTGAATGCTCTATTAAAGTTATGAGCAAATAAAAACTCTTACAATTCTTCTATGGGAGATTTACCCTTAATTGTAACTAGAGCTAAAACTTACAAAACAATGTTTTTCTCGCCTTTGACTTTGTTTTTTCATTATCTTATCAAGATTCATTTTAAAAGTTTGTAATAAACTTATGAGCTCATCAATTCTCAATTTGTCTATGTCCTTTGCTTTTTTAATTGTAGTAATTTTTATTGTAATTTTCTTAAATAAAGTCAAAACACCTTCTTCCCAAGCTTCAAATTTAAGTATTCTTTATCCAAATGTATAGGGTTGGCTCTTTAATTAAAATAATATAAATTTAAAAATTAATTACCCAAATTATTTACGAGAATAATACTTTTTGAACTGTGGTATAAATGTTTGGCACCAAATCGCCATTATAAAGGGTGATTTGAATAATTTTTTTTTCAATGTCATGTTAGTACGAAGGAGGCAATAATCTGAATCAATCAACAGGCCTAAATCCTATTTAATTTCCCCATTAAAATCCCATCCCCTTCAATCCCCCGTTTGGGGGTGTGGGGATTTGTTCATATTTTTGCCCGTCGACTAGTGCATTTGAAAAAATCACAAACAAATTTTCTCATCATTAATTTTACTTAAACTACTTTTCTCTATTTTCTATTTATTAACACATTTTACTTTTTTATTATTATTATTATTATTATTATTATTGTTATTATTATTATTGTATTTAATATTTTGATACTACTAAAATTCACCCACTTATTTATTTCATTTATATACACATTTCTAATCTTTTATTAAGTAGGGTTTGTGTGTATTTCTTTTAAAGACAAGTTTACTATTTTATCTTTCTTTCATTTTATTTTACAATGTCAATATATATTATTATTAGTATTATTTATATTTTCGTTATCATTGTTCAACAATCGACTTACAATTAGGAAAATGTTCATTATTTTCACCATTTTTCTTTCTTTTGAATAAATGATGAAAGATTTTTTATTACCGTCATATAACATCTTTATTATCATTTGGCACTAGTTGATCATCCTTTATTTGTAAGCTTGCAATTTGTAAATAATCCAACATCCTTCTATCCTATTTCATGAAATACGAAATGACGTCGAGTGTTGATGTTTAGGTCTTTTGAGTAGCCTAATCTTAGTGATTTACAAAACCACCTTATTCCGCCAAAAGTTTTGAATCGGCAATGTTTGTGTGTTTAAAATTTGGGGAATAGTGCCCTAACGTCTTTGGGATACGATTCACTAAAACACTAAACATCCTTTTAATAAATTTCAAGGATTCCGAGATAACTTTGATTACGAAGGCTTGAATATCGTATCCTAACGTCTTTGGATGTGATGTTTGTATCCTCTCAAACGAAGAAATCTCAAATATCCTAATACATTTTTAAAGACCCGTATTTTAAAACTCTTTCAAACTTCCGACATTAAGACACTAAGTAATCATTTTGGTACCAATTTTGGGCGTACCGAGGGTGCTAACCCTTCCTCGTGCATAACCGACTCCGAACCCGATTTTCAAACTGCGGACCAAAAACACTGTTTTAGTAAAACAAAACGTTTTATTAAAATAAAGGTGATCCGATCACACCAAATAAAGGTCGGTGGCGACTCCCGTTCTTTTTTCATTTTTAAAACCCAACGTCGAACCCCATTTCGTCGTTTTCCAAAAAAATGGTTACGACAGCTTGGCGACTCCACTGGGGACTTCCTTAAAGAGAGTCAAGCCATAAATTGATTATTTTCGGTCTTTTGTCGGAAGTTTGAAAGTTCGATTTGAAAATTACTATATTTGTATTGCATGTGTTTTAATTGCGACATTGCATGACCGTTGTGGTCACACCTTTAGGTGAGTGAGAAACTACTCCTTCGTGAGGTTTTCACCTCAAGTGCGATAATGGATCGCTTTGGGATACATCCGTACCTATGTCTTCGTGAGATTTTCATCTCCGTGCAGCCATAGGGAAATGTATTCCCGAATCGAACTCGGTCTATATGAGCCTATAATGGGTGAAGATCGAGGAATCATTGGTTCGGTACCCTCCTTAGAACCAAACCACATGTAGTAAACCACAGGAGCCCACCTTAGGTAGAACTATGTTAAACCTCTAGTGGTCACCGGTAGATACTCTATTTTATTTATTTCTCACTGTGCTAACGTGTTTGGTTTTGTTCGTGATTGCATTGCATTACATTACCAAGACCCAGATTTGAAAAATAAATGGGACGATTGCCCGAAGCACACATCACAATGTTTTGTCGACGGATGGCGGGATATGTTAACAACGATCAACGCCTTCTTGAAACAATACAGACACGTGGTGATATAGCTCTGATAGAATCACGCTCCAAAATATGGAGAAAAGCCGAAGCGAAAGTTTGGACAATACGCACAAAGGTGGAGGGAGGTCGCCATGCATCAACACCTCAAGGCTCCTTTCATAACCCATATGATAGGAGTACCACTAAGAGCTTTGCCGACATGGTAATGGCGGGAAATGATCGAACATGCAATCGGATCTTGCATAAGATTGAAGTAGGGAAACCGGTGAGAGGCCTACTCCTAGAAGAAAGGATGACGAGGTGAATAGTACAAACATGAGAGACCCAATCAGCCTCTGAGTATCAAGGTTCATCAAGGAAAGAATCTCGCTATTGAAAAACTCCAATTTCGTCAATCCCTATGACATATAAGGAGTTGTATCAACGTTTATTTGATGCACACGTTGTGTCTCCCAATATCGAGAACCGATGCAACCTCCATACCCAAAGTGGTATGACCCAAGCGCTTCGATGTGAGTACCAGCGGGGATCACAGCCATTCGATGAAAGTTGCCTCACTTTCAAGAAATTAGTGGAAAATCTCATCAACATGGGTATTGTGAAGTTCGATGAAGCAATGGTATACCCAAAGAGAACCAGGAATAAAGGTTTTAGAACATCCGCCTTTATGTACTTGAGAGTGTTTTGAACAATGAGATGTGGAAGAAACATGTATTTTAAAAGCTAATCTAGAGTAATGTGTAAAACACTTGTTGCTTCAAGCACAGGCGATAAGATTTCTTTTGAGAAGTAGGCTTGTGTTCGAATTTTATTTCAATAAAATGCATCTTTCTAAGTAAATATTTTCATTCTTTACATTTCATCTTGAATATTTTTCACTCATGACCATATCCTACGAATAATCATCTATAGGATCATTTATTCTTTGAATTTTCCCTTTTCACCCACAATGAGTCCCAGGATATCAATGACATGAGCGATGCTGTTACTAACTCCCTTTTTAGTGAGATATGTATCTAGAGGGATCTAAGGACTTTGAAGATGACAAAGATTGCAACTTACTTCTCCAAAGGTAGATTCTACCTTATGAAGTGTCAGTAGATGCTATGAACCAACGAGGGAGATGAAGACGGAAGCTTAGCTCACCGCAAGAATAAGGCAAGACATTATCACATGATCACAGCTAGACACGTTGAGGCCACTGAAACGCGGATTCCTATATGTGAAGCATGAATGTTAACAAGCCAGTCTCCTCAAAAGCTTTTAGCCAACATCGATTCATATTCATGGTCGTTGGTTACTTCAAGAGGGTGAATATGTAAAAGCCCAGCACTATTTTTAAACTAGTGCGAAAAAAATCACAAACAAATTTTCTCATCATTAATTTTACTTAAACTACTTTTCTCTATTTTCTTTTTCTTTTTTCACTAAAATTCACCCACCCACATTTCTAATCTTTTTAAGTAGGGTTTGTGTGTATTTCTTTTAAAGACAAGTTTTGTCAACTTCAACAATCGACTTACAATTAGGAAAATGTTCAGAATAAATGATGAAAGATTTTTTTTTTCCTGGCACTAGTTGGTAAGCTTGTTTGTATGCATCGAGTGTTCGTAGCCTAATCTTAGTTCCCGACGTTTACTCTTGCATCGCAACCAACCAAGAGTGAAGTCGCCTTACTCTTAACTTTTCCAATTCTACATTTGGCATCAACATATGGCTAGTTAATATATCTGAATATTCCGAGAACTTATGTGCATGTGCTGCAGCTGGATTGACATTTAATATAGGGTAAATTACACCAATAGTCACCTAACTTTGAGTTAACTGACAAAACAGTCACCTAGGTTTCATTTCAGTCACTCAACTTTCGAAAAGTTACAAAACGGTCACCAACGTTATAAAAAAGTTATAAACAATCACGATTAACGATTCTGTTAGGGTGTTAACGAATTCTTGACGTGGCAAGTTAACCAGCTGATGTGGCAAGTTAACTTGCCACGTTGGCGAAGCGGCTGATGGGTGCTTGGTTTGGGGCAGGTTTAGGGAAAAAATTGAAGGGTTATGCTTAATGTTTAGGGTTAGAAACAAATTAGAGCTTTAGCGGGTTTGGGGAAATTTTGGTTGTGATTTGGGGTTTTTTAGCGTTGAAACTGATTTGGGAATCAATTAAGAAGGGTTTAGGGTTAGAAATCGATTCAATAATCAATTAAAAGGGTATAAGGGTTTAGGGTATGATTGTCTATTTCATTTGGGAGAAAAGAAAACGAAACCAGAAACCATTCAATGTATTTGATTGTCAGCGACAATGGATAATAGAAGATAAGGTTCCAGTGTTGTTACATCCACTTTAACGGGTAAGTTGTTGCATTTAGTTTTAAATTTTTTGGATTTTAATGCTGTTATTTCGATTTAGGGTTATTTAGGGTTATTTCAGTTTCAATTTTAATTTCGATTTCTATTTCGATTTTGACTTCAATTTTGAAACACTCACTGCCATTATCAAATTGATGTTTATTGTGTATATCTGTCATTATATTAATGCCATTATCAAATTGATTTTAATTTCAATTTTAATTTCGATTTTGATTTAGGATTTCAATGTCATTATTAAATTGATGTTTATTGTGTATATTTTCCATTGTATTAATGCCATTATCAAACTTATGTTTATTGTTTGTATCTGCCATTGTACGAATGCCATTATGAAACTGATGTTTGTTGTGTATATCTGATGGTTGCATTTGTATTGAATTATTTTTGTATTGGTTGTTGTCTGCCATGTGCATGACAGAAATGGTTGTGTTTGTATTAAATTATTGGGTATTTTGTATTGGTTATTGTTTGACAGAAATGGTTAAAGTGTCTGCCTATGTTGTCTGCCTTTATTGATGAGTACTTTGTTTGGCAGGTTTAATTAATGACAATCTTAATGAGAATGAAGAAAACATGTCTGGTAGTAATGTGTCTAGTAGTGATGTGTCTGGTAGTGATGCATCTGAAAGTGATAGGGATGATATAGGAGTTAGTTTAGATGGTTTAAACATGGATGGTATAGGAGTAGATGAATTGTGTGATAGTGATGATTTTGGGAGGTTAGATAGTGCACATGATCTGACTCAGATGGCCAAAATTGGTTTGAGTTCAACCTAGAGACTAACATGAGTAATCCTAGACTTAAGGTTGGAATGCTATTTAAGTCTAAGGACATTCTAAAAAAAGTTGCCAAGCAGTATGGTAGGTTGAACAATTACTTTATTAAGTTTCCCAAAAATGATTTAAAAAGGTTAAAGACAGTCTGCAGTGAAAAATGTCATTGGTTCATATGGGCTTCTAGACTAAACCCTAATGACCCTACTGATCAGACTTAGCAAATTTGAAGTTCAAACCCTAACCATACTTGTTCTAAAGTATATAAAAATAAGAATGCAACCTCAGCTTGGATAGGTGAACATTATAAAGAAAAATTCATTGTTGATCCTGATTATTCTCTGAAATCATTACAACAAGATATCAAAAGAGATTTGTGCCGCATAGTCTCACTAACCAAATGTAGGAGGGCTAAACTTAAGGCATTGGAATTAATTAAAGAAGCTTATAAGACTCAATATGATAATATTTATGAGTATTTGTTGGAGGTTAGGATACAAAATGAGGGAACAACAACAATCATTATCCGGATAATGAGTTGTTTCAAAGGATGTCTGCACTGCGAGCATGCAAAGATGGCTATAGGGCTGGTTGTAGGACGATAGTAGGTTTAGATGGATGGTTCTTGAAAGGTTACTATAGTGGCTACTTGCTTTCAGCTGTTGGGATAGATGCAAATAATGGCATCTATCCTCTTGCATATGCTGCTGTGGAAAGCGAAAACCAAGCATCATGGCTTTGGTTCTTGGAGTTGCTTGCAATAGACTTGGAAATTGTGAGCTCGTACCAAATATCTTTCATGTCTGACAAACAAAAGGTAAAACTCCATTTATTCATTTTTTTATGTTGTTTCTATTTAGGGATTGTTAAAGAATTAAACTATTTTTTTCTAATTGTAGGGACTTTTAAAAGCAATATGTATGTTGTTTCCTAATGCAGAAACAAGACACTGTGTTAGACACCTACATGCCAATTTCAAGAAGGTTGGTTTCCGAACAAAGGAATTGAAATATTTGCTTTGGAAAGTTGCCAGAGCAAGCACTACAAGGGATTTTGAGGATGCCATGGATGAACTGAGGAAAACCAATCAGCAAGTTTATGATTGATTGAAGGAAAAAAACCCTACTCACTGGTCAAGGTCTCACTTCTCAATTCAGAGCCATTCTGACATGTTGGTGAATAATCTTTCAGAATCATTTAACAATGTAAACCCTTAGGTTTTATGTTTCTTACTAATCATTTGCAATTCACTAATCATTTATGTTGTTTACTGACAGATGATACTGGAAGCAAGAGGGAAACTTATTCTGACCATGATGGAAACAATAAGGACCAAGATTATGTTGCTTATTGTCAAGAAGAAAGAAGAAGCTGACAAATGGAAAGGAATGTTGTGTCCAAAGATCAAGAAAAAGCTAGATGTAAATATAAAAGAATCCTTAAGGTAAAGTTACCATTTTTAATCTTTTTGATCCTTTATTGTTGACTTCATGTTGCCTTTATTCTGACTTCATATTACCGGTCACATGCTATTTTTTAATATGCATGCAGTAATTGTTGATGTGTTGACTATTTTTTAATATGCATGCAGTGAGTATTTTTTTATAATATGCATATAGTGACTTTTTTAAGGGTGTGTGTGTGTATCATTATTGGTAGGGCTGCTCAAAAAGTTGTTTTAGTGATTATTTTTTAACCAAGCATGCTTTATTGTTTTTTAGGTGTGTTCCATCACATGCTAGTGGGGACAAGTATCAGGTTGAATGTGGTCCTGATAGCCAGCATGTGGTGGACTTAGTTGAGAGTTGCTGCTCCTGCAGGAATTGAGATCTCACTGGCATCCCTTGCATGCATGCATTGGCTGTCATTCATCTAAAAGATGAGTTCCTAGATACCTATGTACAAACCTGGTACACCAAACAAACTCAGCTTCAAATTTACTCTAACTTTATAAGTCCAGTAAGGGGTCCTAAACAATGGGCCTCTTTGTCAAACATGCTGTCAATACTGCCTCCTACTCTAAGAAGACCACCTAGCAGACCTATTAAGGTGAGAAGGAAAGAACCTGATGAAACACAAACAACAGAAAGGTTGAGCAAGAGAGGGGTGGACATGAGGTGTAGTAAATGCAAAAGAATAGGCCACAATAAGAGGAGTTGCAAAGGGGAATTGGCCAAAACATTCCAGTAAGCCATTTGCCTTAAGTTTTAGTATACTTCTGTTTATGAATTTGTTTGACAGATTTCTCTTGTTCTTGTAGGTCAAAAGACATAAAGTTGGTGTCCCAACTCAGCAACTGGCTACCCTAAATCAGCAAGAGAGTACTCCAACTCAACAGGCTACCTCAATTCAGTTACCTACTGCCCCAACTCATCAACAAACTGCCCTAAGAGAAAAGCTCCCATTGGAGAGAAGACCAACCACTGTTAGATGGATGCCTTCTACTCAAGAGTCATCCATGACAGACCATTGATTAACCAGAAACCAGAGAATTACTTTGTTAACTTGTTGAAAATGTGTAAATTTGTCTGCTACTAATCTATTAACTTAGGCAAATAATTTTTTGTAAATTTGCCTATGATTGCTACTGTTGATAAACTTAGGCATATAGTTATTGAAATTTTTTGTAAATTTCCCTACAATTTACATATGTTCACTTGTGTTGAATTGTAGGAAAATTTGGAAATATTTTGCCCCAATTCCTTTTGTAAATAGTTTGGCATTTTGGCCTT
Source organism: Gossypium rotundifolium (assembly GCA_025506655.1). Lineage (NCBI taxonomy): Eukaryota > Viridiplantae > Streptophyta > Magnoliopsida > Malvales > Malvaceae > Gossypium > Gossypium rotundifolium. The sequence continues at coordinate 162,402,495 of CP106732.1, read as the reverse complement.
AATATATGAGAAATACATATGTGTTTTTCCATCTGTTATCTCTTATCCATACTATTTTTGTTATCTTCTGCATTTTGAGTATTAAGAAATACATTTGTAATCAACATTGAAAAATGTTGTTATCTTTTGGTTTGTTATCTCTTATCTTCTGCATTTTGAGTATTGAGAAATACATTTGTATTTTTTCATCTATTATCTTCTAACTGTTGTAAGCAAGAAAAATACAACAATATACTAGCAGCCATGTATAACATATGTTAAGCAACAATATACAATTTGTAATCAATAAAAATATCCCATTTCAATTTTTTCAAGTGTTTGTAAACAACAACATGAGCTGGTTAGCCATGTATACCAGCAGCCATGTATAACATATGTTAAGCAATAATATACCAGCAGCCAGCAGCCATGTATACCAACATAACCAACAATATACCAGCAACAAAATTACAAAACATACACTGGTTTTCAATGCTAACAGCAACAACATAAGCTGATTTTTAAGGTTTAAAAAACAACAACATAGCTACAAATACAAGCACCAAAAACTAGGTTCTTCTCTCCCTCCTCCTTGCATCCTCCAATGTCCTCACTTTTTTTAGAAGACCCAACAACACAATTCGTGAACGAGGCATCAATGGCGGATCAAACCAACTGAAAAACCGACATAGTTTTCGAAATCCAGAGCCAAATTTGTTAGACCCAAAAATCTACTACTTGGGTTGTCATTTGACCAAGACGTGTTCAACTTGGCTGGGTTTCCATAATAGCACACCGGAATCACTTCAAGCATCTCTATTTTTCCTCTTCTTCTTCTTTTTCTTCTTCTTCTTCTTCTCCTCTTATTCTTCTTGATAAACCGAAATAGTAACATATTTTAATCCCACTTTTAGCATGTTCTTGGATGATTTTTTCCTTTAATTATGGAAATAGGTGCTCCTAATCCTTGTTGTCTTGTTTGATACTCAGTAGAGCATTAGAGGATGAAAAGAACGAGAAACGGGCCAAAAAATTAAGAAAATGGGCCAAAGTATAAAATCCATACGCCCTGGGTACAAGACTATATGGTCGTGCCTCGTGAGAAAAATTGACCACGGCCTGGACCTTGAAATACATGGCCGTGCCTCGTCAACAGGATCGACCATGGCCTGGCCACAATTTATACGGGCGTATGTCATGGGCGTGTCTCTACCGCAGGAAATAAGAATTCTATCTGGATTAGGGTACTTAGAGGCAAAAAACATATTTCGAAAGCCTATATAAAGACCCTAGAGGCCAACCTTTAGGGGAGGAGTTCAGCTAGGCCAAAGAGCTGAGCCAGAGCAGTTAAATTTAGAGATTTACTCAAAGAAAGCCAGTTGATTCATCTCAAGAAGCGGAATCATACTCAAGATGGAGGAACTCTCCTTCAATTCCTTTAGGAGGTTTTAGAGATTTCTTATGTTTTGTTTTATCTTTTCTTTTGAGATGTGTTCTTTTACAATTATGAACTAAATCCTCAAACACTTGAGGGGGATGAAACCTTAGACGGATCTTATTATTGTTATCTGAACTGTTTGATAAATATTTGATTTGTTCTTAACTATGTGTTCTTAATTCTTGTTTTGGTATTTTCGGGATATTGAATCAAGTGTGATGTGCTTAGGCAGAGGAGGAAGAAACCCTGTTAAGAGTAGATCTAGCATAGTTAAGCGGAGTTGCTCGCGTGCCTAGAGATAGGGTGATGAAAATCTATCGGATTAGGGTCAAACTTTATATGGGAGTCCATAGATCAAATTAATGCAATCCTAGGGGTTTTAATTAGAAAGAGATTTCAATTAATCAACCTAGGGTTAGACGTTAGTAGCCTTGAAGAGAGGTATTAATATAAATTAGGGAATCCTACGGATCAAGTCAAGTGAATAAATCGTCCGGTTCAAAGTTAGATAACAAGTGAAGTCTAGGTGGATTCTTCCTCAGGTATTTGTCCAAATCAATCGGTTTTTCCTCAAGTCATTCCCCAATTTCTTCTTTGTCTTAGCATCTTTAATTTAGTTAAATAGTTAATTTTAGATTAGATAAAAATCCACTTAATTCTTAGGCTAAATATTAGAAAAAGAGTTAATATTAGTACTTTTGGTTCCTTTGGATTCGACAATTCGGTCTTCTTTGCTAGCTATACTCTTCGTTCGATAGGTGCACTTGCCTCCATCGTTGTCTTAGTTAGTTTCAAGTTCGATCATTTTTTTATAAATTTTTAAGACTCGACAGACACGATCAAGTTTTTGGCGTCATTACCGGGGAACTAAAATATTAAGAACACTTAATTTTTATTACTTTAGCCATTTTTTTATTATTATTGCAATTTATTTTCATTATTATTTTTATTTGTTTTTAGTTTGCTAATTTTCCCTTATTTGCTTTTGGCAGATAATTTTAGTTTATAGAGGAGATGGCATTGAATAATTATCAATGGCAATTCATGAGGATAAAGCCTCTTGAAGCGACCAAATGTCTTCAACCTTGACGCGGTCACCATGCTATCAAATCAGGTAGAGATGATGAATAAAAAGATTGATGGCATATGTAATTCTTTGCAGGTACATCCGGTAATATAGTACAATATGAATGGAAGAGGGGTGAGCAACACGGAATATCTATCCTACAACCCTAGCACAGAGAACGAACAAGTCCACTATATGGGTAACTATTCTAGAGCTCAAAATAATTTTTATAGTGACACTTATAATGCAGGTTGGAGGTACCCTCCCAAATTCTCGTGGGATGATCAAAGTAGTCAAAGACCTAAACTTCCTCCAGATTTTCAACAACCACCTCACCAACAGGAACAGGAGTCAAACCTTGAGGAGAGCGGTGTCGGAAACTCATTTCCAAAACACCAAAATAGCATTCAAAAATCAAGAAGCATCGTTTCAAGAGATCTAAACCCAATTAGGGCAACTTGCTAAGCTGATCTTAGAAAGACCACAAGGTATCTGGCCTAGCAACACTGAAACTAACCCTAGAAAGCAACCTCAAGCAATAACTACTCACGATAGTGAAGGGTTAGATGTACCAACATTGACACAAGAGAATGTGGTTGAGGAAGGTAAGGTTGAGGTAAGCCATGATAAACCAAACCCGATAATTACAGAGTGCCAACCACGTGTGTCGTCCCCCAATGGGATAAAGAAAGAGCACACAGAGGAACAATTCGGTAAATTTCTTAAACCTTCAAAGAAATTACATATTAACTTGTCGTTTCTTGAAGCTCTTTTGCAGATGCCAGATCATAGATCTCGTATCAATAAAGAAGAAATTCATAAGAAATGAAGGCTTTTGATCAATGAACTAGACGAGTGGAAGACACACTTCAAAGAAAAACTAAAAATACACAAAGCAAGAATGAGGCAACTCCACGAAAAACTTAACGATGAGACAACCCAGCTTAAGATAGGGGATCAGGTATTCAAAATCTTCCCAGATGGAACAGTCGAGGTAACTAATCCTAAATTTAGCACTTTTAAGGTAAACACTACTCGACTCAAACTATATATCAATAACCGAATTGATCGCACGAGAAAAGATTTTCACCTCTTCAAACCATCATGATTGTGCTAATGAGAGGTAAGTCTAGCTTAAGACTTTAAACGAGCGCTTCTCAGAAGGCAACTCGAGCACTAAACCTACTAATTAGTTTAGTTTATTTCTTTTCATGTTTAGGCGCAAATTTTTCATACCCACACGGCCTTACACACGGCCGTGGTCATGTGGGTACCACAAGTAGGAACATAGGCGTGAGTTGCATCTCTATTTAAACCCCCCTTCTCCCTTTTTCTTTTTCAGTTTCTTTCTTCTTTCATTTTCCATTATTTACTTTTTTTTTTACTTCCATTTTTATTTTTATTCTCTTTATTATTTTCTTCTTATTCTTCATGCCATTTAGATTTAGCTTAGTATATAATTAAATCAAGCCGGCTACTTCAAGGATTCAATTTCAAACACTTCAAGGTGCTTCCCCACATTCACCTCCTCCAAATCCTATCCTGTTTCTTATTCATTAACTCCATCCAAAATTCAGAAAGTTTCACTTCTCTCCCTATCTTTTGATTTTATCTCTATATTGTCATTTTATCTATCTTTGTACATTGAGGGCAATGTACATCTTAAGTGTGGGGGGTGAAAGTTTATTAGAAAAAGTGCCTAACTTTTTGCATTATTCTCAAATCCCTAAATAATATTCTGTCTTAAAGTAATTTTCTTATATCACTAATTAGAATGAAATTCTTGTTGATTCATGATTTTTATTAATATGTTTTAGATTAAGTCATTGATAATTGTACAATGATGATTTAAACTTTAAGATACTAGAGAATCAAGCATGATGAATCTATTTTCAAAAAAATTAAAATTATGTTAGGTTGTCTACCTCAATCTAAATTGTTACCTTGAAGTTTGAAATTTACGAGGTTGACATCAAAATACCCATAATTTTTGTAAGATTTGAAGCCTTTTAGAGCATACATTCTTTTCGTGCTCACTTTATTAGTTATGAGTGTGTCAACATTAATTTGTTATTCTAGAACTTGCTTCGGTTATACATGTCGAGACCACACTATTGAGTTGATATACAGAGATGATTAAGGCATCTAGGATTTAATCCACTTACTCCACTAAAAGCTTACCCTCATAATTGACCCCTAGTGAACCCATTTGATCCTAACAATCCTTTTTATTGACTCAACCCACTAATATTAACCCGAAATCCATCTCGTATTTGTTATCACCGTTCCTTTTTATTACCCTTATATCGAGATTTGTTTTGATTAGTTGCCTAATTAGATCATTTCAGTTGTTAAAGTTCTATTAAATATTTGATTTGTTCTTAAAAAAAATTCAAAATCAATAAAAAATTTAAAGTATATTCATTATTAGTTATGTGATTAAGCGAGCCTATACGTTTAATTTCAACATCTTGAAGAACAAGCTCGTATTATTAGTATTACAAGTTTTTAATTGATGTAATTATTCAGGTTATTAGTCATTTTTTCTAGTTAGGTAATTTGTCAATTCAATCTCGATTTTAACCCTTCTAATTTAGCCTTTATCCACACCTTTAACCTAAGCTCTGTTACAACCCTTTTTAAAGACCTTTTGATTTGTGTATCATCTCATTTTACAGTGGTGGAGATTTGATTTTCAAGCAAGCCTATGGTAATAATTTTTCATGTTCGACTTTTGAGAGCTTAATTTTTAAACCTTAAACACCTTGAGTGATTTAAGTAAATCTTTTGAGGATGTCAACTTTTGTCGATTTTGAATTAAAGATGATTATTTAGGTAAGGGGAAATACCTATGTTTTCGTGCTACAAACTCATGACTTTGATTTTGAGTTGAATTATCCATGTATAAATTATCTATGAATTATGATGAGGCATTGTTGATGAATACTATGAATTGAGGAAGTTCGTTTTAATTATGAGTTGAGAATTTTGCTTGAGGACAAGTAAAAGCTTAAGTGTGGGGGTATTTGATAAGCCGAAATAGTAACATATTTTAATCCTACTTTTAGCATGTTTTTGGATGATTTTTTCCTTTAATTATGGAAATAGGTGCTCCTAATCCTTTGTTTTCATGTTTATACTCAGTAGAGCACCGGAGGATGAAAAGAATGAGAAACGGGCCAAAAAATAGAAAAATGGGCCAAAGTATAAATCCACCCCGCCTGGGTACAAGACCACACGGCCATGCCTCGTGAGAAAAATCAACCACAGCCTGAACCTCGAAATACATGGTCGTGCCTCGTCAACAGGATCGACCACGGCCTGGCCACGATTTACACAAGCGTGTGCCATGGGCGTGTCTCTGCCGCAGGAAATAAGAATTCTATTCAGATTAGGGTAATTAGAGGCAAAGAAACATATTCTGAAAGCCAATATAAAGATCCTAGAGGCCAACCTTTAGGGGGTGTTCAGCTAGGCCAAAGAGCCAAGCCCGAGCAGTTAAAGCCAGGGATTTACTCGAAGAAAGCCAGTTGATTCATCTCAAGAAGCCGGAATCATACTCAAGACGGAGGAACTTTCCTTCAATTCCTTCAGGGGGTTTTAGTGATTTCTTATGTTTTGTTTTATCTTTTCTTCTAAGATGTTTTCTTTTACAATTATGAACTAGACCCTTAAATACTTGAGGGGGATGAAACCTAAGACGGATCTTGTTATTGTTATTTGAGTTGTATGATAAATATTTGATTTGTTCTTAACTATGTGTTCTTAATTCTTGTTTTGGTATTTTCGGGATATTGAATCAAGTGTGATGTGCTTAGGTAGAGGAGGAAGAGACCCTGTCTAAGAGTAGATCTAGCATAGTTAAGCGGAGTTGCTCACGCGCCTAAAGATAGGGTGACAAAAATCTATTGGATTAGGGTCAAACTTAATATAGGAGTCCATAGATCGAATTAATACAATCCTAGGGGTTTTAATTAGAAAGAGATTTCAATTAATCAACCTAGGGTTAGATGTTAGTAGCCTTGAAGAGAGGTATTAATATAAATTAGGGAATCTTACAGATCAAGTCAAGTGAATAAATCGTCCGGTTCAGAGTTAGATAACAAGTGAAGTTTAGGTGGATTCTTCCTCAGGTATTGTCCAAATCAATCGGTTTTCCATCAAGTCATTCCCCAATTTCTTCTTTGTCTTAGCATCTTTAGTTTAGTTAAATAGTTAATTTTAGATTAGATAAAAATCCACTTAATCAAAGAGAGTTAATATTAGTACTTTTGGTTCCTTTGGGTTTGACAATCCGGTCTTGCTGCTAGCTATACTACTGTTCGATAGGTGCACTTGCCTCCATCGTTGTCTTAGTTAGTTTCCAAGTTCGATCATTTTTTTTAGAAATTTTTAAGACTCGACAGACATGATCACTTTTTCTTCTTCTTTTTATCTCTAACCCTAAAATGTGTTGATAAAAATTTGTCTTTGTTGAAATGGCCAATCGCCAATGGACGATTTTTGACACCAACGACGCCGTCACTTGCCATGTCACTTTGCCGTGACGTCTGTGATGGAAAACGGCAAAAAGGATTGTTTTGTAACTTTTTGAAAGTTGAGTGACTGAAATGAAACTTAGGTGATTGTTTTGTCAACTATTCCAAAGTTGGGTGACTGTTGGTGTAATTTACCCTTTAACATATGGGCCGAGAGTTTGTTCCCTATAACAATGCCACTAGCAAGCCGCCTAGACTAAAGGACATCATCATATCATTGCCCTTTTCTTCATCTTTGATGTCATCGGGAACCTCATTAGAATGGGGTCATTGAATTCCTCTACCTCCATATCAAGTTCCTCACCGTCATTAGGAGCTTTTGCACTATCCTCTTGAATCCCTAATTCAGATTGAAAACCACATATCAATGGTTGTATCTCGTAAGATGCACCGATTAGGGGTGCTATACGTACCAAGCGAATAATATGGATTGTCTTTGAATGTCAATACTACACCATATTTATACATATCGTATACAGAATATGGTCTAACCACTAAATTTTTTTTAGTGTTTTCATATATGAGTCTTGAACATCATATTATTAATTTAATGGTGTGGGATTTTGAACAATAACTCTAATATCACCGTTCAATCTTTACAAATATCTATTTATATATAGATAGATTTATCTCAAGTACTTTGAATCAAATTTTTTATGCACGTGTGGAATTGGAGCAAATCCTTGTTACATATATTGGGAAACGAATATGAAACGCCTTTTATGTTTTCCTTTCATGTCATTTAAGTATGAAGTTTGCATATGGCTGGCCACTCAAATAATTTATCTTTTTAAGTTCTAATGGTGCTACTTACATTACGCCAGAAAATGACAATCCAAATCGGCCCAGCCTATAACCTGTTGTAGAATCATAATGGATAGGAGGGACTATTAGCCTAACAAGTTTGACCCTTGTTAGTGCTGGGCTCTAAATAGTGGCTGTACTAAATGTTTAAATTTGTTGTTTTGTAATTGAATTCATGTAATAATCCATACTAAGGCACGCGTGTGCAATGCATCTTCTTTTTTTCAGCCATTATAAGTTTATGGTCAATTTACAATTTTGATCTCTCTCTTTTATACTATTTAAGATTTATATTTTTTTTTTGAAGAAAAAGTTATTCGGTAACTTCATAAATTTATAAGAATTCACCATTACAAAGTCCTGTAACACGTAAAAAAGAGAGAGTCAAAACTGTCTCTAAAAAAAGAAAAGTTGAAATTGTGGTTATTTAAAAATATTTTTCAAATTTTGTATTCTTGTATTTTTTATTTTATATGTTTTTAATTTAAATTTTATATGTTATTAATTTTTAATTTAAACGGATTTCATTTTATTTTTGGTTTCACCTACCAATTTTTATATGTTTTTAATTTAAATTTTATGTATTTTATAATAATGTTTAATTTGTGGGCAAATTTTGTTGAATATTTTAGAATTAGAATTAAAGTGATAAAATGTGTAAAATATTAAAGATTAAATTTGTTATTTCACCAAGTAAAATATGATTGCGTCAGCATTATATCTAGTGACCAAAAGTATTAACTGTAAATTGACTAAAACTTACAATTTATCTAAAATGAATAATTAAAATAATAATTTTTTTAAATGAGTGACCAAAATAAAAATAATAATTAGTTTACCCTAGAAAAAATTATGACATACCAAAATATTTTCTTTTCTTATTTTTTGATAATTGATAAATAGTGGACTTTTCATTCCATTACAAGAAACTATTTCATGCCCCAAATCAGTGTAAGATATTGTTGGAACATAGGATGCCAATGTTATAATATTGTCTCGCAAACAATGACTTCTACAATCAAAATATTAAGCCGAAACGCGTGCTAAACAGTGATGATGAGTTGATGGGGCTGCGGTAAAAAGTTGTTTCATCAAATTTTTTTATGTAATAAAAAAATAAATATTTCTTTTCAGCACCAAACTAATTACCTTTTTTGATGCCTCTCCTTACAGTTCCTTGTTTGTTGCTTCATTAAAGCTTTAGATTTGATCGTTTTAGGTGAAAGCTTTGTCAGTTTAGATATATAAAGATTTCAGTTCCAACACTAAAATATAACAATAATTTATTCTTATGCAAAAACAAAACCAAATATTATAAAATATATTTTATTCTGAACTAACATGATTTTATCCTCCATGTCTCTATTTTATTTTATTTTAACTATATTTTATATAATTATATCGTGTTTAAAATTATCAAAGATTATTGGACATGGTTATAATACATTTGACTTTGAAATTGAAAAAAAAAAAAAAATTGTTGGTAACTATATGAAGTGAGGTGATGAAGACGAAGATGAAAGGGGAAGTGGTGGGTAGTGGTGAGAGATATCATATCAAATGATATTAAAGTAAGGTAAATAATATGGGAATGGGATCCCACATCGTCCCTTCCTAATAATAACCCTTTTAGGACCCACCAATAAAGGGGTGGTGGAGGTGAAGGAGATAACCTTACACCAAGTTTTGGGTTGTCTTATTCTTCTTTCTTTGTTTTTGACTTTATTTTCTTTTTTAAAATTTCCATGGCGCCTTTTAAGCTTACACGAGGAAAGTGCCGAAATTTCAAAGGCAAAAGCATTTAATATTGTTTAGATGATGGTGGTCGGCATTGCATTAATATTAGTAGTGTTGATTGGTACATACCGTTGCCATCTTAATTAGAATAAAACAATTTAAGCTATGTTTTCTTTTTATGTGTTTCGGTAAATGTTTAAGCGATGTTATGTTTAGAGAAGGTTTAAGGGTCTAAAATTCTTCAATTTTTTTAGAAAAAAAGCAAGTCATTTTTTTATTTAATTGGGTATTTAAATTTTAAAATATATTAAAAAACCTTACATTTAAAAAGAAAGTAATTAAGTCCTTTTCTTTTCTTTTCTTTTTTTTTTTTGCATTCAATTAGCTACTTGAACTATAAAAATACATCAAAAGGTTATTTAATAGTTAAAGTTAATCGCTCCTAATTTTTTTCAGTTAAAGCCACAACGTGTCACAATCACAATGCGACATGTGGCAAAAAAGATGAAAAATAAAATTATTAAAAATTAAAAAATCATAAAAATAGTAAAACAAATTATTAAAATTAGAAAATAAATTATAAAATCGTAAAAAATATAAAATATATAGAAATATAAAATTTTATAAAGTCATAAGAAAATTAGAAAAATATAAAATTTGCAAAAAATAATAATTTTATATTTATTCTAATATTTAATTATTTTTTTATATTTTTATTAAAATTTAATAATTTAATAATTTATTTTTATTTTTATTTTTTATAATTTTGTGCCACATGTCACGTTGTAGTTGTGACATAGGGGGCTTTAACTGAAAAAAATAAATGGCACTTAACTTTAACAGTCAAAGGTATTTTTATGCATTTTGACAGTTCAAGTATCCAATTGAGTGCAAAAAAAAAAAGGCTTAATTGCTTTTTTTTAAAAAGTTTGAGGACCTTTTGAATGCATTTTGAAAATTCAAGTATCCAATTAAGTGAAAAAAAAAGTGGCTTAATTGCTTTTTTTTTTTTTTTAAGTTTGAGGGTTTTTTATACTCTTAAACCTTTAAAGAATGTAATATTTTATGGATGTAATACTAATATTACGAGATGGAAGTATGTTATATTATTTTGTTTAGTTTATTTGATTGTCACATAAGATTTTGGTATTAATTTGTGAAATGCAAAATTATTTAGAAATACATTTTACTAAAGTGTCATTGTTATAGTTTGTTTTTTACTAAATTAGTTCATTTAATTTTTTAATCTCAATTTTTATAAATTTATGATAATTCTTATATTTATTATAATTTTATTAATTATTAATATATGATGTTTAATAGATTTATAAATAATTATTAATTATAATTAATATACTAATAAATACAATTTTAGAGTTAATATAATAAATTTAATTTTAAAATATGACATCTATTTCATTGTTAAGATAAACAAAATTTTTGTTTTATATTAGACTTAAAATTTATTTGAAAAAATATAAAAAGTAATTAAATTAATAAAAGTAAAATGATAAAGTGGTTCAAAATTTAAGATTACTCCCTAATCTAATATAACATTAGGAATGAGTGGTATTAATATTACACTCTATATTTTAGTATCTTAAGACTATTTGAGACTGTGAGATTACGAGGTGACTAAAATGTTAAAAATCCATACAACAAAATATCATTTCGAAATTTGAGAATATAAGGTATAATATTACATTTTGTGAACCAAATGTACCCTACATGTATCGTTGTGTATTGATCCATATAGGTGTTTACAAGCTTTTATTATTTTAAATTAAATTTTAATATTCTTTATTTTTATAATTACATTAAAATAAATATATTATTAAATTAGTTTATTTAACTTGATTAATAAATTTAAATTGATACTTATGTTTAAACATATTTTTTATGGAATAATATTCGGTACATTGTCAGTGGAGTTTTTAGACTCCACAAGCAGCGTCAAGGGATTGACAGATGTCTTATAGAGGTATATAAAGTATAAAAAAAATTAAAAATGAGAAAATGTCAATTTTTTAAGGTTACTTGTGTACCAAATATTCGGTACATTGTCAGTGGAGTTTTTAAACTACACAAGTAACGTCAATGGGTTGACAAATATCTTATAAATGTATATAAAATATTAATAAAAATATTTAAAAAAAGAGACGTGTTAATTTTTTAAGGTTGCTTGTGTACCAAATACTAACCATTTCAGTATATTGTCAATGGAGTTTTTAAGGGTACTTGTGTACCAAATATTCGATACATTGTCAATGGAATTTTTAGACTACACAAGCAACATCAAGGGGTTAATAAGTATCTTATAGAGGTATATAAAATATTAATAAAATATTTAAAAAAAGTGACATGTGTCAATTTTTTAAGATTGCTTGTGTACTAAATACTAACAATTTCTTTAATTCCACAAACAATCTTAAAATTGACATGTTTTTTTTTAAATTTTAAATATTTTACTATAAAGGACACATGTTAACTTAATTGTGGAGTCTAAAAATTCAGTATATCAAATAATTTCTTTTATATTAATACATGTGGTTAAAATTTTGATATGAGACTATAACTAAACATATAAAAAAATTAAAAATATTGATAATTCTAAAATGATAAAAGAATATGTTTACAAATACAATGTTGATAACTTTGGTCTTTATTACTACATAAAAGAAAGGTATCCATTATTATCTGTGAGTATAATAACAAAACATTAATTTTCACTGAGAAAAAATATTAAATTTCAAATAATCTTAAGCACACATGAAAATAAAGAAAAGATAATTGAAGAAGTACAATTTATTTATTTTAATTTAAATACAAATGCAGTTTGGAATTACTTTCTTCAATACCAGTCAAAATTTTCTACTAGACGAGAATTATATTTTTAATATTTTTATACAACAATAGAAATAGAAGATGGGATAATATGATGAATTTATGTTAACTAAATGTTTGATAAGAACTTTAACTATCATTTCATACAAATCAATATTTATATTTTTAATATTATTACACTAATAAGTAGTTGGCGCAATAGTAAGGCACGTTATACTCTCAAGAGAAAATTCAAGTTTAAACTTTAAAGATAACATTGTTGGGAGTAGAGGTGTTTATGGGCCGGTCCGGGTCGGGCTCAACTACAAATTTAGGCTCATTCATTGGGCTCGGGTTGGGCTTGGCCTAAAAATGGGCCTAAATTTTTCCTAAGCCCGACCCATATAAAAATGTTAAAACTCGAGCCCGACCCGGTCTAGCCCGCCTAAATTTTTATATTATTTTATATAATTTTTAAATATATATAATACATCAAAAATACTAAAAAAATCAAAATAAATATTTCCCAACAAATTGAAAATAAATTTAAAAAATATGTAGACTTAAATAACACTAAGATAGATATAACTTAACAAGTAAATACTTCTAAAATAATAATAAAATTAACAAATGTCTTTAAAATAATAACAAAATTAACAATAAAATAAATTTTATACAATATTCAATCAATAACAACAAAATAGTAGCAACATAATAGTAATATGATAGCAAAATAGGGAGAAAACAATAAGAAAATAACATTCAAAAATAAAAATAAAAATAGCAAATTTTTTGTCATTTAGTAAATTTCGGGCCAAACTCGGGCCAAAAATACCTTACCCGAGACCCGGCCTATTTTTTAAATGGGCCTTATTTTTTGTTCAAGCCCATTTTTTGGGCTTATATTTTTGCCCAAACCCTCTCAAATTTTAGTCGGGCCTTTGGGTCGGGCCAGTCGTTCGGCCCATGAACATATCTAGTTGGGAGGGACAGTTACGAACTCTGAATATGAACCATAAAACGGATATAAAATATATAAAGAAGTTATTAACATTATTAAAAATATAAATATACTTTTATGGTTGGGGAGTGAATATGTGTATTTTTTTAATATAATGTATGTGTTTTTATTTTCTTTGAAAGCTACACTTCAAAAACAATTTTTTGAATGTCTCGACTGTTACAAGTTAGACAATCATATCTTGCCAATAAATGTGCATACTATATATTATACAGAAATTATATGTGGCCCATTCATCCAATCCTACATTTTCAAGCTCCATCCATCTCCTTAAATATATTAACTTCTTATAAAATATTGAATCTCCTTCCTCAATAAATAAAAAGAAATTATAACATATAATTTCCAAAAAAATTATGAAATGTAAAATTGTTGAAGGGAGTTAGGATTCTGCCTCTCAACGGAAGGTAATGTCTTATTTGGAGGTTATATATTTAGTAGAGAGTGCCTCAATTGATGTATATATGATCTGTAAGTTCATGGGAGAGGTATCGATATTGTTAGAAATATTAATTATACATGTTGCATTAATGGGGATCGAACCATCAATTAAGGGTTAAATGTTTGGCCTTAGCATACTTGTTATCACTTGGCTAGGCCAAATGATAAAAGCATTTTCTTGGTGGCCCCTAGGTACTCTTGATAAATTCCGTGAATCTCTTTGGACTCTCCTCAGAGTTGAAAGACAAAATCGAGCATAAATACCTCGAGTACAATACTTCCACTGTTTGAGGTCCTCTCTTCGAAGTCGGGAAACAAGACTTTGAGGCTAAAATCAAGCATAAATACCCCGGATATAATACCTTTACTATTTGAGATTTTAGTCGACTGTCTAAAAAGTGACATTTTAAAGACTTCTAATAAGAGAGTGAATTCTCTCTCAACAAAAATATTATAACATATAGCTTAAAATTTCTTAAACTAAATAAGTTAAAAAATATGTTATGGCGAAGAAAAAAATAGTTACAAAAGAATCATTAAAAAACAGAGTGAGTAGTTGTGTTTTGAATTAGGTTAAAATATATTAGTATTATTCATAAGTTAGAATTTAGTCTTTATATTTTTATCTTGAAGAATTTAATTAATTTATTTTTAAAATTTTAAAATTTAAATTTAATTGTTAATATTATTAAATTTATTTATGTGATATTTTGATATAAAAATATTTACTTAAGCCTTGTAATGACATAATATACTTAAATTTAACAAAAAAATTCTACGATATTAATAATTAAACTTACATTTTTAATTAGAAAAGAAAAAGATTAATTTCAAATATAAAGAAATTAAAAAAACTTAACCATTTTAAACGTTTTAATTAATATAATATAATCCAACTTTATTTTGATGTTTAATCTAACTTAATTTATTTGTTTATGCAATCAGTATTAAATAACATCTGAAAATTTTAAGTTTTAATATTTATAATATTTTTTATAATGGAAAATTATAGGCTCCTTTAAAATGTATAAACAAGTTAATGTAACCATTAATTGTATATAAGACAAGAAATGAGGATTTTGGGGAGAATATTTAGGCATAACAAAGACCGGTCAGCAATAATCAGCTGGCTACTTTTTTCCTGCCTGATTTTAGGCTTTATCTTTAGAGGATTAAGCGGTGGCAGTAGGTAAGTAAAGCATTTAGTGTGCTTATATTTCAAGTCATTTTCTGTTTTAGAATTGGAGTACTCTATACTCTAATGCAAGAGGGTCCCCTAAAGCCTACCCATTAGCTAGCTAGGCACTAGGGTGTCCAATAAAAGATGAACTTTTTTATAACTAAATTCATATCAAAATTCAGGAATTGAAAATTTAATATCAAATCTTTTATTACTTCATTAATAATTGATTTAATTAAAAAAATAAATTGAACATTGTTATACTTTTACTCAATATAGACACATGACATCACAAGAAGATATTCGGAGAACACTTGTATATAGTTTTATCTTGCATCACTTAGTTAATTTCGTATCTGAAGAACACCAGAATAATCCCCTATCTTTTATCACCCAATGACCAATCACTTGGATTTCTTGTCTTTTTGGCAACTCGCTTATAGCGGGAATACACTCACCTCTAAGAGAGGTCCACAAGAGATCACTGAAACCAATCAACCTGGTACTACCTTAATAAGGAGAATGTCAAAGTAGTACCTCATTTGACGACAACCTACATGCAAATGGCCTTATCACCATGTTCCAAATTTGTTAGTTGATGTTGCATTACTGGACATAGACTTCTCCCCTATAAATACCCTGTAAAACGAGGAGGGATCTTTTGGCATTTCCCAACAACCTTAGGCACCTATCTATTGCACCTAACTTCCCTTATCCTCAGATCACTTTACTCCACTCTCAGTTCCCTCTTTTTTCGGCTCTTCGCCTGTTAAAGTGAACTAATCTCCTTTGCATCATCATCCTCTTCTCTTTATCTCTTTCCTTGTTAATACATTGTATCAACAAACATTAAAATGTTATGTAATCAAATGTTGTATTGAGATCCAAAAGCATTTCATAAACGTATTGGATGGCCTTACTTAATTGATTACCTAATAATATTTACCAAAGTCTAAAGATACTAGGATCGAGTTTCATTAAGCGATTCATCATTTATATTCCATGTCGAGAGAAAATATAGTAAAAAATAAAATTAGAATTTTATGTAATGGATACCATTATATTGCGAAATCAAAAAATAATTTTTAAAACAAATTATATTATCATCTATCATTCTTACATGCTTGCTCATGAAAAAATTAATCAACAAAAACAACCTAAGAGAAAAGGGTATTTAGAGTTTGTAGATAAGAAAAAAAAAATCGATTAATTAACTTCTTTTCATTTTGTGGATGTTGTATTTAATTAATGGCCTAAACATGTGTTTAGGTAGTGATGAAGAAAACCCTAAAAAAGTCCCTACTTTTAGCAATCAAATTTGGGGTCAAATACCATCCATTTTGTCTCTCATGCAAGATTTTCTTTTTAGTCAATTGGCAAAGGAATATTGTTCATGGTTATCCCAGTGCAAAAGGGCAATGATATCCTTTGGATTTGTGGGTGTTGATAGGTCTTAATCAATTTTTTTGGACCCCAATATAATTCATAGACAATCACACATTGTTTTCAATAATGTAGTGTATAATATATGATACTTGTGGTGAAGTCCTTGTAAAAGAAGGTGGTTGGCCTTTTTGTTTCCAACTTGTGGGATAATGGCCGAAAATGAAAACTAAAAATATTAGGACAAGTAGCTCTGTTTTTAATATATATATAATAATAATAATAATAATATCTTTTAATCTTCATATATCGCAACATTTCGAGGCAGTTAATTAACATATTCACAATTCATAAGAATAGTGTCTACTGTGATAATCATAAAAAGTTATGCAGCAATCATGGAGGTCATCTGTATTAAAATTACTATTAAATGATAATTTTAAGATTCACATTGGGTCAAATATTTATAACTTTTATAAAATTCAAATTTAATTACATAAATTTATTTATTATTTGTATTCAAATACGGATTCAATTAATTAAATTATTTGTTGAATATCTAAATCGTTAAATATTAATATTTAATAAATATAAAATAATTTTAAAAGTCTATGTTAAAAAGATCTTTAAGAAAATGCGAAAAATCAATTAAATGTCTACATTAAATTCGCATCTAATTAAGTTCTTATTATTAATAAAAGAAATCAATTAAGCCTTTTCGTGATGGTTTCTGTCATTGACCATGTTACCCGTTAAAAAGACTAATGGACCAATAAAAAAGTGACACATGACAACTTTTGATTTAATCTAATATTTTCTCACAAAAATATTAAAAAATCAGAAAAAATTATAAAAATATCTAAAAGGTTATTAATATTAATATAAACTTATGAAAATTATAAAATTACTAAAAACTTTAAATATTATAAAAAATTAATAATTCTAATAAATTTTAATAAATTATAAAAAATTATAAAATTAATAATAAATATTCGAAATTTTATAAAAAAAATCATAAAAATTATTAAAAATATTAAATTGATATAAAATTATAAAAATTATAAAAAACATAAAAACTTGAATTGGACCGAACAAGTCGGTTGGACCAGTTAGATCGAAATCGACAATGGTACCAATCAAGAGAAAGCCATTAGATTGGTTGCCCTGGGAGCTGCATAGTTGAACCAATTTCTTTTAATGTTTTATTTTATTAAACTAGATTGTCCGGTCGAACTGGTAAACCAGTGGCCTTACCGGCTCGACCACTGGTTTAACTATACCAAAAATATTTATTTTTGAATTTGTTTCTATTGATTTTATAAAATTTCATTATTCAACTATTAGCACATGACAATATGAAATACTCTTACCAAGGTTTTTAAAATCGAACTGATGGTCGAAATGATTAGGATACCGATTTATCAATTCGACCAATCATCCAATTTAATTGAATAAAATTTAAAAAAATCAGTTTAACTGCTCGGCTCCCAAGTCAACCAATCTAATGACTTTCTTTGGAATGTTACCCTTATCGGTTTCGGTCTAATTGGTCCAATAGACTAATTCGGTCCAATCTACGTTTTAATGATATTTTTAATAATTTTTATAATTTTATATCAATTTTAATATTTTTATGATTTTTATAAGTTATTAATAATTTTTATATGTTTTATAAAATTTTAAATATGTTTTATTAATTTTATAATTTATTAAAATTTGTTAGAGTTTTTATATTTTAATAATATTTATAAGTTTTTATTAATTTTTATAATTTTACAAGTTTATATCAATTTTAATTATTTTTAAAATATTTTAATATTAATAATTTTTATAATTCTTTTCTTTTTTTTTACTTCTCAATATTTTTTATGGGAAAATATTAGATTAAACTAGAAGCTAACACATGTCACCATCTGGTTGGCTCATTAATTTTTTTAATGGTCAACATGATCATGATGAAAATCATTAACGAAAGTGTAATAGGCCAAATTTGGGCCTAATTATCAGCCACAAATAAACGCTAAATAATCAAAAATTAAAACCCAAAATGTCTAGATTAAAGTCCATTGCAACAAAAAATTAAAACCCAACAGCTAACCCAGCCCCAAATCAAACCAAATTAAAAAACCATCAGCCCAAACCCAAAGCTCGAATTATCAAATAAACCCAATGACCCAACTAGCCCGAATTAGGGTTTCAACTTTTTTTGAAACCCTAAGCACCGTCGTGCATCATTTCCCCACCAGCAGCCACCACGTGCCAACTAGCAGTCATCCACACCTCTGACACCTGCAAGGACAAGGAAAACACGCAACAATAAAAGAACGAAGAGAAAAACAACAAAAACGACAGAAAAACAAAATAGAAAAAAGAAAAATGGATCTTCGTAAATCGGTTATAAAAATCGAAATGAATCATTTGTATTTTTTTTTTTACGAACCTTCAACAATCAAAACAAAAATAGGAGCATTAAGGTTGATTTTGATTTTATTTTCTATTACCGTTTACTGTTTCTTTTTGTTTCTTTTTTATTTTATTATTTTAAAACTTTCACAAGCTAAATAAAAAAAAAAAAAGCAAGGAGACCTTACCTGAACCTCGGGGCGTGTCGTCGGAGCTTCCCCTCTCTGTCGTTGAAACCGAACCGAAGGCTAAAAGGGAGTTTCTTCTCCGGGTTTTGGGGCTTCAAAAGGGCTTCGACAAGAGGGCTAAAAGGCCCGGTCTTGGGCATCACTGGCCACCGATACGGTGGTGGCACGGTGGTGCGACGGGTGGTGGAGGAAGCCCAATCATCAGGCATGAAAAGGGGGAGAGGATAAAGCTTTTTTTATTTTTGAAAAGGGAGGGGGCCTGAAATGAAGAAAAGAAAAAATTTGGGTTTTTAAAGGGACACGAAACGGTGCCCTTTCGCACCAAGGTCATCAACGCCAAAACGGTGCCGTTTAAGGTGACTTGGCCTGAATCCGACCCATACCCTAAGAGGATCCACGTGTTTTCGGTGCATGGTCTATTTGCACACTAGACCCTCCCGCATTTTCCATTTTTTTAAAAATTCAGTCTTTTATTTTTTTTTTGATTTGCCCCGATATGTTTCCTTTTGTTCTGATTTAGCCCTGTGCAAAACGCAATGCATAGAGGCCAAGGATATTTGCCCTTTTGGTATCTTTTTAATTTCAAATTCTTAACTTTATTTCTGTTCTGATTTAGCCCCCTAATCTGCTGGATTTTAACTCTTTTTGATTTGTTATTTATTTATTCATTTTAATATTGTACATATTATTTATTTTAAACCTTTTATATTATTTTAAATTGCTTTATATATTATTTACTTTAAACTTTTTATTGCGTATTATTTACTTAAAATTGTTTTGTCACTTATCTTAAATTGTTTTATGTATTATCCACTTTTATATTATTTATTTTATTGTTCTTCAATTATTAATGCTAGTATTTAAATGGTGATTATTGCCATTGTGTGTATTTTAATTCGTTTATTTCGTATTTTTTTGTATTATAATTGTCGAAACCATTTTTTGTTTGGAAAATGGGCCGACTTTAAAAAGAAAAAAACGGAGTCGCCACCAATCTTTTTTGAAGTGTGATTGGGCCACTTTTGAAAACGTTTTGGTCTCACAATTTTAGAAAAAGCGGGCTCGAAGTCGATTACATACGAGGAAGGATTAACACACTCATAGCGCCCAAAATTGGTACCGTATTGATTGATTAATGCCTTAATATCAAGAATTAGAAGATATTTTAAAGTATGGAAAAATGTTTGGATGACTCGTATTGGATATCAAAACTCTCTTGTTCCGAAAAGCTGAAATATCATGTCCAGCACGATAGGACACGATGCTTCAAACTCTCGATCCCAAGATCATTTTATGATTTCCAAAATACATGGAGTGCAATTTGAAAAGGGTATTTCACTATTTGGCTAAAACTAAAACCGAAACCCAGCACGATTGGGTACGATTCTTTGGATTTCCAATCATGAAATATTGCCCTTATTTAAGAAATACGATAAAAAAATCTGTGAAGGATATCTCGTTGTTTAAATGAACAGAAAATCGAAACCCAAAGACGATTGGGTGCAATTTCTTGAACTTCCAAACACGAAACATTGCCTCATTTTCAAAACAATCGAAATCTTTAAAGGACATTTAGTGATCTAGATGAACGAAAAATGAAGCCCAGCACGATTGAGCACGATTTCTCGAACTTCCAACCACATAATGTTACCTTTGAAAAAACTTTCTATGAATTTTGAAAAAAAATAAAAATAAAAAGCAAAACGTAAACACGATGATAATAAGGGATAACAACCATAAATACAAAAGGGAAGAAGAAAATAAACAATAATATTATGAATAAAAAATATGACAAATAAAACAAATAGTAATAATAAGTTTAAAGGAAAAAAAATTAATAATAAGGAAAGAAAATATTAAATTTAATAGTAATAACAAAAATAATAGTAGTAGAATAAATAAAAGTAAGATTAACAATGAAAATAATAGAAATAACAAAGGAAATAATAGTGAAATAATAAAATAATAGTAATCCTAACAATAATAATAACAATAATAGTAAGACATAGTGTTAGAAATAAAATAATAATAGAAATATTGGAAAAGACAATAATAATAAATAGTAATATAGAAAAACAATAATGGGAAAAAAAATATAAGGAACGTAAAAATATGATTAGTAACAATAATATATATATAAATTATATATAAATTATAGTAACAATAAAATTAATTAGTAACAATATATATTAGAGATACCTAATTTTGAAAATAAAGCAAAATGAAAAAAGGGTAAATTAAACTTAAAACAGGAGTTTGGGGCACATTAAGAAACAAAAGGAGGCCAAATGGACCAAATAGTGACGTGTGCGCAATTTAGGGGGACCGACATGGCAAATAATCCCACCCTTTAAACGCAGCACCGAAGTAACGGACTCAATCGAAATAAGGAGCAAACTTTTGTGCCAAATCGGGAATAAAGAAAACCTGGTTATGAAACCAGTAAAAAGCGGAGGGGCTAAACGCGCAATTAGCCCCTCCCAAAGCAAAACACGCGGACCTTAGCCCCTGTGCGGGTCGGGTCGCGGGTCAGAGGCCCAAAACGACGTCGTTTTGGCCTCTGACCCTGATGCTCAAAACGGCGCCGTTTTATAATAGTATAAAAGGTAGGTTTTGGCTTTGAAATCTCATTTTTTTTAGTAGAGAAGAGAGGGGGGAAAAAAACTAAATGCTCTCTCCCTAGCCTAGCGTCTGACGGACTATCCGACGCCGATCCCCGTCCGGCCACCGTCGTCGGCCACCGCACGCGGTGGCAAAATTTGAAAAAAAAGTGAGTTTTTTCCTTTTTTATTATTTCCTTTGAAACTCTAATATGTTTTTTTAAAAAAAAAAACCCTAAAAGACAGATTCGAAAAAATAAATAACGAAAAAGGGAAAAAAAATAAACCTTTCTCTTTTGATTCTCTGTGTTTCTCTGAACTTTTTTTTGTTTACAAGTGTGTATTTTCTTTTCCTATCTCTCCAAAAAAAAACCCCCTCTTTTGATTTCTGTTGCGGCTTTTATAGCCTCTATTTTACAACCGATTTGTTTCCTGTTTTGTAGGTTCGTGGTAGATCCGGTTTCTAACGTGGCACCGTGGTGGCGTGAGTTGCGGACGCGACCGTTTGGAGGTGGGTCTTACTGGCGCAGGGCGTGCGGTGCTAGGACTCTCCACCGACTTAGGGTTTTTTCTTCTTTGGGTTTGGGCCACTTTGTTTTGGGCCTTTTATTCTTTTTGGTTATTGGGCTCCGAGTTTTTTTTAAATAATTGGGCCTTACAACTGCCCCTCTTTGCTCATTGTCGTGCAACGAGAATGGAGCAAAGACTTTAAAAGGACCAATTTTGCCCTGGCTTGTTCGATCTTGACTTCTTGATGCTTCCTTTTCCAAGTAGCTTTATTCCACCCACTGCATTCCCGAGGTGTGGAAGTTTTGTTTCGATCTGCTATCTTTAGCCTGCTCTACTCCTGCTCAGTGGAGATAAGGCTTGCTATCTTCGATCTGTTCCCCTCCTGCTTAGTGGGGATAAAATCTGTATTCTTCAGTCTACTCCATTACCGATACATGGAGATAGGACCTGCAACCTTCGATCTGCTCCACTCCTGCTCAGTGGAGATAAGATCCGTATCTTCAGCCTGCTCCACTCCTGTTCAGTGGAGATAAGGCTTCAATCTTCGATCTGCTCCACTCCTGCTCAGTGGAGATAAGATCTCTACTTTCGATCTGCTCTACTCCTGCTCAGTAGAGATAAGATTTGTCATCTTCAATCCGCTCCACTCCTGCTCAGTGGAGATAGGATCTACTATCTTCGATCTGCTCCACTCCTGCTCAGTGGAGATAAGATCTCTGCTTTCGATCTGCTCTACTCTTGCTCAGTAGAGATAAGATCTGTCATCTTCAATCCGCTCCACTCCTGCTCAGTGGAGATAGGATCTACTGTCCTTAGCCTGCTCCACTCCTGCTCAGTGAAGATAAGGCTTCAATCTTTCGATCTGCTCTACTCTCGCTTTCGGTAGAGATAAGATCTCATTATCTTCAATCCGCTCCACTCTCCTTTCGGTGGAGATAGGATCTACTATCTTTAGCTGCTCCACTCCCTTTCGGTGGAGATAAGGCTATAATCTTCGATCTGCTCCACTCTGCTTTCGGTGGAGATAAGATCTGTTATCTTCAATCCGCTCCTCTCCTTTCGGTGGAGATAGGATCTACTTTCTTTAGCCCTCCCTCCTCTTTCGGTGGAGATAAGGCTTTAATCTTCGATCTGCTTACTCACCTTTCAGTAGAGATAAGATCTGCTTGTCTTCAATCCGCTCTACTCACCTTTCGGTGAGAGATAGGATCTACTATCTTTAGTCTGCTCCACTCCTGCTCAGTGGAGATAAGACTTGTCTTTCGATCTGCTCTACTCCTGCTCAGTAGAGATAAGATCCGTTATCTTCAATCCGCTCCACTCCTGCTCAGTGGAGATAGGATCTACTATCTTTAGCCTACTCCACTCCTGCTCAGTGGAGATAAGGCTTCTTCGATCTGCTCTACTCACCTTTCAGTAGAGATAAGATCTCTTCTTCAATCCGCTCCACTCTCCTCGGTGGAGATAGGATCTACTATCTTTAGCCTGCTCCACTCCTACTCAGTGGAGATAAGGCTTCTTCGATCTGCTCTACTCCTGCTCAGTATAGATAAGATCTGCTGCTTCAATCAGCTCCACTCTTTCGGTGGAGATAGGATCTACTATCTTTAGCTTTGCTCCCTCCTCCTCGCCAAGAGATAAGGCTTCTTCGATCTGCTCTACTCTTGCTCAGTAGAGATAAGATCTGCTGCTTCAATCCGCTCCACTCATGCTCAGTGGAGATAGGATCTACTATCTTTAGCCTGCTCCACTCCTGCTCAGTGGAGATAAGGCTTCAATCTTCGATCTGCTCCACTCCTGCTCAGTGGAGATAAGATCTGTACTCTTCTATAACTCCCATCAACTTTGCTACATTGTCCTCTGGGGAACCCATCTGTAAAAGTGATTTCATGGAGTCTATGCATATGTCGAGTGATCAGGATGTCATGAAAGATGATCCTAACCATATGTATCATGAATGTTATGAATGGATGCAAAATGTCATGAGAATGATTCATTTTTAACACTTGGGCTATTATTGCCTGCTGCTTATTAAGGTGACCCCTGACGTATGTCTTCTCTGTTCAGCTGATACTTCTAACAACTAATCCAAGAAGATGTAAATCCTTCTTAAACCCTTATCTCAAGTCTACGAGCCCTTTTAAGCTGGTTAGTTCTAAACAATTATCCTCATGTCGAATTCTTGTATTTTTTAGAAACTTTCAGAGTAGTGCATAAAATTTCTTTTGTGAAAGTATTATTGGTTCAATAATCATTATTTCAAAGAAAAATGCTTGAAACAAGACTGTAGAAATGAATAAAACTGAAATTTATTCGGGATAAAAACCCGTGAAAAATGGGTTGAACAAGGAAAATAAATTCCATTAGGGTGAAATATGAATAAGAATGGTATTGATGCCCCGGATATCACAGTCTGAGCTTTTCTGTATGTACTTCTTGAAGACCACTCTGAGTTCAACATGTGTCTAGAAGATCCATGGTACTTTGTAGATGCCCCAAGATGTAACGTATCTCCTCATTGCTAATTCAGGTATAGCGAAACTACTGTACGCCCCCTCACGAGTTGATCATAATTTGAGCCGCCCTTCTTGGGTTTTCAACTCAAAGCCCTTTTGGTCTCAAAGTGCCCTTTGCGGGTTTTCGCTTTGGCCTCTCCGATTTTTTTGAGCTCAAGATGCCCCTTTGTGGGTTTTCATCTTGGTCCACTTTCAAGCGAAGTACTTCTTGACTGAGTCTGCGTTAATCGGATTTGGCAGACTTTTGCCGTCCATTTCGGCTAGTATCAAAGCTCTTCCAGAAAAGCCCTTCTTTACAACATAGGGTCCTTCCCAATTAGGCATCCACTTTCCCCTGAAGTCCTTTTGCATAGGGAGGATCTGTTTCAACACCAAGTCTCCTTCATGGAATACTCTGGGGCGGACTTTCTTATTGTAAGCTCGCATCATTTGCTTCTGGTACAATTGACCATGGCGAATAGCTCTTAGCCTCTTTTCCTCAATTAGATTTAGTTGATAATATAGAGATTGAACCCATTCTGCTTCGTCCAACTTTAGCTCTGACAAAACCCGGAGTGAAGGGATCTCAACTTCAATAGGCAAAACTGCTTCCATCCCATAAACCAACGAGAAAGGAGTTGCCCGGTAGAGGTTCTAATCGATGTTCGATAGGCGTAGAGACAGCGGTAACTTTTATGCCGGTCCTGTAGGTCTCAACCATTTCCCCACAATTATCTTGATATTTTTATTAGCGCTTTGGATCGCTCCATTCATTTTCTAAGATATGGCGACGAGTTATGGTGCTTAATGTTGAATCGATTGCAGACTTCCACTATCGCTTTATTGTTCAAGTTTAATGCATTGTCGAACCACGATCCTTTCTCGGCATCTTGTGGCGATATATGATCTCCTTCTTCAAAACTTGCTAATCTGCCGTCTTCGTGATATTGGCATCTGAAGTCGCCTCTACCCATTTGGTGAAGTAAACAATGACCACGAAGATGAAACGATGTCCATTAGAAGCTTTCGGTGAGATCGACTGAATAACATCCATGCCCCACATTGAGAAAGGCCATGGAGAAGTCATAACATGAAGAGGTGAATGAGGCACATGGATCTTGTCTCCATAAACCTGGCATTATGGCACTTTTTGGCATAACGGATGCAGTCTCCTTCCATCGTGGACCAGTAATACCTAAATCTCATGATTTGCCTGGTCATCGTAAACCCATTGGCATGTGTTCCACAGACACCCTCATGGACTTCTTCCAGATTTTCCTAGCTTCAACAAAGATCCACACATCGAGCAACACTTGATCCTCCTCTTTTTATCGGGATCTCTCCATCTAGGACATAGTTGCTGGCAAGTCTTCTCAATGTTTTCTTATCATTTTTCATCGCTTGATCGGGATATTCACGTCTTTTCACATATTGCAGAATATCATGGTACCAAGGATGATCATCTCTCTCTCCTCTTCAAAATCTCAAACAATGAGTGAGCCTCGCAAATACTCATTTGAATGGGCTTTATACCCTCTTGCTCATTCACTTTGATCATAGAAGCTAGAGTGGTCACACTCTGACAAAAAGACTTTTAGCGGCGTTTTTTGGGCATTTAGCGCGTTTATAAGCGCCAAAAAGTATTTATGGCGCTTTTCAAGCGCCAAAAAACGCCGCTAATACTACTGTCGGAAATTTTTACGCGTTTATGCATAAACGTCACTAAAGATCGACCTTTAGCGCTAAAGATCGCCATGAAAGAGACCTTTAGCTTTTGTAAAATCGGGGCCTTTAGCGGCTTTCCAAAAACGCTAAAGTCGGGGCTTTAATGGCTTCAAAAAACGCCGCTAAAATCGGGGACTTTAGCGGCTTTTTTCAAAACGCCGCTAAAGTCGAGGGCTTTAGCGGCGCTTTTAAAAACGCCGCTAAAAGTCGAGGGACTTTAAGCGGTAACTTTAAAAACGCCGCTAAAGTCGAGGCGCTTTAAACGCCGTTAAAAGTCTTTAAGCAAAAAACGCATAAAAAATTTCTTGAGATTTAGCGGCTTTCATAAACGCTAATTTGTCTGATTTAAAAAATAAAATTTTTCAATATTATATCCCTCCCGCACTAAAAACCAACCAATAACGTTATATAATTTCAGCATAAAACGATAAATTTAGCATAAAAATCACACGGATTACATTAATTCTAAATGATACTTGAAATTTAATAAATTAAATGAATGATAACTGAAAATATTGTAACAATAATATTAAATGTAATAATGTCAAAACTTCTTACAACGAAAAACTAAATGTCTAAGATGGCGGTTTCTGCGACTGCTGAAACATCTGCATCATATCTTTGTCAAGTTGGTCTTTGGAGCTCTTCATATTTTTGTTACCTTTCTGCTAGCATCGATCTTGCCTCTGCCTCCCTCGCATCATGCAATTTGCCTCTCTCTCGCTTCTTCTTGCCTTCCTTGTTTGTGCTGCTTCGCATCCGCTCTAAGTATTCTTTGGAGTTCTTCATATTTTCTTTGAACATCGGCAATTTGCTGCCTCTGCTCAACCGTGCTCTCTTGCATCTGAGCTATCTGGTTTTGTAGCCTCTGAACTTGACGAGATTGACCCGGAAGGCATGTACTCTTTGAGGCGGATCAAAATATTGGGTCGGGTAACACGGATCCTTTAAATCGAACCCGACCATACCTTTCAAGACCAAAAACATCAGTGATAATTCTATTAAAAATATACTAAACATTAGCAGAACTATTAGTCGAAGCAGTCGTACCTTTCAGGACCCAAAACATCTGTAATAATTATGTTATCAATCTCCTCAAGATTAACAGAACTATCAGTCGAAACAACCGCTTCATACTCCGCCTTCTTCTCCTTTAGTTTATCCTAATAAATCAATGAAAGAGTTAGAAATGAAATATATAAATAAGAAAGAATGCAACATAATTTAACATTATAAATTTAAAACTATAAACGATGAATTAAACTATTATAATTAAGCGGTAGAAATATTTATAAAAATAAAATATTATTAAGTAAATATACCAAAATTTACGCGACTTGGATGTCATCGGAGATCCATCCTTCTTTCTATCGTAATGTCAAAAAGTGAACGCGTCCAACTTTTGACCAGTCAAAGTTTCCTACATTTTAGCGTAAAAATATAATTTAATAGTATAAAGTAATTAATATTTGATGTAATTAATAAATTATATTACCTCGTCACTACACAAGGAAAACTTCTAGAACTGCCGTAATAAATGAATTTACATTTACATCTGCTTGCTTATCCCAACTCGCTCACGGTCCTACATAATGCAATTTGAATTATATATATAGTAAATACTATAAACCAAATAATTTATACGATTTTAGATGTCGTAATACCTCTCCTTTTTTGAATTCCAAAATCTAACTTGATCTTCCCATTGGTACCTCAACATTCCGGTGGAACATTTCTTAATTTTTCGTCGAGGCTTATCTCTTTCTTGAAATATTGTTTTTGAGGTGCTTTTATTGTCTCTCCATTTTTACCCAATGTCTTCTTAACATAGTCATCAAAGACCTCTAAATTAAATCTACCACAAAGAAAAAAAAGTATAAAAGTTAATATAAATGAAAATTAAATTAAAGTATTATAAATTACATTCACGTTTTATTACCTTAATATTTTCGAGGGCACGATTTTGTTGGCATCGGGCATGTGATGCCATGATTCATAGTTAATGGGCAACATATTGGAATTTCGTGCTAAAATGCCCAAATAGCCTCCTAACAATCGAGCTTGAGATCCAACAGGATGGCCATCATTGTTTCTCCTTACTTTAACACGATCGTTAGGCTCTAAGTCGTATAAATCTTGAAGTAATGTCGTCCCCGACCTCTGCGCGTCCCACCACCTTCAAATTTGAAAAATAATATATTATTATATTAAAATTAAAAATGAATCAATAATAAAATTCAACATGCATGTAAAATAAACTTAACATTACTTTGAAATTCTCCGGGCTCGTCATCTATATGCAGCGAGTAGAAGATCCAACAAGCTGTTCTTTGTTCACTACTATTAGCTTCTTACGAATTTGGAGTTTCGCGTACAATATTTAAATCTCGTAATCGTCTTCTAGGCATTTTTCCTGCGGTACACATGAAAATTATATAACATGACCAACATAAAAATTATATTATTACATATAAATAATAAATCGTTAAATCTTACTACATCATATTTCGTAAATATCTTCGTCCACATCCTGACGAACCCATTGAAATTGTTGACTAGTACTAAGGATATTTTCAGTTAAGTCTTGTTCTAGAAAAGGCAAAGTTTCTGATCTTTCGACTATGTCATCTCTACTTCCACTGCCAACGTCGAAGAAGTCTCTAGGGGTGTTTCGAAGTACAACGTACCAACCCTCATCAGTTGGATCTTCCGAGTAAAAAACTTGTTTAACTTGAGAAGAAAACACATACGGCTCGTCCATCAGTTGTTCTCCGGTGTGAATTAATCGAGAGAAATTCACCATTGTAAAACCATATTGATCGTTTTTAATTCCGCGAGCCGTATTCACATCAGCCCAATCACCTCGAAATAGGACAACTTTGCATTTGCCGTAATAATCCAACTCAATGATGTCAGTAATAAGTCCGAAATATTCCAAATTCCCCTCGACCGGATTACTGTCCCTAGCACTAGCATAACTTGTAATCGAAGAATTAACAACAATTCCACAATTTTGAGTTCTCCTCAATCTCTCGCGATACCTTGTATGAAATCTGTATCCGTTGATGAGGAAGCCACTATATCTTTTAACTATTCTATTTGGACCTTGTGAAAGCCATTTAACGTCGTCATTTACTTCATTCCGACTCCAAACCTATTGAGTCGAAAGTAAATCGAGTAATTATGAATATTATGAGAAAATATTGTTACTTGTCAATGAAAATTTAAATTGCATACCATTTGGCTTAACCATTCATGGAATGATTCTCGAACAACTTATTAATTTCTCGTCGATTTAATCTTGAGATCGTGAGCGAGCTCTCAATATTTGTTTGTATTGACTACGGTAAAAAGGTTTTACTTTGTTAGAAGACAAACAAATCATAATTGATGAGTATTTATCAAATTGTAGAACGTATTCGAAATGGTTCCATTGAATCGTGATGAAAAGAACGTGTCGATGTGCTTGGACCCACGATCTATCGTCTAATTACGTAATTTTGACTCTGCGATCGGTTCTCGAAACTTTGAAATAAATAAGTTTCAGCCAAATTATGATCTGTGAGCCCAACATTTCTACTTGGTCATTCATTCTTGTTTCAACATCTTCCAAATACCTCGAGCAGAAAGTCATACATTCCTCCGCCAAGTATCCTCGGCAATTGATCCTTCCGGATAACGCTTATTGCGGCGATGACTTCAATTTGGAAAGGAACCTAAACACGATATACAACATTATCAAAAGTTGGAAATAAAGGCATTTAGCTGAATGAAGGAATATTTTGCAAATAAAGTAAGACCTTTCAATGGGATACATCCATCGATAAGCAGGTCCACCAAGAATTGCTTCACGCGGAGATGAATTAACAAGTGCACCATGATAGTGAAGAAGGAAGGAGGAATATCTTCTCTAGATTGCATAAAGTTAATGCGGCTCGATCTTGCGATCTCTTAAGTTCTTGAAAATTCAAAACTTTACCACAAATGACTTTCATTATATTTGATAGTTCAATTACGAGGCGTCACCTTTTTCGACATACAACACCGCAAAGCAACTGGCGATAAGTCTTGCATCAATATGTGATAGTCATGCGATTTTAAGCCATATAATCTTGATCCTTAAGACTCACACATCGCGATATATTTGATGCATACGCATCCGGACCTTTATATCCTTCAACACCGTCATGAATACTTCTTTCTCCGTCTTTGACATTGAAAAAATAACGGTGACAATCGATATTTCATATTCGAAGTGCTCGGGGATGAAGCTCACGCCAATTCCCATGTGGACTAAATCAAGTCTACTCAAGATTATCTTTCGATTTTCCATCGACATTCAAAATAGTCCCAATGATGTTCTCGCAGACATTTTCTCTATATGCATGACATCAAGGTTATGGCGTAAAGTCGATGCTCCCAATAAGGAACCTCGAAAAAATACTTCTTTTTTCCACAAGTCGACCTCATTAGGATCATCCTCTTCATCGATTCATCATCGATTCATCCTAGATCCTCTTTTTCTATGCGGGTTTGCTTGGTTGATTCATCTTCCATAAATGAAATTCATATCTTTCAACATTAACAATATTTCGGATCCACCGGTCTGCGAAGGAGTGATCTAAACTCTTGATACCATCAAATTGAGCACTCAAATCTAAATGTATGATTTTTCGGTAACCACCGATGATGCCCCATGTAAGAAAACTTCTTCCCATTATATAACCATTGCGAACATGTACTGCAAAGACAACACGGACAAGCATAACGTCCTTGGTACTCTAACGGATAAATTAGCATAAGCGAAAAGTCGTTAATAGTCCACATTAATGCCGCGTAAATTAAAGTTCTCTTTTCTCATTGCATCGAATGTCGAACACCAGCCCATAGTTGTTTTAACTCGTCAACAAGTGGTGCAAATAGACGTCAATATCATTCCCTACCCTTTCTCTCCGGTATAATCATAGACAAGATAAAAGAAGATTGTTTCATGCAAACCCATGGAGGCAAATTGTAGGAACAAGCACCACAGCCAAATCTTGACGTTGTGCTCATAAGTTTGTAAGGTTAAATCCATCGGATGCTAGCCCAAACCTCACACTCAGGATCGCTTGCAAAGCTTAGAAACTTAGAGTCAAAACATTTCCAAGCTAAAGAATCTGCGGGATGCCTTAACAAACCATCATCGGTTCGTCCATCACGGTGCTACGTCATTGATTCGATTGTCTTGACGACATAAAAAGCCGTTGAAGCCTCGGTATTAGGGAAAATATCGTAAAATCTTAATCTGGTCGCTTCTTTGGTGTGTCTTGTGTTAAATCGTCATTCTCATCCTCTGTATTTCTATGAATCCAATGGGATTGGCGCATACATGGCAACCTTTGTTGGTTTGTGCGGTCCCCAATACAACATGTAGTCATTTGGGCAACTATGAATTTTATTGTATCCAAGGCCCAAATCCTTTATCAATTTCTTCATGTCTTTGGAAGATCGAGGATTTTTATGCGGAACATTTCTTGCGAAACTCTAACACATTGTCAACGAGTTCGGTCCACCCCCAAACATTTCAAGTGAAAAAACGAATCTGAAATGACGGTTTGGAAAATTTTGATCCTTCATACGATTCTTCATTCATTTCACCAAATAACGCGTAGAACCTCGCCGCTTCTTCATTTGGTACATTCATCCGGTACACTTCTTTCCCTTCGGTGATAGTATTTCCTACAAAATTGTGATCATCGGTTGCACCCAAGTCGGTGGAAATGACCGAAACCATCATCACAAGCATATTAAAAGCATCCCGCAACATGTTTTCCATGTTATCGTCACTAACATTCGGTTGAAAGCACTATGAGAATACCCACGATTCATCGATGAAGATGCTCCCTAGATGTAGACTCGCCATGAAAAACCATATTTTGTACCCCGGACAAAACCATCAACAACTAGATGTTCAGTAGACCACTTCACGATAATGCCGATTAATATTGCAACACTTCTTACACGGGCAAAGAATCATATTCTCTTGGCTTGCATTTTGAAATCTGAAATTGAAAAAGTTTCTACTCCATTTCGATAGCCGTTGCTTACCCTTGACAATTTCATCCAACTCCTATCCATTTCGTAGTTGTTGAAGTCTAAAGTTGACAATAAATTATACGGCTAAATTGTTAATTAATAATTTATGTAAATAATGCTATGGAATTTGATATTAAAATTAGGTAAGTTATGTATTCTTTAAGATCCATCGTACGTGGCATTGTTACACCTAGGGAGGATCCGTTATATCTGACAGTGAGATATAAGGCAACCCGTCAGGTTTCCAGCCTATATACTTTGAATCTTCTTTCTTAAAATTATACAAGTTTTATGTAAGTTATGAAGTTTGATCTTAAGGAAAAATTATGTAAGTTATGACATTTAATCGTCAACTTATGTATTTTATGAAATTTGATATTAAAATTAGGTAAGTTATATATTCTTTAAGATCCATCGTGCGTGGCATTGTTACACCTAGGAGGATCCGTTATATCGACAATGAGATATAAGGCAACCCGTCAGTTTTCGACCTATATACTTTGAATCTTCTTTCTTAAAATTATACAAGTTTTATGTAAGTTATGAAGTTTGATCTTAAGGAAAAATTATGTAAGTTATGACATTTAATCGTCAACTTATGTATTTTATGAAATTTGATATTAAAATTAGGTAAGTTATATATTCTTTAAGATCCATCGTACGTGGCATTGTTACACCTAGGGAGGATCCGTTATATCTGACAGTGAGATATAAGGCAACCCGTCAGGTTTTCAGCCTATATACTTTGAATCTTCTTTCTTAAAATTATACAAGTTTTATGTAAGTTATGAAGTTTGATCTTAAGGAAAAATTATGTAAGTTATGACATTTAATCGTCAACTTATGTATTTTATGAAATTTGATATTAAAATTAGGTAAGTTATGTATTCTTTAAGATCCATCGTGCGTGGCATTATTACACCTAGGGAGGATCCGTTATATCGGCGGTGAGATATAAGGCAACCCGTCAGGTTTCTAGCCTATATACTTTGAATCTTCTTTCTTAAAATTATACAAGTTTTATGTAAGTTATGAAGTTTGATCTTAAGGAAAAATTATGTAAGTTATGACATTTAATCGTCAACTTATGTATTTTATGAAATTTGATATTAAAATTAGGTAAGTTATGTATTCTTTAAGATCCATCGTACGTGGCATTGTTACACCTAGGGAGGATCCGTTATATCTGACAGTGAGATATAAGGCAACCCGTCAGGTTTCCAGCCTATATACTTTGAATCTTCTTTCTTAAAATTATACAAGTTTTATGTAAGTTATGAAGTTTGATCTTAAGGAAAAATTATGTAAGTTATGACATTTAATCGTCAACTTATGTATTTTATGAAATTTGATATTAAAATTAGGTA
This sequence comes from Gossypium rotundifolium, assembly GCA_025506655.1. NCBI lineage: Eukaryota > Viridiplantae > Streptophyta > Magnoliopsida > Malvales > Malvaceae > Gossypium > Gossypium rotundifolium. Next base: position 162,368,719 of record CP106732.1, on the reverse strand, counting down.
AGTTATGTATTCTTTAAGATCCATCGTACGTGCCATTGTTACACCTAGGGAGGATCCGTTATATCTGACAGTGAGATATAAGGCAACATCAAAGTTTCCGACCTATATACTTTGAATCTTTTTCAAAGTTATGAAGTTTGATATTAACTTAAAATTTTAGTGGTTACACGTTATAAGTTAGTGGTTAAGGGTTATGGGTTTGGAGTTTAAGGTTTAGGGTTTAAAGGTTTAAATTTAAAGGTTAGGGGTTTAAGGTTTAAGAGTTAAGGGTTAGGGGTTTAGGGTTTAAGGTTTAAGGGTTAGGAATTTAAGGTTTAGTGGTTAAGGGTTAGGGGTTAGGGGTTTAGGGTTTAAGGGTTTAAGGTTTAAGGGTTTTGAGATTTAAGGTTTTGGGGTTTAAGGCTTATGGTTTTATAGTTTAGGGGTTAAAGATTTAGGGTTTAGTGGTTAAAGGTTAGGGGTTAGGAGTTTAAGGTTTAGGGGTTAAAATTTAAGGTTTAATGGTTAAGGGTTAGGGGTTGGGGTTTAAGGTTTAAGGGTTAAGGGTTAGGGGTTTAGGGTTTAAGGTTTAAGGGTTAGGAATTTAAGGTTTAGTGGTTAAGGGTTAGGGGTTAGGGGTTTAGAGTTTAAGGGTTTAAGGTTTAAAGGTTTAGGGATTTAGGGTTAAGGGTTTAGGGTTTAAAGGTTTTAGGTTTAGGGGTTTAGGGATTAAAGGTTTAGTGGTTAAATGTTAGGGGTTAGAGGTTTAGGGGTTAATGGTTTAGGGTTTAAGAATTTAGGGTTAAAGGTTTAGGGTTTATGGGTTTAAGGTTTAGGGTTTAGGAATTTAGGGTTTGAGAATTTAGGGTTTTAGGATTTTAAAGTTTTAGGGTTTCAACGATTGTAGGGTTTAAGGGTTTAATAAATGTTATATTATTTCGATATTTAATTTGGTTAATATTATTAAGTTTAAATTTTATGATTTTTAATAGAATAAATCAATAATAAATTGTGAAGTTATTGTTATTTTACGTTTAATTTGTCAAATAAAATATGATAAATGCAATTTAACTCAAGTTTTAGAGGTTAATTTTATGAAATTTAATTATTAATATTATTAGCTAATTATGTATTTAATAATTGTTATATTATTTTGGTATTTAATTTTGGTATTTGTAAGGAGAAAAGCAGCGATAATAGTATTAAGTAGGAGTAGCATTAAGTAGCTTTTAAAATAAATCGATGCGAAGGAGTAGCATTAAGTAGGATCGAAATGTAAAATATAACAGAGAAAATAATTCAAAATCTCAAGTATAAATCAATCCTCAAAATATGAGTAGGGTTTAAATATTTACCTTATTTAATTTCTTGGTTACATCGGCAACTTGAATCCAACAGAGGATTAGATCGATCCTTTGGAGGAAGTCGGGACGGAGAAGTTGCAACAAAGACTCAAACAACCTTAGAACAGTGTATAATTGAAGAGTGAGAAGAGTGCGATGAAATTGTAGTCTTCTACGATCGTTTACCCAATAATGTTCAAATACCTAAATACATGACCTAAAAAAGCGATGTAATTAAATGATGTATTTTAGATTAGTTCTTGTAGATGCATTTCATTTTAGAAAATAACATAATGGATTATTTAGAAAACATCAACAAGAATCAAAATTTAGTACTAAAATAATGTCCACAAAGAAGATACACCAACTCATTTTACTTAGCAAACATCCACAAAGATCTGACAACTCATTTTACAAATCCAAAATTACTTAGCAAACATCCACAAAGATCTGAAACTCATTTTACTCAAACATCCACAATTTCATTTTACTTAGCAAACATCCACAATGAGACAAACAACTCATTATACAGTCCAAAATTACTTAGCAAACATCCACAAGATCTGACAACTCATTTTAATAGCCAAAAGCTCAACATATATTCTCTTTATCTACCATGTTCCTAAAATGTCTTCTTTCAATTCATCTAATACAAACATCTAAGAATGTAACGGTGAATGGTTCGGACAATATTGCAATCAAATGTCAAGCTTCAAGACCTAGACTATGAGCGTCTTTTTGCACTCATTATCTACCTAACTTTACATAAACTTAAATAATTAAATCAATTTTTTAAAAGTATTGTTTTAATAAATTTAAAATATTTTAAAAAATAATACTAAACTAAACCATATTATATCAAAGTTCCAAATACATGCATAAAACTATAGAGATGAGAAGAAACTAATTAAACTTATGTTACATAGACATAGACATGGTTCATTGTGTATATAAATATTTTAAATTTTCTATGTATTCAAAATTTCTTTTAATATATTTAAAAGTTCCTTTAAATTATAAAAATAGAAACTCTTTTGATTCAGTATTAGCATAAATTTTACTAAAATTTACCCGATAAGATACGTAAGATACAAAACCAATTAAAATAAATGAGGCTCTAACCTTTGAAATTAAGAAATTGACTTTACGAGCAATTTGCTACCATTTTCAATACTTTTACAATTCTTCTTGACTACCACTTTTAACTCCATGTTTAACATGAAAGTTAACTCCCAACTTTTATTTTTCTTTAAGCATCTTCATTCAATATTTACATTTCATATATATATTCAAATACATTAGATATATTAAATCTTAGATACATACTCATATTTTAACATTCAACTTGAATTTAAATAACATAAATTTTAGAAAAAAAGATACTTAACCCAAAATATTCAATAGAAAAACATAAATACAAACTACATAATAATTTCTTGAGCCAAATTCATTTATTCTAAAATACTCATATTCAATATATACTCGAATATGAATATAGAAAAAAGTCATCCCACCATATGAAAAGAACTTGGGATGAAGTTTATATATCAAACACACCAATATCGGATGCTTAAACTTGAATTTAGCTAACATAGCAAAACATAAACACAAACTACATGATAATCTGTGAGCCAAAAACATTTATGTTACATGGATTTTCATTTATTCTAAATTATTTATATTCAATATATATTGAATATGAATATAGAAAAATTATCATCCCAACATATTCAAAGAACATGGGATAAAGTTAAGCGATTGTATTAGCAAGCAGATGAAGAAGAAGAAGACTAAATTACCTTTTATTGATTTCAACGAAGAATCCGACAAATAGATACTTCTTATATGTTATCGCTTCATCAACGCAATATAAAACCCTCAAACAATTTTAAATTCAAAAGCGAGCAACACCATACCGATTAACAATCATTCAAGTTAACAATCTAACATGACTAAATTAGGGATTTGACAAAAAAAAGCTGAAAATAATAAATCTAAATAAAGACAAATGCAAGAGCGAGCATTCTTACATCGGGAATTAGGGATTTGACAAAAAATGAAAAATAATAAATTGAAAATTAGGGTTTGATTACCTATTATGCTTCGATCAAAGGGATGTCAATGGAGGAAAAGGGTTAAAATAATTCCATTTCTAGGAGCGGCGATTGAATATCTTTCGATTGTCCCAAAAAGCTCGATTGGGACCGATGCAGTAAGAGGTTAAACCGGTGCAGTTACTTCTTGGTAGAGGAAATGAAATGAAAAGGGGCAAATAAACTGCGAGCGAAATGGGAAAGGGTTATTGTGTGGGTGAAACAAAAAGCGACAGTTTGCCAAAAGAAATTAACCTTTGCGGCGTTTTTAATCAAAGCGCCGCAAAAGGGGACCTATTAAGGCGTTTACCAAAACGCCACTAAAAACTAATAAAAGCAGTAGCTTTAAAAGATATCTTTTATGCGTTTTTTAAACAAAACGCCACTAATGCCTTTAAAATTTAAAATTATTTAATATATAAAATAAAAACCAATATAAACTTTTTCATTTAAATAAAAATAATATTTAAAATAATATATAAAATAAAAACAATATAAAATTATTTAATAATAGTATTTTCATTTTTCATTTAAATAAATAATTTTAAAAATTATTATAATATTTAAAAGAATTAGATCAAATTTGAAATTTTGAATATTATTTAAAATTTAGTGGCGTTTACCAAAAGGCGCCACTAAAATTCGGACTTTTAGCGGCGTTTGAGCATAAGCGCGCTAAAGGTCGACTTTGTGGCGTTTTTTCAAACAGCGCCGCTAAAGGTCGACTTTTAGCGCGTTTTAACAAAAACGCTATATAAATGGCACCATTTGAATTAAAATTCATAGTTTTTCTGGCGTTTTTGGTGAAACGCTAATACTAATCTATTGTGGCGTTTTGTGGCTAATGCCGATATCGCCCCATGAAAGCAGCGTCGTTTTCTTTTATTAATATCTTTTTCCCGCGTTTTTGAGCAAAAGCATTAATACTAATCTATCGTGGCGTTTTGTGGCCAACGCCGCTCTCGCGCCCATGAAAGCGGCGTCGTTTTCTTTTATTAATATCTTTTAAAGCGTTTTTATCAAAACGCCGCTAATACCAATAATTTTTTTACTTTATTTATTTATTAAATTCCTTTAAATTTATTTTGTTCTCTTTCTAGCACTATATTTAATTTATATAGTTTTATAATTTAAGTTCTCATACCTAAATCATAAAACCCTAAATTATCTGAGACCTAATAAAAGTGTGTGTCATATGATACACTAAACCTAAATTATACACTATAAACTTTTACTTATATACCTTAAACCCTAAACCTTAGCGCATACGTATATTACAAGGTGCAAAGTTAATTAAAGAAATAATCTTATTGCAAACCTTAAACCTAAAAGAATTTGATTTTCACCTCTTTTATCAAATTCTTGAACACTTAAATCCTAAACACTAACACTCTCTAATAACTCATTGTTCGATATATGATTTAAGCACTAAACCCTAAACCCAATATATAATTCTAAAACTAAAATTTAAACTATAAACCTTGCCTAAACCATAACCTAACCCGTACGCTTAAACCCAAAACCATAAATCTTAATTAATTTTTAAACCCCAAATGCTAAACCCTAAACCCTAAACTATATACCCTAAATTAAACCATATTATAAATAATTTAATATATAAATTAAAATACACTAATTTAATCTAAACCCATAATTCCTATCTTCTATACCACAAACCCTAAATCATAAACGATAAAACCCTAACCTCTAACCCTTAAATATTAACCCCAAATCATTAACCATTTACCTTTAAACCTATTAACCCTAACTTTTAACCTATGACTGCAAATCATAAACCATAAACCATAAACCATAATCCCTGAAACTGCAAATCATAAACCATAAACCTATAACTTTTAACCCTAACTTTTAACCTATGACTGCAAATCATAAACCATAACTTTTAACATATGCTGAACTTTTAACCTAAAACTGCAAATCATAAACCATAATCCCTAAACATTAAAATAGTAACTCCTAAACCTTACACCTTAAGTTATATATACTAAACCATAAACCCTAATTATTTGCGGCGTTTTGCAAAAGCGCTTAAAGTCAGAACATTTAGCGGCGTTTTTGCAAAAGCGCCGCTAAAGTTCAACATTTTAGCGGCGGTTTGAAAAAGCGCCATAAAGTTCGAACTTTAGCGGCGTTTACAAAAGCGCTAAAAGTCTGACTTCTTGACGTTCTGAATAAGCGCCTATATATCCTTTATCTGGCATTTTGTAAATAAGCGCTATTTCTCTTTTTGTGGCGTTCTTCTTCAAACGCGCAATGTATAATACTTGCGGCGTTTTTGTTTAAAACGCCACTAAAAGCGCGCTAAAAGTCATTTTATTTGTAGTGCCAAAGCATCAGCCATCTGGTTTTCATCACGCGGGAGGTAAAAGAATGTGATATCATCAAACTCCTCAATTAGTTCCAAGACTAACTTTCGATAGGTGATCGGTTTGGGATCTCTTGTTTCCCATTCTCCTTTGGTGATATATTACAAGGCGAGTCTCCGTATACCTCTAGCGCCTTAACTTTGTGGTCTATGGTGCTCGGATCCCCATGATACACGCTTAGATACGCCATGTTGTTTGTACAATCAAGTCCAACTTGCAAGTGAATGGATAGTGTTCTCCATTTGGGGATACCGGGGCGCCCCAATTCCATTACCAACGGCATTTGATGCTCCGTCAAAGTTCATCTTCGAGGACGATCTTCTAAGATATCTTCTTCAATTGTAGCTACAAACATCGATCTTCATTAGGAAAATCAAAATTAAGGGCTCATAATCATCTAGCGCCTGTTATTAAGAAATCTGCTATTGCACTCCCCTTCACCGCCTTCTGGTTCACGTAGACAATGTCGAACTCAGAGAGCAAAATTTGCCATCGGGCATTTTCCATCGGGCCATTCTTCCATTTAGGGCCATCGACTCCATCATGTATTTCAGAGGGTCCAATTTCGAGATTAACCAAGTCGTGTGGTACAACATGTACTGCCTTAACCTCCGAGTTGTCCAGACCAATACACAACACAATTTCTCAATTGGTGCGTATCTCATTTCACACTCGGTGAATTTCTTACTGAGGTAATATATCGCTTTTTCTTTCCTCCCTGTCTCATCGTGTTGGTCTAGCACACATCCCATTGAGTTATCGAACACTGTTAGATACAAAATCAAGGGTCTATCAGGACTAGGAGGCATTAACACCGGGGTGTTGGACACATATTGTTTAATCTTGTCAAACGCCCTCTGGCATTCATCATCCCAAATGCCTGAATTGTGCTTCTTAAGAAGACGAAATATTGGATCACATTTCTCAGTCAATTGTGAAATAAACCGAGCGATGTAATTCAATCTCCCTAGGAAACCTCAGACTTCCTTCTGAGTGCGCGGCGGAGGTAATTTTTGTACGGCCTTGACTTTATTCGGATCTACTTTGATTCCTTTTGCACTGACCACGAAACCCAATAGCTTCCCTGATCGAGCCCCGAAAGTACATTTGGCTGAATTGAGCTTCAGCTGAAATTTCCTCAATCTCAGGAACAGCTTCCTCAATACTTGCACATGCTCCCCTTCCGTTCGAGATTTTGCGATCATGTCATCGACGTAGACCTCAATCTCCTTATGCATCATGTCATGAAACAAGGTTACCATAGCCCTTTGGTATGTTGCTCCTGCATTCTTTAACCCAAATGGCATCACTTGGTAACAAAAGGTTCCCCATAAGGTTATGAAGGTAGTCTTTACCATGTCTTTAGGATGCATCTTTATTTGATTGTATCCAGAAACCGTCCATGAATGAGAAAATGAAAATCCGCAGTGTTATCCACTAAAGTGTCAATGTGAGGTAGTGGGAAGTTGTCTTTCGGTGGCCTTATTTAGGTCCACAGAATCGACACACATCCGGACTTTTCCATCCTTTTGGGGACGGGAACCACGTTGGCTACCCATTCGAGTAATTTACTACTCGTAGAACCGAGATCAAATTGCTTCTTGACTTCTTCCTTATCTTTCTTGTGACATCGGTCTCATCCTTGAAGCTTCATTGGACCAACTTGCACTCTCTTTTTATGGGGATCTGATTGTCGCAATATCGAGACTCAACCTGGCATGTCTTGATCGACCACGCGAAGACATCTTTGAACTCTAGCAGAAGTCTAATGAGGTCCTATCTTGTTTCATGGGTTATGTAGGTACCGATTTTCACTTCTTTCCCATCCTCTAGAAGCACATTTTCAATTGTCTCTTCGTGAGGTAGAATCGACTTCTCCTCCCGTTCTACCATCCTTAACAAATCCGGGGATAAATCATAATCTTCATCATCTGTAAAGTCCTGAGATCCCTCTGGGCACGTGTCTTGCTCATAAGGGAATTCTGAGTTCATAGCAGTGTCACTCATGACGTCGATATCTGGGGACCTATGGTAGGTATAAAACAATATTCAATGAAAATGAATTTAAGGACGACTTATTTATGCGTTATGATTATGAATGGAGTGGAACAGAAGTAGAAGAATTATTACGAAATGGAAAGAAAAATACACTTCTTATTGAAAATAATGATGCGTGAACATGCCTATTTCACAAAAAATTCTTATTGTTCCTAGGCTTGAAACAATAAGTGTCTTTTGAACATTACTCTGTTTTATTCCTAAAAACTATAGGAATTTCTTCCACAGTCCAGTTGTCCAGAACACTTCCAGGCTCGTAAGGGCGAATACCCGCCAAGTTTCCTCTCCTCGAACTTCCTTCAGCCAAAGCGTTGATGTTCAAACTTTTCATCATGTCTTCAGCTGTTTCCTCATTCATGTCCTCCTGTCCTGAATGAATAATCCCTCCTGACACGAATAAATTAGATATATGGGGAAAGGTCATTGAACCCCACTCAATCTCAGCACCATTCAATCGTGCCCTTCGTCTTTCACGCTTCCTCTCTAGCTCCTCCTTTCTCTGTCTGCTATCTGGTCTATACCCTAGACCAAAGCGATCCTGCTTGTCAACCAACCCTGGTACTCTGACTGGACCCTGGAGATATTTTCCAAGTCCCCTCCCGGGCATTGCTCCTTTTCCCATTGTCAACTGTAGGCCCATCCTCGTTGCTTCAGAGAGTTTGGGCACCGGGATCTTACTTCCTTCACTTATAAAAGTCGCATTTACAAACTCTAATGACTTGAAGGAGCACTCTATGGCCTCCGCATCATTCTCTATGTACAGTGCATCACTAGTAACGGACGCGATGATATCCTTTTCTGCATTTATGGTTATCAACCGGCCCTCTATTACTAATTTTAACTTTTGGTGTAATGACGATGGTACAGCTCCCGCTGAGTGGATCCACGGCCTCCCCAATAAGTAATTATAAGAAGGCTTGATGCTCATCACAAGGAAATCTACCTCGTACATATTTGGCCCAATTAGGAGGGGTATCTCAATCCTCCCCATTACTTCTCTCTCGGTGCCATCGAATGCTCTCACTATATTTTGGCACGTTTTCATGTGAGAGCGTCTACGAGTAACTTTGTCCGGTGTAAGCAGGGCAAAACATTCGATCTTAAACCATTGTCAATTAGTACCCCTGACAGTGTATACCCTTTGCATCGGGTAGTGATGTGCGAAGCCTTGGTAGATCCCCTGCCTCCCGGTGGTATTTCGTCATCACTGAATGAGATAAAATTATCTGCGCTTATATTATTTACGAGACGGTCTAGTTTATTTACCAAAATGTCATCAGTAACGTAAATCTAGTTCAATGCTTTCATTAACGCACTACGATGTCCCTCTGAGTTTAGCAGTAAGGTCAATACCGATGTGCGTGTCGATTGCTTGTGTAACTGTTCCACCACACTGTACTCACTGTGCTTCAAGAACTTCAAGAACTCCCCGGCCTCATCCTCTGTTACTGGTTTGTTAACAAGTGGTTCTGTCTTCTCATCTCCCCTTTTCGTCATAGAGGACTCGACACGGGTCGGGTATCTTGGCCAAATTCTTTTCTCGAGAAGCGTCATAGTGCAATTGTAATTCCAAGGTACCCTCTTGTCATCTTTATGAGGAAAAGTCACCGGTTTCTGAATTACAATCTTCGGTGTATTCGTAGAAGGCGAGATTACAGGTTTTCTGATAATCACACGTGGGTGATTAACTTTAAGGATCCTTCTGTGACCTCCTACGTGGAACATACATCCTCTCTTTCCACCAAGTCAAAGAACTCCACTCTTTATTATCCATTAGCCCTTGTACTAGGGCTCTAAATTTGTTACATTCTTTGGATTTCATGGCCTTTCTTGTCATGGAACTCACGATGTAGTTCCTTGTATCTGGAGATCTGCTCACATTCTCTTGCGAAGTAGCCCAACCTTCGCATTTCTTTCAAACCATTCTCAGCGGGGTTCGACCTCGGCAATCTCTGTTTGAACCTCCTCCCCTGTTTTCAACTATCGCGTTTACCCATTATCGGCATGGTTGGGTAGCGGATTTTCTCCACCAGTGGGTCTTTAAAGTCTCGACCCTGCCTTGATAAGTCGCTTCGACTAGTCTTTTGAATGAAGTCGATTCTCTGTCGAGTGACCCACTACATCCGCATGGTACTCACATCGGCGTTTGTGTCATACCACTTAGGATATGGAGGTTGCAATGGCTTCAAGTAAAATGGGGACACGACATACGCATCAAATAAAGTTTTATACAACTCCTTATCGTCACCCAGTATAGGAGTAAATTGGAATCTCTCGATCCTACATCTCGTGTTGGGCTCTTATCTTGGTGGACTTCTTTGCCCACTTCTGACTCTCGGTTGAGTAATAGTAATGGGTTTAGGATAACCCGAGCTTACATTCCCTACTTGACTTCCCTTTTCTTGGTCTTTGCTCTTCTTGCGCTCTCTCCTACTCTATCTTCCCACACCGATTGCGTTCTCTATCATCTCGCTTTGACATCACTATGTCCATGAAACTCTTAGTCGTGCCTCCTAACATGTGGTTAATGAGCGGTGCCTTGAGGTATTGATGAAGAGCATGGTCATTTCCTTTTCTAGTAATAGTGGTTTGGACTGCGTGGCGACCTCCTCCATCTTTGGGCGTACTTTACGAAGCTTTCACTTGGCTTTTTCTCCATATTTTGCAATGTGATCTGTCGGTGCTATATCGGTCACATGGCGTAATGCTTGATGAAAGCTTGCACCAAATCTCTCCACGATTTGATTTGGGTACAACTCAACTGGTTGTACCATTTCTTTGCACCCCAATCGGACTATCTCGAAAGCAATGGATCAACAATCGGTCATTGTTGACATATCCTGTCATTCTCGATAGAACATCGTAATATGGGCCTCAGGGCAGCTAGTCCCGTTGTACTTTTCGAACTCTGGCATCTTGAACTTTGGAGGAAGTACTAAATCTGGGACTAGACTCAACTTCTTAGCATCCACTTCGCATTGGTGATCAGCACTTTCCAATGCTCGAAACTTCTCTTCCAGCCATTTGCATCGATCCTCGAACTCTTTTGGAAGCTCTGTTTTACTTTCTCCCTTCACGCCTCATGAAGTGCAGGACCATTGGTTTTACAGTTGACCTCGGGGTTAGAGCTCGAGCCGCAGAAAATTTACGATCTTGAGCACCGGATTGGTCTTGAGGCTTGATATTGACCGACACTCTCGGTGGTTGCACTTGGAAACTTGTCGGGCCGGGCCGGAGGGCAAGTAAAATCTTCATTATCTTCTCCGGTATCGACCATAGGCCTTTTTCCGTTTCCAAGCCCTCCAGTCAACAACTGTGTTAGCTGGCTCATCATGCTTCTCTGGGATTCCAGCATTTGATCCCTCATATCCTGCTGGATCTTGGCTAATTGCTATTGCATCTGATCCTGCAGTTGGTCTTACATCTCTTTTTGCATCTGCTCCAACTTTTCTATCCTTTGATCCATTGCTCTCGTCTTTTTCCGAGTGTAATAGTGGTGTTCCAGGATAACTATAGTATGACCTCTAGTTAATAAGGTTGTCTTATAACATTTAATGTAAATGTTGTGATGCAATGCCAATGCATGAAATGTAATGCAAATGAATGAATGCAAAAATAAAAAGAGTCGATTCTGATTCAATTTCTTTTAGAATACTCATTGAAAAAGACAAAATCCTTTACATAAAACAGAGTCACATATACGACCTAGCCCTTATGCCCAAAGTTTTAACTTTCTCAAGAAGTGAGGCTAGCTCTCGACCTTGGTCTGACTTTGACTCATAAAATATACTTAACACATCAGCTTGAACTGCTAGGGTTTGTAGATGATCGGCCACCTCTCATATCTGAACCACAGCTTCACCCATAAGGTAGTCTCTTTCTCTGACTTGGTTCTGAGATCGTTGAAGTTGTTCTTTCCCTCGCTGGTTATCTGCCTCTAATAGTTGGATCCGGAGCTCACTGTTTTGCGGACTATTTGAGTTCCACCACCTTTCCCTTCAATTCTTCAATCTGGCCTAGGCTTGATTCCAACTTCACCGTAGAGTTGTGACTTTGACTCAGTGCCTTCTCTAATTCTGCTACTCGAGCCCTTAGCATCTTATTTTAGCTTTGGCTCTTCCCGCGTCTTTTTCAAGGCATCTTTTTGTGCTTGAACCCCATGAAATCTCTTCTTCCTTTGGTCAACCTTGGTCTTCTCCTCCGAACTTCTTGGCGCCATTGTTACGAGGTTTTACCCAGCCAATGATCCTCATCGATAGATGCAACTTCTTGTAATCGGTCTTCAAGCTATCCAAATCTTCTTGACCTTCTTTTTCCTTTCTTTAGCTTCTCACCTCGATTTACGGATATCAATATCTAACATCGATTCATTTTTTCCCCTTCCAGTTGTTCTATCTTTTCCCTAACTCGAATTTTACTTTCAAAGTCCTGCTTCATGATTTCCAACTCGAAGGGACTACTTGCGTATTCTTCTATCGATCGAGCGGCATCACATGCGCGGCACTGGGGATATTATCGTTCACTCTCTGCTCCGCTATGTGTTATATTTGAGGGTTACCATTGGATTTATCGCAACTCTTTTCATTCGGTGAATCTGCTTCCATGCATCAGAAACTTCTCGAACTCTTTTCTTATAATTATTCCCACTATACGAGAATTCAAACTGAGCTAACCCATGCGTTACTGGTATAAACTGTCTCGATTGGTATTGCCTTAGCACGAGCAAAGGAGCATACCCAACAGCTCCCGGATCCCTAAAGAGGAACCCAATCATAACTCCCACACGGGTAGAGAATTTCATCGAAAACGAACCAAGAAGCTCTCCATTCCACATCCTTTTCCTGAAGATTCTGAAGAAGCGCGATCCTGTTCTCTTCTGCTATGTCCTCTCTCCTAGCGCGGCGTAACTTCTTTAATGGGGAGTAATTAAAAAAAGACCGACAAGAATTTTATCTACTTTCCGAAATGGCTATGGAACCACCCCAACAATAGTTGTGCACATCCCATGAATCTTCCTCACCGCTTCTCCGACACGAGTTCAAAGATCTAAATGTTTGGCGAGAATTGCTTGTACCTACAGTAACCCCTTTGTCAAGGCGGTCGAACAAATCAATAATCGCTTCGTCTACATGCCTCAAAGCCTTGGGAAAAATTACCAAACCATAGATACTTAAGGCAAAATGTCGACTTTCCTCTTCATATCCGGGTGTGCCGCCATCAGGTCCCTCAAGCTTACCCAAGGAATGCATTTCCCTTCACCATTCTGCTGAATTCGTGCCATGACCCACTGTTCGCTCATCCCAGTGATACTCATCAGCTTCTTTACAAAAGTCGGTACATTAGCGGCCCTGAAGTAAATCTTGTCGACCTGAGCCATTTGACTGTGAAGCAAAGCCGTATATTCCTCTACGGTAGGCACCAAGTCTACTTCCCCAAACGTAAAATAGCTATAAGCGGGACTCCAATATTGAGTCATAGCCCGAAACAAGTGTTTGTCCACTCTAATGTCGAGTAAGTAAGGTAGATCACCATAATTAATATAGAACAGTTGCCTAGTTGCTTCATCCCAACCAGCCCATATATCTCTTAGTTCTTGGAGCTCATTCTGCGTCCTGCTTGATGCGAGTGAAGTCCAATAATTCGATGTGTAGCCTTCGGTAGGCTATCCCCTTCTCAAGTCATGTTTTTTCGACCATATCGCATCGCGACGCATTATCCTCTACTTTATCAAGGAATCAGTCCCCATAACAAGTATTCCAACTTAGTAATTAAAACAGGAATCGACGCCTTTTAAGTATGAAATGACATGCAAATATGACCAAAATAAAACAAGTTAGTATCGCATAAAAGTAACCAAAGCAAGTGAAAAAAAAATGTCTAACCACTAAATAGGTAGCCACTAAGGTTTAGCATGGTTCTACCTAAGGTGGGCTCCTAAGGTTCACTCTATGTGGTTTGGTTCTAAAGAAAGAAAAGGGTACCTGAACCAGCAGATTCCTCAATCCTCACCCATTATAGGCTCATATAGATCGAGTTCGGTTCAGGGGAATACATTTCCCTATGGCCATGCGGAGGTGAAAACCTCACGGAACCATAGGTATGGATGTATCCCGGAAGCAGTCCCCTAGCCCATGCGGAGGTGAAAACCTCACGAAGGCATAGATTTTTGCTTCCACTTAAGGGTGTGACCACAACGGTCATGCAATATGAATACCAAAAATATTCTATGTCTCACAAACCAAAGCAGACATATGACGCGACACACACTCATGCAAGCGAAAAAGCGAAAAATTTTATTTTTGATAAAAGGACATTAATCAACCAATTTTACGGCTTGACTCTCTTATTGGTCCCCAGTGGAGTCGCCAAGCTATCGAAACCATTTTTTGCTTGGAAAACGGGCTGACTTTAAAAGGAAAAAATGGAGTAGCCACCAATCTTTTTTGAAGTGTGATTGGGCCACTTTTGAAAACGTTTTGGTCTACGAAAATATTAGAAAAACGGGCTCGGGAGTCGGTTACGCACGAGGAAGGATTAGCACCCTCGCAACGCCCAAAATTGATACCGTATTGATTGATTAATGTCCTTAATATCAAGAATTAGAAGATATTTTAAAGTATGGAAAAATGTTTGGATGACTCGTATTGGATATCAAAACTCTCTTGTTTCGAAAAGCTGAAATATCATGTCCAGCACGATAGGACACGATGCTTCAAACTCTCGATCCCAAGATCATTTTATGATTTCCAAAATACATGGAGTGCAATTTGAAAAGGGTATTTCACTATTTGGCTAAAACTAAAACCGAAACCCAGCACGATTGGGTACGATTCTTTGGATTTCCAATCATGAAATATTGCCCTTATTTAAGAAATACGATAAAAAAATCTGTGAAGGATATCTCGTTGTTTAGATGAACAGAAAATCGAAACCCAGCACGATTGGGTACGAATTTCTTGAACTTCCAAACACGAAATATTGCCTCATTTTCAAAACAATCGAAATCTTTAAAGGACATTTAGTGATCTAGATGAACGAAAAATTGAAGCCCAGCACGATTGAGCACGATTTCTCGAACTTCCAACCACATAATGTTACCTTTGAAAAAACTTTCTATGAATTTTGAAAAAAAAAAAAATAAAAAGCTGAAACGTAAACACGATGATAATAAGGGATAACAACCATAAATACAAAAGGGGAAGAAGAAAATAAACAATAATATTATGAATAAAAAAATATGACAAATAAAACAAATAGTAATAATAAGTTTAAAGGAAAAAAAATTAATAATAATGAAAGAAAATATTAAATTTAATAGTAATAACAAAAATAATAGTAGTAGAATAAATAAAAGTAAGATTAACAATGAAAATAATAGAAATAACAAAGGAAATAATAGTGAAATAATAAAATAATAGTAATCCTAACAATAATAATAACAATAATAGTAAGACATAGTGTTAGAAATAAAATAATAATAGAAATATTGGAAAAGACAATAATAATAAATAGTAATATAGAAAAACAATAATGGGAAAAAAAATATAAGGAACGTAAAAATATGATTAGTAACAATAATATATATATATAAATTATATATAAATTATAGTAACAATAAAATTAATTAGTAACAATATATATTAGAGATACCTAATTTTGAAAATAAAGCAAAATAAAAAAAAGGGTAAATTAAACTTAAAACAGGAGTTTGGGGCACATTAAAAAACAAAAGGAGGCCAAATGGACCAAATCGTGACGTGTGCCAATTTAGGGGGACCGACATGGCAAATAATCCCACCCTTTAAGCGCAAAGACCAAAATGTGGACTCAATCGAAATAAGGAGCAAACTTTTGGGCCAAATCGGGAATAAAGAAAACCTGATTATGAAACCAGTAAAAAGCGGAGGGGCTAAACGCGCAATTAGCCCCTCCCAAAGCAAAACACGCGGACCTTAGCCCCTGTGCGGGTCGGGTCACTGGTCGAGGCCGAGCAGCGTCGTTTGGCCTCGACCACGATGCTCAAAAGCAGCTGCTTTATAATAGTATAAAAGGTAGGTTTTGGCTTTGAAATCTCATTTTTGTTTCAGTAGAGAAGAGAGTGGGGAAAAAAAACTAAATGCTCTCTCCCTAGCCCAGCGTCCGACCGACTATCCGACGCCGATCCCCGTCCGGCCACCGTCGCCGGCCACCGCGCGAAAAAAAAGTGAGTTTTTTCCTTTTTTATTATTTCCTTTGAAACTCTAATATGTTTTTTTTTAAAAAAAAACCTAAAAGACATATTCAAAAAAATAAATAACGAAAAAGGGAAAAAAAAATAAACCTTTCTCTTTTGATTCTCTGTGTTTCTCTGAACTTTTTTTTGTTTACAAGTGTGTATTTTCTTTTCCTATCTCTCTAAAAAAAAAACCCCCCTCTTTTGATTTCTCTTGCAGCTTTTATAGCCTCTATTTTACAACCGATTTGTTTCCTGTTTTGTAGGTTCGTGGTAGATCCGGTTTCTAACGTGGCACCATGGTGGCGCGAGTTGCGGACGCGACCGTTCGGAGGTGGGTCTTGCTGGCGCAGGGCGTGCGGCGCTAGGACTCTCCACCGACTTAGGGTTTTTTCTTCTTTGGGTTTGGGCCACTTTGTTTTGGGCCTTTTATTCTTTTTGGTTATTGGGCTCCGAGTTTTTTTTAAAAAATTGGGCCTTACAATAATTATTCGTTCGTATAATATTATTGTCATGTATTACTATTCATGCTTGTAACTACGGTTTTTGTTATTGCATCATGATTCAAATTCCCACTTTTCCCCGATATTGATTATCTTTTAACAAGATGAACAAATATATTTTCGAGTCCATCTTATAATCACTTAGTAAAAGCTTTCAAAATAAGGCAATGTTTTGTGTTTAGAAATTCGGGAAATAGTGCCCTAACGTGCTAGGTTTCGATTTTCCGTTTGACTAAATAACTAAATATCCTTTTAATGAATTTTGTAAATCATGAGATGATTTTGGTTACGAGGGTTTAAAACATCATGTCCTAACGTGCTGGATGTGATGTTTGTATTCTTTCGAGCAAATGAATCTCAAGTTCCAACTCAAATTGTTCAAGATTTTTAAAGAAATCATGTTTTCAAAATTTTTCAAATTTTCGACATTAAGACACTAATTAATCAATTTGGTACCAATTTTGGGCGTGACGATGGTGCTAATCCTTCCTCGCACGTAACTGACTCTCGAACCCGTTTTCTCAAATTTCGTAGACTAAAAATACCATTTTAGTAAATCAAAACGTTTTATTAAAACAAAGGTGATTCAATCACAACTAACAAAGATCGATGGTGACTCCCGTTTTAATTTTTGTTTTCAAAACTAAATTCGATTTCCGTTTTACAAAAAAAAAATAGTTTCGGCAGAAAGAATTTAATTGATTTTTTATTAACAATAGAGGCTTAATTGAGTGTGAATTTAATATAAGAGCTTAATTTTTTTTTCGCATTTTTAAGGGTTTTTTATGTAGTTAAATAACAATTTTAAATGTAAAGTGGATAATATCTTCAAGTATTTGAATATGAATCTATTATTTGTAAAACTAAGCGGATCAAGATATTTAATATTGGAATATTTTGTGTTGGTCTGATGATTAGTGTGTTTCATTGCCTTAGGTGTGATTTAGATTCGAATCGTGTTAAGGTTTTATCTTACTCTTATAATTCACCAAAAAATATTTAATATTGAAATATAAAACCATTATCTACAAAGTTAAAGTATTTTCAAATAATGGTGATCCAAAAGTTAACATTTTCATTCGCTTGGAATCTATTGTCGATCTGAAAACACAAGATTCAAATTTGTAGAAAAAAAAAATTGATTATCTACAAATATCCAAATCCAATCCTAATTACAAATTTGGCTCTTATAAAATATTGCAAGCCGATAAAAACTATATGTACAGACCCATTTCACCCGGCCCGTTTTATAACCCAAAACCCAAAACCTAAACCCAAACCCAATTAACCCTAAACCCAAACCCAACAGACCCTAAAAAACCCGAAGCCCAAATCGGTGGCCTACTAAAAAGCCTACCCAGCCCAAAACCTTTGACCCACTGGCCCAATTGCCCAAACTGAACTTAGGGTTCTGGGAACCCTAAGGAGCCCTAGCGCAGCAAGCCTAGGCCACTTGCCTCGGCTTTACGGCGCCTCTGCCACGGCGGTCTTGTCCACCGCCCTTCCACCGCCTCTGGCCCTGCAAGCAATAAAAGAGAGATGACAGAACAGCAGCAAGTTGTAAAATAAAAGGGCTATAAAAGCCGATTCTAAAGATTGTAACAGGGTTTTTTTTTTTTTGGTTTTTAACCGAATACAAGCAAAAATTTTCTAGCACCATAACAGATTCAAACAAAAAGAAATAAAGAGCAGCATTTAAACACTAAAAACGCCACCAAAGAAGGCAAGGACAGAAGCCAAACAGAGGTGATTTTATTTTTAGATCTATTTTTTTTCTCTTGAATCCCTCCCTTTTATTGCGAAAACACCCAAACACGCACACATGTAATAATATAATAAAAAGGAATAAAAATACCAAAATTTTACCTTTTTTTTAAACTTCCAGCCACCGTGTACGGCGATCGGCGACGGCGCCGGCGCGGCAGCGACCGGTCGGAATCCCACCGGCCTTCCCTCCTGCAGAGAAAAAAAAAGAAAGAGTTTTTTTTTTAAACACAGCAGCTCAAATGAATTTTTTGGGGGTTTAGGGCTTTATATAGCCCCACAAAACGACATCGTTTTGGGGGCTGGCCTTTAACCCCAAAACGACGTCGTTTCACTCATGACCGACCCGATCCGATCTGACCCGCCTTAGGATCCCGTGTTTTTTGAAGGAAGGGCTAATTGTACTTTTAGCCCTTCCGCCTTTTATTGTTTTACAATCAGATTTTTATCGCTTTAAAATCTCGCCCAATAATTTATTTCGACTTTCATTTTGGTCCCTGTCAAGACGCTGAGTTTAGAAGAAAGGAATAATTTTCATTTCGGTCCCCCCTTTCACGCACGCGTTCAAATAGGCCACTTCCTTCTTATTTTATTTCGAATTGACCCCAAGCTTTCGTTTTTAAATACAATTTGATCCTTTTTAGTTATTTTTCAAATTTTTAGTCCTTTTGTCATTATATTATTATTGTTATTACCTATTATAATATTTTGGTATTATACTAACATTATATTATCATTGTACACATATATATATATGTATGTATATATATTATTACTATGTTATTATTATTATATTGCCATTATTGCTAAATTATCATTATTACTATTATATCTATGCACATATATATTATATATTATTGTTCCTATATTTATTATTATTATTACTATTATTATATTTTGCTTTTATATGTATATTTTTTATTTATTTTATATATTACTATCATTATTATTATCATTATTTTTTTTATTATCGTCAACACATATATACACCATTGTCGCGATGCTTTTTCTGTCACCACCACTCATATTCTCATCGACATTTCACTGTTCTTCGACCTCTTAATTTTTATAAACGATCGACATCCCGTATTAGCAATTCGAGTGAATCAAGCCCTAACTTACTGGGCTTCGATTTTTCTCGTTTAAAGTTAAACAACGGGATATCTCTTTTGAAATTGCAATTTAAATTTTAAAACAAAATACTTAATCTCGAAAATTTGAAATGTCGCGCCCTAACTTACTGGACTCGACACCTAGATACTTCGAGATAAGCTTTTTTTTCTTCCAAAATAGAGGCAATATTCCTAATTTGGATTTTCGGAAAACGAGCCCTAACTTCTCGGGTTCGATTTCTCGATTCAACAAATGACTAAGATCCTCTTCAAAAGCGAAAATCAAGTTTTAAAAGGCGAGCTTAGTTTCGAGTCTAAAGTATTGCGCCTAACTTCTTGGACATGATGCTTTATCTCTTCGAAAATAAGAGAGTCTTAACGTTCCTTCCAATTCCTTCAAATTTTGAAAATAAAAAAAATCGTATTTTCGAACCCTTTCAAGTTTTCAACAAATAGGACACCAATCAATCAGTTTGGTACCGATTTCGGGCGTGTCGAGGGTGCTAATCCTTCCTCGCACGTAATCGACTTCTGAACCCGTTTTCTCAAAGTTTGTGGACCAAAAAGCACCGTTTTAGTAAATTAAACGTTTTATTAAAACAAAGGTGATCCGATCATACCAAATAAAGATCGGTGGCAACTCCCTTCCTTTTCTTTTTCAAAAATCGAGTCGACCGCGTCGTTTACTGTTTTTATCAGAAAATGGTTACGACACTATAAATTTGGAACTCTTTATATTTGAAATGCCAAAGATTAAAGCCCAGGGTTACAGTGTACTAATTAAGCGATCCTAATACAACAGAAAAGAGTGGGGTATAATGAAATTCTCATAACAAGATGGGGTGAAAATGCAAATATTCAAAATATAGTATACAAAGCTAAAATATGGGATGGGCAAAGGCAGAGAAAAGAAGACGCATGTTAACTTTATTTTATGCTTTTGACGACTAAGAAGAAAGCAAAGCAAAACAAAAGCATGCAAAAAAAAATCATAAAGAAGTCCGAAGGTCACAACTCCTCCTTTCATCCCGCTTTTATCTCACCTTTGTTCATATTTTCTAACGAGAGAGAGAGGTTTTTGACTTTTTAATCCAACAAAAACAAAAATTAGTATACAAAAACACCTTTTTATTTTGGATTTTGCTTTAAAAAAAATCATCAAAGCAACAAACCAAAAAATCAAGCAAAAACGGTAATATCAGTAGATTTGAACAATCCAAAAAACTTGTTTAGATTAAGAGGGGAGGGGTGCAAAAAGATGACCCACCAAAGAGGCCCCATTGGTTTGGACAATAGCAATCTATGGTTTGAAGATCAGCAGTTTGACAAAAATGGCCAAAGTAGTTAAGCAACGAGATACAATCTACAACTGGGACTCTGTCTTTGTCTCTCTCAATTAACCCCACACTTTTCTCTTCTTCTCTTTCTCTCTCTCTGTTCTCTATTTCTCAGGGTTTTTCTTCTTTATTTTCTTTTTCTCTTCTGAGTTTACTCAGTGTCTCTGTCAATGGACAAGCAGCAGCATCACCAGCTGTCTTTGGCAAAGAGTTCCAGGCAGCGTTGCAATGAATGGTATACAAGTTTGATTCTATCATTGTTGAACTGTTATTGAGTAGTTTCATGGTTTGTTTAATGTGTTTTTTTTTTTCAAAGCTTTGATCTTTTTACATAGATAGCTAGGCAGAAACCTTGTTTAAGTACTGCAACTCTTCTTTTTCCTTACTTTGCTACTCTGCTACTCTTTGCTGTAGTGATGCAAAGGGACTCTTTTTTCTAAAAATTCTTTGATGTTGTAGTTTGCTTCAAGTTTCAGTCTTTTCTGAAAGAACAGGCTTTTTTGTTGCTTTTTATGTAAATGGTTTTTCTTTTTCACTTATTTTGTCTATTTTATGCTTTGAATTATTGAGAAAAAAAAAAATTGTATCCCAGATCATCCATTTGATTGAAGTGTCATACTCAGCCACTCAGAATCTTTGCTCTGCTTGTTTATATATAAAGAATTAGTATGTTATTTTATCTTCCAGCTATTTAAGTTCATTCTTTTCTTTGGGGGACTATGATGATGGATTTGTATGTGTGAAAAGCTGCATGTGAATATTCCTAGATTATCTCTTCCTGTTTTTTTCCTGCATATTCAAAGTGGTGCTTCTGTTATTGTAGGATCTTTCGGGATGTTAAAAGTGATATCACAATAGAAGTAAATGGAGGGACTTTTGCTCTACACAAGGTAATTTTGGTGATTTACTGTTGAAATTTGTTCATATATTTTGATTAGATTTAAATGGACTTTATAATTGGCGAAGCACTTTAATTATTCCAACAGTGCAACTAAAGCATTAGGGAAAAATGTACTTAGCCTTGAATAGATCTGAAACTTTTTTCCATGGTTGTTTCAATGGGAGTACTAGTTCATATAGCTGAATATGGACTTGCTTAACTGAGTAAGCATCATTGCTTGGGTGGGAGATTTGGAAAACTAATATGGTTGCCATTGAAGTAAAATAGCACACAAAACCTGTGCAGATTAATTTTAGGACATAGGAATTAGGATATTCTCATGCTGATGATTGTTGTTGTTATATGCAGTTTCCTCTTGTTTCTCGAAGCGGGCGAATCAGGAAGCTAGTTGCAGAACATAGAGATTCCGATATCTCGAGAGTGGAGCTACTGAATTTACCTGGCAGTGCTGAGACATTCGAGTTGGCTGCTAAATTTTGTTATGGCATTAACTTTGAAATTACACCTTCAAATGTGGCTCAGCTTTGTTGTGTTTCTGATTACCTTGAAATGACTGAGGAGTTTTCAAGGGATAATCTCGGCTCACGAGCTGAAGAGTATCTCGAAAGTATTGTTTGCAAGAACCTGGAGATGTGTGTTGAAGTTTTACAACAATGTGAAAACTTACTTCCTCTTGCAGATGAGCTGAAAATTGTTAGCCGTTGCATTGATGCAATAGCTTCAAAGGCTTGTGCTGAGCAAATAGCATCGAGCTTCTCCCGTTTAGAATACAGTAGTTCAGGGAGACTTCATATGAACAGGCAAGCCAAATGTGATGGAGACTGGTGGATAGAAGATCTTTCTGTTATTCGTATTGATTTGTATCAAAGAGTCATGACAGCGATGAAATGTCGCGGTGTTCGTCCCGAGAGTATTGGCGCTTCGCTTGTAAATTATGCTCAGAAGGAACTGACTAAGAAATCCAGTTTGTGGAATCCTTCTGGCCACACGAAAATTGATTTGCTTTCAACTGACCATGAACGCCTCGTGGTTGAGACGATTGTCAGCCTTTTACCTGTTGAGAAACTTGCTGTTCCCATCACTTTCCTTTTTGGACTTCTTAGAAGTGCAGTGATGCTTGATTGCAGTATCGCTTGTAGGCTTGATCTAGAGCGGAGGATCGGTTCCCAGTTGGATATTGCAACTCTTGACGACCTTTTGATCCCATCTTTTCGGCATGCAGGTGACACCTTATTCGACGTTGATACAGTTCAAAGAATATTGGTAAATTTTTCTCAGCAAGATGATAGTGAAGATGATATGGATGATGCATCTGTTTTCGAATCGGACAGTCCTCATTCACCATCACAAGGTGCATTATTTAAAGTTTCGAAGTTGGTGGATAATTACCTTGCTGAAATTGCTCCTGATGCAAACCTCAAGCTTGCAAAGTTCATGGCGATTGCAGAGACTTTACCTACACATGCTCGTACTATCCATGACGGGCTATATCGAGCCATTGATATTTACCTGAAAGTATGTATGCTGATATCTTCATTTTTTAACATCTCGTCTGTTTGCTTTTGTTTCAAGCTGACATGTACTTACTGAGATTATCTTGATAAACTTTCTAACAAATGCATGTTTCAGGCTCATCAGGGTTTACCAGATGCAGACAAGAAGAAGCTCTGCAAGTTGATTGATTTCCAAAAGCTCTCACAAGAAGCCGGAGCACATGCTTCACAAAACGAACGACTTCCCCTCCAATCGATAGTCCAAGTTCTTTACTTCGAGCAATTAAGGCTGAGAAATGCTTTGTGCTGCTCTTATGCCGATGATGACCACAAGCCAGTAAATCACCAATCATGGCGGATCAGCAGCAGTGCACTCAGTGCAGCAATGTCTCCGAAAGACAACTATGCATCTTTGAGGCGAGAAAACCGGGAGCTAAAACTTGAGCTGGCTCGGATGCGGATGAGATTAAACGATCTAGAAAAAGAACACGTTTGTATGAAGAGAGATATGGCAAAGTCTAGTTCTCGTAAATTTATGAGTTCCTTCACGAAGAAGATAGGTGGACTAAGCTTATTTGGACATAGTTCTTCGAGAGGATCAAGTTCGCCCTCAAGGCAATCCTACAGAACGGATTCTAAGGTGATTGAGAGGATATGTGCAAGCACTGATTAGGTAATTAAAATGACATGCCTGTATTTGTTAAGGCCATGATTTTGGCAACCTTGTATGTTAATGCTTTTTAACCTTTTCTTTTTCTTTCTTTTGGCCACATTGTATATGATCGTGATGCTTTGAGTTACCAAGAGTCAAGAGTGGGGCCTTTGTTGTTTCAAAGTCATTGGCAAATCTAGTAGTTTTCAGCAGCTTTGTTATTTTATATCATTGAATAAACACAGGGGGAAAGAAAATGAGCAAATTATCATAATCAAAGTTCAAATCAAGCTACATTGTTTGAAGATTTTGGGGCTTTATTTATTTATTTTTTACTTTTGGAGAAATCCATTGATTTACTAAGTTCAACAAGTAATAAAACCTGCAGATTCTGCAACTTTTCTTTTCCTTTCCTCATTATCGGGAGACAAGTAAAAGGAAACTTTCAAATGAAGCAACTTCCGGGCACTGTCATGTTTCCTCAAGCAAGTTCTCAAAATGGTAATATGTTTCTCACATTGATTCCCTAGAGCTTGATCTTGTTCCGAAGCTTCTTTTTGATTACCGCAAACCCCATGAGCATGGCACTCTTTTTCACCAGTGGATTCAGTTTTAGATGGATAATCTGTGTCTGACATCTGTATAAACTCTTTGTAAGTGCTCCGGTGCTTGGTTATCATATCAGCAAGGGACTCTAACTTTGAAGGTCCATTGATTCTCTCACTACAAGCTTGCTCCTGGAGCCTTGACTCTTCCAAGCCAGTGGCTTGAAATTGTTGCCAATTTGATTGGCAATAATCTTCGTGCTTTGGAGTTGTTCCAGCAGACGATTTGCTTGGTGAGCTTTGTTTGAGAAGTTGCCGCTGAACATAACTTTTGGGTGATTTCTTTTGCTGCAAGGAAGGTTGGACGGTGTATCCTTTCTCTTTTATCAGTTTATAGATTGTAAGGTTAGGAACAATGTAAAAAACTCTCCCTAGTTTCAACACAGACTCCGGTCTGACCACGATCCATGGATACTCAAACACGTCCGGTCGTGTCACACTGTGTCTGGGGTTCCTCTTCAACACTTCTGAAGCAATAATGGGTTCATAGTGAATCTCTACATACCTTCCTGGATGCACCAACTTCAACAGACCTTCCTCGGCTTCTGTGGCTCTCATATTTGGTTCTTCATTAGCCAAAAAAAAATAAAATAAAAATAAAGTACTTGTAAAAGCAAATAGAAAAACAAAAATGGGGAAGGAAGAGGGAATACACTGCAGGCCCTTATTTGTTCTTATAGTGGCAGAATGGTGAATAATAAAACCTAAATGGTGATGAAATCAATGAAGGGTCTTAGGAGAAATGAAAATTCTAGTTACTAAGCAACTTGACAGCTTGTTTGTTTGTACAGCATGATTGACAATTGGAGATGAACAGATAAAGACGCGTGGTGCTCTAAGGGAATATTTTGTCGCATTCAGTGTATGGTATGGCATCAACCCTGACCGCACAACCTACTTTCCAGACCAGATATAGACAATGCCGGTTAAAAGAGGAAATTACTGCTTTTATTTTTCACCTAGAAAATACTGAGACCTGGCACAAAAATCTGTCAAATTCAAATACAAATTAACCCTTGAAAGTAACTACACATTTTAATATCAAAACATGTTCAAAAACCTCAAACTACAAATAATTTAAAGATCTAAGGTGATTGATATTTATGCGAAAGTGCATAAGCTTTTTAGGGTCTTCCATTTTCGTGAATTTTGTTCCTCATCTTGGATAGCAATTTCATGCAACATTTGGTTAAATTTTGGATACTTTTAGACGTCCACAACTAGTATTTAACCTGGATTTAGCTCATAAATCAATGGACTAAACTGAAGAACAGAACATTACTGCTTTCAAAGAGAGATTTTGAAGATTACCAAACCAGACAGCAAGGGTAGTTTTACTAGGTACATGCCATAGAGGACGGGTTTAGATATTACATTGAAAATGGGGCACTGGGAACTGGTCAATAAACAGAACGATTAAATATAGTATTTCGAACCAGCCCTCAATATGTAACAGTTCCAAACAAACGTTTAAACTAACATAATAATAATATTGAGAAGTTTTTCCATTCTGGGTTGTGGTCTTGATGCTTAAGCAGGTGATTTGGTATAGAAGCGGACTCCGAAGGCCAATCCTAAGATCAGCAGGGGAACGAGGAATTGGAGAAGCTTTATAACGAAGTCCGAGGTCTTGTCCTGCTCATAGTGAGGCTGCTTGGGAGGGGTGTACTTGGTCTTAGTTGGGATAGTTGATGTATCGACGTCGCCCATGTAAAACTCATCCATCATTGCCCGAGCACTGCTACTATGACCAACATCCTCAAAATCATCACTTGCATCTTTCCCTGCCAGGCCAAACATTAAACCGATGTTATTACCACTTTTCTCCATCTTCTACTGTAATTCCCACATTGGATTATACGAAATAAGTAGAAAGTTTGTGAGATTTGTAACCTGTTGCAGACAACAGGACCTCATCACCACCAGGATGATCCTCCAAGAATTTAGTCACATCATATACCTGTTCAAACATAAGGAATTTTTAGGAGATAAAAATGGAGCCAAATCAAAAGAAATAAATAGTTAGCTCTAGAGTAGGATTCAGCAATCAAATCAATGGTTAGATTGATAGCTAAAACTGTATCCTGCTTCACGTTACTGCCAAGTTCAAACAGGCTTCAACTCCATACCCTCTTGTAACTTGAGAAATCCAAACTAATGCTCATGGCGTTTTCTGCTGGCTTCTTTTTAAACTGATGATAATATTACTGATTTCTAAATCTCTACGAAAATACAGTGAATACGATACCAAATACACGTAACAGCTCATCTCTCTTGATGAAACTTATAACAAGCTACCAATACATTATCACAACAACCCACCACCATTCAACTGGCCTCAGGCCGTCTCTCGTGCACAATACAGTATTGTTAAATGGTACCGTGTTTGCAAGAAAGACTCCTATGTGAGTTGCAAGAGGTCTTGGGCTCACATCCAGCCAGACACACCTTTGAAGAAAATACTGGTATTGTGCTCAGCCTGGAACCGGATAAATGGTGATGGGTTGTAGCATACATTATGCAAAGTCCATCATGCAGAATTCATCAGAAAAAGTTGATCCTAAGGTTGATTTTTATTGAATCTGAGTTATCAGTCCAGGAATAACAAGGACACTGAAGATTTGTTTAAGATTCAGTTACCCATTCAAAGAGAGATCCATCCACTGGGATTCAAAAATTTTCTCGCGATCAGAACCAAAATTAACAAAAATCAAACAGACAAGGGAGGGAAAAAAAAAAAAAAAAGGCAACAGGGTTCCCTAAATCCAAGAACACTCAAAAGTCAAAACATGCAACTTCAGAAATGAATTAAAACACCCAACTTCGGCAAAAAAAAAAAAAAAAAAGTAAAAAAAAAAAAGAAACTAATTTTTACCAAAAAACATAAAGGCAACCCCAGAGTGGATCATCGAAGAAATTTTTACCAACAAAAAGATGTACCTTGCCCTCAATGATAAGCCAACAGTCTTTAGCATTGTTGTGTTGAGAAACCTCAGCCAAAGTATAGACCTTTCGTTCTCCACCCATAATTTTTTTTTTTTTTTTGTTTTGCTTGTTTAAGGAAGAAGAAGAGCAGAGGGTTGCTGATCAAACTAAACTCTAGTGGCGTTGTGTTTTGTTGAATAATACAGGAAACTACAAAAACAAAGCGAAGCTAAGATAAACTAAGTGAGAGAGTTTAATTGGGTGGTGAGGTCAATCCAAAATAATTTGATTGGCCGTGGGGTCGGTGAGGAGGAGATGAGGACAGGGTTTTATTGTATTGTATCCACCACCAACAAACCACCTCAGCAAGCCCAAGTTTTAAAACAGTTATTTTTGACTTTTTGGGGAAAGTTCGCAATTTTGATCCCATTTCTTAGTTGCCCTTTCTCTTTCATTTATGGTATTATTTTTCTTTGGTGGATTGAGTCTTGTTTTATATTTTTATGAGTAAGAAAAAGATATTTTTCTTTCAAGGAATAAAATATAAAAAGATGAAATTGATGCGGATTGAATCTTACAGGTGCGTTATTTCAAGTATTTGGATCCGTAAAGGGTTTTTAAGTCTTTATACCACAGGAAAAATCCATTATTTTGTCGTTCATTTTCTTTTCTTCCTTTCAGCCCACAACTCAAAGCCCAAAAACAAGACCATGAGGAAGAAGTCCATCACTCTTGTCGTACCACATGACCCCCTAAAAACCCTAGTTAGGAATCGCTATATTTCTTCTTCATGTAGCGGCGGGTCCTTCATTGAAAGAAAGGGAAACTCCAATAAGGTAAAAGAACAATGGTGTCGGGATCAGGGGTATGCGCAAAGAGAGTGGTGGTGGATGCCCGCCACCACATGTTGGGACGGTTGGCTTCAATCGTGGCGAAGGAGTTGCTCAACGGCCAGAAACTCGTCGTTGTCAGATGCGAGGAAATCTGCATGTCGGGCGGACTCGTCCGTCAGAAGATGAAGTACATGAGGTTCCTCCGCAAACGCATGAACACCAAGCCTTCTCATGGTCCTATCCATTTCCGTGCCCCCGCGAAGATCTTCTGGCGCACCGTTCGC
The DNA here is from genome assembly GCA_025506655.1 of Gossypium rotundifolium. NCBI lineage: Eukaryota > Viridiplantae > Streptophyta > Magnoliopsida > Malvales > Malvaceae > Gossypium > Gossypium rotundifolium. The sequence goes on along the minus strand of CP106732.1, from coordinate 162,340,238 downwards.
GGGTCAGTTCCGCCTCTTTACCCTTAACCTATTCCACCCCATTCGCAAAATGGGTTTGCCTAGATTCACGCAGTTTAAACACTAGATTCATGCCATTTTTTGCAGAATGATACCACATAAGACTAAGCGTGGAGCGGCCGCCCTTGCTCGTTTGAAAGCTTATGAGGGTGTTCCTTCCCCGTATGATAAGGTTAAAAGGATGGTCATCCCTGATGCTCTTAAGTAAGTTCCACTACTGTTTCCCACTTTTTCATTGTAATGTAATCCTCTGATATCTTCCAATTCTGCCATATTTGAAAATTTGATTAGGGTCTTGAGGCTTCTAAAGGGTCACAAGTACTGCCTGTTGGGTCGCTTGTCATCCGAAGTTGGATGGAACCATTACGATACCATAAGGGAACTTGAGAAGAAGAGGAAGGAGAGGGCTCAAGTTGCATATGAGAGGAAGAAGGAGCTGAATAAGCTTAGGGTGAAGGCTGAGAAGGCTGCTGAAGAGAAACTTGGTTCTCAACTTGACATCCTTGCGCCTGTTAAGTACTGAATTTTCTAGTGACTAACTTGTTTTTCTTACAATTTTGTTATTTGAATGGATCGAGGTGTTGGCAGTTGCAACATTGTTGGTTAATTGATACGTTGTTAGAAAACCACTGCATTGGCTATCACTTTTTGGTTGTTGAATATCTGCTCATTAATTTGATAAAATCCCATCATTTTTATGTCATTTCTAGACAAAACCCAAAGCAAATGTAACAGTGTCCTACAAACAAACATAACAGTATAACCAAGTCCAAAGCTATACACCATGAATGTAAAATTTGCTTCTTACCCTTAACTTGTCAGTCTTCTCTTCACTTTTGCGGCAATCAATGCCATTGTCAAGCTGAGCCAGTCCACCATATTATCAAAAAATCGGAAACTGGCAGGTTTTCCAGGCCAGTTGAACAGTAAGGTCCAGCAAAGTCCCCAAAAGCCTAGAGTGAAACCGATAATTAAACTTACATAAAATCCGGAGCCTTTGTACCATTTTTCATCATCTAGATTGCTGTGTTCAACACCCCCGTCTTGCTGTTTCTCGTCTTCAGGGCATATGGCATTGAGTGGAAGTCCACAAAGCCCAACATTTCCCATATATGATTCAACAAGAAAGCTTTGGAGTTGAGTGCTCAATGGGATTTTTACGGACAGGTTGTTATTTGATAGATTCAAGCAACTCAGAAGGAACAATCAGCCAAGCTCAATGGGATTTCACCAGAAAGTCTATTTGTGGACAAATCAAGTGATTCCAGTGCTCTCAATTGGCCAACTTCCTTAGGGATGATACCACTCAACAAGTTTCTTGACAGGTTTAAGGTAATCAACTCCACAAGACTTGTTAATTCTCCAGAAATTTCTCCACTCAAGTTATTGCTTAATAGATCGATGACCTTCAGTAATCCAAGAGTTTTCCCGTATTCTTGCTCTACCCCTTTCCAAACAACTGATGCATAATCAGTGTAAGTTGCAGCAGAATGGTCACTGGTGCCGTCATTACTGTCCCAAATGGTGTTGGTTGGTCATTGCAGTCAAATTTTGTAAACAAGTTGGAATTGTGCTTGATAAATGGTTGAGAGAAAGATTCAATAACTGCAGATGGTTCAGTTTACAAAGTGTTGTTGGTATGTTACCAGAGAATTCATTTGATCTTAGACGCAAAACAATCTAGCTCAACAAGTTTTCCCCCATCCATGCCAGGATGTTTCCAGAAAATTGATTTTCACCGAGGTCTAATAGCTTCAAACTCCTGCAATTTGTCAAAGATGGAGGTAGTTCACTGGAAAAACTGTTGTTACTAAACCGTAACGTTTGAAGTTTGTGCAGCAAGCCAAAAGAGCTTGGTATTACGCGGGATAAACTATTGCTTTCCAAGTTGAGAACGACCAGTTGTTTGAAATTCATTCAGCAATCAGGAAGGTTGCCTGATAGCTGATTGTCTGAAAGATAGAGATGATTGAGATTGTCATTAATCAATAAGCATAAGGTTGACAGGGTTCCTGAAAACATGTTCTTTGAAAGATTCAGTACTGTTGTGTTGAAAAGAAATCTTGGGATAGAGCCGTGAAACCTGTTCGAGCTTAAAGACACCAAAGGAAAGGAATTGAATCTTAAATGAAGATCTGGAAATTTCCCACTTAGATTGTTGAGGGAAAGATATAAGAACAGCAAGTTGGAAGGTAGTCTCCAGAACCAGTTGGGAATGTTGTCTGAAATCTCTGAATTGGGGATATCGAGGTGGGAGAAGTTCCTTTGTGTTTGAAGCCAAACTGGGAATGATGGACCTAACTTACAACATCTCAAATTAATAGTATTCAGTTGAAAAGGAGGGATCCAACCAGAACTGAAGTTCAAATATAGTGACTTGAAGGATAAAGTGAGGAACTTCAATTTGGATAGCTTAAAAAAGTGGATTTCAGAAATGAAACCATTGAAAGAATTTGATGAAACATCTAAAACCTTGAGACCGGACATTAGTCCAATACTTTGAGGCAATGATCCCGTGAGTTTATTTCTTGCCAGATTCAAGACAGCAAGGGACAACAAGTTCCCAACATTATCTGGCAATGCTCCATCCAACTTTGTTATCGTCATGATACAGTACCTTCAATGATGAAAATCTTGTACTAATTTCAGGTAATGGCCCTTTGATTTGGTTTACACTCAAGTCCAAAACCTGCAAGGAATTCTTGACACAACCACTCGGTTACTCAAGAATTACAGGAAGGGGTTCATTTATATAGTTACCATTCAACAATAAAGTTCTTAATTTGCAGAGATTCCCCAATGAAGAACCCATGTGAGCAAAAGAAATTGGAATTGTACCATTCAAATAGTTCTTGGAAAGATGAAGAGCAGTCAGCTTATTACTAATATTGAGCAACAAAGGAAATGTTGAAAGATGAACAATACTGTCAATAAGCTGAAGAACTGCAAGAGACTTGGAAGAGTTAATATGAGACAGAGATGAAGGATCAACCACAGGGAATTGGCAATCCTGCAAATATAAGCTTGATAAAGAAGGAAGGGCTTTAATCGAGTGAAGCCAGTTGAAGGCCATGGTTAAATTAGTTCGACTCAGTTTGACGGTTCTTAGAGAAGAAAGACCAGAATGCCATTCGAGATTATCAGAAATCATATCACCATTGTTGTTGCTTACATCAAGAGCTCAATCTTGAGAGATTCCCCAGCTAGTAAGGAAAAATTCCACTTATACTATTACCTGATAGGTTAAGGTACACCAACTCTTTGAGTGAACCAACGAAGCCTGGAATTTTCGTAAACTGGTTCCGGCTAAGATCCAAGTGACTCAAGTGCCTCAAGTCGAGCAACGAAGAGCTTATTACACTGTCCATGGGAGTCCAAGTAAAGTCATCATGGTCGGCATGCGAGAACACGGGATGAAGATCAAGCCGAATGATGTGACCGGCTCGATTGTCACACTCAACACCTCTCCACCTGCAGCAATCTTCTTCAATTGCCCGTGAAGCAAGGTTTCCATAGTCAATAAGTCCTTCCTTGAACTTAAGAAGAGCTTGCTTCTCATGCTCTAAGCATCTTCCATTTGAACTTCCAGAAACAGCTAAAATGTACATTAGCACCAACATGTTCAGAATTTGAACTGTTCTATTGTTCTCCTTCATGAAGACGATAATAATTTGGTAACTAATCAATACTGCTAAATGTAAAGCACCAACTGAATTAAATTTCGGGTTCATACTATTTTATCCTAGTGATTACGTATGAATGCAGGACTTTTAACAGATTTGGTACAAGAAACTTGGCCAACTTTATAAATTATATCAAGTTTATTATGAGTCACCATTCAGCCTTATATGCCTTTAAATATGTCAGAAATGGATTTTTTTTTTTTTTTTTATAATCACAGGTGTTATAAATTATTTAGTAATACTAATTTATAGTTTTTGACTTGTTCTCCGGTCTTACCACTGAAGGAAGGGATCTTAACTTATCCTGACGATTAATTTTATTTTGCATGTGTAAATTTTCTTATATTTAAGAAAAAAAACAGTGCAAATATTAAAGGTCGATAAGATTTTATATATTAAAGTAGTAGAAAAATGGCGGAAAAAAAAAAAGTCCGTCGACAGCAGGGTTCGAACCTGCGCGGGCAGTGCCCAACAGATTTCAAGTCTGTCTCCTTAACCACTCGGACATATCGACTGCTCGATAGGTTTCCCAAAATTAAACTTTTTAAAATCACCACAGAAAATAATAATAATAACCAGAATAGACGTTATATGGAAATTACATTAAAGGAAATTGATGCTGTAACAGAAGTCGGTCGAATTACGGTATGGCGGTCCACTGTTGGACACGTGTCAAAAAAATCAAAGTCAACTTGGAACAGTTAAATCACTATGTTCTTGGAGATGAAAGGTTGGCATGTATTGAACTTTGATGCCCAAAAGTGTGATCACATCTGCTTATAGTCTCTAGCCCTTAATTACTTAATTAATTGACAAATTAAATGTCAATAACAAATATGACCACATATGTAATTGCCGTTGCTCGCTTAAATACGTAATTTCAGTTTTTTTACCCGTTTTTTTATTTATTCATGTATGGCTTTAAATCCTAAATTGTAATGAAAAATATATTCTATCAACATTTAGAGAAAACAAATTAAAGTTTTATAATACTCTTTTTAGGTTTAGTTAGTTATTATTACCAAACTGTGGTCCATACTCTATACCTCCCAATCCTTGATAGGGGTATAAATGAAATGAAATAAATTTGTCAATGATTTTTTGGTTTAAACCTCTTGTGTCAAATTTAAATGATTTTTTGTTATCTAAATTCATTTTGATAAGTTCTCTTTTTACATGGTAAATCAATCACAATAACCAACAATGATAATAAATATTAAGACTATGAGAAAGGATATGCGAGCTTTTGATGCACATTTCGCTCATCTCTTTGTTTCTCTCTTTAGTATTTGATTGTGGTCATTGTTGCTAGAGTTGTGACCCAAATTCTTATTAAAATAAAATACAAGTGGCAAGATAGGGGGTCCACGATAAGAATCCGTATAAAAGTTTACTTCCTCTATTTGATATTGATTTGAATAAGATGTTTCAACCTTCCTACATTACTTCTATTATATATTGATTAGAATAAGATTTTCTAAACCTATAAATAGATGCAGTCTATACTCCTTGTATTTATTCGAATTCGACATAGTAAATTTGTGTATCCCGAAAAGGTTTCCACGTAAAATCTGTGTATTCTGTTTTTCTTTCTTTTCTTTGCGATATATTGTCATTATCGACATTCTATTTTAACAATCGTTATGAACAATTCTAACTTGGACAAGCATAGATTGGTTGTCTTTGAAGGTTGGAAAAAGTTTCCATTTGACCCTCGACATCCTTAAAATTATATTCATACATTCCTTCTTGATCGCTACAAAACAGTCTAGTTTTAATATTTATAAAAGAGTGATCGAACCTGTAGACTGACTGCGACAACGATAGAGGCAAGCGCACCTATCGAACAGTAGTATAACTCAGGCAAGAATATCTTATCGAACCTAAGGAACCTAAAAGTACTACTACTCACTTTCTTTCTATTATTTAGCCTAAAATATGGAGTGATTGGTTTATTAATCTAAAACAAATGAAATACTTAAACTTAAATGCAAAGACAAAAGAAACGAAACTTTGGGAAAAGACTTTGAAGAAACTCAATTGATAAAGACGATACCTTCGGGAAGAATCCACCTATGACTTCACTTATTATCTACCTTTTCAATTCATATGATTTCTTTACTTAGCTTGATCCGTGAGACTCCCAACCTATATTAAACCTTCTCTCAAGTGAATAACGTCTAACCTTAGGTTAATTAGTGGAACTCTCGTTCTCTTATAATAACCCCTAAGGAAGCGATAAATCAATCAATGGACTCCCATAATAGGTTTCACCCTAATCCGGCAAAATCTCGTAACCCTATCTCTAGGCACCCGATCAACTCCGCTTAATTATGCTAGATCCACTCTTAGGCAGGGTCTATTCCTCCTCCACCTAAGCACATCAGATAAATTTAAGCAACATAATTAAGAACAAACTAAGTATTTATCATATAAACCGAAAGAATTAAATAAAAAAATCCATCATAGGTTTCATCCCCTTCAGGTATCTGAGGGGTTTAGTTCATAACTAAACAAGAAAACATCTCAAGAGAAAAGATAAAACAAAACATAGGAAATCCTTAAAACCCCCTGAAGGAATTGAAGAGGAGATCCTCCGTCTTGAGTAGAACTCCGACTCTTCGAGATGGATCAATTGGCTATCTTCGAGACAATCCCTGAACAAGAAAGGCTTGGCAGAAAACTCTGCTCAATGATCGACCACTTGAATAGCCGCCTTAGGGTGTTTTTATAGACTTTGGGATGTTTTACTTATCTCCTAAGTACTCATAATTCTGGTATAATTCGTCCTAGATGTTTGAGTAGACTTAGGATTGCGTTTCTTGGGCTCCAAGCATCCTATTCGAGTGAAATTGCTCTTTCCCATGGTAGAGGTACACGCTAAAACACGCCTGTGTAAATTGAGGCTCAGCCCGTGTCTCTATTCTATTGATTTAGGCACGATCGTGGCACGATCGTGCAAGTCGAGGGTCAGGCCGTGCTTCGGGTCTATCAATTGGGGCATAATCATGCAGATCGGGGATAGGCCGTGTTGGGCTTTTTATCGACGAGACATGGTCGTGTAAATTGGTGACAGGCCGTGTTCTAGGTGAATAGCAAGGCACGGTCGTATAGAATAAAGCCCAGGCCGTGTCGACTTCTTGGGTTGGCCCAATTTGGTCCATATTAAGCCCGTTTTACGTTCTTTTTATCCTTAGGTGTTTTCCTGAGTATAAGACATGAAAAAAAAGGATTAAGAGCACCTTTTTACATAAATCGAGGATAAATTCATCCAAAAGCATACTAAATGTGGGATTAAAATATGTTACTTTTACGGTTTATCACTTCTCCTTGTTGATGAGGTTGCAAGTATTAATTTATTGTTCCTTGAGAATGAGCAAAATGTGTTGAAGAATAAGAATTTTAACATGTAATTTTGAGTAAACCTTTAAGATTTTGCAAATAATGAAACAACCCTCTTCACAATTTTAGACCAAAGCTACACCTCCAAACATGTTCCCATAATTTCTTTTAAGGGGGTATAGACTCCAATCCACTTATTCCTCATTAGTTGCCTCAACTCCACTTGGTATGATGTCTCCATCCTTTTTCACAACTTCTTTTTTTGTACAAAAACAGAGTTTATCTTTTTGCTAGAACTCTATTATTATGGGAATATGGTTTATTTAATACATATTATTATACCAGTTACTATTTTACCCTTAATGTATATCATTTAAATTTCCACTAATAAAGCCCATTTCTGTGTATCTATTTTACATGTGGAATAATAGCAACATAAGGACTCTTCACTTTAAAAGCCATGACAATCTAGCACTTTAACAATCAGCACACATCTTTTGCGTTTTATGCGATTATGTCCTTTTTGTTAATTAAGCACACAATCGATAAAATTTTCACACAAAAATTTCATACATGCTCAATCATATATTATAAACACATATTAAAATATTTTTTTGACCTTGGATTTGTGATCCGAAAACCACTATTTTAACCAGGGTCTAAACCGGGCTGTTACAACTCTCTCCCCCTTAGGGATTTTCTTCCCCAAAATTTTACCAGTGAATAGGTTTGGATATTGCTCTCTCGTAACATCTTCAGGCTCCCATGTAGCCTCTTCAAATCTGTGTTTATGCCACAACACTTACACTAAAGATATTCTTCTGTTTCTCAACTCTTTGATCTCACGTGTCAGAATTCGAATCGGTTCTTAATGGGCTCGAAACTAACTAATATTTCGACAAAGGCAAGCGCACCTATCAAACAGTAGTATAGTTGTGGTGAGTTCAGAATATCGTATCCTTAAGGACTAAAATTACTAGTAATAACTATCTTTTTATTATCTAGCCTAATAATTAAAGGGGTTTTTGTTTTAATCTAAAATTTAACTAACTAATTAACTAACTAAGTGATTATGAATGCGACCGAGAGTGAAGGAGTAATCGAATAAACCAATGATAAAGACAATACCCAAGGAAAAATCCACCTAAACTTTACTTATTATTCTGACTTTGAATTAAATGATTTATTCACTTGACTTGATCCGTAGAAATCCCTAAATTATGTTAATATCTCTTTCAAGACTAAAAACAACTGACTCTAGGTTGATTAATTGAAATCTTTTTCTAATTAAAACCCCTATCTCGCATTAACTCGATCTATGGATTCCCTTATTAGATTTGACTCTAATCCGACAGATTTATGTCGCCCTATTTCTAAGGTTGCAATCAACTCTACTTAATTATGTTGGGTCTACTCTTAAACAGTGACTTTTGCTCCACTGAATAAGCACATCAATCTTGAATTAATATTCCTGAAAACATTAAAACAAGGATTAAGAACACATAATTAAGAACAAGAACAAGTATTTATCACGTAATTCAGATTTATTTAATAATAAGATTCATCTAAGTTTCATCCTCCCTAGGTATTTAGGGAGTTTAGTTCATAACGTAAAAGGAAAACATCATAGAATTAAGAAAACAACAAGACATAAAGATCCCAAAAACTTCTAAGGAACTTGATGGAGATCTTCAATCTTGAATGAGATCCTACTTCCGAGATGATTCCGACGGCTTTCTTCAAGTAATTTCTTCGATCTACTCTGCGCCCCCCTTTTAGGTCCTTCCTAGGGTGTTTATATAGGCTTTGGAACACCTTTCTTGGCCCACAAGTGGTCTTTTCCGAATAGAATTAGACTTGGGTTCGGCAAAGACATGCTTGTGTGATATGTCCGTGTACGATAGCTTAGGCCATGTTCGATTCTCCTTGTAACACACAGTCATGTGGTATGCCCGTGTGCTATAGTCCAGGCCGTGTTGATTTCTGATGTAGGCTCATTTTGTCATTTTTTGGCCCGTTTCTCGTTCTTTTCGACTCCATAAGCTATCCTGAGTGTAAAACATGAAGTTAAAGGATTAGGAGCATCAAATTCATAAAATCTAATGAAAATTCATCCAAAAATAAGCCAAGCATAGGGTCAACATATGTATAAATTATTGTTTATCAAATATCCCTACACTTAAGCGTTTGCTTGTCCTCAAGCAAAATCCTCAACTCACAATTAAAATTAACTTCCTCAATTCATAATTCTCATCAATAATGTCTTACCATAATTCACAGATAATTCATACATTGATAATTTTACTAAAAGAGTCCTAAAGATTCAAACAATTTAAGTCATAAATTTTTATAGCACAAAAACATAGGTGTTTCCCCTTACCTAAATAATCACCTTTAATTCAAAACTGACAAGAATTGACATCCTCACTAAAGATTCACTCAAATCACTCAATGTGTTTAAGGTTCAAATTAAGCACTCAAAAGTCAAACATGAAAAGTTATTACCATAGGCTTGCATGAAAATCAAATATCCACCACTATAAAATGAGATGATATACAAATCAAAAGGTCTTAAAAAGGGTTGTAATGGGGCTTGGGTTAAAGGTGTGGATAAAGGCTAAATTAGAAGGTTAGAATCGAGATTGAATTGACAATTTACCTAACTAGAAAAATAAACTAATACTAAATAATTACATCAATTGAAAACTTATCACTAATAACACGAGCTTCTTCTCAAAATGTGAAATGAACCGTTTAAGCTCAAATAACATAGAATTAATAATGAATGCATTTCCAACATCATCTTTTTTATCACGTACAATAATAAGAAAAAAATTAACAACTGAAATATAGAACATAGTTAGGCAACTGATCAAATCAAATTTCGACAAAAAGGGGTTAATACAATAGGGAAAATTCTTAATGAATCAAAAATAATGAGTTTTGGGTTAATATTAAGGGTATATCAAGAAACAGTTTATTAGGATCAAAGGGGTTCACTAGGGGTTAATTATGAAGGTAGACTTTTTGGAGTAAGTGGGTTAAAACCTAGGTGCCTTTATCATATAAGTATATCAAATCAAGGGTGTGGTCTCGACATGCATAATCGAAGCAAGTTCTAGAATAACAAATCAATATTTACACACTCATAACCAATAAAGTGAGCAAGAAAAATATATGCTCTAAAAGGCTCAAAATCTCACAAAAATAATAGTTTTTGATGTCAACCTTGCAAATTTTATACTTCAAAGTAATATTTAAAATTAGAAAAACCTAAAAAAAATTTTAATTCTGAAAATAGACTTATCATGCTTGATTCTCTAATGTCTTAAAGTATAAACGATCGATGCACAATTACCTATGACTTAATCCAAAACATATCAATGAAAATCATAAGCCAATAAAAGTTTCATTCTAATGGTAATGTGAGAAAATTACTTAAGAACAAGATATAATTCAGGGATTTTCTAATAATCAATTAAATAACCTCCCCACACTTAAGATGTACATTGTCTTCAATGTACCAGCAGAATATCATAAGAGAGGGAAGGAGGTGAAACTTCCTGAATTATGGATGAAATCCTTAGAAAGTGAAAATTGTAGAAATAGGTCCAATAAGAAGCATGATGAACTAGGCAGAGGTGAAGGTGGGGGAGAATACTCCAGCAGTTTGTTCGTTCCTTAGTAGCGCCTTGAGCCTTTTGAAACTACGGAGTCATCAGTAAAGTTTTAGGGAGTTTTATTAATGGATTTCGTTATAGTTACTCGATAATAAACAGCTAGAGATAAAAAGGAAATCAAAATATACTAATAAAAATTAAAGACAAGAAAGATAAAGAGAAAGAGTTTAAAAATTAAAATAAAAGAAAAGGAAAAAATAAATGGACTCAAAGGTTCTTATCATTTGATGGTTCACGAGGTGGGGGTGGTGGTGACCGGAGTAGGGGAGAAGGAGTAGAGAGGGTGTTTAGGTGAGAGGGCGGCTAGGGTTTTTGGGGGGGAGATTTGGGGAAGAAGGTAAACAGTGGATGGGGGTTGAAATAGGGATTGGGGCACACGGTCACGACCCACGCCTGTGTAGAGGTTCACACGCCGTGTTAATTAATCAGTATCAACCACAGCTTATAGGCACGGGCGTGTTGCACGCCCGTGTGACTTACTCAGTTTCAACCACGGCTTCTGGGCACGGGCTGTTGCACGCTCGTGTCACTTACTCAGTATCGTACATAGGCATGTGTGGGTTTATCGCATCTCGTGTTCTTTACTTAGTTTCGACCATGACCGCATTGCACGACCGTGGCATTTTATCATAGCTCGTGTTTTGGGAAAAATTTTAGTCCTATTTCCACACGATCTCCACCACACCGATGTACCTATTCGTGGTGTCCACATTGCCACGACCACGACCGTGTACAAGTCCGTGTGGGTAGGAAACATGCGCCTATTAATTTGGTTAGTTTTTAGTTAGGTGCTAAAAATCGAAACTATGGATATTAATGAGGTTAGTGCTCGGGTTGCCTCCCAAGAAGCGCTTATTTAGAGTTTAAGCTTGACTCACCTTTTATTCGCATAATCATGGTGGTTCGAGAAGTTGAAACTCCTCATTCCTGCTATCAGTTTTGTTAAAATAAGGTTTTAGACGAGTACTATTTACCTTGAAGATGCCAAATTTGGAATGAGTTACCTCGACTGTACCGTATGGGAAAATATTAAGTACCGTGAAAGGGGTTGTTCTATTAGGTTCAGAAGTGGCAACACGAGGATCTGCATTATCCATTAGAACTTGGCCTCCAACCTTAATTTGACTCGTTTTATTTTTAGGCTTGTCATGGCTCTGCTTTGGTTCATCATGTACTTTTAGTTTCTCCTTAAACTGTGTTCGCCATTCATCTAATTCCTCGATCTGGAGCCTTCGTTCCTTATGAGCAGTTCTGTTCTCAATATGAGAGCTAGACCATGGCTCTGTCATCTTTTTCCGAGAAATTTCCTGCAAAGAAGATTAAACATTAAGTTCACTTGTATCATCTTGATCACTAGATATTCAGACAGAATCATGTGCTTGGAGTTTAATCATGTCATCACCTACACGAAGTATCAATTCACGTGTACCAACATCTATGATAGTTCTAGCAGTTGCTAAAAAGGGTCGTCTAAAATTAAAGGTATGTCACTATCTTCATCCATATCTAGAATAATAAAGTCAACTGGGAATATAAATTTATAAATTTTTACAAGCACATCCTCAATAATACCCCTAGGAAATCTAATAGTTTTATCTGCCAATTGTATGCTCATCCTAGTTTGTTTGGGTTTCCTAATACCTAGATGTTTAAACATTTTATAAGGCATAACATTGATACTTTCCCCTAAATCAGCTAAAGCATTATTAACAGATAAACCACCAATTAAGCAAGGAATCATAAAAATCCCTGGATCTTTTAATTTGTGGGGTAGTTTATTCTGTAAAATTACTGAGCAAACTGCAATTAGCTCCACATGCGACGCATTGTCTAACTTTCGTTTGTTCGCCAAAAGCTCTTTTAAAAATTTTACTGAATTGGGCATCTGTGAAAGAACTTCAATATGCAATTTTTTTTAAAAGTTTAAGAAATTTACCGAATTGTTCATCTGTGCGGTCTTTCTTCGTCGCATTGGGATATAGCACACGAGATTTGTACTCTGTACTTACTAGTTTTGATTTATTATGGCTGACCTCAACTTTACCTTTATCTACCACGTTTTCTTGCCTCGATTTTGGTTTGTCTAACCCTTCATATTTGTGAGTAGTAATGGCATGAAGTTACTCTTTTGGGTTAGTTTCAGTGTTGTTTGGCAGGCTACTTGTGGTCGTTCTGAAATCAACTTGGCAAGCTGACTTATTTGGTTCTCGAGCCCTCGAATCGACGCTTGCTGATTATTGAGTGCTGTTTAGGTGTTTTGAAAATAGGTTTATGACACTGAGATGAATTTTGTTAGCATCGCCTCAAGGTTCTGCTTCTTCTCCTGTGGGTAGAGTTGTTGTTGAAAGCTTGGAGGGGGTTGTTGTCTCTGATTTCCTTGACCACCCCATGAGAAGTTTGGTGGTTCCTCCAACCTGGATTGTAAGTGTTACTATAGGGATTATTCTGAGGTCTAAAACTATTACCCATATAGTTCATCTGTTCGCTTTTTATGCCAGGGTTGTAGGATGGATATTTTGTATTGTTCGTCCCTCCTCCATTTGTATCGCACTGCATCACTAGATGTACCTGCGAAGAACCATAGAAACCATCAATCTTTTTATTTAAAAGCTTTAACTAGTTTGATAGCATGGTGATTGTGTCGAGGTTGAAAACACTGGTGGCTTTTGTCGATTTTGTTCTCATGACTTGCCACTGATAGTTATTCAGTGACATCTCCTCTATAAACTCATAAGCCGCTTCAGGGATTTTGTTATTTAAGGTTCCACCGACAGCTGCATCAATCAATTGCCTAGTTGAGGGGTTCACACCATTGTAAAAGGTTTAAACCTGTAGCCATAATGGTAACCCATGGTGAGGGCATCTTCTCAGTAGATCCTTGTATCTCTCCCACGTATCGTAAAGTGTTTCTAAATCCATCTGCACAAAAGAAGAGATATCATTCCTCAACTTAGCCGTTTTAGCCGGTGGAAAATATTTTAATAAGAATTTCTCAGTCATCTGTTCCCAAATAGTGATAGAACCTCGTGGAAACGAGTCCAATCACTGTTTAGCTTTGTTTCTTAACGAAAAAGGGAATAACTGAAGGCGAATAGCATCATCAGAAACGTAATTTATTTTGAAAGTAGCACAGAATTCTAGAAAATTTGCTAAATGAGTATTTGGGTCTTTGTCCTGCAAACCATCAAACTAAACAAACTGTTGAATCATTTGAATAGTGTCAGATTTCAATTCAAAATTATTTACAGCAATAGCAGGTCTAACAATACTCAATTCAGCCCCAGTTAAATTAGGCTTAGCATAGTAGTACGTAGTACGAGGAGCAGGATTTTTGGCAACCACCGGAGGGAGCGGATTATTATCAGCCATCTCCTCAGTAGTATTAGTATCGTCCTCTTGCTATTCCTCTATGCATTGTAAACTTCGTCTTATCTCCCCACGATTTCTGTGAGTGGTATCTTCTATCTCACTGTCAAAAAGCAAGGGCCCTGACGGGTTCTTTCTAGTCATAAACTAGAAATACCTGCCAGAAGCAAATAAAAGAAAAATTAGAAAAGTATAAATGAAATAAAAAATAAATTGTAATAAAATAAAAATGGCTAAAGTAATAAAAACTTAGTGTTCCTAATATTTTAATCCCCACAACGGCGTCAAAAACTTGATGGGCTCGAAACTAACTAATATTTCGACAAAGGCAAGTGCACCTATCGAACAGTAGTATAGTTGTGGTGAGTCCGGAATATCGTATCCTAAAGGACTAAAATTACTAGTAATAACTATCTTTTTATTGTCTAGCCTAATAATTAAGGGTTTTTTTGTTTTAATCTAAAATTTAACTAACTAATTAACTAACTAAGTGATTATGAATGAGACCGAGAGTGAAGGAGTAATCGAATAAACCAATGATAAAAACAATACCCAAGGAAGAACCCACCTAGACTTCACTTATTATTTTGACTCTGAATTGAATTAAATAATTTATTCACTTGACTTGATTCGTAGAAATCCCTAAATTATGTTAATATCTCTTTCAAGACTAAAAACAACTGACTCTAGGTAAATTAATTAAAATCTCTTTCTAATTAAAACCCCTATCGTCGCATTAACTCGATTTATAGATTCCCTTATTAGATTTGACTCTAATCAACTCCGCTTAATTATGTTGGATCTACTCTTAAACAGGGACTTTTGCTCCACTGAATAAGCATATCAATCTTGAATTAATATTCCTGAAAACATTAAAACATGGATTGAGAACACATAATTAAGAACAAAAACAAGTATTTATCACGTAATTCAGATTTATTAAATAATAAGATTCATCTAGGTTTCATCCTCCCTAGGTATTTAGGGAATTTAGTTCATAACGTAAAAGGAAAACATCATAGAATTAAGAAAACAACAATACATAAAGATCCCAAAAACTTCTAAGGAACTTGATAGAGATCTTCAATCTTGAATGAGATCCTGCTTCTGAGATGATTCCGACGGCTTTCTTCGAGTAATTTCTTCGATCTACTCTGCGCCCCCTTTTAGGTCCTCCCTTAGGGTGTTTATATAGGCTTTGGAACACCTTTCTTGGACCACAAGTGGTCTTTTCTGAATAGAATTAGACTTGGGTTTGACAAGGACACACCCATGTGATACGCCCGTGTACGATAGCTTAGGCCATGTTCGATTCTGCTCATAACACACGACCGTGTGGTCTGCTCGTGTGCTATAGTCCAGGCCGTGTTGATTTCTGAGGTAGGCCCATTTTGTCCCCTTTTTGGCCCGTTTCTCGTTCTTTTCGACTCCCTAAACTATCCTGGGTATAAAACATGAAATTAAAGGATTAGAAGCAACGAATTCATCAAATCTAATGAAAATTTATCTAAAAATAAGCCAAGCATGGGGTCAAAATATGTATAAATTATGGTTTATTAGTTCTTCACTATAAGACAAATCTGATTGAATCTCAACCTCAGAAGGAGCAATTACATGTGATGGATCAGATCTGTATATTTGAAGCATCGATACGTGAAACACATTATGAATTTTCTCTAATTTAGGTGGCAATAGCAATCTATAAGCAACCGGTCTAATTCGTTCAAGAATCTCATACGTCCCAATAAACCTCAGACTCAGCTTGCCTTTTCGACCAAATCGAAGTATTTTCTTCCACGGAGATACTTTTACAAACACTTTGTCACTGACCTCAAATTCGATATCTTTCTGTTTCAAGTCTGCTTAAGACTTCTGAAGATCTGAAGCCGCTTTCAAACTTTCACGAATCACTTTCATCTTCTACTCAATCTCTTTAATCAAATCAACCCCATGAATTTTATTCTCACTCAGCTCAGTCCATTACAATGGAGTTCGGCATTTTCGATCGTAAAGAGCCTCATACGGTGCCATTTTAATACTAAATTGAAAACTATTATTGGATACAAATTCAATCAATGGAAAATGCTTTTCCCACGTACTTTCAAACTCAAGAATGCAGCATCTCAACATATCTTCAAGAACCTAAATGATCAGTTCGGATTATCCATCTGTTTGCGGATGAAATGCGGTACTAAAATGCAGCTTCGTGCCTAAAGCTTCTTGCAATCTTCCAAAACTGTCAGGTAAGTCTCGGATCTCTGTCAGATACAATAGATAGTGGTATACTGTGCAATCTCATAATCTTAGCAATATACAATTCAACTAATTTATCAAGTGAATAATATGTTCTCACTGAAATAAAATGAGTTGATTTCATCAATCTGTCAACTATTACCCAGACTGCATCTTTTTTACTCGAAGATTTAGGTAGTCCCGACACAAAGTCTATCGTAATTCTCTCCCATTTCCACTCAGAAATCATAATCAATTGTAATAAACTGGATGGAACCTGATGTTCAGCTTTAACTTGTTGACAAATTAAACACCTCGAAATAAACTTTGAGATATCTCGTTTCATACCATGCCACTAATAGAACTGTTTCAAGTCATTATACATTTTTGTACTCACAGGTGAACAGCCAAACAACTATTGTGAGCTTCGTTCAAAATTATTTGAATCAACTCTGAATTCCTTGGAACACAAATCCGATCTCTAAATCTCAAACAATCATCGTTATCAACTTGAAATTCTGAATCAGAATTTAAATCACATTGAGCTCGTTTTGCTATCATCTCATCATCACTTTTCTGGGCATCACAAATCTGACGTATAAACATCGGCTTAACTTTCAATTCAGCCAAAATCGAACCATCATCACATAGATCCATCTGAGTACTCATTGCTCGCAAATCACATACAGACTTTCGACTTAGAGCATCAGCAACTACATTAGCTTTACCTGGATGATAATCAATCACAAGCTCGTAGTCTTTCAACAATTCTAACCATCTTATCTGTTGCAAATTCAATTCTTTCTAAGTCATCAAATATTTCAAGCTCTTGTGATCCGTATAAATATGACATTTCTCACCAAATAGGTAATGACACCAAATCTTCAATGCAAATACAATCTCAGCTAATTCAAGATTGTGTGTCGGGTAATTCTTTTCATGCGACTTTAACTGTCTTGAAACGTAAGCTATAACTTTACCCTCTTGCATCAGCACACAGCCCAAACCATTCAACAATGCATCACTAAAAACTATAAATTCTTTACCCGGTTCAGGTTTAACTAACATTGACACCTCTGTAAATAATACTTTCAACTGTTCAAAACTCTGCTGACACTTTTCTGACAACTCGAATTTAACATCTTTCTGTAACAACTTCATCAATGGAGTCGCAATCATCGAGAAGTCTTTCACGAACCGTCTATAATATCCCACTAGTCCCAGAAAACTATGGACTTCAGACATATTTTTCGGAGGCTTCCACTCTAAAATTGCTGAGATCTTGCTAGGATCAAGTCGTATTCCCGCAGCTGATATAATATGCCCTAGAAAACCAACCTCACACAACCAGAACTCACATTTTCTAAATTTTGCATACAATTGCTTCTCATGCAGAGTCTGTAATACGATTCTCAAATGCTCAGCATGTTGCATCTCATCACATGAATAAATCAAAATGTCATAAATAAACACCACAACAAAATGATCCAAATACAGTCTGAATATCCGGTTCATCAAATCCATAAACACTGCAGGAGTATTCGTTAGTCCAAAAGGCATAACTAAGGATTCATAATGTCCGTATCTCATTCTGAAAGTAATTTTCGGCACATCTGATTCTTTAACTCTTAACTGATAATAACCCGATCTCAAATCTATCTTAGAAAACACTGTAGCTCCTTTCAGCTGATCAAACAAATCATCAATACGTGGCAAAGGATATTTATTCTTTATCGTCACTTTGTTCAGCTGTTGGTAATCAATACACATTCTCATAGTGCCATATTTCTTTTTCACGAACAACATAGGAGCACCCTAGGGCGAGAAACTCGATCGTGGAAATCCTCTATCGGTCAACTCTTGCAACTGTGACTTCAACTCTTTCAATTCTGTTGGTGTCATTCTATACTGAGCTATTGAGATATGAGTTGTCCCCGGCACTAATTCAATACCAAATTCAACTTATCGGATCGGAGGTAATCCCAGTAGTTCTTCAGGAAACACATCAGGAAATTCACAAACCACAGGCACAAATTCAACTGTCTTTTCTGCCACTTTTTTATCTATCACATATGCAAGATAAGCTTCGCAACCTTTTTTCACATAATTCAAGGCTTTCATCGAAAATATAACAGCTGATAACCCATTCAAATCATTGGATTCAATGCGAACTATCTCACCATTTTGACTTCTCAAATCAATACTTTTTCATTTACAATTCACAATAGCATTATGCAAAGTAAGCCAATCCATACCCAAAATAATATCAAATTCATCAAAAGGTAGCAGCATCAGATTAGCCGAAAAACAAATATCTCAAAATATGAACGAGTAGTTCTTGCATACTTTATCAATCAAGACACACTTGCCTAAGGGGTTTGATACTCTAATCACGAATTCAGTAGACTTAACAGGTAGAGTCTTACTTGATACTAAATTCATGCACACATAGGAATAAGTAGATCCTGGATCTATCAACGCAATCACATCAGTATCAAATAAAGTAAAAGTACCAGTATGACATCTGGAGATGACATTTCTTCACGAGTGCGAATAGTATAAGCTCGGGCAGGTGCTCTTGCCTTGGATCTCACAGCTGTATCGATAGTCCCTCTTTAACTTCCACTCACATTTTTGATATTTCTGGGTGGTCTAACCCTAGTCGTCGTATTTCTCGGTCTCGCACTCTGAACATTGTCTTTCTCAGCTAACTCTGGGAAATCTTGAATGAAATGGTCTCGTGATCCACACTTATAACAAGTTCTATTATTGTACTTGCCCCAGCATTCTCCAACGTGTCGTCTTCCACACTGTCTAAACTCAGGCTTGTTGCTTTTAACACTACCAACACTTGATTCAATTGGAGCTTGAGTTCTTTAACCAACACTTTGTCTCGCACGATCTCTACTCGAATGTCCATATGAAGCATTTGAACAATTGCTTGCATCTCTAAATCTCTTCGTCGAAGGTTGAGGCGACTTACTCACCGATCTTTTTCTTTCATCTTTAGCCTCAGAATCAGTTTTCTTTTTTTCTTTGCTAAGCTCCTCGGCTTTGCAGCATCTTTCAAATAACACAACAAATTCATTCAAATCAAGTATTCCAACCAACAATTTAATGTCTTCATTCAGCCCTTCAATGAAGCATTTACACATAGTAGCTTCGGTCGAAACACATTCCCGTGCATACTGATTTAATCTCACAAACTCCCGTTCATCCTTAGTAACGGACATGCGGCCTTGTTTCAGCTCTAGAAACTCTTTACGTTTCTGATCTATGAATTGTTGACTGATATATTTCTTTCGAAATTCAACTTGAAAGAAATCCCAGGTAATCCTCTCTATCGGAACCACTGATATCAACGTTTTCTACCAATTATATACCGTATCTCTCAACAAGGAAACAACACATTTAATGTATTCATCAGGAGTCAAAGACATCTCATCAAACACTCGAATGGTATTTTTGAGCCAAAACTCAGCTTGTTCAGCATCATCATCAACTGTGGCTCTAAACTATTCGGCCCCATACTTTTGGATTTTATCTACAGGAGGCTTATTCAATCGGATAATATTTGGAATTTGTGGCACAACGGGTACTTGTGGGGGTGGAGGTTGTGGAGCAGTTGGATTCGTTCGAACGAACTCTGAGAACCACTCACTCATCATTTGGAAGAAGGCTTGCTTAGCTTCTCCCTTATGGCTACTAACATTCGGCCTATATGTAGCCGGCGCTGTCCCTTGAGCAGGAGCAAGTGCATTGCTCTCTACATAATCAGCAACTACTCGATCGAGATCCATTTACTATATAAAAATACTTTTTTAACTGTCAGGATTCATCACACTATCGAAATTATATATATGGCATGTATAGCTAGACTCACATGCGCTACGGTTTAGTCGACGAGCTACGTTAGTCCTAGAATCGACTAAATCGTAGCTCTGATACCAATCAAATATAACACCTCTATCCCATAGCCGTCGCCGGATTAGGGTTAAAAGGCATTACAAATAATTAGCAAACATTTCATATCATTTTACAACATAAAGTCAATCATCATTAAACGTATCACAACATGAACATATAGTCCCTTAATGAGGCCTACGAGACCTTAAACACATGTTAGAAAGAGGTCGAGACCAAACCAAACACATACAAAAATTTTCAGAAATTTAAATATTTTTCTAAAGTGCAGAGGTCACACGCCCGTGTGGGTAGGCACACAGCCTCGGACACATCCGTGCATCCAAGCCGTGGCGAAATAGGGCATACATACCGACTTGTCCACACGACCTGAGACACACCCGTGTGCCTCACCCGTGGTCGACACTGACTTACACCACACGGCCAGTCACATGCCCGTATGCCAGTCTGTGGTCGAGTCTGACTTGTTTTTGAAACACAACCACAAAGGACACGGTCGAGCCACACGCCCATGTGCTCAACTGTGTGGGCACTTATAGGCCATTTACAAGGCCAAACTTGCCTCCCACAATTAGGATACAAGCCTCAATTCACATGCATTTATACTTCAATTGGAAATCAAAACATACCAAAAATAAGTACCAATCTATCAACAACTATACCATCTATAATCATACTCAATTTCTTATCACATTATCTCATCCAAGATACCATAATTCACATCCCAAATCACACAAAACAAGTATCATACAATTCATATCATAATTCCTCATTTAATCCATCATTATCATCAACCATTTAAGCATGAAATATACTACATTCATCACTCACTTAACCCACACATATATATACCAACATCATTCAACTTTCAAGCCATATCTCATGGCAAGACTTATACAACTCAAACATACCACATTCAATAGCCTATACATGCCATATACTACATATGTATACACAACTTTCAAAAGTACCAAAATATATAGCCGATAGTGTGATTGAATCGCTGACGATCCGGATCCGAGCTAGCTTTACTGACACTGTAAAATAGAGAAACACATCACACAGTAAGCTTCTAAAGCTTAGTAAGTTCGTAATATAATACATTCAATTCAATAAATCAAATACAATATACAAAGTTAATCCATCACATAGATCATCTAAAAAATATACACACCATATCATCCATAGCTAATATACTCACTCAACCATTTATAATTCCACTTACAATTTCATCAACCACAAAGGTTCAATACATACCTTTTCCAACACATAGTTATTCACCATTCATGCTACTCAATGCATCGATATTACATTTCGATCAACCTTTGTTAATCATTCGATTTAATCGCACACTTAGTGCCAATTTCGTAGCCGAAGCATAAATAGCATCGCACACTTAATGCCAGTACTTTAGACCGAACTTATCTCAGTATCGCACACTCAGTGCCAATCAATAAAGCCGAAGCTTCCATTACTTCGTACACACAGTACTATTCATCTCTGTCTCGATTCCAATTACGCACACTTAGTGCCACATTTTTCAAGTTCATATATAACATTTCTAATTCAATAACTATACATTCATTCATTTAATATCACCTAGATATAAATTTAAAAACTTGTATTATATTCGAACTTACCTCGGACGTAGATATACTGAGACTAGCCGATCAATCGAGTACTTTATCTTTGCATCGATCTCGATCCGAATCTCTCCTTTCTTGGTCTATACATATTAAAATTTAGCTCATTTAATCACCAATTCATTCAATTTAGTCCAAACACACATATTTAGGGCATTTTACAAAATAGCCCTCACATTTTCACATTTCGACACTTTAGTCCCTATTTCACAAAATCACAAAATACACAAAATTTCACTTCACCCATGCCTAGCCAAATTCTCCTTATGTCTATACAAGCCCACACATTTCATTTATTTCACATTTTAGTCCCCAGTTTCTCATTTTCACAATTTAGCCCAAATTACTCAATTTCACCAAAAATTCAAAGATAAAACTTGTTAATATTTCACATATCTTTCATATTTCATCATCAAATCTCACAAAACTCAAACATTCATCAATGGCATATCTCAAAATCACCATCAAATTCTAAAATTAAAGCATGGGTTTGAAAGAACACAAAGCAACGATCACAAAAACATAGAAATTATCAAAAACCAAACAAAAACTAATCTTGAATCAAGCCACAAATGTGCCGAAATGTTAAAGGTTCCAAGATCTATCTTTCTTTCAATTTTTTGCAAAGGAAAGATGAAAATATGGTTTCATTTTTCTTTTTGTTTTATTTAATACAAATTATTATACCATTTACTATTTTACCCTTAATGTATATCATTTAAATTTCCATTACTAAAGCCTATTTTTGTGCATCTATTTTACATGTAGAATAATAGCAACATAAGGACTCTTCACTTTAAAAGCCATGAAAATCTAGCACTTTAACAATCAGCACAAAACTTTTACGTTTTATGCGATTAAGTCCTTTTTGCTAATTAAGCACACAATCGATAAAATTTTCACATAGAAATTTCACACATGCTCAATCATTTATTATAAACACCAAAAATAATATTAAAATATTTTTTCAACCTCAGATTTGTGGTCCTGAAACCACTATTCTGGCCAAGGTCTAAACCGGGCTGTTACACAATGTGTTCCCCAATTCAACCAGGTTTTCTTCTCCTAGTTAAACTCTGCTATTGTTTCCTAGTTAAAATCTAATTATTCTAAGTTATTTTAATCATATGTAATCTACAAATTTAGCCTATAAAAGGGGTTGTTGTAACCTAAAATAATAATCTTCATCATCTTTGAGATTTAAAGAGTTCTGTGAGTTTTGGGAAATTTCAAGTTTTAGACAAAGTGCTTTATTCTTTTGGAATTGTGGGTTGTTTGTTGAGATTATCTCCATCTTTGTACTCTTTTGGCTTTTGCTCATTTAGTGAAGTATCCTTTGTCCGTGGTTTTTTATCTTTTTCTTTGGAGGAATTATTCCACCTAAATATTTGTATGTTTGATCTTCTCTACTTTTACTTTTATTTTCTCGTTGAATAAACAAGTCAATCCTTAATAAACTGGTATTAGTGCCTAGTTTAATTTCTACAAATCGACACGTTCAGAGATGGAAATGAGGTTCGATATTAAGAGGTTCAACAACTACACAAATTTCAATTTATGGCAAGTTTGGATGATGAAAATCTAGTTCAGAACAACTTGGAAAAGGTCGTTACCGGGAAAAAAGCTTGAAAATCTAGATCAGTCAGAATGGGATAAGCTTGATGAGAATGCCCTGTCTACAATTCAGTTGTGCCTCACAAATGATGTGTTGCAAGATGTACTTTATGAGAAAACAGAAACAAGCTTATGGAGAAAGGTAGAATCCCTAAATATGACAAAGTCTCTAACTAATTGTTTGGTGTTGAAGTAACGGATGTACACATTCCGTATGAAAGAAGATGACTCCATTAAGGCTCACAACAGTGAGTTTATTTCTCTGTTGGATGATATAAAGAATGTTGAGGTTCATATTGATGAAGAAGATCAGGTCATGCTATTATTGTGCTCTTTGCCTCCTCCATATAAGTCTTTCAAGGAAAAACTTGATTTATGAAAGAGATAAGCTCTCGTTCGAGGAAGTAAAGGGAAACTAGTTGAGTAAAGACAAACTCGACAATGATTTTGGTTCAGATAGCAGTTCAGGTTGAAAACCCTAGGCATTTTTTTGCAAAAAGTATGACTGGTTCGAGATCGAGGAATCAAGACAAGGTATGTGGCTACTGCAAGAAGAAAGATCACATTAACATAGATTGTTACAAACTAAAAAATAAGAACATGAGGGTTGCTGAGTCCAGCAAGGATGAAGTAATTGATGCTAATATGGCCGAAGACAAGGGTGATTATTGGTTTTTGATGTCTACGATCGAAAGGTCTCAATATCTATCTAAGTGGATCCTAAATTTGGGGTGTTTTTTTCCATATGTGTCCCAATAGGGATTGGTTCTCCACATACAGTTCAATTAATGGTATATTTTTGCATATGGAGAGTGGTTCACTCTGTAAGATAAATGGTATTGGTACCGTTCAGATTAAGATGCACGACAAGATTATAAGGACACTATTAGGTGTCAAACATGTGCTTGACATAGAGAAAAACATCTTGAGTATGTTGGACTCGAAAAAGTGCAAAATCTATTGAGTCAAGCGGCATTAATGTATTTCATGGAGCTCTTATTCTGAATAGAGGTCGAAAGCATGACAGTTTATATGTTCTTCAAGGTTCAACCGTGATTGGTGTAGCAACAATTTCCTCGACAATTACGAAGTCGGAGTCTACTCGACGTTAGTCTAAGAAATTTGACTCTTTCAGGTTAGGCAGTGGATCTGCAATTAAGAGTCTTTTAGTTTTCAAGTTTAAACATCGGTTTGGACTTGGTAAGTATCTTAGAAAGGTTTAGATAAACATCGGTTTGGACTTGGTAAGTATCTTAGAAAGGTTTAGATATGTAACACCCCTTACCCGTATTCAACGTCAGAATAGGGTTACAGAGCATTACCGGACTTATTACACAATAAATATACAATTATCATACATTTTTCCATTTCAAATATAAATCATTCATAATCAATCACATTGTCCCTAATACGAGCCTACGAGGCCCAAATCATGCATTAAGAGTGATTCGGGACTAAACTGATATCTCAGGAAATTTTAGGAAAATTTAAAAAATTTTATAAAATACACGGGACACACGCTCGTGTGTCTCACACTGCCAGAGACACGCCCGTGTCACAAGCCTTGTGGACATTCGAAATGGGATCACATGGCCATGTCCCAGCCCGTGTCCGACCACGTGTAACTCCCTAACTTGGGTCACATAGCCAACCACACGCTTGAGTGTCTAGCCCGTGTGCCCTTCAAAATGGCCACGTGGATATGTTCGATGATGATTTAGCAAATGAGAAATCCAAGTTGAACCTTAGGAATAGATTAGGATACGAATGACATGTCATTAGAAGATATGTGATTTGGGTGCTAGTCTGTACGTCTTACCGATGGCTGAGTTATTCGACATGTGTTGTAGATTCTCGTCAGCTTGTATGAGCAGCACCGTGTAGCTTCGTTATGACCATCAGCTTGTGTAAGCAGACCCGTTGATAGCTCGAGAGTGAGCATTATATATGATATGAGATTTAGATAGCTTCGGTTATATGTTTGGCACTTGGGGTGCGAGATTTTTGAGTATCCGATAGTATTCCAAATGGCTCAACGGGTATATCAAAGGTAAGAAATGGTGAGAAATAGATATGTATGTACGGAAACTATACTAGCATTGAAACTGTGGAAGTTATGAGATCTTGATTAATTGTGTGATTGAATATATGTTAACCTTATAATTACATGATTTTGAAGTATACTATGTTATATTACTTGAATGGTAATTAAATGGTGAGTTTACTTATTAACTATACGAGCTTACTAGGCTTTATAGCTTACTTCGTTTATTTTTCCATGTTTTATAGTGAATTTCAAAGCTAGCTTGGATTGGGAGTTGTCGGAGATTACATCACACTATCGAGCTTCTACTTTGGTACTTTTGAGCTTATGTATTTGGTTTTATGGCATGTATAGGAATTGTGGTCATTTTGGTATATGTTAGTAATGGATTTACCCATTTGAGTTGGCTTGTAAATGTTAAGTGTTTGGTTTTGTGTATAGCCATGAGAGTTGGCTTATTTTGATATTTTTGGTGATGTATATATTTGTACAAATAGCCTTTGTTATGTTGTGTAATATTGCCATTTATATGCTTGTTGTGAATTGGTATTTAGGAGTACCATATGTTTGAAATTTGAAGATTGGTATACATGTGATTAAAGGTAAGAAAATGCATATATGAAGTTAACTAGTTAAGTGAATTGAGAATGTGAATTTGGTATGAAACTGAATGGCATATTGTGGTATTTGTATGCCTTGTATTTGATGGTATTGAAATGGCATGAATTATGCTTGGTTGAGATTGGTCTGAATGTCTATTGAGCTATGTTATATGCCAATTGATGTTTTTAAATGGTTGCTTTTTGGGTGAGAAAGATGGCTTGGTAAATAGCCTATTTTTGTCCACACGGGTAGAGACATGGGCTTGTGTCTCAATCGTGTGTGACACACGGTCAGGCGACACGGTTGTGTGTCCCCTGGTGTTTAATTACAAATCAAGTTAGTATGCTCCACACGGCCTAGCACACGGGCATGTGACTTGGCCGTGTGGCATAAGTCAGTATACCCTACAGGTTTGGCACGGCCTGGCACACGAGCATGTGTGGCCATTTCGAAGAGCACACAGGCTAGATACACAAGCGTGTGGTTGGCCGGGTGACTTAAGTTAGGGAGTTACATGGGGTCGGACACGGGTGGGACATAGCCATGTGATCCCATTTCGAATGTCCACACGGGCATGTCTTTGGTCGTGTGAGACACATGGCCGGCCACACGGGCATGTGTCCCCAGTATTTTGTAAAATTTTCTAAATTTTCCTAAAATTTCTTGAGATATCGGTTTAGTCCCGAACCACTCCTTGTAATAGCCCAAATTTCAGCGATGTCAAAAATAGTGGTTCGAGACCACTAAATTCAAAAAATGAACTTGTAGATTATATTATTTAATATTTACGAGCCAAATGTAGCTTTTAAAAGATTTTTGAAATAGTAAATTGTGTTTTATAAAGATTTATTTGGTTAAGAAATTGAGGAAAAAGAAGTATCGAGATATCAGTGTTATAAATCGAGTCATAAATATTTTTATAAATATTTACGGAATGTCAATAAGGTAGTATTAAAATCTCGTTAGAAAATTTTGACGTTTGGGTGGTTAATTAAATAAAAAAGACTAAATTAAAAAAGGAGTAAAAGTTGCTAGAAGGATTAAATAGCTTAATTGTCAAATGAGGAAGGACCTAAAGTGAAAATAAGCCCAAAGGAGGTATTTTGGGCGGCAATTGCTGAGAAAAATCAGGAAATGGGTGAAATAAGGGCAAAATTGGAAAATTGTCAAAATTAGCTAAATAAAAATGGGACCAAATTGGAATATCTAGAATTCTCTTCATTTCTCTTCATTTTCATCAGTTGAAAAATAGACATGGAAGAGGGTTCAAGCTGGTCTTCATACTCTAGCTTCATGTAAGTTTAATTCTTGCTTTCTCCTTGAAATTTCTATGTTTATGGACTTTTACAATTGGGTCCAACTTACTATGTCATTAGTTTTTGATTCTATGGCTAATTTTTAAAGTTTATATGGACGAGTGTTTGAAACATATGATGAATAAACATAGAATTGAAGCTTTAATTTTGATATATGATGATTTTTATCAAGTAAAATTGATGGAAATTGGTTTTAGGACCTAATTGTGTAAGAGTTTGGAATTATGGTCTAATACTAAATTTCTGATTTTCAAGGGTTATGAAGTAGTTTAAAATGATAGAATAAAGTATTAATTGAGAAAAAATAGCCCAGTTGAGGGGTTAATTGGATAAGGACTGAATTGTATGAACTGTGAAATTTGGGGCAAAATGGAAATCAACACTTTGCACTAAAACAGTTTTGGACAGCAGCAGTAATCTAAATTTGAAAAATCACCAAAAATTTTAGAATTCGAATTAGAGGATGAATAAAATATAGAATTAAATATTATTGAGTCTAGTTTCTTATAGAAGAAATGGTGTAAGCAATTGAATTGTAAATCATGAGATATAATAGATTTTGTGAGACAATGTCAGAATGCATTCGGGTTCCCCTGTTTTGAATTTATAAAATCATAAAAAAATGGAGAAAAATAATTAGGGGTTTAAATTTATATTTTTAGAATCATGAATGAGTATATTTTCAATAGAAACAAATGGGACCATCATCCAAATCTCGTTTGAGGAGATAATCAATTTTTAGTGAAGAAGGGTCAGAGTTATCAGACAGCAGAGCAGGGGTGGCTTTAAAGAATAAACTGTACTTATTGACTAAACCAAAAATTCTAAAAATTTTATGGTAAGAAGATATGTGAGTTTAGTCTCAGGAAAATTAGCGGATCTTAATTTGGAGTTCTGTAGCTCAAGATAAAAATAATTTAGTGACTATGACATGGATGAACAACTTGAATATTCACATAAATAAATAGTGAAAAATTATAGATAATGTTACTTACAAATGTGTTATTTATACTAAGGATGTGGAATGGAGAGGAGGAGGAGGAAAATATATGAATGACTTATGCATAAATTAATCACATGCCCGATTATAATTGATAAATGTTGAAGTAGAAATGATTTAATGTTTTATTTCAAATATTTATTATGAAACTAAGATTATCGTTATGGTATAAAAATCGAATTGTAAGTTCGTGTAACTTGAATTATATTCTTAAATGCTTGAAATGTGTGTTATTGATGTAAATATAATTTTAATGTTCATTGTATGAAGATTGATGAAACATTGATATATTTGATGAAAATGGAAAATAAATCCCAGTTGAATGAAAGGAAAATTCGATGGATCTCTGAAAACGAAAAGGATCTAGCCCAGACGGGTGATCCTATCTCGATATAGCCCTCCCGAAGAATGTGTGTGAAAAGGATTTAGCCCGGACAGGTGATCCTGATATAAGCCCTCCCGAAGAATATGTGGAAAATGGATTTAGCCCGGACGGGTAATCCGAATTAGGGTCTGAATTTAGCCTGAACTGGTAATTCAAATCTAAGCTCATTAGAGTAATTGTCGTTGCAGGGGATTTAGCCTAGACTGATAATCCCGAAAATACTCTATGAGTTTATATTACAGAGGATTTAGCCTGGACTGGTAATCCCGCTGTAAGGATGAGGTTTGCGGGAGTGTGCTCTCTAAAATGAAAATGTGCGCACATGAATATGAATTGACGGACCCTGATTTGTACGCTAAAGTGTACCCCTGAAAATCTATCGAAATTCCAAGAAATTCAACGGGATAAATATGGAAAAATATCAAGGGAATGGAAATCATGGTATATATTATGTGATATAAGGAAATACGAGTTGATGAGACATGAATGTAGAACTTGGTTGACGAATGAGTTCATTTGTGATTATATATTTGTACATCCTTGAGTGAATTATCTGTATGAATTGGTATTCCAAATGAGTTAATAAGAAGAGTTCTAATATGAAATAATCTTAATTCTAAATGAAATATTATGAAAACGAATTTGAAATACATTAGTATGCCTTGTATATGTTATTTGAGTTCATAATGTGCAAAGTAATGTATGTGGAAATATGAGATGATGATACCTGTACATGGAATTTATTGGTGGATACGTATATCTAAATTTATATGATAGATTGTACTGAACATTGAAATTGGGCTCAATAAGTGATTTGTCAATTTAAATTGTGATTGGTAGGAAGAGTTAGTGAATTACATGTTTATGAATTGTTACATGTATTTGTCAAAATACGAGGAAATGATGGTAATTGATACATGAAAATATGAGACTATGATATATATAAAAACATGACATATGTTTGATAAATGTGTTCATTCATAATTATGGAATGGTGCACCTCAAGTGCACTATATGTCTAAAGAAACTTTTATAATCAATTTCGGTATTTGAGCGATAAATGGTTTAAATTGTCTGTGAGTATTCCGTACTCCTCGGTAATGCCTCGTACTTTATTTCGGCAACGGATACGGGTAGGGGGTGTTACACTCTTAATACATGATTTGGGCCTCATAGGCTCGTATTAGGGACAATGTGATTGATTATGAATGATTTATATTTGAAATGGAAAAATGTATGAGAATTGTATGTTTATTGTGTAATAAGTCCGGTACTACTTCGTGACCCTATTTCGGCGTTGAATATGGGTGAGGGGTGTTACAAATATCACCTCGAACCCTAAAAAATTTAATGTTCTTAGGGTATTTCCATTCCAATCAATATGTAATACATTACATGCAATTCGTTCCAATCTAGTTACAACAAAAAGTATCAAGTATTCATTAGGGAGACCCCATATTTGTATTTAGATCGACAATCGTTAGGTTCATAAATAGCAAGAGGGGTGAATTGGGATTTTAAAAATCTCTTACAAACTATTCTAAAAATAAAAGAACAAGGGAGAATAGCTTGGATACTTTCATTTATAGTGGTTTGGCCCTAATTGCTTACCTTTACTACATTGATATACCTCAATCATGTTGGAAAAATTCGGTTTGAAAACAGTTTTCTTGCACAACAGAAAACTAAAATTTTGAAAACCAACCCGATTTGTGATATTTATAGCAATAAACCCTAAACCAAATTCGTACATTTTTTTGGATAGATGGATCTTTGTCGTTCTGGCTTTCAACCAAATGATCTTCTCTACTATTCTCATACTACAAACTGCTTCGAATGTGGGCTTGATCAAATAGAATCAAACACAGAACTAGAAATATTTTCTTTACTTTTAGTGGGAAAGTAAATCTCTTTAAATTGAAGCCGGTAGAATTGTAATTCCTAGAAAATAGAATTTATTCTTAAAAGAAATTTCCACTATTTTTTGACTTTTTGTCAGAATAACAATATTAAAAACTTCAAAGAAACTAATATTTTTCTCTTTCTGTTGGTGTGATTTGAAGCCTACCAGTGTCATCTATTTATAAGGAGAGTTGGTAGACTCTTGGTTGAAGTGACAGAATACAAATAATATTATTTTAATAGAAAAATCTCCAACTCCCTATTATTTAGGGAGAGGGGCGACAACCCTAGTTAGGAATACTAGGGTTTGTCGTCCCATGCATTTCATATAAAGGGAGTTGGGTTTCTCCTGTATTGGGTCCAATTATATGTGCTTGTGGACTTTAACCCAACACTTTATAATTTATTCTAACCGAGTTTATGGTTTTTCTATTTCCCAAATTAAATATCATTTATTCAATTAATTTAAGTAATTTAATTTCTCAATTAAATAATTTTCTCAACCTTATTCTAGTTGCATTAAAATCATGACAACTTTACCATAAAAGAATCTATGAGAAAATATATTTAATTTTTCTATATTCAACGGATTTCACAATGATCAAATAATTTAAATATATTTTTGAAATTCAATTATTTAATTAATCAATTAAATAATAATTCAAAAATCATAAATTAATTCTCAGGTCATTTTCATACTTACTGAGAAAACCACATTCAATTTCGGATGTATCCCATTTCTCTAACTTCATCATTTCTATCTATTCTTGTTCATTTGATTCAACATTAAATTCATTTACGGTTTTAATGAGCTAGCAGAGGGATCAATGCTCAAATAATTTATAATTAGGTTCTAGCTTTTCACCTAATAATTATAAACTTATTTAGTCACGAAGTCATTCCACTATAGTATCGTGATTGAGCATTCCTTAACAGCATACCATTACGAAAGTAACTTGATCAGTGCTCGTCCAATGACCTTTTCATAAGTGTGTTACCCTCATAAGATATCCTTAATCTCTTTGGGATAGTATACGTTCTCCGAATATGATTCTATTTTATCTCATGGTAACTATTACTTCTTCCTTCATGAAAAGTCAATTACTATCAAATAGTAATCTCATTATCACAAAGAAAGACGACCCTTGGCTACATTTACTTTTCATCAACCATGTAATGCCAATGAGAGGATTTCATTTACCCATGTCTCGGGCTATGAATTCCACTGTTGTGAATGACACTACATACTGCAGAAGTCATACACCCAACACACCAGTTTAAGTTCCTTATTTATTCTAACTCAAGCTTTTACTTACATCAAAGTGTACGAGTCACACATACATAGTCTGTTATCCGGTCTAGATTTAGGTAGGCCACACTATGAATGCCACAAGTGAATAAACTCATAAACAGATTCAGGATTTATTCTTATTAGGTCCAGTCTGATGTACTATCAGTCCATTCAATCACATCTATGTCTCTATATTCCAGGAGTTATCCACTCCGATGCCCGAGAAAAAGCATCTCCCTAATTGGATTTGATAGAGAATATATATTAGTCTTTCAATCGGTTTGCTTATTTTCGATTAGACTAAAGAAATATTTAGGTTTGTCTACTAATGGTACAAGCAACTCAATCCAATTCAAAGACCATAAAAGAGATGGGCTTAGTTTCCCTCAAGGCCCAATCATGAGATGCAAATCCAAGCAGCTAAAGACAAAACTCAACTTATTCATTCAAGATTTTATCACAAAAAAATTCGAGAAAAAAAGCTGAAGCTTTAAGACGATGGATTTTGGAGTAATGATGAATTAGAAGGGACTAATTTTGTGCGTAGGCCTAAACTTACAATCTATTATGACAAGCCCATGTGGAAAATTTTAACAAGCTTAGGCACTTCAATTCAAGGACCCCATCCCACAAGCCTAGACGTTTCATATTAGGTTTGCGTTTTAGGCTTAATTTTTATTATATATGAGCCAAATATTGTATTTATCAGCTCTCATTATTTTATTATTATTTTATTTCAAATTTTTGATAATTATTAAGCATTTTAAGTTATTTAGGAGTTTTATGTTAACAAGAAAATTTAGTTTAAAACTACTTCTTATTTAGATTATATTAAAATTGTAGTATACTTAAGAGTTTTATTTAGATTTATTTAGCTAGCCTATATATAGGCGTTTACATTGTACACAAATCATACAATTCATTATTATTCAATTTTTCTTTTTGAGTTAATAAATTCTCTTTGAGTTTTTCGTTTAGAAGAGTTTTAATAATCTTTTCAGATTGTGGGGATCATCTTTAAACTTTTTCTTGTCAAGTTTTCTTTCTTGGAGGGGAAATTAGAGCCGTTTGAAGGGAATTGTGAATTCTTGGTGTTTTCAATGTTTCTTAGGACTTCTACATACCACGTCCTATCTTTCCATCTATCTTCTTTATTTTTCTTCTTTACTGATTCTAATTTTAGAATTCATTATACTCTTTTATTCATCTTAGTTATTTATTTTTAATTGTTTTTCTTTATTTTTATCTGACTTGGATTTTGTTTGCGTTTTAGGTTGTGTCAGAATCCAAGTATCTTTTTGAATGTTTAGAGCCCTAAGTCAAATCCGTGACTTTGACAAACTTTACGATTCGCTTCCGCATTCATCTGCCTTATTCTTTATTAACTAATATAAGTTTTCTTTTCGTATTATGATTCGACCACGTAGTACCGCTTATTATTAATTAAACATTAGACAACCAATGAGAAACATTTGCTTCCATTTTGATTCTCGTGCAAAACCCATATGAGGACAATTATACAAAGTATATCAATGAATTTATTTTATTAACCAATCTATTCAAAAAAATTATAAGTTTACAAACTGATATACTATACCCAGGGTACCAGATCCAACAAACCAATGATCTCCCAATTCACTATAATTGTATTGTTGTCTTTTAAAGAAAATGTGTAACTTTTACTTCACTATAATTGAATTGTTGTCTTTTAATGAAAATGTATAACTTTTACAATCCCTATCTTTTTTCACAAAGCTAAGACATAACCTTCCCCTAGTTTTTATGGCTTAAATAAGACCATTTAGCTTGTACATTTTAAATGTTGTTGTATCAAAAACTTGTGACATCAAGCTAACAACAAGAAAGATAACAAGTCCAAGCTAGGGGAGATATTAGGGTTCCATTTAGCCATCATTAATAGCGAACCATCAAGAGCGCAAGGCCTCTTCTTGTGGACGAAATGCAGATCAAAGATGTTATTGAAACTTAGTACGGAAAAAGTATCATTCCTAGAGAAGACCAAGACATGACCACGTAGTTTCCATACCCTATTTACTAGCATTTTGAGTAACCACATAAAAAAACTATTTGAAATCATACATATAAGCAACCAAATAGTGGCTCAATGAGCATTGCTAAGGGCTAAATCTTGTTGATCAAATAAAAAAACAATTCCCCTTCTAACGGCCACAATGATTAATGGTTGGAGTGTTGCTTCCACTGAACGTTGCATTAGGCTTTATTTATATGACGAAGCCTTCAATTCATTGCTTTTAGACTAACAGTAATCTTTGATTGAATTTTTGTTCATCTTTGGAGGAGAAGAGGTGGAAGAGAATAAGTTATTTGGTTTGGTTCAAACTGAAAAGAGGAGTGTTGTATACAATTTGCTTAAAATATAGATTGTGTCAAAAGGAGGAATCATTGATGTTCCTACCTTTATGATGATTCATTGAAATAAAAGTTAAAGGGTTAATGGAGATGAGAAGGCAACCATCAAACAATGAAACCAAGATAACAAGATACTAATGGCCAACTAGAGAATCTCAATGGATGGTGAAAATCACACAACTGTCGCTCATGAATTATAAACCTTTATAAATCTGCTACATGCCAACCAAAATAGAAAGAAACAAACGTTTAAAGGGAAAGGATACAACAATTGCCAAAGAAATCCGAAAGAAAACCATACTACAAATGATATATACATATTGTAATCACCAATATACTTGTAATTTAGAACAAAAGAATTTTTCACAAAATTTTTAATTTCACAAATAAGATTAGAAACTTATAACTCATTCTGCCATATTCTGTTGAAATAAGTGATATATTTGTAAGTTGTAATTTTATAAAGAAAATTGATTTTTTTTCATGATGATTGATTTTGTGTGTATGTGTGGAGTTAAGGTATTCTCGATGTTCTTAAATATCTAAGAACATCATCTTTAATGCTTGAATATGAGTTCTCCCCTTAAAAGTGTAATATCTTATCATTACATCTAGTCCAGCCCGAAGGCCTACCTAAAAAGTAGGTATTCTCGATGTTCTTAAATATCTAAGAACATCATCTTTAATGCTTGAATATGAGTTCTCCCCTTAAAAGTGTAATATCTTATCATTACATCTAGTCCAGCCCGAAGGCCTACCTAAAAAGTGGGAGTGTAACACCCCCTACCCGTATCCATTTTCGGAATAAAGTACGAGGCATTATCGAGGAGTACGGAACACTTACAGACAATTTAAACCATTTATCACTCAAATACCAAATTGATTATAAACGTTTCTTTAACGGACCCTCGAGGTCCAAATCATGCATTAGGATCAGGTCGAGACTAAATCAGAATCGTATGAAATTTTTCGTAAAATCCCAAAATTTATCTCATTTACAAGGGTCCCACGCCCGTGTGACTGGGAACACACCCATGTGGCATGATTGTGTGGCTCACATAGCCGTGTCTCCGAGGCGTGTAACTCTCTAACTTGCATCTACGAAGGAACTCAGATCACACGACCTTAGTACACGCCCGTGTTGCTAGGCCGTGTGGTAAAGTTAATTTTCACAAATTAGGCTATTTTCCAAGCAATATTTCTCACTCATTTGATCCTTATTCATCACCCACATTAATACATACAAAAACCAATTTAAGATATTCAACCGAGCTTTATATTTAATACCATTTGTTAGTCGTACACTTCATAGAAATAACAAGAAACGTATATGAGCTCGGTTCTCATATATATATATATATATAATTTCACATTATGTAATCATATAGCGTATAGCAACTATATCTTAGTATTTTAAATACATTTTAATAATAACTTATCTTGATTTCATACTATTGTATATGTGAGCTTTACTCATCAAAGTATTTGAAGTATTATCTTTATGCAAATAGTAACATGAGGTACATAATTCCATAATTATGAATGAACATATTTATCAAACATATTCCATGTTCATATATCATAGTCTCGTGTCTCCATATATCAATAACCATCATTTTCTTGTATTTCAGATAAATACTTGTAACCATACATAAGTATGCAATTTGCTATTTCTTCCTGTCAATCACAATTTCAAATGACAAATTCTTGTGAATACGCTCACCAATTTCATAATTCCATGTATTTACCGTTTTTCATATTTGTCCCATTAAATTCATCGAAATTTCGATGGATTTCCTGTAGTACACTCATGGTGTACAATCTCATTAACTGTCAATTCGTACTCATATATACATAAGTCCTTTTCAGAGAGCACACTCAAGAAACCTCATTTCTTACAGCGGATTACCACCAAGGCTAAATCCCAGAAGAGAGCACACTCCATGAACCTCATTTCTTACAAAGAGATTACCACCCAGGCTAAATCCCCTGTAACATATGCTCAAAGAGTATTGTTGGAATTACCAGTCCAGGCTAAATCCCCTGCAATGACAAATACTCTATAGAGCTTTGTTTGGATTACCAGTCCAGGCTAAATCCAAACTCACATTTACTTTGGATTATCCATCCGGGCTAAATCCATTTCACACATATTCTTCGGGAGGGCTTATATCAGTATCACCCGTCCGGGCTAGATCCTTTTCACACATATTCTTCGGGAGGGCTTATATCAGGATCACCCGTCCGGGCTAAATCCTTTTCACACATATTCTTCAGGAGGGCTATATCAGGATAGGATCACCCGTTCGGGCTAGACCCTTTTTACCGTTAATTCCTTTTCAGAGATCTACCGAATTTTCCTTTCATTCAACCGGGATTTATTTTCCATTTTCATCAAGAATATCAATACTTCATCAATTATCATACAATAAACATCCAAATCATATTCACATCAATAAAAATATGTTTCAAGCATTTAAGAATATAATTCAAGTTACACGAACTTACAATTCGATTTTTATACCATAACGATAATCTTAGTTTCATAATAAATATTTGAAATAAAACATTATATCATTTCTAATTCAACGTTTATCGATTATAATCGGGCATGTGATCAATTTATGCATAAGTCTTTCATATATTTTCCTCCTCCTCCTCTCCATTCCACATCCTTAGTATAAATAACACATTTAACATTATCTATAATTTTTTCAATATTTATTTATGTGAATATTCAAGCTGTTTATCCGTGTCACAATCACTAAATTGTTTTTATCTTGAGCTAAAGAACTCCAAATTAAGATCCGATATTTTTTCCTAAAACTAGACTCATATATCTTCTTGCCAT
This sequence comes from Gossypium rotundifolium, assembly GCA_025506655.1. Lineage (NCBI taxonomy): Eukaryota > Viridiplantae > Streptophyta > Magnoliopsida > Malvales > Malvaceae > Gossypium > Gossypium rotundifolium. The sequence continues at coordinate 162,302,953 of CP106732.1, read as the reverse complement.
AAAATTTTAAGAATTTTTGGTTTAGCCAATAAGTACAGTTTATTCTTTAAAGTCACCCCTGTTCTGCTGTCTGACAGTTCTGACCCTTCTTCACTAAAAATTAATTATCTCCTCATACGTGATTTAGATGATGTTCTAATTTATTTCTATTGAAAATAGGCTCATTCAGGATTTTAAAAATATAAATTTAAGCCCATAATTATTTTTATCTAATTTTTTATGATTTTCTAAAGTCAAAAAGGGGAACCCGAAATCATTCTTACTTTATCTCACAAAACCTATTATATCTCATGATTTAAAATTCTATTGCTTACACCGTTTCTTCTATAAGAATCTAGACTCAATAATATTTAATTTAATAATTTATTCATCTTCTAATTCGATTTATACAATTTTTAGTGATTTTTCAAAGTTAGACTACTGCTTCTGTCCAAAACTATTTTAGTGCAAAGTGTTGATTTCTATTTTGTCCCAAATTTCACAGTTCATACAATTCAGTCATTATCCAATTAACCCCTTAATTTGACTAATTTTTCTCAATTAATATTTTATTCAATCATTTTAAACTACTTCATAACCCTTTAATATCATAACTTTAGCATTAGACCTTAATTCCAAAGTCTTTTACAATTAGGTCCTAAAACCAGTTTTCATCAAATTTACTTGATAAAATCATCATATATCAAAATTAAAGCTTCAATTATATATTTATTCATCATATGATTCCATCTCTTATCCATATAAACTTTAAAAATTAGCCATAGAATCAATATCTAATGACATAATAAGTTGGACTCAATTGTAAAAGTCCAAAAACATAGAAATTTCAAGGAGAAAGCAAGAATTAAACTTACATGAAGTTAGATTATGAAAACCAGCCTGAAACCTCTTCCATGGCTGTTTTTCAGCTGATGAAAATGAAGAGAAATGAAGGGAATTCTAGATATTTCAATTTGGTCCCATTTTTATTTAGCTAATTTTGGCAACTTTCCAATTTTGCCTTTATTTCACCATTTCCTGATTTTTCTGAGCTATTGCTGCCCAAAATATCTCTTTTGGGATTATTTTCACTTTAGGTCCTTTCTCATTTGACAATTAAGCTATTTAATCCTTCTAGGAACTTTTACATCTTTTCAATTTAGTTCTTTTTATTTAATTAACCACCCAAACGTCAAAATTTTCTAACGAAAATTTAATACTACCTTATTGACATTCCGTAAATATTTATAAAAATATTTATGACTCGGTTTATAACACCGAGATTTTGATACCTCTTTTTCTCAATTTCTTGACCAAATAAATCTAAATAAAACACAATTTACTATTTCAAAAATATTTTAAAAGCTACATTTGACTCGTAAATATTAAATAATATAATCTACGAGTTCATTTGTCAGATTTGGTAGTCTCGAACCACTATTTTCGACATTGCTGAAATTTGGGCTATTACAGGAAGAGTTTGAGAAAAAATATAGGCCTGAAAAATGGGCTTGGATAAGAAAAACGGGTAGGGTCTTGGGTAAGCTTTGTTGGCCTGAGCTCGGCTTGGCCTAAATTTGTAAAAAAATAAAACTTGATGCTATTTTTTTTACTTGTTTTGCCACTGTGTTTTCATTGTTTTGCTATCATTTTGCCATTATATTACTACTATTTTGTTGTTATTATTTGGATATTGTATAACTTTTGTTTTATTATTAATTTTACCACTAATATAGAGATATTTGCTTGCTAGGTTACATTTATCGTAGTAGTATTTAAGAATATTTTTTAATTTTTTTTCATTTATTGAGAAATATTTATTTTAATGTTATTAGTTTATTTGATGTATTATATTTTTTAAAATTTATTTTTATATAAAAATTTAATATCTCATGGTCGAACTAGGCTCGAGTTTTAGTATTTTTATCTGGTCAAATTTAGGTAAAATTTTAAGCCCATTTTATAGGTTGGGCCTAGAAAACAAGCATTAATTTTTTACTTAGCTCAACCCGACCCCGACCGATGGGCAACTCTAATTGCATCCAATAATATCAATATATCTACAAAATTATAATTTCAAAAAATTAAAAATAAAAATTAAATAAGAAAAGTATGTGAAATTCTTAATTTTGTTAAAGAATTATAGTAATAACGATTAATAAGATAATAATAATATTTTTTATCATTACAATATTAGGGAAGGAGAGAGTTTTGAAGTTTAAACTCTTTTCATCTAAGTGTTAAACGAAAACATTAACCAACGCTCTAAATTAAATTTTAAATATTAGATTATGACATGACATGATATATGTAAAAAAATTTTATAACAAATATATTTTTAAAAACTATTATAAAAAAATAAATTTTAGTTAAAATCATAATATTGAGATGTTAAAAATCATACAGACTTAAATTTAAACCTCTCAAATATATATTTTCTAGATTTCATATAATAAAATAAAATAACATAAGCACCCTTATTGTAACATTTTTATTTTTATAAAAGATTAAATTTTAATAATTTTTTGAAATAAGTGAAACAAATTTAATAAAACATTTAAATAATAAGATAATTATTTGATATATTAATAATACAAATTTCTAACATCGTTGAAGAGTTTGAGATTTTATCACATGATTTATTATAACTTAAGAAAATGACAAAAGCTAAACCCACGTGGCATATGAGATGCTTGATGCCAAACGTTTACTGTTGGTTTTCCTTGTGTATAAATACAAATACACAAAAGAAATGAAAATCAGTTTCCCATTTGGCTTTGTCCCTTTGCACCTAACAATCTCTAATCTCATCCTCCATTAGCTAACCGTCGAAACCCCGCTTCCCTCCCTCTTTAGGAATAAAGCCCAAAGCAAACGTTAAGTCGGCGTCGGAATCTCCGTCACTTGAGTAGCTGAAGCGGCAGCTTCACGCTACGTTACTACGTTTCAACTTCCAATTTCGCTCTCCGAAAACAATGATTTCTTTTTAAAATAATCTAAGAAAAAAAACCTTTTTTGACAACGACACGCCTCTGCTACGTTCCCAAGCTAACTAACCCAAAAGAGGGAAAAAAAAACACCAATAATTATTTTATTCTGAAAACGATAGAGAGAAAAAGCCCGCCCTTGTAACCTCCTAAAGTAGTGGCTTTTGCTCATATCCTCTTATATATGGTTTCGATTATTGTATATAAAAAATATTTTCGTACATAAAGAATAACGAGAGAATCTGAGAAATTCAATCATCCGTTTTTCGTGAATTTAATCTCGTTCAATTCGTGTGAAGTGAATACGTTTTTTTTTTTCAAGGTATATTTGGATATATATTTTTATAAACTGTATTGTTATTTATTGATACATTAATGATTCCATTGAAGGATCTTTTTTCTTCTTTTAATTGTGTTTGTTTTGATATTCGTTGTTGGATCTGACGTAATTTAATTTCGGTCCTGTTTCTGACTAGTAATAATCTTTTTTTTTTTTTTATCTCTGTATGCCGATTCATGTCCTTTTTGTCCAATTCCGCTTGATTATTGTTTTTTGGTCAATTTCGTCCTTTTTTTAACAACAACGAGCTGTAAAAGAGAATCAAACAGATCTGAAAGTTTTTCTAGCATGTAAAACTGCCTTCTTTTGTTTTTCCTGAGATTTCAGATTCTGTTTGGGTGCAGATACAATTCTGATCGTGATCGAGGAATTACAATGCCTGGTAAGTTATGTTTAATTTTACTGACTTTTGTTTAAATTCGAGATCAAAATGGTGATTCGTGGATTGATTTTTCAATTTCTTTAATAGTTCCAGGAGAGTTAATTGCATTTGAAGAAAGTGAGAAGTTTAGCAAGGATGCGAATTTGGATATTGAGACGTCTGAAGACGAGAAAAGGAGGAGGGGACGAGGGAGATCTCTGAAAAAGAAAGCGATGACTGCTTCGACGAAGCTAACTTATAGCCTTAAGAAGCGTGGCGGACACGTGTCTGATTGCAAATACACGGCAATTTCTATCGAGGATGTAAGGGATGCGGAGGAGGAAAAGGCTGTCAAAGCTTTTCGCCACGCGTTGCTTGCAAAGGACCAGCTTCCCCCACGTCATGATGATTACTACACTTTGTTAAGGTAAACAACCAGTAGACTTGTACTGCAGTTTCTGGAAGCAAGTTATGTTATTCATTTGCCTGGGCACTTCGCATTAACCATGTTGATAAGAGATGAGATCACTCCTTTGAACCAAACATGTGCTGTTTTAAAATTTACAAATGATAGCTTCAATAATGCTACCCATCAATTGACTTTAAGAAGATTTTATAAATGTTTATTGCTGTGAACAACATTTTCCATTTGTTCTCTAATTTTCATCATTTTCTGTGGTCTTTCCTTGGTAATTTTTTATTACTTTGGTCAAACATCCAATTGACGGTAGCTGGTGGGTCCAACTTGAACATAAGACCTGTAATAATTCCCAACACTTAGTAGAGGTGTGATTGTACTACTTGACACTCCCCTTGCCTGTAGCTTAACAGGCTTACATGTGGATAGCCTTGCAAGTGGTTTTCAACCTTATATAGGGTTAGGCAGGAAGAACATAACAATCCTTGGCTCAGATACTATATTAGAATGCAACCTAAAACAACTGGAAATAGATGGAGGGCTCAATTTGAATATAAGGCCACAGAAACCCAAAGCGGATAATTCCACTTAACAATTTCATAATCTGAAATCTAGAAGGCAGTTTTTGGATTTTTTTTCATCGTTACAGCCCTGAGTTTCTATAGGAATTTTGGATGCCACTATTGAAATTCTGGCTCAAAATAAAGATTTAACAAAATTGGATTCAAATGAAAAAGAAAGATTAATTGATCAGGAAAAAATGTTTTCCACACCTCATGGCTCATGCAGCTTCTCCTTTATGGTCTAGGTTTTCTAGTGAAGAAATTTATTGGAATTATTTAATATAAATATTAGAATTATTTCTTGGCTGCATAATTGGTGGTTCATTTCTTGGTGTACCATATCAAACCATCTTCAATTTACTTATTTCATGAACTGCAACTGCCCCCTTTATTGAGTTTTGGGCAGTGTACTAGTTTTGTTCATCAAATTTTTAGCAGCGAGGATTTGAGAAATGTATCTTATATAAATGAATTATTTAAAAAGCTACGAGGATTTATGAGTAGACTCTTATTCTAATAAAACTAAGATTTTTAACTTCGAACTCTGAGTATCTTGATGGACATAATGCAAATTCATCTGCGGGGTTTGTTGTGAAGCATGATGTAACGGAGTCTTCTTTGATGAGCTGGTGACTCCCCAGTTAACCCTGGACTATACTCTCAGAACCAGTATACATAGAAGTGGAAACTTAGCTCCACTAAACATTATATTTAAAAAAAAAAAAATACTTATTCCAGCTTATCCAAAATTTAAAAAAGAAAAAAAAAGATGGAAGAAAAAGAAATCATATATTCAAAAGCCTCCATTCAACAGTGTTCATTCATTTAAAAATCTGGAATATGTTTTTGCAGATTCTTGAAAGCAAGGAAGTTTGACCTTGATAAAACCATCCAGATGTGGGAAGATATGCTGAACTGGAGAAATGAGAATGGTGTAGATACTATTGTACAGGTAAATTGCTCCTTCTATTATTTTTAAACTTCATCAAATCATAAGCAGTGCGGTAAAAATTTAAATGATGGAAATAGCAACTTTGTATATCTTCTTGTTTATGAAGGATGTGTGCTGCCTCTCTTTAATGTTGGTAACAGTTTCAGGTATCGTAGTTTTAACATATGCTGTGATGCCTATGCAGGATTTTGTGTATGATGAATACGAAGAAGTTCAGCAGTGTTACCCCCATGGTTACCATGGTGTGGACAAACAGGGGCACCCTGTTTATATTGAAAGAATTGGTAAAATTGACGTTGGCAAGCTGATGAAGGTCACTACAGTTGAAAGATTTTTACAATATCATGTGCAGGGCTTTGAGAAGGCTTTCTTGGAGAAGTTTCCTGCCTGTTCTATGGCTGCCAAGAAGCCTATAGATTGTACAACGACAATATTAGATGTGCAGGGGTTGGTCAGTATTCATCAATCACAGAATATATGCATTTCATGTTGTATCATATATCTCATTATTTCCCTCATTATGCAGAACTGGATGAGCTTTGGCAAGGTTGCAAATGATCTTGTGATGCGGATGCAGAAAATTGATGGTGACAACTATCCTGAGGTGTCTTAATTGTTTCATTAAGCTGAATGAATATATATATCATTTATGTATAAATTTCTCTATTGTTGCTAACATCATAATTCTCTCCTCAGACTCTACATCAAATGTACATAGTTAATGCTGGAAGCAGATTCAAAATACTGTGGAACACTGCAAGAGGCTTTCTTGATCCAAAGACTACTGCAAAGATTCATGTAGAAAAATATTGAAACATGTGATTATAAACAAATATATTTTGATGCAGGATTTTTGTTTTGGAGGTTGGTTTACTAATCAAGCAGTTTTCTTTCACCATCCAGGTTCTTGGGAACAAATTCCATACTAAATTATTGGAGATTATTGAGCCAAGGTTGCGACTTCTGTATTACTACCGAATTATCTTACTGCCTGCTTGTTTTTGGACTTTCTAACTAAACTTGTTTGTGGAAAATCTCCCAAGCAGCCAATTGCCAGAGTTTCTTGGTGGAACTTGCTCATGCCCTAATGATGGCGGGTGCCTTAGATCTGATAAGGGACCCTGGAAAAATCCAGAAATAATGAAGGTAGGACCCTTATCAGCATTTAGAAGGAAAATGAATAAATAATTGAAGCATTTAGTAGAACTCCTCTCAGTTCAGACATGTTGATGTCTGAGAAATGCCATGGTTGTTATTATTTTTTATGCTCTAAGCTAAAACTGATTGCCGGTAATCTACTTGCAGTTGACACACTTGGGTGATGCCTTGTACTTGAGGAAAACAGAAAGTTTTGAGAATGACAATTTGGAAGTCAAGTTTTTGTCTACTAGGGTTCCTTTCACTACCTTTTTATATTCATCAATTTCTTTGAGTACTGTCATTTTATCATTATTTAGCTATGCATCATGTTCCAAGTTAATTGGTTCTTTGGCAGGTTGCAACTAGTGAAATATCTTGCGTTTCTGATGTGAGGCCAGATACTTCAGATTTCATGCAATTAGTGTCACTTTCCAACGAAGTAATCATCTCTGCTTCATCTTTCTGACTTCTATTTTAAGTTTGGTTGTGAACTTATTTATTAGAGTTTATAATCCTTGTTTCCTTTTGTGCAATATTATTTAATATTTATTCATCCTGTGCCAGGAAAGGATGAGTGGTCCTAACTCTTTGTATGGAACTAGCAAACCAGAAAATGCTGCAAGAACTCTAGCTAGTTCAACGAGTGAGTGATTACTCACTTATCCTAATTGGACATCATATTTGTGTTTCCGTTGTTGTCTGTTGATTTATATCAGATCATTGAATCTGGTCGGGGCACATGTTGTGGTAATTTTCTTATATGTCCTTCTGAGATGTTCCTACGATCTCATAGTAAAAACCATAATTTGGACCGAGAATGGGGGCCATTAAAACATAACTAGTAGCAATAATTAGTCTTGGAAAGGTACTGGAAGAATTATGTCCAATCATCCACAGTATTAACATTTTAAAATTGGTAGTTTTGTGTGGTTTCTTTGGCCATGATAGTTATGAACTTCTATGCCCAATCAAACTTTCGTGTGTCTCCTAAATTTTTAAGACATAGTTGCTGTATATCATAGTAAATGATTATCATATAGGCCAATGAAGGTGGCTTAAAGTAAAAGTAAAAATAGTAGCCCCAGCATATGCTTCCATGTGTATCCATTCTAGTTTTGAACTTGTATAATTGTATTCAGCTTCAACATTTCAGGTTTTGACACTAAGATTTCTAGTGAAGCTTTCTTGACATAAGATCATTATCTCCTCTTTCTCAGTATTAAAACTTCTTAATGGCAATGCTAATTTTTTCTAATGCCACAAGCTTTTACATCTTAATTTTGTGCTGTTTTCAGATGACATAACTACTGATGTTAGTCCCAGAAATGCAGGAAAGAAGCTTGTACACCATGTGACAAGTTTTTTTACTCACTTTGTACTCAAATTGTTAGCATTTATATATTTCTTAGTCCCTGGACTGGGAAGATTTCTGAAAGCACAAGACTTGAAACAACAAACAGAAAACCAGTCAAATGACCAGATGGCAGGTTCAGGGTCTACAGAAAATGGAATTTTGACAGAAGCAGAAGAGGACTTGCTCCGTCCATGTTGGCAGAGGCTACAAAATTTAGAAACAATGGTAACCAAGCTTTATAACAAGCCTGCAAATATTCCTCCTGAAAAAGAGGACATGCTTCTTGAATCATTGAATCGGATTAAATCCATGGAACAAGATTTACAGAGAACTAAGAAAGTAGGACCTCTTTTTACTCTTTAGTCTTTGTTGCAGCCAGTTTTTGTGCCTTCATAAGTCATGGTTGCTGAACAGAGACTTGATCTTTTGTAGGCATTATTTACAACTGCATCAAAACAAGTAGAACTTGCTGAGTTGTTGGAGGATTTAAAGGAGAGCAACTTAGCTGTAAGTTCCTATTTTCTTGGGGAAGAAAATATAGAACTGGGAATCTTCCTTAGGAAGATAAGAATGGATTTTAACTGTTAGTGTAGGAAAGTAATTTGGTGGCAGTAATTGTTCAACCGCAGCATATACCTGAATATTTGGAATTGTTGATATATCCATTTTGTTAGAGCCAAAGGAAATATTGTATTAAGCATATAGATGCTTCACGACAATAAAAGCTGTTACAATCTAGTGCTTTAACCCAAGCTTTCCAAACACAAAGATATGTTGTGTTGTATGAAATTGAAGCTTCTCTTCCTTTGAAGGTAAGTAATCTGGTTGGTCAGGTTCAGAGTAAAACTATCTGTCCCCTTTGTCTTATATAGAAAACTGAACTTGCTTGGTGCATGCCCAACAAAAAATGCTTTTTTTTCCTGTGGATGTGTTCAAATAAGGCGCTTATTCTGATGATATTGAGTATGACATTAACAGGGGAAATTTTCATGTTGGGGAAGAAACTACAAACCATTGAACCCAGAAAGATGAAATTGCTTGGGTGCCGCTGGTTTAGCTTTGATTGTGATGAGGTTGAGTAGCCAATATGCTGTATTGTTTTGTCTCTCAAAAAGGCTATATATAAGAGCAGGAGTTGGATATCTATCTCTCTTGACAGCTTCAATCAGGTTGACTAACTCTTTTACTTCACACTCTTTCACTTGTATGATCCTGTATAGAACATTGAATCTCATTTTTGTTTTTGTGTGGCCTTGAAATGGGCAGTCAAGGTTGACGCAAGACAGTTGCGAGATGATCATTGAAATAAACTTTCTGACAAAGTAGTTGAAAAGAGCCGTTCTTGAGCTCACTCGCATAGCATTGAAAAGAGCAGGTAAGTTCGTGTATAAGCGAAGTGTTAAGGGGCTAAGTTAGAGAGGTGCTGCGAAAACTGGTGATGCTTTGTGACTTTTAATTTATACAGAATTTTGGAAAGATGAATGAAGATGGGTATAAATTGTAATACAAAGGATTATAGTCAATTACAGCAATAAGTGAAGAAACTATTACTACTTGTTAATCAAGATTAAAGCAAGCTTATAAATAATAATGTAATAAATCTTATTGGCTAGGCTAAGAAATTGGCCCTCAATTACAATGTAAAAAACGGAAAAACTAAAATATAATCGACCCACTCTACTCCACCGCCACCCTCCTCTCCATAATTTGAGGTTTAGGAATCCAAATCTTCCCCCTAAAATGTCAAATATATCTCCGGCGGCCGACCCAACACCCGGAAAAAAGCCCCAACCCCTTCCATGGACACACCAAGAAACTCTCAACCTAATCCAAGCCTACCAAGAAAAATGGTATTCTCTCCAACGCAGCAAACTCAAAGCCTGGCAGTGGCAAGAGGTAGCTGTAACCGTCGCTGTACGCTGCGGCCACTTAGACGATTCACCCGCCAAAACCGCTCTCCAGTGCCGTCACAAGATGGAGAAGCTCCGCCGTCGTTACCGCCCCGAACGCCAAGGTCTCGCTTCCGGAGCCCATTGGCCTTATTACGACGCCATGGAAGCTCTCGAGCACGAGCCTTTGCCTATCTCGGCTCGACCGTTGGCTTCCCTGGTTCCTACCAGAGGGCTAAATTTCTATTCCGAAAATGAACATGAAGCTGGGAATAATTACTATAGCAACTACGTGGTCGAGGAGGAACAAGAAGATTATTATTATGATGATGAAGAAGAAAACAATCAGTTCAGTAAAAGCCGCAGTATTAACAATATATTGCGACGGCCGAGTGGTGTGAACCGGTTTTCTGGATTCTTAAGCGGGGGGAGGAAAAGGATTAGAGGGGAGGGGAGGAAAAGGATTTGAGGGGAAGAGGAGGGGGATAATGACGTGGCAGTTGTGGCAATGGAGGAGGAGAACAAAGGAATGGCACTAGCAGTGGAAATAAGGAGATTTGGTGAGAAGCTAATGTGGGTAGAAAGGGAAAGGATGGAAATGATGCGAGAAACTGAAAGATTAAGAATGGAAATGGAGTACACAAGGATTGAGATGATACTGGATGCAATTAAGAAATTTGTGGATGTGATCTCAGCGAGTTTCGGCTCAAACAAGGTGGATCAAAAATTGGGTTCCTGAAGAATCTCGGAGCAGTTTCGGGTTTCATACAATCAAGATTTTTGCAGGGCAACTGTTTATATATATATATATATATATACCTTCCGGGAAGAATGTATGATATTCCCGGAATTATTCACGTTGCCCTTCGCACTTGTTTGTGTAGTGTTGTAACATTTTGAAAAGTTGGAACCTTACTTTGAGTCGGTGGTTTAGCTGTGCTAGTGTAAAATGACTGCTGGTATATACGACTGACTTCTTTGTGCTCCATGGATCAACCCTAGCTATTATTTTTTGAATGATTATCTAAAGATAGGGATTGCCGTGTTGTATTACATCCCTGCTGTTTTTTTTATTGCATCTTGCTCTCAAAAGTTCGGCGACACTGTTACAGAATATGCCTTCCTGGTTTTGTCTTGTAATACAAGAGCCTTGAAGCGTATTTCCTATCCATGATCACAGCTTCGACATTGTTCACATTCCAGTAATGTTGGAAAACATCAAGCTTTGAACCAACACATGTTTGGGTGTATGTGGAGATAGGCAAGACAATAAATTTGAAGTTGAACACATCTGAATAACTAATGCGAGAAACCCAAAGCATCAGTGAACGTGCATCAGTGAACGTTCAAATGATTCGTGATTCAATTAATACACACATCAAGAAATGGAAAAGATGAGCAATTAAAGGGTGGTTGTTGCATTATGAGAATTTGAGGAGTGGTACACAAATTACAGCAATAATTCATTTGAGTGGCCATGAAATGGCAGTCACAAACGCCCATCATAATCTGGATACTTACACCAACCAGTGAGCACCAGAAACAAACCTTATATTATATATTGACAAAATTTCCGAAGGCCTTTTTGCCCATAACAATCATTCATTGCTACCCACTTGATCTGGAAAGGGTAAATAATACATGGCACTGATCTACTGGGGGTAAAATGAAATAAGACTTCCCCTCCCCTCTGCATACGAGCAGGGACACCATGAAAGGAATGGGAGGGCAAGGAAGTACAAGAAATTGAAGACGTGACCTATTATGTACAAAATGCCTCTATATTCCGTCCCCATCTTCCCAATGCTCTAGTCTAGACCACTGGTAATATACATAAAATCTCCCAAAAACCCAAGAAGAAGTAAAAACAGAAAGAGAAAAGGTCCATTCTTTCTGTGAATTTCTAACCTGCAAATAGAAATCACCTCTTTCCGCATTGCAATGCCCCCGTAGAATAACCAGCTTCATCTGCATACAACCCAAAGTTCCTTTAGTGTCTACTCCCCATTCAAGTTGAAGGAAATTTTGATACCAAATAAGTAAACACAAAGGAAAAGAAAAAGTACATAATCCAAACAGTTCACAGAGCCAGCACCAACAGACTGCTAGCTGTAAAAGGTAGTCCATCCATAAATAATTTTCAATCAACAGAGGGTATATCGGGATAGAGAGAGTCAAACTTTTAAGAAAATCAATTGAACAACAATGCTAGAGAGGGGTTAGCATTTATCATTATTATAGTATTACAACAGTATATGACAATTCCAAATGTTTTAGTTTTTCCTAATATGCCAACCTAACATGTAATAGCTCTAATATCAAACCTGCCTACCTCTGAAAATCATTAGTACCTGTACATTGCTGTTACGAGGACATCCAAACCCAACCTAGCATAACCCTTTGCTGTTGGAACTGATCCGTCCATAGGATTGCTTCATTCTGGCTTAGAATTGAAGGCCTGTGATACAAGCTGCCTTGTACTGCTTGTAGATGTGGAGTTTGCTGTTGTGACTGTTGCTGCAATGGCAGCTGTTGTGGGGGTGAATTATGCAGGTCTTGCTGTAATTGCTCTTGTGGCTGGTAGTGTTGTTGAGATGGGGCCGGTGTTGAAGATTGTTGTATTTGTGGCAGTTGTGACCGCTGTGCCCCAGCCTTGGGCCCATGAAGTGGTAAGCCACCTGGTAATTGTCTCTGCCCTAACCCTTGGCTGACAGAAGGTACTGGAACACTAGCAGCTGAATTTGTAAGAGGGGGGCTCCCTATGGATCCCACTTGAGTGGCCACGGTTGGCATACCAGGATTATACACTGGATCTGATGATTTCCACTGAGAACCAGCAGAGGGAACATTTTGCACTGTGTTGTTAGCTGAATCAATGCCAACTTCAGACACTGCTGCAGTTGTGGTTGTGCCCATCTGTAAAGCATTATTCATGGGCTGTTGGTCAGCTTGAGCTGGCTCAGCCTGACGTTTGCTGAGAGGATCCGAATTCACTTGTCGATTCTGTTGAAGCACCCTTTGAACAGTAGATTGGTTTTGATTAACCTTCTTTTCGTGTGGCTGTGACTGTAGCTGCAAATGCTGGTGGTTTGGACCCACAGAGGCTGGCAAGACACATTGATTCCCAGCTGATGGTATATGACCAGAAGGCACTGTGGAAACTTGACCTTGAGAACTATTATCTGAATGGGAAGCCATCTGCTGGGGTTGCTTTGTAGAAGGGGACGTTGCCCCAGAAAATAGCTTTTGCTGTGGCTGGGAAACTAGAGGTTTAGATTGTTGGCCAGGGCTTGTACCAGGCCCGGGATACAAGCCCTGACCTTGCATCAAGTGCATGATCTGCTCTCCTTTCTCAGCAGCTTGGTTGCTAGGGGCCATGCTGAGGCCATTCAGATGAGCAGGGTCAGCAGAAAGGTTCTGATGCACCAGCATGTTCCCTCTTCCTACTCCCTTCAAAAGTTTAGTTTGCTGTTGAGACTGAGGTTGTTGTCGTTGCTGAGGATGGTGCCTGCCAGACTGTTGAAACTGCTGCTGCTGTTGCTGGGGTTGCCGCTGCCGTTGCTTGCCTATCTGATTGTTCAATCCACTAGCACCAGTTTGGGGATTCCTACCAAGCCCATGAGGGGCCAAGTGGTGTTTCTGTTGGTGCTGTAATGACATAGGAGTCATTGGTGAAGATGGAGGGGGAAGTGACACTGGTTGAGCTTGATGCTTGAGATTGAATCTGGGAACTATTCTGAAGAGAAGAGGATATGGGAAGTTGGGTCTGAGGCTGGACATGTGACAACAAAGTGCTAGATGCAGTGAACTGTTTTTGCTGCTGTTGCTGGGGCTGCTGTTGCTGCATAAGACGCTGCTGCTGCATTTGCCTTTCTTTAGCGAGGCGCATGGCATACGCTTGTTGCTGCGGCCCAGAAGCATGATTGGAACCCTGATGTTGAGGATGATGAGAATTGCTCAGTGCATGGGACTGCTGCTGAGGCATTTGCTGCTGCTGCTGGGGATGACCAGGATATGACTGAACAGATGGTGCAGTAGATTGATTAGGATAAGCAGAATTCAGCCCCTTGAAAGCAGAAATTCCCTGGCCATTCCCTTGAGCCTGCATTTGGAGCTCTGGACTGTGGCCAGGCTATCAAAAGGAGGGAAAAAAAGTCATATAATTGAAAGTTGTATATCATCACATGGACAAGAACTACAGAGCTCTAATGCCATTGATTAGTAAGAAGTTTCAAAGTAACTCTAAAGTAAACAAACATAAATGGCCAACTCAACCACATACCTATACACATAGAAACACCTTAAAGCTGAAGTGATGAGATTAATAGATAATCAAAATAAATTATGAAGAAAGGTAAAAAATTGGTAGGAGAAAGCATATTGTTGTTGATCATCCAGAACACCATCCAACTTAAAGGCCCTATTATCCAGCCTTTACTTAAGTCTTGAAATTCAGCAAGTTTTAAATCTACTGAAAGTGGTTATTTAGATGCTCTCAGTCATTATCTTTCTGCTTGGTATCCCGAGAACTATGGTAAAGGAAAATTTTAGGTCTACAGTTGTAAAAGGGATTCACTTTGATGAGATTTTTGGCAGTAAGTGATCCTTAGTCATTGAAAATTCCTTTTACAAGGCTTTTGACCAGCATCCATATGGTTAAAGCATGCAGGATCCCATGTTCAGGAACTGGCATCTTTGATAGTGCAACCAATTATCAAGCAAAACATCAAAGCTGATTATTGATATATAACAATTAACCATTTATATGGAATAGAAGAGGCCCAAACGGCCAAACCACGATATGTTGGAGCACAGACTAGATTATACTGCTTTATAAAAAAGAAAATAACTTACTCGCATCATGTGCTTGGTGTCACGAGGTCTTAACATTGAGTTTCCTTGACCAGAACCTGGTCCAGAGTGCATATTGACAGGGTTTTGCATTCCACCTACCAAACTGGAGGAAAGCATGCTGCCAGAATTCAGCATTGCTGATGATGTCATTCCTTGGAAGCCAGGCCTTGAAATTGGCATGCTTCTATTTATCCCACACATCACTCCCAAATTATTCCCACTTAGTACACGAACCATTCGATCTGATCCAGAAACAGCCCCAGGGAGAGACAAGTTGGACTGCTGAACATTCCTGCCAGATAACATTTGATTATATTGTTGCATTCTATGCTGCTCATCAGCTGGCAAAGATGTTCTCGGAACACCATATCTACCATCCCTGAGAGCAAAATATGACCCAAAATTTGTGCCATTAGCATGTGAAACTATGCAGGCACAGATAACAGCAATCTACACATTAGCTCAATACCTCACAGATGAATTAAGTGGTGTAGACAGTGATGCTAAATTACTGCCAAGAACCATGCCAGAAGATCCCTGTAGTGAAGAATTGGCTGCAGAGACAGGAAGCATTGATCCTGCAGCTCCTTGATTTGATATTGCTAAACCACTGGTATTAGAAGCCTGATATCCAAGGGGTAGAACATCTTGGCTTGATGCAGTGGCATCACAAAGATCAAGAGGCCTTTATCCAGACAATGAAAATAAAAATGATATTGGCGCGAACACAATAGAAACAGTGAAACTAATAACAACGATTGAACTAAAAAAGCTAAAACATTAATAAAAAGGGGACAACAAGGCTTACGTTAGAACCCCTCCATTTAGGTTATTGGGGCAGACTTGGGAAAGAGCAATAACATGAGAGTTGTGGACTGGCACTATCTGCTTCAGATCCTGGTTATCATGCTTTACAAGATACAATAAGATAAAGGCCAATTCAGGAGTTTGAAAGAATCAAGGTGAAATTAAAGAAAAGATAATATACTATGCTTCCAAGTATTAAGAGTGTAGGTTATGTTCAAGTCCATACTAATTGCCACACCAGAGAGTGCTAACACAATTGTGAAACAAGGAGAAGAATACCTGACAGCAATATAAATCTAGGTTCAAAATTAATTTGAAATTTCATTAAGAGCACAGGCTTATGTTAAACAAAGTACACGTATAGGGGCGCAACTTTGAGATGTTCAAAGGCAGCTAATTCAAAGTTTTCAAAGAATATGTCAAACTTCAAAATCTCCGTCTATTGTGCGATTCAACTAATATATCACTATTTATTAATGTTTATTCTACCACTCAATTGCTACATAAATTGCTCAGACTAAGAGAAGCGAGAAGTACAATGGATACTTGGATTCATAGCAAGCCTTTATCCTATGACTGGGAGAAGAGAAGAGGTCATCTAAAACCAAAAGATTCTTTTATTGCTCTTCTGCATATCTAGGAAGCCTAACAGAAAAAAAAAAAATTAACTTTCAAGAAGTTGCAGCTCGAGGACAATGGAACTAAAAGTGTGCTATTTCCACCTTATGATTTATTCATAATCTTCTAGGAATTTCCTGAAGTTAGTACTTTCATTTCAGTCTAGGTCTCTCGGGGCACCAACAATCACAATATGTGAAACATCATTCACATATTTCTACATCTAAAAAGAAGGATGACAGCATACCAGTGTTGATCAAGACACACCTGACATATCAAATAGAATCCTAAACAGTGACAATTTAACTCTTTCCTTGATGAATAGATTCTAACGTTTCAAAATAGCAGGAGTAGAGCGAATCTAGTATATTTTAAATGAACAAGTTACATGCACTTTCAGAAATTCACTTAACAGTGCGCAAGTCTTCTCATAATGTTCATGGTCAGAAATTTGCATCGAACTGATTAAAAACAGCAAAATTGACATTGCTGAAGATGCCAAAAAGACTATCTTCAACTGATTGATTAAATCAGACTCATTTGTTCTGAAAACTATCAAATGCCAGGATCTCTAGAGATTAGAAATGTATCCATATGCACCTGATTCCGCCGGTAGTGCTGTTTCTTGCCAATATGTATAATTTTCTCAAAATGAGACTTCAGAGTATCCTCTTCCATTGGTCCTTGCAAACGTTGAAACAACTGTCTGGCACTTCCCTGCATGACACACAGCAGTAGGATACAATCACGCTAAAATTAGCTCCATTGAACATGTCCATCATCAATGAATTGAAAAATGGAAATCTACTAGTTTTTAGGGACAGAGAGGACCTTGGGAATGCCAGGCAATGTGGATGGATATGGCTGAGAAGATCCTGAATCATCAGCACTGTCAGCTCCATCTCCACTTCTATCCATTAAGATTTTATGCCGTTCCTTGCATTCTTTAGGCTTGCGGAATATGCACTAGATGCATTGATAAGTTTCATGAGATAATTGCCCGAAGCAGAAAAGGGGAGGTAGATGGGATAAATGAGGAAAGGGTGAAAAAAAATAATAGAACTAGTAACGCTGCTGTAGATATAGAATGAGATTATAGACAAATGAAACAACGTGTAGTGGTTTAGAGCAATATACACATCGCTGGTGACAATTTAAAAGCATTTCAGGCACATTAGAAAAAAGCCTTAGATAACAGAATATTTGTAAAGACATGAAGCTGAAGCACTAACCTTAAACTGAAGGGTACTGTTAATGGCATCACTTATAAGCTCCCAATTTGGACCCATGTCGTGTACTAGGACAACAAGTGCCTGAACGTAAATGCAGTAACACCTCAAGGTTCTGCTGCTAATGCTAATAGATACAGAAGAATAAGAACAGGATAACAAAAATTAACCTGATCTTCAAATAGCGACCAGGGACAACCAGAACCAGGCTCGCCAGCAGACATCTAGAAGCAGTTCACATGATTATAATAATTAAACAAGAGATAAGACAACCATGAAGCACATGATCAACCAGACAGAAAATGCATAAATGAAAAAATACCTTAGGTGTTTTGGCTTTTCTAACTCTGTCACGACCATGAATTAATCTAATGATTTTGTTGGGGTTGGACATATTACTCATTTGTGACCCTACTGGTGAAGGGATGGATCCACTAGGATTGATGTCAAAGGCATTATCTGGTTGTTGCTTCATTAGCTTCAACTTCTTGGCATTCTGTTGCCCATATAAAACTAAGGAAAAGACAATTGAAAATGTAAAGTGTGAAGAACATGACACTGAATAGATATATCCAACCAACTAACCAACCATTGACTCAAAAATGAGAAAATAGAGCTTTACCACTGGGTCCATTAGAATCAAAATGATGACTCTCTGATCTCTTTTTGGAATAATCTCGCTGTCAAAGAAATGGCACCATGAAACATGAGATCATCAATTAAAAAAGAGTACAATGAACAAATAGTTTAGAGAAGATAAAGGAAGAACAGATGAATATCAAATAAAGTTCAATGCCACAAAAGAAGACTCATGACTTAAGGCATCCTCATATCTATCATGCAAAGAATGATATCAACTTGGTCAGCATACTCCTTGCTCTGATGTACTATTAAAAATACTAAAATGAACTTAAATTTTGAGATTTTACTTAAATCAAGAAACTGGAACAAATTTGGTACAAAGCTTATTCGAAATTAACTTAAAAACTGTTAATTCCTTCGAAAAATGGATGGGTAAAATCACAATTTAAAAGTAACATACACAATAACCTAAAACTCTAATTACTCATCTAGGCAGCAATTTTTTTTAATTCTTAACGATAAAATAAATATACTTTTTTAAAAAATATATAAAGAAAACAATGAAGCAAAAGAAAAGAAAAGAAAACAAGTCTGTTTATATCAGAATAAACAACTTGTCATAATAAAGATAACAAATTCACCTGTTCACTGTGAACAGTAGATTCCAGATGCCAACCCTGATCATATGCAGAACCCTACGAAAAGCAAGATTCAGGCACTTAAAAACCATAAAGAAAAAAAAAACAAAACTAGCCATACCATTTCTGGGATAAACAGACCCCAGTCAGTTAAAACAGAGGAATTCCTACGTACAAGATTCTTGGCCTTTTTCTTCTTTTTAGGTTTTGTTGGTGTTTCTGCACAATCATATGGTAGCTGCCTTTCAAAATCCCCGATTGATTCAACCTCATTGCTTTTCTGCATCTGGAATCCTCCATGCAAAGTACTCTGATCATCCTGAAAAGAATTAGTATCTCCACTAGAAGCATCTGTTTTCATCGGAGCCTGTAAGCCCCCAGCAGCAGCAGCATTGCCAAAAGGACTTATAACCCTCTGTCTGGAACCAGTGCGCACACGTTTTGTTGGAATTGGACCAACATTTAGACTACTACCTGGCCTTTTTCCAATCAACACGGACTGCTGAGCACAGCTTCCATATGGCAAATCAGCATCCATTTCATAGGGTCTTGCAGGATATGATTTCATAGGGTTCTTCCACTTCTTCTTGTTTAGTTTTGATGATTTTCTATCTTCGAAGGCTCCAGGCAAATAGTATGTACTTGTTTCTCCTTCATCCTCATCATAAACAAAGTCACCATATCCAAACTCTGAATTTGAAGAAGTTGTAAGGAACAGAAGACTATTAAATGACCAAAAGAAAGAAAGGAAGTGTCATGATTACCTGCTCCATCATCATAAGCGGATGTTTCAACTTCCTCTTGTGCACTACTCCCAGTTTTCTAAGAAAAAGAAAATATAAAATAATAATCAAGATTGGGCAGAGAAGCTCCAAAAGCTGCTGCACTGGCAAATTAGAAGAAATCGAAATGGGAATGTATATATGTTCTCCATGATAAGTTTCATTGATGTACTTTTCACATGCATTACATCAGCCCAGTATTATGGGGGAAGCAAAAGAGAAAGATCTTGTATAAACTCATTAAGGACCTATATTTACCTCAGTCTGTACCAAATAAGATTCAATAGATCTCCGGTAGGTTTCCATGGCACCTGAAGGAACCGAATAGAAGAGGCTTTCCTGAAAATAAAGCACATAAAAAGTTACAGGAGAAAAAGAAAACATCTGCACAAGATAAAGAACCCCCAAACAGAGCATGAAAAGTTAAACAGATACAAACTATTAAAAGAGATAGATCACAATGCTATATTCAAAAGCTAACAATGCTGTGTTAATAAATCTTAATAGCCAGAAAATTTTAAGCCATACTTCTGTTAGGTGTTCATTCCAAGAAATGTCTGTAATGCCAGAGTCAGATATCCTGTCAGGAGTTGCTGGTGCTTCAGCTTGAAGTGTTGGGACAGGGGAGCTGTTATATTTCAAAAATCTAACAGCATATGCCTGAATAGCAAACTCATTGTTCTTTCCAGGGTGCTCCTGCTGCTCCTTATGGATATCCTGCTCCAGAACATGTTGCACATGAAGAGAAGATAGAAAGAAAAATGTAGCATTAATACGATGGAAGAATTTGGAAGTTTTTGTAAGAGAAAGGAAAACCTTTTTGATATTAAAAAAGATCAAATTTTATATATTAGTATTAAATAGATTTTACAATTAAAACTAACAGTTAATGATTAAAAATAAGAAAAGGCCAAGCCTGGGCTGAAAAATTCTTGCCCAAGGCTCAGATTTTATAGTAGACCTAAGTTATTGTTTTTGAATTGTAACCATCCAAGACTAATCCATATATACCTAAGTTCTCAATTACATCTTCTCTTCCTCCCCAGTTCAAGTAAAATTACCTTCATACCATATATCTAAGAACAGAACTTATAAGCAGATAACCAACATGATTAACATGCAAAACCAGTTATTAAAAGGAATATAGAAAAAAATAGCACCATGATTCAGTAAGAAATTCAAACATAAAAAATAATCATCATGACAGTCATCACAAGAGGCATGCATAAATTACTTGGAAATAAAGATAAAAAGGTCCAACAATATAACCAATACCATATCCAGTTCTGCATTCTTGTTCTCAGTAACTTCATTGGCCCTTGACCCCACCAAATCATGACCACAGTTGTTTGGACCAAGACTTCTATCCTTACTATTTCGAAGCAACTCTGCTGAATGCCAAAACTCCATGACAGCATTAGCAAGGGTTAAAGCTACTCTTTTGTGTTTCCAGAACTGATTTTGTTCTTCATATTTCAGCCGTGAAGTAAAAGCAGCACGTCGACACAATTGAGTCGCAGCAGTCATCTTCCAGAGACGCTCCTATAGGCACATAAAGAACAAAAAAGTAAGCTTATAGGGAAATTATGTCAATTATGCTCTCTAGTCAACTTCTTATACAGCTACAGTATCTGACTAAAGCTAATAAATTAAAAGCTCACAATAAGAAGGGAAAAACAACAAGAATAATGCATAACATGGATTCAATTTACATCTAATAAAATAATACCTGAGCAAAATCATTTGCCAACCATGCCATTTCCTCAAGCACAAAGTCCCAGTGAGATTTCCAGCGGTTCTCCAAGGGTAAAGAGCCAACAGATAGCTCTGCAATCCTTTTCCGCTTAGCCTGTTTACCATAACGTGAGACCTTTGAAACTTTTTAAACCTTGCATCTAATTTAAGAGATCAGAGGGCATTTATAAACCAAATATATAAACAAACCACCTCTATAATCCGAGCCTCTTCCAGGATTGAATCTTCATGCGCCTTGTCCACCACTTTTACATGATCATCCAAATTAGTCTGAACATCAGTATTAGCCATCGAGGTTCTTCCTAACAAAGTCCTCTCAGAAATCTCGCAAATAAAGTTACCCATGGTGCCCAACAGCCCACTAGCACAAATGTTTTCATTTTTGGAGTTAGAATTATCACCCAGCACCGTATTAGTTTTCCTAGCAGCTTCTGATACAGGGGGACTGCTTTGTTGCACCTCTTTGTTGGAAGGGCAACTCACTTCATTTTGTAATTCAGATCTAATCTCTTCCTCCACTTTGACAATAGAATCAGTAAGAGAGTGGTTTTGGGTCATGGAAGTTTGGGCATCACAAATAATAGCAACATTATCAACAGCCACGATCTCATTCTTTTCTTTTGCCAATTCACCAACAGCTAAGTTTAGTGACTTCTCTTTTTCTGATGTTTGTTCCATGGGCTCTCCATTAGAATCAACATTTTTTGGATTAATACATGCATCATTATCATTATTCACATCTAAGCTTAAGCTGTTTTCAGTGCAAGAGGACTCAGAATCTAATCCCTTCACCCCTCTTGCAGCACTGCTATTTTGTCCTTCAACTCGTATGTTTTTCCCATCTCTTTTGGCATCACCAAACCCATTTAACTTATTAGAAATAGTTTCATTTTCAGCTTTGTTTGCACCTGAATCATCTGGACATTCAAAACCAGTTGAAATTGCCTGCTCTTTTCCTCCAACAAGATCAGGTTCCTCAGAAGCCAAGTTAACTGCAGATTTGTGAACATCCACTTGAACAGGTTCATTAGGTACTGTAGCATCAACCTTGCTTTTGGATAGATCACCTTTTGACTGGTCAGTCGTTGCTTTGGCAGCCTGCCCACCATCTAGCTCCATATTCAACAGATTACCAGAAGTGATCACCTTTGAAGCCAAATCACCATTTGAAAATGCAGATTTTGCGGTATTAACAGAAGGTATATTCTTGTCTTTTTGGTTATTTGTCAAAACCTTCTCATCCTTTGATGATACACGAGCAGGTAAAAAAGGGCCATGACCACCTCGACCCTGACCCATCTCGGTTGAACTTGATCGTGCTGCATCTCGATTTAATTTTGACCGGTTCCTTCGAGCATATGGGCGGAAGATAGCAGAATCTTCTGATTCCTTGGCATTTTGAGTCCGACCCTTCTGAGAAGACTGCTCTGATGGAACAACAGTATTCTTCTTACGAGGATGCATTGATTTCCTTTCACCTTCAGGCAACTCATTTTCACCATGAAAAAGTAAGAGATTATCAGCACTATTGGGTTCACAAACTGCAGGAATCCCTGGTCTACCACTACTTTCTACAGAATCACCATGGGGTGAGGCAGTCAATCCAAAACTGCCCTTCGCTTCACTGTAGTATTAATGAACAGGTGACGCATCAGCTAGCTACTCCATTACAATTTAGAACATAATTTTGCAGCACATAACAGAAAAAAGGACATACCTGATAGCAAAATGTTCTGCTTGCTGATCAGTGAGAGATGTAGACTGGACACTAACTGAAGCTGCATTGCCAAATTTGAAATCCAAAGGATTTCCACCCTGACAGCAATGTGTTTTATTGTGAATATTGATCAATAAGAAATAAGAAATAGCAACAGGAGATAAAATGCATACTTTCTCAAGAAACTCCAGTTCTCTTCTTCTTTCTCGCGAACATCATACTCCTGCCTGTTATAGACAAAGTAAAAATGGTAATTAAAAAGGAATATTTGCATGTTGCTAGAGATGTGAACCAAGTGCACTTTTCAAGATAACTAAAAGAATTTGTTTAAGCAATGGACTGCAAGTATAACCTAAGCTCTGCTTGAGCATTCTCAATAGCTACTCTGCGCGGAGAGGTCTTGACACCAATCCCAACTCCACCATCGACAACACCTCCCATGGAATCAACCTCAGCATTTACTAAGAGAGCAGACCCTGAGTTACATCCATGCATCCCTACCTAAATATCTACAGGCTAGCCCCTCCCATTGATGCAAAAAGAAAAAAGAATATGATATTCGTGAATACCTACAAAAGATGTTTGAGTAAACAAAAGGAAAAAGAAAATCAGAATAACAAACAGAGCATACAGAAAACAAGGCAAATAAACAAATAATGAATTGAAAAGCAGCAGCAAAGAACTATGAACAAATAAATTCCCCTCCAGTAAGTTGCAATCCAGACAACCTCATAACCACAGTAAAGATAATTTTCTTCATTCAATAAAAATTCAAGTTTGTAACAATTCACAATCATACAAAAACTACTATCATCAAATCATTCAAGATAAAAAATAAAAAATAAAAAAAGAAGCATGAAGTTTTCCAGAAGCTCGGATATGTATGAAACCAACTCCAAAATAAAAGGTAGAAACTCCCAGCAAATGGACAAGAATACAAAGAGAAGAATCATGAATGTAGTTTGTACATTGTTTACAATAAGAATGACTTGAACTAGATTAAGAAATAAGGAGAAGCAATATTATTCCTATTTTTTCTTATTCTTTTCCACAATGTGTAGTCACTTGCCAGAAAGGGAAAGAAAAAAAAGTTTTACATAACATCATCAATCCCACCTAGATATCATATCTTTTATCTTTTAATTTTCCCCTCCCACACAGCAGTTTCATGGCAACTTAATTTATCTCCAAAAGCCATTAAAGTGCACTCCCTATCTTGTATCCATTTAAAAACATGTGAAACAAAGTTAAACTTGCACGAGGAGAGATTCCCACTAAGTTTTGAACAGTTAAAAAACACAATAAAGGAAAACATATCCCGACATTAATTTGAAGGCAAAAAGCAATGCTGAATAATAGTAAATTAACAATTACATCAATGGCAACCGATAAGCATACTCGCATTTCATATATACACATGCATAAGAGTAAATGATATCATGAAAAGAGCTCCGCACCAGCAATTCTCTACAACTTCCGGATAAGAATCACAAGAAGTCAAAAATCAGTAGCTAAACAACAAAGTATAGAGCGAAATGAGCTTTCCCAGCATTTAACTTCGAATTAATGTCAATAAACAAATATGAAGACGCTACCACGTAAATCCACAAGCATTCAATAGAAATGTGAATAGAAAATCACAGGAAGGAACAAACCGAAACCCTAAACGCATTGAATCACGAAAAGAGTGCCCTAATTTGGAACATTACTCAAATTCTAGGGTTTCCAGAACGAAAATTAAGCACGAAATGAAACCTGAATTGGGGTACGGAGTCGTGCAATTGGGAACTAGGGCACAGCAACGAGGAGCACCTGACCGTTCCCGCTCTTTTTTACACTCTCGTTACTTCTCTATCTCTCTCTCCTAGGGTTTTCAAGCTTCGAGCCCTTCCTCAACGTCGTTGTCCTCAATCAAAACGACACGAATTACCCCAAAATACGACACATCCCTGTAAAATGCAAGCCATGAGCACGTTGTCGAGTCCCTCTCTATTAAGAGTCCTTACACCTTTGTGTAACTTTTTTTCGTTTTCGCTCGTTAAAAAGTTTTTGGTTTTTTCTTTAAGCGATTTTTTTTCCTTCGAACTTTTTTTTTTTTGGTTCGGATCAGCAGATTTTAGTGGGCCTTGGGTTTTTTCTGAGTGGGCTTTACTTTTTTACTTGAGGAAAATGACGAGGATTTTATGGGTTTTCCTTCCAATCTGGGCTTTTTTGGTTAAGCCTAAAGTTTATTATATAAAAATAAAAATTCATAATTTATTTCGTGAAAATTTGTTTTTCCATTTAAAATATTCTTAGTTGCTTTTTATTTAATTATTTTTCTTATTTCCATTTATTTTGCTATCCATTTTGGTTTTGCATAATTTAAAGTACTAATAATTGTCATTGATAAGGTTTTTTTAAATGTTGTACGGTTTATTATTATTGTCAAAAGTCTTTTAAAAAAATATATATTTATTTTAGGCATGATGTTATAAAGTAAAATTTATATCTAAAATTTATTAATATTATAATATAAGGAATATATAAACTTAAATTATATTAAGTAATAAATATTATGATATAAGTAATACATGGAAAATATATAAATTTAAATTCTTTAATGTTGTGATATATGAAGTATATAACCTTAAATTATAATTAATTATATAATAAAATTTATAATTGACTTAAATGTAAAGAATCCTTATTTTTATATGTTCTTAGTTAGCAAGGTATTAATAAATATTCAACTTAAATTATATTACAAATATAATATATTAATTTATTGTGCCTATTGTTAGTATTCTGATATATAAAATACTTTTAAATAATTAATATAGATTATATGTAAATTTATATTAACTATTATTTATTTATATCAACTATTGTAATTCATAGAGAATAATAAACAAGTTTTTCCTCTAACTAGACAAGTTATACCTATTAAATATAAAATTATAAAATAATATTTTACAACTTTAAATTCAAATATTAGGTGAAATTTTACATTCGAACATTTATATAGGCATGGCTATGTAATATGTCCTCTGATCAAATGACAGGTATTGCTTGTATATAAGCTCCCCTGACCGCTCTGGCATTCATTTCCAAGAATCTGCAACACGCTTTTCTTGGTACGTATTTCCCTTGTTGTGTGATTGTAATTGTAAGCCTTGCTCTGGGCAAATGGTTCTTGTATGGTTTCTTGAGTTATGCATACGTTGCCAACTTTTTCTTTTTCTTTTTCGTTTCATTCATTCATTTCTTTATTGATTTCTTTTAAAATGGATCATAGCTTTATTCCGTGAAGATGGATGGTGGAGGGAGGGCGGAGATGGTGTTAGTGACAGCGAAAATGAACCAATAGAAGGCTTCACTTCCACCGCGGCAACACAGAATCCTTCCGTTGTCATCGGCCAAGAGCACCAACCGGAACCAAATAGATTCCCCTTGCATAATTATAGTCCACCTCCACCACCTTCTTGGCCTCCACCATCTTCTTGGCATCCACCACCTTCTTCGCCTCCACCTGTTAAACGCACTCCTTCGTATCCACCGCCTCGGCCTCCACCTCGTACATCTCTTCGCTCATATACACCTCCTCCGCCTCCACGGAGGCCTCTAACTGTTACTAATGCTAGTTTTTCACGTCCCACAGATCCTCTCCGAGCAAGAATTCCGCCGTAAGTATCATTGCGTGTTCTATTATCTAATTCATCTTCTTTTTGTATGTTCCTCTCTTCGTTTCCCTTCATATCTTTTGCTTGTAATAGACCCCCAGGATTTTCATTTCCCACACCACGTCCAAGACCGCTAAGGCAGCCAAGTCCAGCTTTAGCAGCACGACCTTTCTTAACATGTACAACACAATCTCAAGGGATTGCTGAATCATCAGTGGCACTGGAACTAAACCCTTCTGGTTCTGCGACGTCTTCAAATGCAAAACCTGGTTTGACCCTTTTTCTTCAGTAATGTGCACACTATACACTGTTAATTTTCCGTCTTTCTCAAGTCTCCTTTAGGAATTTCTATATTACTACCAATAATATGGACAGCATTAATCGTAGAATAATGTTGTTAAATTTTACTATCACTGTGTCTTTCATCAAAAGTTATAATAAAGTTGCCTTTTTTCGTCACAGATCCAGGGCGTAGAAATCGGCTGAAGATTATAACAAAGAGAAAGAGATCAGAGGAAAGCAAGGATGGAAACAATGAGGAAAGAAGCGGCATCGTCATCAGGGATAAACAGCCGCCAAATAGAGACAGATGCAAGGCAACCCTGATGATCCTGACTCGGACAAAGACGATAGTTTGCCCCGCATGGACATTTATCAAGGAATAGTAGATTAGATGAATGGAACAACCACAGCTTTATGGATTGTTATATGTGGTGGCTATTAAATAACTTTTACCATACTCCTTGAGCATAAGTGATGAAACACTGTGAAAAACTTTCTTTACAATAAAAAAAGATTCCGTGATGGATTTTTATAGAAATCGTTCTTTCCAGACAAGTAAATTTGGTAAACAAAATCTAACAATGAATATATATAGCTTCTCTTAAAAGAAGCCATAGACAAATTGCTGAATCCATCGGGAAAAACCAAACAAACAATTGGAGGAAAACACCGGTGGCCATTTGGAATATGTTGATATTTGTTGGAGGCGGTGTTATTATAAATACTCTTAGACGGTCTTACCGAAGCTGATAGTTACAAAGATTGACAGATCCCGGATTAGTATATTATAAGATGGTTGCTCAAAGTTTCAATAGTTGCCATTTTCGTCATGTCCAGAGAAGTTGCAACATAGCTGCTCATGTTTTAACTAAGGAGGGTTTTCGGATAAGGGAGGCTACCTTTTGGGTTGAGGAGGCCCGGACAGCGTAATGGCGGCCGTGGAGGACGATTGGTGGTGGGTCAACCCTCCGGACTGAAGCTACTTTCTGGATTTGGTGCATGCAGGGAAGAACGGCTACTACATAGCTGCTTTGCATAGTATTAAATTGCGGTTGCAGAGTCCGTTGCGGTTGCGGTGTTGTGGTTGCGGATGTTACGGACCTTATGTAACGCGCAATAGTTGTTGCGAACCGATTTTTTTCAAAAATCACAATGTTTCAAAATATTATATTTATACATTTTACAATCATATTTTATTATTCTAACATTGATGATACTGTTTTATATGTTTTATTTAATTTATAAAAATATAAAAATCTAATTTTATAAAGAAAAAATCATTGAAAACAGATATGAACCATACAAACATTATCACACTAAATTATGAATAATAGCAACCATAATTTTAATAAATAACATATAAATTATCTCATATTTTGACATGAAAAATTAATTTTACATCAACTTAAAAAAGAAAAATATAAGCATATAAATATAAAAACTCCATTTGTTATATAATTCACCACCATACTAATTGACGTGGAAGATCTAAATCATCTCTATTCTCATCACTCCCTTGGTTTCGATCACCTCCCATTCCATGTGAAAAAGGCATCACATTGTATGCAAAATGTTGAGGGATAGAACCATGAGATGCATCATTGGTAGGAAACATCTGATGAGGTAAATGATAACAAAAAGATCCATAGCTTGAATTATGTCCAAAGTAAGGTGGATAAAATGCATTTGGTTGGTAGGAATGAGAACTCTGAGATGATGATTCACTAATTTCATTCTCATTTGTAGCTAAACTACGTGATGATGAGCCTGTAAATGAATTATGAAAGTGCTCTCTCATCCTCCTATGAGTTCTATCATCTCTACCTCTTCTATGTTGTGAACTAATAGATGCATTTGTTTCATACAAACCTGGATTAGCAGCATAAAGATATCTAGTCATACCTTGGCCTCCATAAAATGTGTCAGAATACATGTGCTCAGGTTCTGTTTGGCATGCATCTTCATTATTTCCACCAGGATCATTACCATCACCACCATTTGATGTCGATAGTTGAACACTTTTCTCATTAGATTGAGCAGGTGAAATGTCATCCATATCGTCGCCTTGAGTTTCTTCATCGACATTTTCTTCATCAGTTTCATTAAGTAACTTTTCAGGTAACCATGAAAAATTGGGTTCACTATCAAGCGTAGAATCCTCTCTTTCTTCAATCCATGCATTTAATGGATCATCCTCTTCAAAAATATTATTGATATTGATTGGATTAAATGCCATTTCTAACTCTTTTACACTTTTTATTTTCATGTGCCTTAGCTTCAACTTCATATTATAATGGACATAAACTAATTTTTGAAGCTTTTTATGATTGGGCATGTTTCTTTTCTTTGTGTGGATCAAACTAAATGTACTCTAATTGTGCTCACAATTTAAAGATGAAGTTGTTTGACTCAAAACTCTAACAGCAATGCATTGAAGTTGAGGTGCACAACCTCCATAATTAATCCACCATTCTGCTACACAAAAAACATAAATAATAAGATGCAATTCGTAAAGTATCTATAAATATATCTTTATTATATACAAAACTATAAAAGTAAAATTCTTTTTTACCAGGATTAGTTCTCAAAATCGCTATCGCTGTAAAACTATAAAGGCGAAATTAGACAACCAGTCCCTGTGGATTCGACCTTTTCTTGTGACCAGAATCGCTACCGCGGTAATAGATGTGCCCACGACCAGTGAGTTGTAATACTGAAAAATAAAAATTGTAACACCCCAAACCCGGCCCATACGTTTCGACCGGATCTGGTATGCTACGGGTTGTACATTGAAAACTTTTCTCTGATTGGTTTTGGAAAAACTTAGTTTATTTTAGCCGAATAATCCATTAAGTTTGAGGTTTTTTTTTAAAATATCTTTAATACTTGCGTTGATTGGGTTGAAAAGCCCATTTATCATCTCGTTTTATTTTGGAGACTTTTTTTTTATAAAAAAAACATAAGTTTGTAAATCCTGGCATAACCGAAATAATAAATCGAATCTAAGTTATGGAGGCCTTATTACATAAATATTCCTAAAAAATAAAACTTAAAGAAAACCAAAGTTTAATCTATAGAAACAGATGCTTGATGGCCCCTCGAGTCCGTCTCAGCTCCCGTGTCCATGATTTACTACTCATCTGAAAGAGTAGAGAAAATGAAAGAGTGAGTCACCAAGACTCAGTGTATAAATCCCGAACACACTGACCTGAGGCCCACAAACATATTATGGGCCTTGGCCCATACATGGAGGTAACAATCATAAATACATGATAAACAATAAATAATGAATAGCCCAACCCATCCTAGAATTCCATCCTCTACACACCAA
Organism: Gossypium rotundifolium; assembly: GCA_025506655.1. Lineage (NCBI taxonomy): Eukaryota > Viridiplantae > Streptophyta > Magnoliopsida > Malvales > Malvaceae > Gossypium > Gossypium rotundifolium. The sequence continues at coordinate 162,272,713 of CP106732.1, read as the reverse complement.
CCCGTACCAACCATCACACCTTGGAGATTTCTACAATCAACCCTCCATCCGCTACACACCATAACGATAGCCGTCTGCCTATTTCTGTTAATCAGAAATCATTAAACGTGGCATAGCCACCGATCACTATGTGACCTAGCATTTATATTTGTGGGATTTCTACCACCGGTCACCATGTGACCCATGTTTATATTCGTGGGATTTCTACCACCGGTCACCTTATGACCCATGTTTATATTCGTAGGATTTCTACCACCGGTCACCATGTGACCCATTATGCACTTCCCCTTCATTATCATATTCCCACCCCATGCATACATACATAAAAAAAACATCATACAGACTTTCATATATTTCTATATACATAGAGATTTCTTATGATTGCGTACCTGGCATCCTTGCCTAACCCTTTTAGGGTTTTATTCAACTGTCTACACAGCCACTTTTCGGCTTTTTAGCCCATAACACATAAAGAACAGTTAGAGAGTGTGTATTAGAGATCTACACACCTTATTACTGTTAGAACGAGACCCTCTAAGTCGACGCTATCCGTAACCAACACCACCGCTATCTGCCTAAGGTGTTGTTCAAAAGTCGGTCCACAACTAGGTGGCCAATCTCGAACGGCAGACACCGCTCCTTTCTTAAACTTAGGGACTCTCTCCTTCGCCTGATCCATATTTAATTCCATCACAAGTCCTTGTCAGAACTACTATCACAACGCATGGTCGTTACTCCACATCATAAAGTTAAGATCTCACATACGATAAACAAGTCTAACGAAAATCTAGAGAAAACCATCTTACCTTAAAATCCTAAAAATAACGTGATTCTAATGCTACCAATTTCTGGCTTAGAACCCTAGGCGACTAGATCTCCTTCAAATCTCGGAATGCCGCCCAAAGAAAGAGAACACGAGATTAGAAAGAAAACGTCAATCTAAAGATGGCCCTAACCACCATCTAGCCATTCGGCTTTGGCTTAAAAGTCGAAAAATAACAAAAATAATAGCACAAGCAACACTTACCTCTATAGGAAATTCGACAACTCCTAGGAATTTTCAACTTTTGAGAAGATCAAGAAGAGTAGATAATAAGAAGAGATCTAAGTAGTTTCGGCTTTAAATTGAAGGAATTGGCTATGACGATGAGAAGAGAGTTCAGGATTTCATTTTTTGAAAGAAAAGATGTTGAGAAGATTGGGAGGTTTCGACTTTTGAAGAAATCAAAAGAAAAGAAATTTTAGAGGAGGACTGAGAATTTCGGCACAAGGAAAGAAGAAAAGATAGGGTTCCAAATGCTGGAATTGAAGAGATATCCCCTCTATTTAAAGAAGATTTCGGCACCTACTGCTCAAAACTGAAAATGCCCTTCCTAATAACTAACAGTAAATCAAGTAGTAGGGGAAATTTTGGCACAAGAAACTGATTCCTTCACTTTTCCAGGTGATGGAATTTCAGCCAACACCTAGCCTTGCAGATAGCTCCTATCTTTTCTCCTTTTATCTTTCATATTATCAGCTATAATATCTACATTATCCTATTCACATAAATCCTCCTACATTTGAGCCTTGTTGCCGTCCACTCCACCTAACCCTAATGCCGAAAATTAGCTAACTTAATTAAAAGAGATTGGGCTTCATAAAACTTAAATTTGGCCCCTTAATCCCATCACCTCCTTGCTCCCTAAGTAGCGTCATTGACCACTGGGCCACAAGCCCATTTTGACATTTTAAATACAGATACCACCCTTTAAACCTTATAGTGCCCAAGCAAGAATTTTACCAAAGCCTTGACCATATTCTGAGCCCAATTTGGACCCCTAACAGTTAAATTAACACCTTAAACATATATACACACTAAGCGCATAGGCCCATTAATTTAGGATGTTACAATTCTACCCCCTTAAAGAAATTTCGGCCTCAAAATTTTCAACTAACTATCAATTGTACTACCCAAGTCTCACCACTACGCTTTCGCTGCGTACTCCAATTCTAAAAATAAACACTCAATATACTACAGTAGGGTACGCACCATTATTTGCATCTGGAGCGTCTTCATCCCCTTGGCGATGTGCTGCATAGACCAAAGCTGGCTGCCTCGTATCGGTGTTCCCTGCACCTCTGCCTTGTGTTCCACGGCCCCGACCATAACCATTACCCCCTCTGGCTGGACCGCGACCTCTCTGCGGTTGTGGACCTCCTCTACCAGACTAAGTATTTCCCTGTCCTACGGGTTCTACCTCATCCTGTGGTTGAGGACAGTCTCTTATCTCCAAAGACCCACACCTAAAGCACTTTCCACTGCCTGCCCAACACTCACCTACATGGAATTTACCACTCGAGCATACTTACGTATACATTGGCGTGATGAGTCTCTCATCCCGTCTCGGCCCATCTGACCTAGGTCTTTTCTGATCATGCCCAGCTGCCCCTGATGATCCAAAATTTCTCTTACTTCCATTCCTATCTTTATCCCTGTTCAGTCTTTCCATCTGCTTCACCTCACCAGCTACTTAGCTTTCTCCACAAGCACAGCAAACTCCCTCTTTATTGTGAAGCTATCAACACCCGTAGATCGTTCTTCAGGCCATCCTCAAAACGAGCACATCTCTCATGCTCTGTGGCCATTATCCCTCGAGCATAACGGCTTAAAAAATAAAACTTAAAGAAAACCAAAGTTTAATCTATAGAAACAGATGCTTGATGGCCCCTCGAGTTCATCTCAGCTCCTGTGTCCACGATCTACTGCTCATCTAAAAGAGTAGAGAAAATGAAAGCGTGAGTCACCAAGACTCAGTGTATAAATCCCGAACACACTGACTTGAGGCCCACAAACACATTATGGGCCTTGGCCCATACATGGAGGTAACAATCATAAATACATGATAAACAATAAATAATGAATAGTCTAACCCATCCTAGAATTCCATCCTCTACACACTAACCCGTACCAACCATCACACCTTGGGGATTTCTACAATCAACCCTCCATCTGCTACACACCATAACGACAGCCGTACTGCCTATTTTTGTTCATCAAAAATCATTAAACGTGGCATAGCCACCGATCACTATGTGACCTAGCATTTATATTTGTGGGATTTCTACCACCGGTCACCATGTGACCCATGTTTATATTCGTGGGATTTCTACCACCGGTCACCTTGTGACCCATGTTTATATTCGTGGGATTTGTACCACCGGTCACCATGTGACCCATTATGCACTTCCCCTTCATTATCATATTCCCACCCCATGCATACATACATAAAGAAAATATCATACAGACTTTCATATATTTCGATATACATAGAGATTTCTTATGATTGCGTACCTGGCATCATTGCCTAACCTTTTAGGGTTTTATTCGACTGTCTACACAGCCACCTTTCGGCTTTTTAGCCCATAACACATAAAGAACAGTTAGAGAGTGTGTATTAGAGATCTACACACCTTATTACTGTTAGAACGAGACCCTCTAAGTCGACGCTATCCGTAGCCAACACCACCGCTATCTGCCTAAGGTGTTGTTCAGAAGTCGGTCCACAACCAGGTGGCCAATCTCAAACGACAGACACCGCCCTTTCTTAAACTTAGGGATTCTCTCCTTCGCTTGATCCATATTTAATTCCATCACAAGTCCTTGTCAGAACTACTATCACAACACATGGTCGTTACTCCACATCATAAAGTTAAGATTTCACATACAATAAACAAGTCTAACGAAAATCTAGAGAAAACCACCTTACTTTAAAATCTCGAAAATAACGTGATTCTAATACTACCAATTTCTGGCTTAGAACCCTAGGCGATTAGATCTCCTTCAAATCCCAAAATGCCGCCCAAAGAAAGAGAACACGAGATTAAAAAGAAAACGTCAATCTAAAGATGGCCCTAACCACTATCTAGCCATTCGACTTTGGCTTAAAAGCCAAAAATAACAAAAATAATAGCACAAGGCAACACTTATCTCTATAGGAAATTCTGCAACTCCTAAGAATTTTCAGCTTTTGAGAAGATCAAGAAGAGTAGTTAATAAGAAGAGATCTAAGTAGTTTCGACTTTTAGTTGAAGGAATCGGCTATGAAGATGAGAAGAGAGTTCAAGATTTCATTTTTTGAAAGAAAAGATGTTGAGAAGATTGGGAGGTTTCGGCTTTTGAAGAAATCAAAAGAAAAGAAATTTCAGAGGAAGACTGAGAATTTCGACACAAAGAAAGAAGAAAAGAATAGGGTTCCAAATGCTGGAATTGAAGAGATATCCCCTCTATTTAAAGAAGATTTCGGCACCTACTGCTCAAAACTGAAAACGCCCTTCCTAATAACTAACAGTTAATCAAATAGTAGGGGAAATTTTGGCACCCCCTGTTATAAAGAATTGATTCCTTCACTTCTCTAGGTGATGGAATTTCGGCCAACACCTAGCCTTACAGATAGCTCCTATCTTTTCTCCTTTTATCTTTCATATTATCAGCTATAATATCTACATTATCCTATTCACATAAATCCTCCTACATTTGAGCCTTGTTACCGTCCACTCCACCTAACCCTAATGCCGAAAATTAGCTAACTTAATTAAAAGAGATTGGGATCCATAAAACTTAAATTTGGCCCCTTACTCCCTTGTGTGTGGCGTCACCTCCTTGCTCCCTAAGTGGCGTCACTGACCACTGGGCCACAAGCCCATTTTGACATTTTAAACACAGATACCACCCTTTAAACCTTATAGTGCCCAAGCAAGAATTTTACCAAAGCCTTGACCACATTCTGAGCCCAATTTGGACCCCTAACTGTTAAATTAACACCTGAAACATATAGACACACTAAGTGCATAGGCCCATTAATTCAGGATGTTACAAAAATGGGGGTTTTAAATTGATTAAAATAATAAAATAAAGAAATACGAAAAATAAAATAAAATAAAAATATATTCGAAAATACAAAAATAAATTTATGAAAATAAAATAAATGGATAAATAAAATATTTTTTAAGCTTAGCCTTAGCCTCGGTATACTCCAATCTTGAATTGATTCCGGTATCACCTGTAAATTGACCCTTGTCAAATTTCCAACCACGTGGCACGTACCCGTAATTTAAGACTTTAACAGCCTTGTGATCTGAAAAGCCCAACTCGAATTAACGACCTCAACCATGTAGGTCGTTTAAATCTGATCACTATCTCCCTTGATGGAATCCAACTAGCTTTTTTCAATTGAACACGCTAATTTGTTCGCTGGATTTTGAATATAGCACCGCTGACTCAACTTCCCAACTGTACGCCAAACGATTCCTCCCCAACACACACTTTTTGAATTGAAATCAACTCAACTTTGAGGGACAAATTTGTACTATCCCATATACCGGAGAGATAACAAATACCGAATTGCAAAGTCTTTATGTTGGTTTATATCTCACGATTACTTTGTCGAAGTGATAACTGGGCTAAGGCTAAAAAGGATTTAATTAATTATGAAAAGAATCATGCTTTGAAAGTGATTTTGTGGAATTGTGAAAGGTGGAAAGGGAAAGGGCCTTGGAAGATAATTAAACCAAAAAGTTAAAAGTTAAAGAAAAAAAATTGAAAGAACAGAATATGGGTGATGCAGGAATATCTAAAACAACAAAGTCTACTAGGAATATGAATTTGTCAATTTTGACTAGCAAATCTTCAATTATACCCCTAGGAACTCTAATAGTTTTGTCACCAATTGAATGCTCATCCTAGCTTGTTTGGGTTTCCCAAGACCTAGCTGTTTAAACATTTTATAGGGCATGACGTTAATACTTGCCCCTAAATCAAACAAAAAAATTATTAACATCTATACTATCAATTATACAATGAATCGTAAAACTCCCTGGATCTTTTAATTTGCAAGGTAGTTTATTCTGTAGAATTGCTAAGCAGACTACATTTAGCTCCACATGCGACGCATCGTCTAACTTCCATTTGTTTGCAAAAAGCTCTTTTAAAAATTTTACTGAATTGGGCATCTGCGAAAGAGCTTCAATAAACGATGAGTTAATATGTAATTTCTTTAAAAGTTTAAGGAATTTACTGAATTATTCTTCTGTGCGGTCTTTCTTCGTCACATTGGGGTATGGTACACGAGGTTTGTACTCTGTATTTACCGATTTTGGCTTATTATGGCTTACCTCAACCTTACCTTTATCTAGCACGTTTTCTTGCCTCAGTTTTGGTTCGTCTAACCCTTCACTATCATGAGCAGTAATGGCATGAAGTTGCTTATTTGGGTTAGTTTTAGTGTTGCTTGGCAGGCTACCTTATGGTCATTCTGAGATCAACTTGGCAAGCTGTCCTATTTGGTTCTCAAGCCCTTGAATTTACACCTGTTGATTTTTGAGTGCTGTTTCGGTGTTCTGAAAATGGGTTCCTGACACTGAGATTAATTTTGTTAGCATCTCCTCAAGGTTCGGCTTCTTCTCCTGTGGGTAGGGTTGTTGTTGAAAGCTAGAAGAAAGTTGTTGTCTCTGATTTCCTTGACTACCCCATGAGAAGTTTGGGTGGTTTCTCCAACCTGGATTATAAGTGTTACTATAGGGATTATTCTGAGGTCTAAAATTATTACCAATATAGTTCATCTATTCGTTTTCTATGCCAGGGTTGTAGGATAGATATTCTGTATTGTTCATCCCTCCTCCATTTGTATCGCATTGCATCACTAGATGTACCTGCGAAGAACCATACAAACCATCAATCTTTTTATTTAAAAGCTCTACCTGGTTTGATAGCATGGTGACTGTGTCGAAGTTAAAAACACTAGCGGCTTTTGTCAGCTTTGTTCTCATGACTTGCCACTGATAGTTATTCAGTGACATCTCCTCTATAAACTCATACGCCATTTCAGAGGTTTTGTTATTTAGGGTTCCACCGTGGCTGCATCAATCAGCTGTCTAGTTGAGGGGTTCACACCATTGTAAAAAGTTTGAACCTATAGCCATAACGGTAACCCATGGTGAGGGCATCTTCTTAGCAGGTCCTTGTATCTCTCCCAAGCATCGTAAAGTGTTTCTAAATCCATCTGCACAAAAGAAGAAATATCATTCCTCAACTTAGCCATTTTAGCCGGTGGAAAATATTTCAATAAGAATTTTTTGGTCATTTGTTTCCATGTAGTGATTGATCCTCGTGGTAACGAGTTCAACCACTGTTTAGCTTTGTTCCTTAATGAGAAAGGAAACAACCGAAGGCTAATGGCATCATCAGAAACGCCATTAATTTTGAAAGTATTGTGCAACTCTAAAAAGTTGGTTAAATGAGTATTTGGGTCCTCATCCTGCAAACCATCAAACTGAACAAACTACTAAATTATCTGAATAGTGTTAGGTTTCAGTTCAAAATTATTAGTAGCAACAGCAGGTCTAACAATACTTGATTCAGTTCCTGTTAATTAGGTTAATCATATATAGTACGAGGAGCAGGATTTTGATTCACCGGATTTGCGGCAACCACAGGAGGCAACAGATTATTATCAGCCATCTCCTCGGTAATATGGGTTTCGTCCTCTTGCTCTTCTTATATGTATTGTAGACTTCACCTTATCTCCCTACGATTTCTGCGAGCGGTACTTTCTATCTCACTATCAAAAAGTAAGGGTCCTGACGGGTTCCTTCTAGTCATAAACTAGAAATACCTGCCAGAAGCAAATAAGAAAAATTAGAAAAGTAAAAAAAATTGTAATAAACAAAAATGGATAAAGTAATAAAAATTTAGTGTTCCTAATATCTTAGTCCCCGGCAACGACGCCAAAAACTTGATGTGTCTCTAACTAACTACGATCACAATAAAGGAAAGTGCACCTATTGTTTAATAGTATAGTTATGGTAAGACCAGAAATATCGTATCCACAAGGACCAAGAGTACTAGTAATTACTATCTTTCTATTATCTAGCCTAAGAATTGAAGTGATTTCTTTTAAACTAAAATTAATTAAAAGCATGACAGAGAATGAATTGGGAAAATACTTTTAGACAACTATAGGAGAGAGGCAATACCTTAGGAAGAATCCACCTAGACTTCACTTATATCTTTTGATTCATGCGATTTATTCACTTGACTTAATTCGTAGAAATCCCTAAATTATGTTAATATCTCTTTCAAGACTAAAAACAACTGACTCTAGGTTGATTAATTGAAATTTCTTTCTAATTAAAACCCCTATTGTCGCATTAAATCGATCTATGGATTCCCTTATTCGATTTGACTCTAATTCGGCAGATTTATGTCGCCCTATTTCTAGGGTTGCAATCAACTTCACTTAATTGTGTTGATCTACTCTTAAACAGGGACTTTTGCTCCTTTGAATAAGCACATTCGACTTGAATCAATAACCTGAATTATCAAAACAAGAATAAGAACTCACAATTAAGAATAAGAACAAGTATTTATCTTATAAATCAAATAATAATAAGATCTGTCTTAGGTTTCATCCCCTTAGGTATTTAAGGGATTTAGTTCATACTAATAGAGGGAAACATCTTAAAATAAAGAAAACAACAAAATATAAGAAAACCCAAAAACTTCAAGAGAAATTGATAGGAGATCTTTAGTCTTGATGGAGATCCTTCTTCCAAGCTGCTCCCAATGGCTGTCTTCAAGTATTTTCTGCCTCTTACTCTGCGTGTCTCTTTAGGTCCTCCCCTAGGGTGTTTATATAGGCGTTGGAACATCTTTATTGGCCCACAAGTAGTCTTTTTCGAATAGAATTAAACTTGGGTTCGGCAGGGACACGCCCGTGTGACACGCCCGTGTTCGATAGCTTAGGTTGTGCTCGATTTTGCTCGTAACACACGGCTGTGTGGTATGCCTCGTGGGCGAAAGTTGTGTTGATTTCTGAGGTAGGCCCATTTTGTCCTTTTTTGGCCCGTTTATCGTTCTTTTTTACTCCCTAATCTCTCTTGAGTGTAAAACATGAATTTAAAGGATTAAGAGCATTGAATTCATCAAATCTAATGAAAATTCATCCAAAAATAAGCCAAGCATGGGGTAAAAATATGTATAAATTATGGTTTATCAGACAACAATTGATAGACGAGCCGTATGTATTTTCTTCTCAAGTGAAACAAGTTTTTTACTCAAAAGATCCAACAGATGAGGATTGGTACGTTGTGCTCCGAAACACCCCTAGAGACTTGTTTGACATGGGCAATGGAAGTAGAGATGACATCATCGAAAGATCAGAAACTTTGCCTTTTCTAGAACAAAACTTAAATGAAAACATCCGTAGTACTAGTTCACAATCTCAATGGGTTCTCTAAGATGTGGTTGAAGATATTTACTAATTCTGATGTAATAAGATTTTACAATTTTTTTATTATATGAAATATTATAATTTAAATCTTGGTCTTGTTAAATATTTCAACTATTTTATATATACTATTCTTGTTGTAATTAGTTACTAAAATTTCAACTATTTTATGTGTATTACAGAAAAAATGCCTAGAAGAAGATTGCGAGAACTAAGTATTGTTCAAAATACTTCAAATTTGGAAGAAACAAATAGTGAACAACAGATTGCCATTGGATCTTCGAATGTTCCGAATACATCTGACGAACCTGCAGAAATTCAAAGTAATGTTAACTTTAATTTACATGCGTGTTGACTTTTATTATTGATTTCTTTTTCAAATTCTTATATTATAATATACCATTTTTCAGCTGAAAGTGGTGAGACGAGAAAAGCTCGAGAACGTACGCTACTAAAAGAATTATATGAGTTAAATTCTGTCGAGCGTGTCAAAGTATCTAGAAATAGTCATGGTCAGCCTGTTGGATCAGAAGCTCGACTTTTAGTAGGATATTTGGGCATTATAGCACGAAATGCCAATATGTTGCCTATTAACTACGAGTCATGTTATCAAATGCCTGATAGTAACAAAAATCAAGCTCTCGATAATATTAAGGTAACAAAACGTGAATGTAATTTATAATACTTTGGTTTAAGTTTCATTTATATTTACTTTCTAAACTTGTGTTTTTTGTAAGAGACATTTGCTTTAGAGGTCTCGGATAATTATGTCAAGAAAGCATTGGGAAAAAAATGGAGAGACCATAAAAGCACTTTAAAAAAAAGAATATTTTAAGAAAAATATAAGCCTCGAAGAGAAATTGCGAAATGTCCCGCCGGGAATGCTGAGGTACCAATGGGAAGATGCGGTTAGATTCTGGAATTCAAATAAAGGAGAGGTATTACGTACTTCCAAACTCTTATAATTAAGAAAATTCATAATTTACTATATACGTAATAATAATTTCATAATGTAGGATCATGAGTGAGTTGGAACAACAAGCAGGCAAAAACAAAAATTCACGCACACAGCAGGGTCAAAAAGTTTTGCTTGTGTAGCTGAGGCCGAGGTATTTTGAATTTATTATTTGTGTCAAATATTAATTACTTTCTTTTAAATTATATTTTTACTACTATATTGTAGGAACTCTCGTCTGGTAAAAAATGTAACAGTCTGATTTAGACCTTAATCGGAACGGTAGTTTCGAGACCATGAATTCAAGTCAAAAAAATATTTTAAAACTATTTTTGGTGTTTATAATGTGTGAATTTGTGTGTATTAAATTTTCGTTTTAAAATTTTATCGTTTGGGTGCCGAATTATTAAAATGGGCTTAATCGCGTAAAATAAAAATTTGATAGTTTAATGTGCAAGGGTTGAATTGTTGTTGTCTTTTTAAATGGGAGTATTTAAAATGCAATTTACCATTTTAAAGGGTAGTGGACGGTAGTGGACAATAATGGCCTTGATATATGTAAATTTTTAATATTTTAATTAAGGTTAAAAATGGTATTTAATAATTTATGTTAATATTAATAAAACAAACATAAAACAAAGCCATTATATGTTCATATTTGCTGAAAATAAAAGGAAAATAAAAGAAGAAAAGCTATCTAACGTTCGGCACTTTGGATGCTTAATTGGGTAAGTGATTTTGTTCGGTTTTCGATAATTTTTAAGTTTTTGAGATCGTTGCTTAGTATACTATCATGCCCATACCCTAATTTTAGAATTTAATGAAGATTTTGAGATATGCCATTGATGAGTAGTTGTGATTTTTGTTGTTAGTTGATGAAATATGAAATATATATTTTAGATTAACATGTTTTGTATTGAGATTTTTGGTGATTTTGAGTAATTAGGGCTTAATTGCAAAAATAATAAATTGAGGGACTAAAATATAATATAAATTGCATGTATGGATTTGTATGAATATGGGTGAAATTCGGCCCAACTATAATGTAGTCAAATTTTGAATATTTTGTGTTTTGTGCAATAGGGACTAAATTGTGAAAATGTGAAATATTAGGGGTAAAAATGTAATTTTCCCATTTATGTGTTTTTGGACTAAATTGAATGAAAATATGTTTGAATGAGCTTAATTTGAATATGTTTAGATCAAGAACCAAAGAAATCAGACTTGGATCGAGAAAAAATAAAAATAGTCGAATAGCTGATTACATCGTTCGTTGATATCCGAGGTAAGTCTTAAAGCAATTAAACATCGTTAATTTTGAATGTAGCTAAGTAATATGCTAAATTGAAATTGTGGAATTATTAGTGAGCTTGCCGAATGTGAATTAACATAAAAATATTTTGTTTGAGTTTATATTGATTGAGGTATAACATTTGAAAGTTCGTATGAATTATGTGAAACATCTAAAAAAAAATTCGATATATGAAATGTGTATGAGACAGTTCTATAATATTGATATTCAGGCTTTAAGCCTAGCAAGCCTTGTGCTGGTGAATTAAATCGGGCTTTATGCCTAGCAGGCTTATTGTCGGTGTATAAAATCAGACTTTAAGTCTAGCAGGCTTTGTCTTGGGTGTGTGATCTGAGCTTAGGCCTAGCAGGCTTTTTGGCCGGTGATTACGTATAAGCTTATGCCTAAAAGATTTCATGCTGATGTGGTATTTGAGTATGTTAATCAATCTAAATGGCCAAGTATGAATTAACTTCTTACCAATTTAAAATAAGGTAAGCAAGTAACTCAGTTATTTATTACAAATTATATGTGATACAAATGAAGTTTATAAATATGATTATAATATGTGTTCTCGGTTTTATAAATGAATGATATGAATATTGTGGTTTTGGTCTTTTAATATGTGTATACAAGACCAGGTATATTCGACCACATGGATAGTTTGTGTATGTGATGCTATATTATAATAATTGAGCTTGAGTATATGAATGTTTATACATTTGGTTATATAATGACATTTTGATTTTGGAAGGTTGGATTATGAGTAAATATTTTGATTATATAAGCATTCGGTTAAAGAGAAATTGTTCTATGAATTTATATGTTATATAGGTATGGAATTGAAAGCTTGAAATTAAATGTGATTACAAATGTACAAGTTGAATTATTTGATTTAAATGATTTAGTATCGAAATGATATTAAGCATTAATTGTTTAATTTGATTAAGGCTTACTAAGCTAAAGTAGCTTACTTTGTGTGTTATGTTTATTCTGTTCTATAGATTTTTGGAGTCAGCAAAGTTCACCATACTATCGACTGTTTCGGTACTTTTATAAATTGAAATCAGACTTATGGCATGTATAGGCTAGCCCCGGAATTAGATTATTTTTAAAGTGTTTGTATATTATTTTTAAAGTGTTTGTATATAAAGCCATGCGAAAATGGCGTAACATATTAGTTTGAATTTGGTTTTGTTTAGTTGAGTTTGAGTATGTTTGATTATGATGTTTTGTGCTATGGATAAATGATGTTTATGTTAGGTATATACATATATATATATATATATATATATATATATATGGTGAATGAGTATAGATTAAAATGAGTATGGTTCGGCTATCATATGTCAAGGAAAGTATAAATGCGAATTTGAGTAATATTGTTATATGTTAAGTTACTGGATAAGTCGTGGTTTATGAAATAGACTTGAGATGTTTTAACTTGAATTGATTAAAATATAACAAAAGTTGACATTAAATAGAATATAATTATTAAGCTTGTTTAATATTAAGTATAAGTTTATGAAATGACCATATGAATAGTGATTTATGTTTTAATAAATAAAATAGTTAGATATGAGTTAGCTTGTGACTTTGTTAATGTGTTTTAATTATTAAATAATCTTTATATTATATTTGATGTTTATTATAGGAATATCAAATAGTAATTTGGTTTATTTTAATATTTGATGATTTTTGAATGATTTAATTTCTATATATGTTCATAATTATCTAGAAGTTGTGTTTTGTTCGGTAATACTCCGTAACCCTATTCTGGTGACAGATACGGGTTAGGGGTGTTACAAAAAAGTTGAATGCCTTCAGCTTTTTGATATTACACATAGGAAGAAAGATGGATCTTCTATGACTTCTGAAGCTGGAGAAATTATGGTATCTTTACTTAATAAAATTTGATTTTTATTAAATATTTATAATGTTTAATTATAATGGTTTAATTCGTCGTTAGTAGTTCTAAATAATGTTCAGTTATGTTGCATTTGTTTTTATTATATATTTCGTTTCTAACTCTTTAATTGATTTATTAGGAGAAACTAAAGGATAAAAAGGCGGAGTATGAAGCGGTTGCTTCGAGTGATAATTCTGTTAATCTTAACGACATTGATAACAGAATTATTACTGAAGTTTTGGGTCTTAAAAGGTATGGTCGGGTTTGATTTCAAGAATCTGGTGTTATCCCAACCCAATATTTTGGATCCAGTTCGCAACAATACATGCATTCGAAGTCGGGCTTAAGTTTGAAGTTACGAGGTTAAAAGAATGATGGCTCGGATGTAGCGAAACACGCTTGAGCAAATTGCTCAACTTAAAGCGGAGGCGACATCGAGAGAAGATGATGTTCAAAGAAAATATGAAGAACTCGGCTAAAACTTAAAGTGGAGGCAATGAGGAGGAAGCGAGAGCGAAGCGAAAATACGATGCACTCCAGCTATAGCTTTAGAATATGATGAAAATGTTTCAGTAGTCTCAAAATCTGCCATCTTAGACATTTGTTTTCTTATTGTAAGAATATTTTTAACATTCTAACTTTTAACATTATTGTAAGAATATTTTGAATTATACTTCATTTATTAATTTATATCATATATCTTTTGTTGAATTTGAAGTATCATTTAGATTTGCTGTTTTTTGTTGGATTTCATGTTACAAGAATGGTTGTATATGGATGAAAATGGGATATTGCAAATCTGCCAAAGTTAGTGGCGTTTTTCTTAAAAATGCCGCTAAAAGTCATGCTCTATAGCGGTGTTTGTGATAAAAGCGCCGCTAAAGGTCATGCTCTTTAGCGACATTTTTAATAAAAGCGCCGCTAAAGGTCATGTACTATTGTGGCGTTTGTGATAAAAGTGCCGCTAAAGGTCACATTCTTTAGCGACGTTTGTGGGCAAAGCGCCGCTAAAGATCATATTCTTTAGCGGCATTTTTTTTCACATAAACGTCGCAAATTTTAGCGGCATCGTCTATAGCGACGTTTTTTGCGACGCTTGTAAAAACGTCGCAAATAGTTTTAGCGGCACTCTAAAGGCCTAAAAAAATGCCGTTAAAAGTCTGTTTTGCTGCAGTGTTCTTATTTTAAAATTCTCAAGATTCAATGTTGTTTTCATTTTGATTCTCTTATTCTTTTGACCAACAGACAAGTATCTTTGGCCATTAATTATCTTGGTGGTTGCCTACTATAGTTATCCTGTTATAGCCTAAACATTGAAAAACTCCAACATTAGTTTATAGAAGCTTTAAATTTGATTATTAGATGTAATTAAGATTGCAATTAAGCAAACAAAGCTCTTAATGACCTGTTGCGGTGCTGATGCGGCGTTGCACCACTTTTTAATGACTGTTGTGGCATTACATAACAGATTTTAACCGCAATGACCGTGATGCGATTTCTTTGATACGCTGCACCGATATTGTATCACGATAGTTGCCATTTCCGTTACGATGCAGCAGTTACGTTACGTTGCGGCCACAATTTAATACTATGCTACTTTGGCTTATTTGACTGTAGTGACAACCAACACGTATTGTTACATGGTTGAAAGGAATGGAATTAGTATGTTTATTTATTTTTGGTTAGTGAATGGCTGTAACAACTCGGTGTAGACCTTAGTCGGAACAGTGGTTTCGAGACCATAAATCTGAGGTTGAAATAATATTTTAATATTATTCTTGGTGTTGATTATATGTGATATAGTCTGTGTGAAGATTCTGTGTGGTAATTTTATCGACTGTGTGTTAAATTAAGAGAAATAACCTAATCATATAAAGTGTAAAAGCTATGTGCTGATTTATAAGTGCTTAATTGTTGTTGTCTTTATAAAGTGGAGGATTAATGTTGTAATTAGCCAAATATATATGTGGTGGACGGCATTAAATGTTGATGTGTGTTTATATATATGTTTTTATATATATATTAACTTTATAAGTTAAAGTTAATATTATAAACTATAATAAAACAAAGGAAAGGAGTTAGTGGATTGTTCATCCATCTCCACCGAAAAACAAAGAAAAGAAAAGAAAGTTTAAAGCCTTGAACATTCGGCAAGCTTTAAATAAAAATTAAGGTATGTTTTGGTTTCGATTTTTTGATAATTTCTACGTTTTTGAAATCGTTGCTTCGTGCTCTAGCTAACCCATGTTGTAATTTTGTGAATTGATGATGTTTTTGTGATGAGCTATTGATGAATGCTTGAGCTATGTGCTATTTGATAGTGAAATATGAAAACTTGGTGTTGAGTTAACATAGTTTGTATTGGGATTTTTAGTGAAATTGAGTAATTTGGGTTAAATCGAGAAAAGTGTAAATTGAATGGCTAAAATGTGAAATAAATGAAATGTGTGTACATGTATGAATTTGGAGAGAGTTCGGCTAGGCATGGGTGAGATGGAATTATGTGTATTTCGTGATTTTGTGAATTAGGGACTAAAGTGTTGAAATGTAAAAATATGAGGGTTATTGTGTAAAATGCCCTAAATAAGTATGTGTGGACTAAATTGAATGAATTAGTGATTGAATGGATTGGATTTGAATGTGTATAGAATAAGAAGGGAGAGGTTCGGATCAAGATCGAGGCAAAGACAAAGTGCTTAATTAATCGACCGTTTCGGTATTTTGACATTCGAGGTAAGTTCAGATATAATACTAGTTGTTAACTTTCATCTATGTGATATGACTTGAAAGATTATATGCATAACTATGAGATTAGAAATGCTATGTGCAGAATTGAAATAGATGGCACTGAGTATGCGAAATTAGAAACGAGACAGAAATGGCTAGCACTGTGTGTGCGAAGAGATAGAATCTCCGGTCTATTGAATTGGCACAGTGTGTGCGATACCGATACAAGTTCGATTTATTGAATCGGCACTAAGTGTGCGATGACAAATATGTTTGATTATGAATTGGCACTGAGTGTGCGAACAAATCAAAAGTATAATAAATGGTGATCGAAATGTAAAATCGAGCAATTGAGTAGCTTGGTTGGTGAGTAACTACGTGTTGGCTAAGGTATGTATGATAACTATGTATTGGCTAAGGTTTGTATGATAACTATGTATTGGTTAATGAATGTATAATAACTATGTGTTGGTTAAAGTATGTGTGATATCTATGTATTGATAAATTTGAAAGTAGGTGGATAGAATGCTATATGAGCATTGAGCATAGTTGAGTTAGTGTATCATTGGTAAATTAATCTAAGTGATGGCTTCTTTTGTATAATAATTTTAATTGTTGAATTACATATATTATATTACGGACTTACTAAGCTTTGAGAAGCTTACTGTGTGAACTGTTTCTCTGTTTTACAGTGTCAGTAAAGCTAGCTCGGATCCAAGAATCGTCAGCATCTCCATCACACTATCGAAAATCTATTTTGGTACTTTTGGAAAGATGTATATAGGTGAAATATGGCATGTATATGCTAGATGTTATGATATGTTTTGAAAGGCTAATCCTTGCCATGTGATTTGGCTTGGAAATTGAATAATGTAGAATTGATGAATGAGCTATGGATGAGGTATATTTCATGACTTAGTTGATTGGGAAATATGTGGTTTGAAGATGAACTTTGATATAGATTACATGATGTTTGAATTACATAGGTTTGGAGATGTACATTTGTCAATTTGAATGGTTTAGTTGGTGATTGAATAATGCATGAAATGGTATGATTGAATGCATTTGAAAGCATGAATTTGTATTGTATTGATAATTGTAGGTATGATCCTATTATGGATGGCAATTTGGCTTTGCACATGGCCTATTTTGCCTACACGGTTATGGCACACGGGCGTGCCTATTTACCGTGGGGTAAAGCCAGTAGCTAGCTTAAGAGCACACGACCATGGTACACGGGCGTGCGTAATGGCCGTATGAATAAGTCAGTATAATTGCCTAAGAGTACATGACCTTAGCAGACGGGCATGCCTAATGGCCATCTAAAAAAGTCATTCTGCATGCCCTGTTTGACACGGCCTAAACACATAGGTGTGTCAGGTTACATGTGTGTGTGACCTCAACAGTGTTGAATAATGCTTGAAATTTTGAAAACTTTCGTAAGTGTTCGGTTTAGTCCCGACCCCTTTCTAACATTTGATTAAGGTCTCGAAGACTATGTTTGTATTTGAGCATGTATGATTAATGATAGACTATGTGTCGTGGAATGGATGTATGTTATTGTGGTTGTTCGATAATGCCTCTTAACCCTATTCTAGTGACGGGCTCGAGTTAGGGGTGTTACATTTTATTGGTATCAGAGCTACGGTTTATTCGATTCTCAGACTAACGTAATGTGTGTGAGTCTATCTATACATGCCATATATGAAATTGCAATAGTGTGATGAATTCTAACAGATGAAAATGTGTTTTCATATAGTAATGGATCTCGATCGAGCAGTTGCTAATGATGTTGAGAGTAACGCGCCTGCTTCCGCTCAAGGGACAATGCCGGCCACCTCTAGGCCGAATGATAGTAGTGAGGAGGAGAGGCTAAATAAGCCTTCTTTCGAATGATGAGCGAGTGGTTTTCAGAATTCGTTTGAATGAATCCGGCTACTCCACAACCTCCACCCCCACAAGTACCTGTTGTACCACAAGTGATAGATCCGATTCGACTGAATAAACCTCCGATGGATAAGATTCGAAAGTATGAGGCTGAAGAGTTTAGGGCCACATCCGATGATGATGCTGAGCGAGCCGAGTTTTGGCTCGAGAATACAATCCGAGTATTCGATGAGATGTCGTTGACTCCTGATGAATGTATAAAATGTGTTGTTTCGTTGTTGAGGGATACTGCGTATAACTGGTGGAAAACATTGATATCTGTGGTCCCGATAGAGAGAATCACCTGGGATTTCTTTCAAGTCGAATTCAGAAAGAAGTATATCAGTTGATAAACCGTAAAAGTAACATATTTTAATCCCACATTTAGTATGCTTTTGGATGAATTTATCCTTAATTTATGTAAAAAGGTGCTCTTAATCCTTTCTTTCTGTGTCTTATACTCAGGAAAGCACCCAAGGATAAAAAGAATGCAAAACGGGCTTAAAACGAACCAAAGTGGGCCGACCCAAGAAGTCAGCACGACCTGGACTTCATGCTACACGGCCGTGCCTCGATAGTCATCTAGACCATGGCCTTACCCTGATTCACACAGCCGTTTTCCCATCGATAAAGTCCACACACGGGCGTGCCTAGTGATCTACACGGCTGTTCCAAAAATGGCAGAATCGAGACACAGGCTAGACCCAGATATTGCACGGGCATGTTATAGCCGTGCCTAAATCGACAGGATGGAGACACGGGCTGGACCACGATTTACACGGGCGTGTCAAGGCCGTGCCCTCATCATGAAAAGAGCAATTTCACTTGGAATTGGATGCTTGGAGCCCAAGAAACGCAATCCTAAGTCCACTCAAACACTTAGGACGAATTTCACTTGAATTACGAGTACTTAGGAGCCAAGTAAAGCATCCCAAACGTATATAAAAAAAATCCAAGGCAGCAATTAGGGGGTGTCAAGTTTTAGCAGAGTTTTCTACCAGAGCTTTACTCATTTAGGGAATTACTCGAAGATAACCAGTTGATCCATCTCGAAGAGCCGAAATTCTACTCAAGACGGAGGATCTCTCCTTCAATTCCTTCAGGGGGTTTTAGGGATTTCTTATGTTTTGTTTTATCTTTTCTCTCGAGATGTTTTCCTATTTTATTATGAACTAAACCCCTTAGATACCTGAAGGGGATAAAACCTATGATGGATTTTGTTATTTAATTCTTTCAGTTTATATGATAAAAACTTAGTTTGTTCTTAATTATGTTGCTCAATTTAATCTGATGTGCTTAGGTGGAGGAGGAATAGACCCTGCCTAAGAGAAGATCTAGCATAATTAAGTGGAGTTGATCGGGCGCCTAGACATAGGGTTACGAGATTTTGCCAGATTAGGGTGAAACCTAATATGGGGGTCCATTGATCGATTTACTGATTCCTTAGGGGGTTATTATAAGAGAACGAGAGTTTCACTAATTAACCTAAGGTTAGACGTTATTCGCTTTAAGAGAAGGTTTAATATAGGTTAGGGAGTCTCACGGATCAAGCTAAGTAAAAGAAATCATATGAATTGAAAGTTAGATAATAAGTGAAGTCATAGGTGGATTCTTCCCGATGGTATCGTCTTTATCAATTGAGTTTTCTTCAAAGTCTTTTCCCAAAGTTTTGTTCTTTTGTCTTTGTATTTAAGTTTAAGTATTTCATTTGTTTTAGATTTAATAAACCAAACACTCCATAATTTAGGCTAAATAATAGAAAGAAAGTGAGTAACAATACTTTTAGGTTCCTTGGGTTCGATAAAGATATTCTCGCCTGAGCTATACTACTGTTCGATAGGTGCACTTGCCTCTATCGTTGTCGCATCGATCTCTGTGTTCGATCACTCTTTTATAAATATTAAAACTAGACTATTTTGCAAATGATCAAGTTTTTGGCACCGCTGTCTTGGACTTCTAAAATATTACTAAAGCTCTATTTTTATTACTTTAGCCATTATCTCTAATTTTTATTTTTATTTTATTAAATTTCTAATTTTACTAATCCTTTTCTTTATTAAACTTGCAAGGTACTTTTAGTTTATGACTCAAGAAACCCTAGAGGACCATTAGAATACGATAGTGATATTGAAGCTATCGTCATAAATCGCAGAGAAACTAGACGAAATGTAGACTACCAAAGAGAAGAACAACAAAATGATCCAATCCTCTTGAAAGGATGGTAGAAAATAATCACTGATCATAAGATCGTAATGCCCGCAGACTATGTATGATTATGCTAAACCTAATTTGACAGGAGCAGAATCTAGTATTGTTAGGCATGCTATAGCTGCTAATAATTTTGAATTAAAACCTAACACAATACAAATGATCCAACAGTTTGTTCAATTTGATGGATTGCAGGACGAAGATCCAAATACTCATATAGCTAATTTCTTAGAGTTCTATGATAATTTCAAAATAAATGGCGTTTCTGATGATGCCATACGTCTTCGGTTATTTCCTTTTTCATTAAGAAATAAAGCAAAGCAGTGGTTGAACTCGTTACCACGAAGGTCAATCACCACATGGGACCAAATGACCGAAAAATTTCTTTTAAAGTATTTTCCACCAGCCAAAACGACCAAATTTAGGAATGCCATATCTTCTTTTATGCAGAATGACGCAGAAACATTATATGATGCATGAGAAAGATACAAGTATCTCCTAAGAAGATGCCCACACCACGGATTACCTTTGTGGCTTCAAGTCCAAACTTTTTACAATGGTGTGAATTCTTCGACAAGGCAAATGATTGATTCATCAGTCGGTGGAACTCTAAACAACAAAGCTCCTGAAGCGGCCTACGATTTTATTGAAGAGATGTCATTGAACACTTATCAATGGCAAATCACAAGGGCAAAGTTGACAAAATCAGCCGGAGTTTTCAACATAGACGCAGTGACAATGCTGTCAACACAGGTAGAGTTAATGAATAAAAAGCTTGATAATTTATGTTCTTCGCAGGTACATCCAGTAATGCAATGCGAAGCAAGCGGGAATGTGGCGAATCTTGAGTACCCACCCTACCAACCAAAGCGAAAACGAAAGGCACAAACTATATAGGTAACAATTTGGATCCAATAATAATCCTTATAGAAATACTTATAACCCAGGTTGGAGGAACCACCTAAATTTTTCGTGGGGAGGACAAGGAAATCAAGGAATTCAAAGGCAGCAACCTCCTCCAAATTATCAAAATAAGCCCTACCCACAGGAAAAAAAATCAAGCCTTGAAGAGATGCTGACAAAATTCATGGCAGCCACAGAATCTCGCCTTCAAAAGATTGATACAAGCCTTGATAAACAACAGAAGTCAATGAAAGGACTTGAGAATCAAGTTGGAGAACTTACTAGGTCAGTGGGACACCTCACAAAGCTAATTTCTGAACGCCAACAAGGACGTCTACCAAGCAACACAGAAATAAACCCAAAAGAACAAATCCAAGCTGTTACAACTTAAGAGGGTATAGAAGTAGATAGACCCACATCAGCAAGAAGAGAAGGATAAGGCCGAGGTAAAATCGATAATCAAAGAATACCAACCTAGCATACCTTATCCCGAAGCATTGAAAAAAGAAGATTCAGAGGAACAATTCGGTAAGTTTCTAAAACTCTTAAAAAAATTACATATTAACTTACCTCTTCTTGAAGCTCTTTTTCAGATGCCCGATGCAAGGAAATTCTTAAGCAAGCTCTTGACGAACAAACGTAAAATAGATGAAGAGCACCATGTGGAATTAAACGCAACATGCTCAGCAATGCTACAGAACAGGCTACCACAAAAACTAAAAGATCTAGGGAGTTTTACGATTCCATGCTTAATTGGTAGTTTGTCTATTGATAATCGTTAGGCGATTTAGGGCAAGTATAAATGTTATGCCTTATGCAATTGTTTAAAGGACTAGGTCTAGGGAAGCCTAAACAAACTAGGATGAGTATTCAACTAGCTGATAAAACTGTTAGAATCCCTAGGGGCATTATTGAAGATGTTTTAGTCAAAATCGATAAATTTGTTTTCCTAGTAGACTTTGTTGTTTTAGACATGGATGAGGATAATTCAATCCCCTTGATTTTAGGAAGGCCTTTTCTTGCAACTGCCAAGATTAAAATTGATGTTGCCACAAGAGAACACATACTTCGCGTGGGAGATGAATCAATAAATCTTCAAACTCTCAACTCAGCCAGAGCCATGAATGATGAATGTACGGAAATTACTCTAGTCGATAGTCAATTTATTCAACCTTCATTGCAGGAAACACCACACGACATCAATTCTGAGTCAAACTATAGCATCTTAGTCGACACAGAAGAATTACGTATACTTAAGGTTGACAAATTAGAAGAGCAGAAGACACAAGCAAAGACGGATCCACACGAAGTAAAACCTAAGAAACCACCAGAAGAGCTCATAGGAAAATCCAATCACTTTAAAATAGTAGACCAGGTTCTGTTAGACAAAACTGGTCTTCACATCACTTCAACAGACTCGAGGGCAAAGGGAGAAATCCTCCCCAAGGTACATGAAATCTTCCCCCACAACACAGTCGAGGTAAGTAATCCAAAATTCAACAAATTCGAGGTAAATGCTTCTCGATTCCAATCTTGTCATGAAAATAAAATTGCAAGTATGAGGGGAGATATTCAAACCTTTAAACCTCTCTGAAAATTTTCAAACATTAGGACAGTCTAGCTTAAGACTATAAACGAGCGCTTCTCAGGAGGCAACCCGAACATTAGCACTATTTATTTTCAGATTTGATTTCAGTTTCTTTTCTTTCCATCTTTCTTTCCTAAGTATTTAGTTGGAAACTAACACAAAAGTGTAGATTTTGAGACCATACAGCCGTGTCCGTGGCCGTGTGGACCACCAAAACCACCACACTAACAGGAGTAGGGCTGTGCAAGCCAGTCCAACCACTCCGTGACGTAACGAGCCCAACAACCCTAAAGCACGGGCATCAACAAGAACAGCATGGGCGTGCCTGTAAACAGTGTGAAGCTACTGACTTTCTCAAAACAGGCATGGCTGACTAAGAAATGGACGTGTAAGAAGCAACACGCCATTAGCCACGGCCGTGCTAGGCAGCCGTGTGAAAGGACACACCCTCGGTACACGGGCGTGGGAACGTACCATTAGAAATCCTATTTAAATCCCCACAACCCATCTTCTTTGTCCCATCTCTTTTCTTATTTTTTCTTTTTCTTTTCTTTCAAATTTTCTTCCTATTCATAGAAAAGATCCAAGACACTTGAGCAACACAAAGATCATGCCGAAGAAATGTAAGCATCACCTCCTTAGAGGAGGCCTCAACATGAGTTCATGCCGGCAGCTTCACTTAATTGACACGCCAAGGGTCTCGGAAACCTTTTCGATTCTATTTTTCTTTTCTCGTCTCCTTTATTTTCCTTATCTTTACTTATTTCCTGCTTAAATTAATTTATTTCATATTACTTTCTTGGTTTTAGGTTCTAAAGGCTGCTAGGGAATCACACACCACAGCCTTAGAGGACACACCCACTTCGCAAACCATCCAACAATAAGGACTCCTTAGTCTATTAGTCTTTTCTTTCAATTTCAGTTTTCTTCTTAGTCTTCTTCATTTTATTTCCTTAATCTTTAATTATATTATTAGTATAGTATTATTATTTCTCTAGATCTCTTGGCTATATCTTCATAGGCTACCCAATTTCTTCATCTAGCAATTTGCTTCCCGGTAACCACTCCACCAGGCCCATAGAAAACACCATCACCGCCACTAGAGACGCCAAGGATCATCCAGATTTTAGGGAGTATTACTTTCCCCACTTATCTTTTTGATTTGGCACATAAATTTCATTATCTATCTTTGTACATTGAGGGCACTGTACATCTTAAGTGTGGGGGTAATAGTGCCTAACTTTTTGTATTATTCTCAAAACCTTGAAATTAGTCTTGATCTTAAGAATTATTCTCATATTATTAATTAGGATGAAATTTCTAATGACTTATGATTCTTATTGAGATGTTTTAGAGTAAGTCATAGTTAATTGTGCATTGATGATTAAATTTGAAGAATACTAGAGAATCAAGCATGATAAGTCTACTTTCTAAAAATTAAAATTGATAGGTTGTTGAACTAAATTCGAGTATTACCTTGAAGTTTGAAATTTACAGGGATTGATGTAAAAAACACCCATAATTTTTGTGAGATTTTGAGCCTTATAGAACATATATTCTTTTTCGTGCTCACTTTATTGATTATGAGTGTGTCAACTTTGAACTGTTATTCTAGAACTTTTCTCGTTTATACATGTCGAGACCACATTAATGATTTGATATACTGAGATGATAAAGGCACCTAGGTTTCAACCCGTTCAAACCACTAAAAAGCCTACCTACACAAATTAACCCCTAGTGAACCCAGTTGAATCCTAATAACCTTTTTATTGACTCACCTACTAATATTAAACCAAAATCCATTTGTATTTGTTATCAACATTCCTTTGACTACCCCTTTATCGAGAATTGACTTGATCAATTGCCAAACTAGGATATTTCAATTATCAAAGTTCCTTTTATTTTACTTAGTTTGTTCTTAATTAAAAAAAAATCCAAGTATATTCAATATTGGTAGTATATAAAAGAGCTTAGAGCGTTTAAACTCCAATTGGTAAAGAAAAAGCTCGTATTAAAGTAGTATCAAAATACTCTTTATTATGGAGTAATTATCAAAAGAGATATTATTTGTTTTCTTTCGAAGTAAATATTTATATTAGTTCAGTGTTTCTAGTTAGGCAATTTGTCAAGTCAATATCAATTCTAAACCTCTAATTCAGCCTATATCTACACCTTTAACCCTAACCCCGTTACAACCTTAATTAAAGATCTTTTGATCTATGTATCAACTCATATACAGTGGTGGAGATTTGATTTTCAGGCAAGTCTATGGGATTAACTTTTCAGGTTCGACTTAGAGTGTTTATTCTTGAACCTTGAACACTTTTGAGTGACTTGAGTGAATCTATTGTGAGGACGTCAATCCTTGTCGGCTTTGAATTAAAGGTAATTACTTAGATAAGGGGAAACACCTATGTTTTCGTACTGCAAAGGTATGACTTATCGTAATTGAATCTTTAGGACTCATTGAGTTGAATTATCCATGTATAAATTATCTATAAATTATGATGAGACAATATCGATAGGAATTATGAATTATGAAAAGTATGTTTTAATTGTAAGTTGAGAATTTTGCTTGAGGACAAGCAAAAGCTTAAGTGTGGGGGTATCTGATAAACCGTAAAAGTAACATATTTTAATCCCACATTTAGTATGTTTTTGGATGAATTTATCCTTAATTTATGTAAAAAGGTGCTCTTAATCCTTCCTTTTCATGTCTTATACTCAGGAAAGCACCCAAGGATAAAAAGAACGCAAAACGGGCTTAAAACGAACCAAAGTAGACTGACTCAAGAAGTCAGCACGGCCTGGACTTCATGCCACACAGCCGTGCCTCGATAGTCATCTAGACCACAGCCTTACCCTAATTCACACGGCTATTTTTCCATCGATAAAGTCCACACACGGGTGTGCCTAGTGATGTACACGGTCGTTCCTAAAATGGCAGAATCGAGACACAGGTTAGACCCAAATATTGCACAGGTATGTCATAGCCGTGCCTAAATCGACAGGATGGAGACACGATCTGGACCACGATTTACACAGGCGTGTCAAGGCGGTGCCCCTGCCGTGGACAAGAGCAATTTCACTCGAAATTAGATGGTTGGAGCCCAAGAAACGCAATCCTAAGTCCACTCAAACACTTAGGACGAATTTCACTTGAATTACGAGTACTTAGGAGGCAAGTAAAGCATCCCAAATGTATATAAAAAAAATCCAAGGCAGCAATTAGGGGGTGTCAGGTTTTAGCAGAGTTTTCTGCCAGAGCTTTACTCGTTTAGGGAATTACTCGAAGATAGCCAGTTGATCCATCTCGAAGAGCCAGAATTCTACTCAAGACGGAGGATCTCTCCTTCAATTCCTTCAGGGGGTTTTAGGGATTTCTTATGTTTTATTTTATCTTTTCTCTCGAGATGTTTTTATTTTATTATGAACTAAACCCCTCAGATACCTGAAGGGGATGAAACCTATGATGGATTTTGTTATTTAATTCTTTCAGTTTATATGATAAATACTTAGTTTGTTCTTAATTATGTTGCTCAATTTATTCTGATGTGCTTAGGTGGAGGAGGAATAGACCCTGCCTAAGAGAAGATCTAGCATAATTAAGCGGAGTTGATCGGGCGCCTAGAGATAGGGTTACGAGATTTTTCCAGATTAGGGTGAAACCTAATATAGGGGTCCATTGATCGATTTACTGCTTCCTTAGGGGGTTATTATAAGAGAACGAGAGTTTCACTAATTAACGGAATATTATAGACAGTTTGTGAAAGGCTTCTCGATGGTTGCGACTCCATTGACGAAGTTGCTACAGAAAGATGTTAAATTCGAGTGGTCAGAAAAGTGCCATCAGAGTTTTAAGCAGTTGAAAGTTTTGTTGACAGAGGCGCCAGTGTTAATTTAACTTGAATCGGGTAAAGAATTTATAGTTTACAGTGATGCATCGTTGAATGGTTTGGGCTATGTGCTGGTGCAAGAAGGCAAAGTTATTGCTTATGCTTCGAGGTAGTTAAAGTCGCATGAAAATGAATTATCCGACGCACGACCTTGAATTAGCCGCGATTGTGTTCGCATTGAAAATTTGGCGTCATTATTTATTTGGTGAGAAATTTCATATCTTTACAGATCATAAAAGTTTGAAATACTTGATGACTCAGAAAGACTTAAATTTGTGACAGAGAAGATGGTTAGAATTATTGAAAGATTACGAGCTTGTGATAGATTACCACCCGGGTAAAGCTAATGTTGTAGTTGATGCCTTGAGTCGAAAATCATTATATGCCTTGCGAGCTATAAGTACTCAGATAGATTTGTGTGATGATAGTGCGGTTTTAGCCGAGTTAAAAGTAAAATCGATATTTGTACGTCAAATTTGTG
Organism: Gossypium rotundifolium; assembly: GCA_025506655.1. Classification (NCBI taxonomy): domain Eukaryota; kingdom Viridiplantae; phylum Streptophyta; class Magnoliopsida; order Malvales; family Malvaceae; genus Gossypium; species Gossypium rotundifolium. Next base: position 162,245,563 of record CP106732.1, on the reverse strand, counting down.
ATGCTCAAAAAGATGATGTTGAAATGATGGCTAAACGAACTCAGTGTGAGTCGAATGTTTATTCAGAATTTTGGGTTGATAGTGATGAATGTCTGAGATTTAGAGATCGAATTTGCATTCCGAAAAATTTAGGGTTGATTCAGATGATTTTGAATGAAGCTCACAATAGTCGTTTGACTGTTCACCCAGGGAGTACGAAAATGTATAATGATTTGAAACAGTTTTATTGGTGGCATGGTATGAAACGAGATATATTTGACTTTGTGTCGAAATGCTTAGTTTGTCAGCAAGTTAAAGCTGAACATCAGGTTCCATCCAATTTGTTACAACCGATTATGATTCCTGAGTGGAAATGGAAGAGAATTATGATGGACTTTGTGTCAGGGTTAAATAATGTATTTCATGTGTTGATGCTTCGACAGTATCAATATGATCTGTCTCATGTGATTGCCCCTACTGAGGCTGAGATTCAGTCAGACTTGTCATATAATGAAGAACCGATCCGAGTTCTGGCATGAGAGATTAAAGAATTGAGAAATAAAAGAATTTCTTTAGTGGAAGTGTTGTGGCACAAACACGAAATAGAAGAGGTTACGTGAAACCTGAGGACATTATGAGAGAGAGAGAGAGAGAGAAATATCCATACTTATTCACTGATAAGATTTTCGGGGACGAAAATCCTTAAGGAGGAGAGTTGTAATAGCTCGGTGTAGACCCTAGTCAGAACAGTGGTTTTGAGAAAAAAATCTGATGTCGAAATAATATTTTAATATTATTCTTTGTGTTGATTATATGTGATATAGTTTGTGTGAAAATTCTGTGTGGTAATTTTATCAACTGTGTGTCAAATTAAGAGAAATGACCTAATCGTATAAAATGTAAAAGCTATGTGCTGATTTATAAGTGCTTAATTGTTGTTGTCTTTATAAAGTGGAGGATTAATGTTGTAATTAGCCAAATATATATATATATATATATATGTGGTGGACGACATTAAGTGTTGATGTGTGTTTATATATATGTTTTTATATATATTAACTTTATAAGTTAAAGTTAATATTATATATATTATAAACTATAATAAAACAAAGGAAAGGGGTTAGTGGATTGTTCATCCATCTCCACCGAAAAACAAAGAAACGAAAAGAAAGTTTAAAGCCTTGAACATTTGGCAAGCCTTAAGTAAAAATTAAGGTATGTTTTGGTTTCGATTTTTGATAATTTCTACGTTTTTGAAATCGTTGCTTCATGCTCTAGCTAACCCATGTTGTAATTTTAGGAATTGATGATGTTTTTGTGATGAGCTATTGATGAATGCTTGAGCTATGTGCTAGTTGATAGTGAAATATGAAAACTTGGTGTTGAGTTAACATAGTTTGTATTGGGATTTTTAGAAAAATTGAGTAATTTGGGTTAAATCAAGAAACGTGTAAATTGAAGGGCTAAAATGTAAAATAAATAAAATGTGTGTACTTGTATGAATTTGGAGAGAGTTCGGCTAGGCATGGGTGAAGTGGAATTATGTGTATTTCGTGATTTTGTGAATTAGGGACTAAAGTGTTGAAATGTAAAAATGTGAGGGTTATTGAGTAAAATGCCCTAAATAAGTATGTATGGACTAAATTGAATGAATTAGTGATTGAATGGATTGAATTTGAATGTGTATAGAACAAGAAGGGAGAGGTTCGGATCGAGATCGAGGCAAAGACAAAGTGTTCGGTTAATCGACCGTTTCGGTATTTTGATGTCCGAGGTAAGGTCGGATATAATACTAATTGTTAACTTCCATCTATGTGATATGAATCGAAAGATTATATACATAACTATGAGATTAGAAATGCTATGTGCGGAATTGAAATAGATGGCATTGAGTGTGCGAAATTAGAAATGAGACAGAAATGGCTAGCACTGTGTGTGCAAAGAGATAGAATCTCCAGTCTATCGAATTGGCACTGTGTGTGCGATACCAATACAAGTTCGGTTTATTGAATCGACACTAAGTGTGTGATGACAAATATGTTTGATTACGAATTGGCACTGAGTGTGCGAACAAATCAAAAGTATAATAAATGGTGATCGAAATGTAAAATCGAGCAATTGAGTAGCTTGGTTGGTGAGTAACTACGTGTTGGCTAAGGTATGTATGATAATTATGTGTTGGCTAAGGTTTGTATGATAACTATGTATTGGTTAATGAATGTATAATAACTATGTGTTGGTTAAAGTATGTGTGATACCTATGTATTGATAAATTTGAAAGTAGATGGATAGAATGTTATGTGAGCATTGAGCATAGTTGAGTTGGTGTATCATTGGTAAATTAATCTAAGTGATGGCTTCTTTTGTATAATAATTTGAATTGTTGAATTACATTTATTTTATTACGGACTTACTAAGCTTTGAGAAGCTTACTGTGTGAACTGTTTCTCTATTTTACAGTGTCAGTAAAACTAGCTTGAATTCAGGAATCGTCAGCATCTCCATCACACTATCGACAATCTATTTTGGTACTTTTGGAAAGATGTATATAGGTGAAATATGGCATGTATAAGCTAGATGTTATGATATGTTTTGAAAGGCTAATCCTTGCCATGTGATTTGGCTTGGAAATTAAATGATGTAGAATTGATGAATGAGCTATGAATTTGGTATATTTCATGACTTAGTTGATTGGGAAATATGTGGTTTGAAGATGAACTTTGATATAGATTACATGATGTTTGAATTACATAGGTTTGGAGATGTACATTTGTCAATTTGAATGGTTTAGTTGGTGATTGAATAATGCATGAAATGGTATGATTGAATGCATTTGAAAGCATGAATTTGTATTGTATTGATAATTGTAGGTATGATCCTATTATGGATGGCAATTTGGCTTTGCACATGGCCTATTTTGCCTACACGGTTATGGCACACGGGCGTGCCTATTTACCGTGGGGTAAAGCCAGTAGCTAGCTTAAGAGCACACGACCATGGTACACGGGCGTGCGTAATGGCCGTGTGAATAAGTCAGTATAATTGCCTAAGAGTACACGACCTTAGGAGACGGGCGTGCCTAATGGCCGTGTGAAAAAGTCAGTCTACATGCCCTGTTTGACACGGCCTGGACACACGGGTGTGTCTAGTAACCGTGGGAGGCACACGGTCTAGTTACACAGGCGTGTGACCTCAACAGTGTTGAATAATGCTTGAAATTTTGAAAACTTTCGTAAGTGTTCGGTTTAGTCCCGACCCCTTTCTAACATTTGATTAAGGTCTCGAAGACCTAGATGAGACCGTATGTTTGTATTTGAGCATGTATGATTAATGATAGACTATGTTTCGTGGAATGGATGTATGTTATTGTGGTTGTTCGGTAATGCCTCTTAACCCTATTCCGGCGACGGTCACGGGTTAGGGGTGTTACAGTGGCGGCATTGGAAACAGGAAACTATGCTTTCGTTTCTTTGAATTATCCAGGAGGTTAAAAAGAGATGAGGTTAAAATTAATAATAAAATATTAAATTTTATCGCAATTATAATGATGAGATCATATTAAAAAAATTATTAAGGATATTAATTTAAACTAAATTATATATAAAAGAATAATTACATTTCATACTAAACTAAAAATATATATTTTTAATAAAAATATAAAATAATTTGATATTAATTCTTTTATAAAATTTAATAATCTTATTTCTTAACCTATTAAATTAAATTATGTTAATTTCCAAATAACTTATATGATCTATATAACAACCCAAGATCGGTGGTGTCAAAAATACAATTTTAGGACTTTGTTTTTGTAAACCGAACTCGTAAATATTTTTATTGAATATTTACGGAGTTATAATATAAGGAAATTGAATTCTAGATAAGTAATTTTGTCGAATTAGTGATTAATTATAGTATAAAGACTAAATTGTAAAAATGGTAAGAGTTCAATTGCATAATTTTTAAGAAATTTTAATTGAAAACTTATTTTGAATACTGTAGAGTTATATTCACAGTTTTAAAAACTTGCAACTTTAAATACATCCAACCATAACGAGCTTTATATAAGAGACCTTTCAAGTGCATCCAATCATAAAACTAGCATATTCTTATGGCCATATCTTTCTTTATCTAATCATAACCTATAGTTAAATCACATAATTCATTAATATATATTTTAAAAATAAAAAATAAACCAATAAATCAACGAGGATCATGATTTTTTTATTCATTAATAGAGCACACAAAAAATAACTTAATAATTTTGATATATAAGTTAATCATAATTCAACTATGAAAGAAATTAAATAATTCATGACAAAACATTGAGTCTTGATAAGCCATAAAAGTAACATATTTTAATCCCGTTCTTGATGTGTTTTTGGATGATTTATTATATAATTTAGTGAGTTTGATGCTCCTAATCCTTTAATTTCATGTTTCTATACTCAGGAGAGCATAGGGGAGCAAAAGGAGCGAAAAACGGGCCAAAATCAGACAAAATGAGCTATTTTCAGGAACCACATGGCCTGGGCATTCCCACACAGGCTGAGCACACGCCTGTGTGAACCACACGGGCTGAGCACACACTCGTGTGAGCCACACGGACGCCCATGTGCCAGCCAGTATCGATTTCGCTCCCTGTTTCCCTAACATGCAAAAAAAAGCCAATTTTTAGGGTTTCAGAGCATTCTAAAGTTTATAAATACACATTAGAAGATGACCTAAGGGGGCACACAGAGAAGAACGAAGAACTTACTCAAAGAACGCCAACAGATTCAACTCAGAAGCAGGATCTCCTTCAAGATTGAAGATCTCCATTAAATTTCTCTAGAAGTTTTTGGGTTTCTTTATGTTTTGTTGTTTTCCTAAATTTGAGATGTTTTCCTTCCAAATTATGAACTAAATTCCTTAGATACCCAGGGAAGATGGAACCTATGATGGATCTTGTTATTTAATTTCTGAATTACATGATAAATACTTGATTTCTTGATCTAAATTATGTGTACTTATTCCATGTTTTAATGTTTTCAGGATATTAATTCATGATTGATGTGCTTATTTCAGTGGAGCAAAAGTCCCTGTCTAAGAGTAGATCTGGCATAATTGAGTGGAGTTGCATGCAATCCTAGAAATAGGACAACATAAATATACCGGATTAGAGTCAAATCTAATAGGGGAATCCATAGATCGAGTTAATGCTACAATAGGGGTTTTAATTAGAAAGAGATTTCAATTAATCAGACTAGAGTCAGTTATTTTTACTCTCGAAAGAGATATTAATATAATTTAGGGATTTCTACAGATCAAGGCAAGTGAATAAATAGTTTAATTCAGATTCAAAATAATAAGTGAAGTCTAGGTGGATTCTTTCCTAGGTATTGTCTCTCTCATTGGTTCATTCGAATATTTTCTTACTTAATTCTCTATTGCGTCTTAATAATTAGTTAGATAATTTTAGATTAAAAACAACCCTTTCAATTTACAGGCTAAATAATAAAAGATAGTAATTACTAATACTTTTAGTCCTCGTGGATACGATATTCCCGACTCACCATAGCTATACTACTATTCGATAGGTGCGCTTGCCTTTGTCGTGATTTTAGTTAGTTAAGTGAATCATCATCAAGTCTAATCAAAGAGGATTCATCCTAAAAAAAATAAGTTATCAAAAAGTAATATATACCATATTAATAACAAACATATCTAATAAACAAATATATCTTTTACATAAAAAATTAACCAAAAATCAAATACCATCAGAATATGAAATTTATATAAGATAAAAATTAATAGTAGTCATACCTAATTGAAAAAGAAAATACGGTCAAAAATAAAAGTTTCTTCCCAAATTTATACTTTACCCATGCTTGTACAATGACACATAAAAAATCGGGAATAATAATTATAATCCATTATGAAATTGATTCTTTTAACATCCTGGAGATGAAGTTGTGAAGGTGAAAGATTAAGGTGAAGGAAAAATTGGATTTGTGGAACGACTTCGAAAGATTTTGAAGTGAGAAAAAATAAATAGCCATCATGCTGATGATAGGAGAGCAAAAGAGAGAACATATTTTATTGATCAATGCGAATCTATATACAATGCTTCTCCAAAGTCTGTATTTATAGACATAATGAGTATAAATAAAATAGAACTCTATTATTATTAGAATTTAAAGTACGTCAAATATTATTTTGATCTTGATGAATATTCACTCAATAATAAAATATTCATAATATACTTTTTTTAAAATATAAATTTCTCATTAGAATTTTTTTAAAAAATTCCAAAACTCATTTTGTTTATGAAAATTTGTATAAAAATTTAACATATAAATATAACATATTTTAATAAATATGCACAATCAATATGTGTGAAGCACGAGTTTTTTGAAGTTTTATTGTAATTAAAATATTTTAAAAATTTTAAGTATTAATACAAACACACATGTATGATTATTATATATAAAATTTAAAAGAATAAAATATATGTTCTACGCTCTTCTTTTAATGAAGATAGCTTTATTAATTGTTTATGATTATGCTAAATACGATACAGATTTTATATTAATATTTATTTGAGTAATATGTTTAAAATGTTACAAATAATTTTATTCTAATTGGGATTCAATTTACGGGATTGAGTTTTAAAAAAAAAAAACATTTAGTATAAATAGATTTCAAGATTCCATTAACACATTTTCTTCTATATTAAAATGTATATAGCATATAACAACAACAATTTAAGATAATATTTCTATAAATAAAATATTGAATTAAAAAATTAAAATTATAAAATAATTTAAATTTATTTATAATATTAATCATAAAGTCAATTTATAAAAAATTATAAAATAATTTTAATATATTTTAGTTCATACATATAATACATGTAAGTAATAACACCCTGCTGTGGTTAAAGGAGCTCCCGCTGTTGCTTTCTTTGCTCCAGTCCAAATTTTGACTTCCAGTGCCTTGAAAGTCCTTTCGCTAGCCAAAGGTAATGTCATCCAAACGTCAGCTCTGAGAAACCCTCGTCAGCCCTCGTTTTCAAGAATCTGAAACTGCAACGCTTTTATTCTTGGTACGTGTTTTCTATACGCCGTGTTATCTTCATGTTTCAAAGTTTACGTAAAGAACCTAAAGGGTTTTTTGTTATTGTTCATAATAGGTTCTTTTTTCTAATGTGATTCTTTTTCATCGAACCTACGTCCAAGGCTTTCTTTGTAGGTTTTGCCTTGAAAATGTAAGCCCAATAGTTCTTGATTGAACTTGAAGTTGTCAACTGTTTCTTTTAGTTTTCACTTCATTCATTCATTTCTTTCTTGATTTCCTTTTATTCTTTACTAGTTTAGAATTCTTTCTTTCTTTTTATTCATATATATATATATATATATTAGCAGGATAAAAGATCACAGCTTTTCCATCTTAGACTTGAGGTTTCAAATAATCTGCAACCTTCCCTTGTTGGATTTCCAGTTTATTAATTTGGGTTTCTTTTAAAATGGATCGTAGCATTACCCCAAGAAAAACTACAGCCAGAGATGGATGGCAGAAGGTGGGGCGGAGATGGTGGTAGAGGCAAACCAAAGCGGAGCAGAGTAAGTGCTACTGACGCCGGAAATGAACCAAGAGAGGGCTCCACTTCGCCCACGGCAACACAGAATCCTTCTGATGTCATCGGCCAAGAACAACAAGCAGAACCAAGGAGATTCACCTCGCATAATTATACTCGATCACCTTCTCGGTCTCCACCACAAAGTCTTCCACCTATTAGACGTACTCCTTCATATCCACCGCCTCGTACATTTCCTCCCTCATGTCAACCTCCTCGGCCTCCACCACAAAGTCGTCCACCTATTAGACGTACTCCATATCCACCGCCTCGTACATTTCCTCCCTCATGTCAACCTCCTCGGCCTCCACCACAAAGTCTTCCACCTATTAGACGTACTCCTTCATATCCACCGCCTCGTACATTTCCTCCCTCATGTCAACCTCCTCGGCCTCCAACCCCAACGGCACCAATTCTTCCTCCTCGTCCTCTAAAGTCGTTACCGCAAAGAGCAGAACAACCGCTAAGGCAACCAAGTCTAGCATTAAGCCACCGACATTCCTCTCCAGGTACAACATATTTTATTGCTTAAGGAAAACAATAATTGATTCTTTACATTTAATATAACTCAAGGCATATTTTTTTGTGGTAATTGAAGCCAATTTTTTGGTTTCATTTCAAGGGACGGATAGACCGTATAAGGCACTAAAAATAAACGCAACGCCTTGGCATGAAAGACCTGGTTTGACCCTTTTTCACCAGTAATTTGCACACTACACTGTTAATTTTTCATTCAACTCTCCATTAGTGACCAACTTGTATAGGAATTTATAAATTACACCGAATACTTGATAGCATTAATCATAGAATTTTTTTAAAATTCACATATCTCTAAAAGTTACAATAATAAAGTTGCCTTTTTCATCGCCTTTCTGAAGATCAACCGCAAAGAAACCAGCCAAAGACAACCACAAAGAGAAAGACATCAGAGAAAAGCAAGGATGGCAATGATGAGAAAGGAGGTCCTCGTCGACCAGCAACGGGCATCGTCATCAGGGATCAACAACCGCCAAGTAGTAACAGATCTAGAGAAGCTCAACAAGGCAATTCTGATGATCCTGACTCAGACCATAGTTTGTCTCGCATGAATTCCGTTGCTAACGCTTTGTATTCTCTTAATTTTCAGCTCCTGCTCCAGGACAGTCTGCAGGACCAGTTCGAGATCAAGGGATGGTTGGCCTACAGAATCAAGAGGGAAAGCCTTACTCAGGTCCATATATACCTATGAAATCCACACCTTAAGAGATTAATCCATTTTGAGACCTATCTTAAGTTTTATGAAGAGATTAATGACGCTGCTTTTCGTTTCATCACCTTTCTGAAGATAGTGATTTGCCGTTGAAGAAAAGAATGAGTGTAAGAGAAATGGTGGATGGCAATGGCGGCAATCAGGAAGGAGCCCCAGTAGCAGAGGGTAATCCACCACCATCGGCTCAGCAACGCTATAGACGGGACCGCGCAGCGAAAGGAAAAGAGCATCAGGCTTTATAGATTATGGATTACTTTGCTTGATAAATAACAGGGGTGCTTTTTTATTCCAATTTTAAAGTAAAAAGTTTCGTTTTGTCATGATAACACGTTTCAAGCAGGATTTAAAAGATAAACACAAAACACTAAAATATTTCCCACGGTAGCAACTGTAAGCAACTAAGCCAAAATCAATTGATTCATAGATACACCTTATAAAGTAATGTTGTACAAATTTAAATTCAAAACTTAGCATCTACAATCACTCTCTCACGTACAAATAAAATAGGTTTCTTTTGAGTTAGAAGGCATATAAGTGGTGACCCGAATTGTCCTTTGGTATTTGAAAGTTTTCAAGAGAGCATTTAATAAAACTGTTCTATTATTATTAATTAAAGAACTGAACTTGAATAGGGAAAATAGTCCTAATCCTAATTGGGAAAATAATTCTCTTATTCTAATAAACTACTAAAACATAAGGTAAAATAGTTTCCTTATTCTAATAAACTACTAAAAGATAAAATAAAATATTTCTAGAATATGAATAAACTTATCTACCTAATAAGATTTATCTACCTAAATAAATTTAAAATATATACATATTTCAACACCCTCCTTCAAGTTGGTGCATATATATCAATCATGCCCAACTTGCTTACAAGAAAATCAAAGCTTGTCTTAAAGAGCCCTTTGGTGAGTATGTCAGCAATCTGTTGTTTTGAAGGAACAAATGACATGCACACTTGGCCTTCTTCAATCTTCTCCTTGATTAAGTGTCTATCAATCTCAACATGTTTAGTTCTATCTGGACTGGGTTGTGAGCAATACTAATGGCAGCTTTGCTATCACAGTACAACATCGTTGGTGAAGTTATTGGTTTCCTCAGCTCTTTCATAATTCTTTTTAACCACATCATTTCACAAATTCCTTGAGCCATTGATCTAAACTCAGCCTCTGCACTACTTCTTGCTACAACACTTTGTTTTTTTACTTCGCGAAGTCACAAGGTTTCCCCAAACAAATGTATAGTATCCTGATGTAGATCTTCTATCTGTTATTGAGCCTGCCCAATCTGCATCTGTATAAGCTTCAATTCCTCTTTGTTCGGATTTCTTGAAGAATAAGCCCTTTCCAGGTGAACTCTTCAAGTATCTTTGAAACACCCCAAACCCGGCCCAAAAAGCCTAATCGGATTTGGTATGTTCCTCGAGTAAAACTATAGCGAATTCTCATTTTTGTTTAAGAAAAACTTGATGATTTTGTAGAAAACAGATTAACTTAACATTTCTGTAAAGAAAAATTTATAGCTTTTAAAAGAAAATCATTACTTGTAGGAGGAATTGATAAATCAAAAGAAAACCATGTTTAAGGAAATTACTTTAAAACATATATATATATATATATATATATATGTTAGTGACAAAAACATTTTGAATTATTATTTATCGAAAACCTTAGTTATTTAATAGTTATTGTTCATGGCAAATAAAGGTAAATCCAAACACAAAATTAAAGATAGTTTATAGTGGCCTTATTACAAAAATAGCAACCCATAATAAAGTCTAAATAATAAAAATTAACTTAATAAGTTTAAGTAGGAAATTTTCCAAACTTCATTATTTGAGCATTGGCCACCTCGAAATCCTTGTTGACCCGATCCATCGCTCTACGAATCATCTGAAAAGTTTATCCCACAAAAGGGGTGAGTCATAAACTCAATGTATAACACATACATTAAAAAGCCCATTTTTCATAACACATTTATTCATAGGCCCATTTAAGTCATATTTGGCCCAAAAGCCCATTTAGCTCATATTTAGCTTAAAAGCCCGTTTAGCTCACATTTAGCCCAAAGGCCCATTTTCATAGCAGATCAAATAATAATCATTCAATATTACATGATTATGTACATGAAATGAAATGCAAGCCCTACCCACCTAGATATCCATCCGCTACACACCACCATACAACCAACACACCGTGGGATTACTAAATCGACCCTCCATCCGCTACACACCATCGAAGGCAGTTGTTGCAGTCAACATGCACATCGCCCTTATAATTTTGTGGCAAGGCCACCAGACAAAATTGTGACCGAAGTCACCGGATATCAAATATGTGACCAAAGTCACCGGATTTCAAATATGTGACCAAAGTCACCGGATTTCAAATATGTGACCGAAGTCACCAGATTCACATATACGTGACCGAAGTCACCAGATTCAAATATACGTGACCGAAGTCACCAGATTCACATATGTGACCGAAGTCACCAGAAATGTGGTAAAACCACCAGAATACTTCCTCCTTTATCAAATATACCCATATGCCCATGCACATACATATCAATAAATTTTCATGCTATTTACCCCACAGATCATAATATAGTCATACTTATCTCACATTTATGCATATAGCAAAATGAACAAAATATTGGGGTAAACATACCTGAATATCGTATACCACTAAATGGTATCCAAAATCACAATCATACACATGGTCATATAATCACATTTAAATATATGTAAATCTATGAGATTTTTAATGTAAGGTTACACACCTAGTGACAGTGAGAACAATACCCTCTCGCTCGTCAACACCTAATTAATTAACACACTTGGTTAGTATACACTATTGCTAACAAAACTACACTTATTGATGATGGATCTAAATCCTTACCCTCGGATTCTCGAACGACAGTTATTTGTGGTTTTTCTCCACTAGATGGATCAAAACCCGCTGATATTCCACCAACGTAAAGTGGTTCGGTTGTCTGCACTACTTCAAATAACCGATCCTCGTTAGCATAGGGTCCACAACCCGGTGAAAAGTCTCTAACCGCCGATATAGCCCTTCGCTTGAAGTTTGATGGTAAAGGAATACCTCCTCTTTTCCAAACACTCCGAACTGCCCTTTTATTACCTATCTTATTAGTCTCAAATCGGCCCTAAAAATACGATCGATTAGTAGTCTATCTAAAGAAATCGATATAACCAAAAAGGGATAATCTTACCTTGATGATTTCGAAAGATCACTTCTTAAAAGTTGTCTTCAACAAAGATCCTTAAAAATCCTTTCCAAGGATTCGACCTAGGAGAGAAAAATAAAAGATTTATTTTTCTAGATCAATTATAATAAAAAGGAATAATGAAAACTATTGACAAACAAAAACCTTACTTTGATTCATTTGAAGGTTCGGCCTTGAACAAAAAGAAGAAAGGAATTGATGATTCGGCTTTAACAAAGAGAAGAGAAAGATGGTGGTTTCAAATATGATGGTTTCGGTTTTGAGAGAAAGAAGAAAGAGAATGAAAATGAAAGAAGAGAGAGAAGAAGAAAAGGTGATGATGAAGAAAAGAAAAGAGATAGGTTTAGAGACCTATGCACATTCGACCAAGGGAAGAAATGAAGAAAAGATAGTTCTTTGCAATTTGGTAGTTTAACTATGAGAGGGAAAAAGAAAGAGAAATAGAATGAAAAGGAAGAAAAAGAAAATGAGAGAAAGCTTTTGGTGAAAGTTGAATTGACACTAGAGAGGAAGAAAAGAAAGTGTCTTCAAAAGTGACAATATTTTGGTATCAAAAGAAGGTAAAATTTTGAGAGGAAAAGATGAAATAAAGGTACCTATTTTGGTCAAAAATACAAAGGCCAAAACAAAGCAAACTTGTACCAAATGTCACTAAACAATTTCGGCTAAGAGAAGAAGAATATTGGGCAAAGGAAAAAATGCATAATTGACAACCTTTTGGTTAACTAAAACCTCCCTAATCCCATACCAAAATTCGGCCAAGAAGGAAGCCAACATACTCCCCCTTTTTGCTCCACATTTCTTCCCTATCAACCTTAATTTTGCTATCACCATTAACTACTCCCTTTAGCCCCTAAAACCGTCTAGGTTCATGGTCAAATGACCATGAACAAGCTCCCAAAACATTGCCCAATATCATGCCTTTTGTCCCCCCTCATCTTATCATCCTTCATGATTCCATACCATAAGTTCTTAGCTTCCTTTTTCATATGGTCAAATGGCCAAAAATAAAAGAATACTCATCCACTCTAGAATATTCTTGGCCGACACTAAAGGGAAGGAAACATAAAACTAAAATTTTTCCCATTTGCTAGCTAGGGGATTCGAACCTCTCCCCTCAAGCACTCATCCATGCATCCTAACCACTTTGCCAATTACTCAACTTATGCTTAAAACTCCTTGTCATTAATTCTTAAGGCCTAACTTGCTTAGCTCTCTCTTAATTATTAGAAATTAAAAGTTTCACTAAGCATTCACTCAATTAATGAAGCTCAAATAACTTCCAAAATACACTCATTAATAATTAAGCATGCAACATCATTCAATTAAGTAAGATGCATAACCCCTAATTATCGGGATGTTACGCTTCTACCCCTTAAAATAATTTAGTCCACGAAATTACAGGGCCGAATAAGTGAGGGTATTGCTGTCGCATCGCTTTCTCCGGTTCCCACGAAGCTTCTTCTGATCCATGATTACGCCACAATACTTTGACAAGAGGAACTGACTTTCTTCGTAAAACTTTTACATCTCGCTCCAGAATTTGAATTGGCTCCTCTTCATAGGACAAATCTGGTCTTAATTCCACCTCCTCAACTGGCACTACATGAGATGGATCCGACCGGTAACGGCGTAACATTGAAACATGGAACACATCATGCATTTGCTTTAATTCCGAAGGCAAATCTAACTGATATGCCACAGATCCGACCCACTTCACAATCCGATAAGGTCCAATGAACCTGGGACTTAGCTTCCCTTTGCGACCAAATCTCATCACCTTTTTCCAAGGTGAAACCCTTAGGAAAACTTGATCCCCCACAGCAAACTCTATTTCTTTTCGCTTTAAATTTGCATACGATTTTTGTCTGTCAGATGCTTTCTTTAACCGAGCCCGAATTACCTTAACCTTTTCTTCAGATTCAGCCACTATTTCTGGACCCAAAATTTGACGTTCCCTAATTACATCCAACACGTAGGAGTGCGACACTTCCGTCCATATAGTGCTTCATACGGTGCCATCCGTATACTGGCTTGGTAACTGTTGTTGTACGCAAATTCTGCTAACGGTAAGAATTCCTCCCAACTTCCCTTGAAATCTATCACACATCCCCTTAACATATCTTCTAAGATTTGGATTACTCGTTCAGACTGGCCGTCAGATTGTGGATGAAATGCCGTACTGAAGTCCAATCTGGTGCCCAAAGCCTGATGCAGTGCTTTCCAAAATCGCGACGTAAACCTCGGATCTCTATTCGAAATAATCGACAACGGCACTCCATGCAATCTCACAATCTCAGCCACATATAACTTCGCCAATTTCTGCAAAGAGTAATCAACCCGAACTGGGATAAAATGTGCAGATTTTGTCAATCGGTCCACTATCACCCAAATGGAGTCTTTCTTAGTAGGCGTAAGAGGAAGCCCACTAACAAAGTCCATTGTGATTCTCTCCCACTTCCACTGCGGAATCTTTATCAGCTGAAGCAATCCCGAAGGTACTTGATGTTCAGCCTTGACTTGCTGACACGTTAAACACTTTCCTACAAATTCTGTAACTTCTCGCTTAAGTCCAGGCCACCAAAATTGATCTCACAAATCTCGGTATAACTTACTTCCTCCAGGATGCATAGCATAAGGGCTACTATGCGACTCCTGAAGAATCTTTTGCCTTAACTCCTGATCCCTCGGCATACAGACTTTACCTTTAAAACACAATACCTCATCACTGTTAATACCAAAATCTCCTATCTCTCCATTCTGCACCTGCCGAAGCTTTACACTTAGATCTTCATCTACCAACTGCCTCTCTCTCACTTGACTTAACCATGTCGGCTTAACTTGAAGTTCTGCCAACAAGCTTCCGTCATCGTAAAGACTAAGATGTGCAAATATCGCCCTTAAATCTGATACCACTTTCTGACTTAAAGCGTCTGCCACAACATTTACCTTGCCCAGGTGGTACTCGATAGAACAGTCGTAGTCTTTCAATAACTCTATCCACCTTCGTTGCCTCAAATTCAGTTCTTTCTGAGTCAGTAGATATTTCAGACTTTTGTGGTCCGTGTATATCACTGACTTTTCCCCGTATAAGTAATGTCTCCAAACTTTAAGAGCAAAGGCTACAGCTGCCAACTCTAAGTCATGCGTCGGGTAATTAACCTCGTGCGGTCTCAACTGCCGAGACGCATACGCAACTACCTTCCCGCCTTGCATCAGAACACATCCTAATCCCGTGTGAGAAGCATCACAATACACGACAAAATCCTTTCCTGCCTCAGGTTGAATCGAAACCGGAGCTTCAGTCAAAACTTTCTTGAGCTTCTCAAAACTCTCTTGCTGCTTATCAGCCCACACGAAAGGTACTTCCTTTCTCAGCAATTTCGTTAAAGGTGCAGCTATCGATAAGAATCCTTCGACGAATCTTCTGTAGTAGCCTGCTAACCCTAAGAAACTACGAACCTCAGTTACAGACTTAGGTGGTTTCCAATCTAGCACAGCCTCAATCTTCCGAGGATCCACCCTTATCCCTTCCGCAGATACCACATGGCCTAAAAATGCAACTTCTTTCAGCCAAAATTCACACTTGCTGAATTTGGCATAAAGTTTCTTCTCCCTTAAAACTTGTAACACAATCCGGAGATGCTTATCATGTTCTATTTCGGACTTAGAATACACCAGGATGTCGTCTATGAATACCACGACGAATTGATCCAAGTAGGGCTGGAAAATTCGACTCATCATATCCATGAACGTAGCTGGGGCGTTCGTCAATCCGAATGGCATTACCAAAAATTCATAATGCCCATATCTAGTTCAGAAAGCCGTTTTATGGATATCCGCTTCTTTCACTTTAAGCTGATGATACCCCGACCTTAGATCAATCTTTGAGAATACCGTAGCTTCTTTGAGCTGATCGAACAAGTCATCGATCCTTGGCAAAGAATACTTGTTCTTGATGGTCAGCTTATTTAACTGCTGATAATCTATACACATCCTCATCAATCCGTCCTTCTTCTTCACGAATAAAACCGGTGCTCCCCATGGAGACACACTAGGTCGAATGAATCCACGATCAAGCAACTCCTGAATCTGAGCCTTAAGCTCAACTAATTCCTTCGGTGCCATTCTATATGGAGTAATAGAAACTGGCGCCGCTCCAAGCAATAAATCAATCCCGAATTCTACCTCACGATCCGGAGGCAAACCTGGAAGTTCTTCCGGAAAAACATCTACAAATTCCTTCACAGTCCTGGCTTCATTAACAGTTGTCTCCTTAGCCTCCAAGGCACTCACCAACATCAGAAAGGCTACACATCCCTTCCTAACCATCTTTTTTGCCTTAAAAGCGGATACTACATTAGATAAGTAGTTCCGTCTCTTACCCATTACTACAACTTCTTTGTCATCAAGAGTTCTTAAAGACATCCGCTTAGCAGCACAATCCACATTTGCACGATACTTCACAAGCCAGTCCATGCCTAAGATTAGGTCGAATTCTCCAAATGGTAACTCTATTAAATCAGTCGGAAACTGTATCCCTTAAACTTCTAAAGGCACTTCCTTAAAAGTTTGTCTATAACTACTGATCATCCTAGAGGACTAAATACGATCATCTTCCTAGGTACAGTTTCAGAAGTCACATGCAAAGTCCTAGATACTTCACTAGCGATATAGGAATGAGTTGACCCTATATCTATCAAAGCAATAAAGGGCAACCCAAGAATCGAAACGCGTGCAGTAATAACATCAAAAGGTCCATCGTCTTCTCTGCGATGAACTACATATACCAGACCTGGCTGTCTCGCCTCCGAATTACCACTGCCTCTGCCTGAAGTTCTGCGACCTCTACCAGAACCATTACCCCTTCCATTTGAACTACGGCCCCTTATCGGCTGTTGTCCACCTCTGTCAGCCTGATTAGCACCCTGACTTACTGGGCGATTCTTCTCTGAATTCTTCGGGCAATTCTTGATCATATGGTCTTTAGATCCGCACTTGAAACATCCGCCGGTCTTTTTTCAGCATTCTCCCGAGTGCATTTTCCCACATTGAGTACAAGTACGATTTTGTCCACCCTAGTAGTCTGTTGACCTCGCGGTCCATCATTTCTTGGTTTCTTTTGGAAATTCCCGGACGACCTTGAAGACCCAAAGCTTCTCTTATTCTTGCTCGGGCCTCTGTCCCGGTTCTGTCTCTCAGTCCGTTTAGCCTCTTCGGCAATTCTTGCTCTTTCCACTAAGATTGTAAAATCTCTTTCACAGTGCGGAGCAATCATCACTCGTAGCTCATCTCTAAGTCCATCTTCAAATCTGATGCACCGTTCATATTCAGTAGCTACTATCCCTCTAGCATATCGGCTAAGTCGTAAAAATTCTGCTTCATATTCAGCTATCGACTTGTTTCCTTGGACCAAATTCAGAAATGTCTTCCTCTAGGAGTCGATGAAGCTAGCTCCAACGTATTTTCCTTTGAATTTCACTTTAAAATACCCCCAATCCAGACGATCCACAGGGGTACTCTCCTTGATAGTGAGCCACCATTGGTAGGCTTCATCACGGAGTAGTGAAATAGCACCTTTCAGCTTTTCTTCATCAGTGCAGTCTATATCGTCCATGATCCTCTCGACTGCCTCCAACCAGTATTCCGTTACATTTGGGGCTACTCCAGATACTCCCCTGAAAACCTCAGCTCCATTCGATCTAAGTCTCTCAGCTACTGATTTTCAAGACCCATTTCCAGAACTAGCTTCTGCTACTCGTTCTAAAACTCGCAGCACAGCTTGTGATACTGCGTCACCTCCATTATTTTGTTCTTGAAATTCCACCCCAACAGCTGGTGGTGGAGCATCATTTTCGGAACCTTGACCAGATCGAACTGGTTCCGACACAGCCATTCTTCCTCGTCCACGTCCACGACGTCCACGTCCCCTAGAACTCATGTCTACTACGTGTCTTATCTGTTTTTTACGAAAAAGTCTTATGTATTAGATTCTTTTCGCTTCTTATTAAAGGAAAGTTTTATGAAACAGATATTTAGTAGTTTTTCCGTAGTAGCACACAAACACCTAGGGTCCATGTCTCTAAAGTATAGTTTCCTTAGGCTTATCAAACTTTCATATCACTTTATCAATAAGGATACATACCTGATGGATTTGGGTCGAGAACTCCGAGTGCCATGCTCTTGTAAAACCATTTTATCTTAAGAAAACTAAAAAAAATCATTTGGGCCAATTTTTGAAAACGTTGTGGGCTTCAAAACCTAAGGCCGAGAGTTTAAATCTGGGCTCTGATACCAAGCTGAAACACCCCAAACCCGGCCCAAAAAGCCTAACCGAATTTGGTATGTTCCTCGAGTAAAACTATAGCGAATTCTCATTTTTGTTTAAGAAAAACTTGATGATTTTGTAGAAAATAGATTAACTTAACATTTTTGTAAAGAAAAATTTATAGCTTTTAAAAGAAAATCATTACTTGTAGGAGGAATTGATAAATCAAAAGAAAACCACGTTTAAGGAAATTACTTTAAAACATATATATATATGTTAGTGACAAAAACATTTTGAATTATTATTTATCGAAAACCATTTAGTTATTTAATAGTTATTGTTCATGGCAAATAAAGGTAAATCCAAACACAAAATTAAAGATAGTTTATAGTGGCCTTATTACAAAAATAGCAACCCATAATAAAGTCTAAATAATAAAAATTAACTTAATAAGTTTAAGTAGGAAATTTTCCAAACTTCATTATTTGAGCATTGGCCACCTCGAAATCCTTGTTGACCCGATCCATCACTCTACGAATCATTTGAAAAGTTTATCCCACAAAAGGGTGAGTCATAAACTCAATGTATAACACATACATTAAAAGCCCATTTTCATAACACATTTATTCATAGGCCCATTTAAGTCATATTTGGCCCAAAAGCCCATTTAGCTCATATTTAGCTTAAAAGCCCGTTTAGCTCACATTTAGCCCAAAGGCCCATTTTCATAGCGGATCAAATAATAATCATTCAATATTACATGATTATGTACATGAAATGAAATGCAAGCCACCCCACCTAGATATCCATCCGCTACACACCACCGTACCAACCAACACACCGTGGGATTACTAAATCGACCCTCCATCCGCTACACACCATCGAAGGCGATTCTTGCGATCAACATGCACATCGCCCTTATAATTTTGTGGCAAGGCCACGGACAAAATTGTGACCAAGTCACCGGATATCAAATATGTGACCAAGTCACGGATTTCAAATATGTGACCAAGTCACCAGATTCACATATACGTGACCGAAGTCACCAGATTCAAATATACGTGACCGAAGTCACCAGAAATATGGTAAAACCACCAAAATACTTCCTCCTTTATCAAATATACCCATATGCCCATGCACATACATATCAATAAATTTTCATGCTATTTACCCCACAGATCATAATATAGTCATACTTATCTCACATTTATGCATATAGCAAAATGAACAAAATATTGGGGTAAACATACACGAATATCGTATACCACCGAATGGTATCCAAAATCACAATCATACACATGGTCATATAATCACATTTAAATATATGTAAATCTATGAGATTTTTAATGTAAGGTTACACACCTCGTGATGGTGAGAATAATACCCTCTCGCCGTCAACACCTAATTAATTAACACACTTGGTTAGTATACACTATTGCTAACAAAACTACACTTATTGATGATGGATCTAAATCCTTACCTTCGGATTCTAGAACGACAGTTATTTGTGGTTTTTCTCCACTAGATGGATCAAAACCCGCTGATATTCCACCAACGTAAAGTGGTTCGGTTGTCTGCACTACTTCAAATAATCGATCCTCGTTAGGATAGGGTCCACAACCCGGTGAAAAGTCTCTAACCGTCGATACAGCCCTTCGCTTGAAGTTTGATGGTAAAGGAATACCTCCTCTTTTCCAAACACTCCGAATTGCCCTTTTCTTACCTATCTTGTTAGTCTCAAATCACCCCTAAAAATACGATCGATTAGTAGTCTATCTAAAGAAATCGATATAACCAAAAAGGGATAATCTTACCTTGATGATTTCGAAAGATCACTTCTTAAAAGTTGTCTTCAACAAAGATCCTTAAAAATCCTTTCCAAGGATTCGACCTAGGAGAGAAAAATAAAAGATTTATTTTTCTAGATCAATTATAATAAAAAGGAATAATGAAAACTATTGACAAACAAAAACCTTACTTTGATTCACTTGAAGGTTCGGCCTTGAACAAAAAGAAGAAAGGAATTGATGATTCGGCTTTAACAAAAGAAAAGAGAAAAGATGGTGGTTTCAAATATGATGGTTTTAGTTTTGAGAGAAAGAAGAAAGAGAATGAAAATGAAAGAAGAGAGAGAAGAAGAAAAGGTGATGATGAAGAAAAGAAAAAGAGATAGGTTTAGAGACCTATGCACATTCGGCCAAGGGGAAAAAATGAAGAAAAAGATAGTTCTTTGTAATTTGGTAGTTTCGACTATGAGAGGGAAAAAGAAAAGAGAAATAGAATGAAAAGGAAGAAAAAGAAAATGAGAGAGAAAGCTTTTGGTGAAAGTTGAATTCGGCACTAGAGAGGAAGAAAAGAAAGTGTCTTCAAAAGTGACAATATTTTGGTATCAAAAGAAGGTAAAATTTTGAGAGGAAAAGATGAAATAAAGGTACCTATTTTGGTCAAAAATACAAAGGCCAAAACAAAGCAAACTTGTACCAAATGTCACTAGACAATTTCGGCTAAGAGAAGAAGAATATTGGACAAAGGAAAAATGCATAATTGACAACCTTTTGGTTAACTAAAACCTCCCTAATCCCATACCAAAATTCGGCCAACAAGGAAGCCAACATACTCCCCCTTTTTGCTCCATATTTCTTCCCTATCAACCTTAATTTTGCTATCACCATTAACCACTCCCTTTAGCCCCTAAAACCGTCTAGGTTCATGGTCAAATGACCATGAACAAGCTCCCAAAACATTGCCCAATATCATGCCTTTTGTCCCCCCTCATCTTATCATCCTTCATGATTCCATACCATAAGTTCTTAGCTTCCTTTTTCATATGGTCAAATGGCCAAAAATAAAAGAATACTCATCCACTCTAGAATATTCTTAGTCAACACTAAAGGGAAGGAAACATAAAAACTAAAATTTTTCCCATTTGCTAGCTAGGGGATTCGAACCTCTCCCCTCAAGCACTCATCCATGCATCCTAACCACTTTGCCAATTACTCAACTTATGCTTAAAACTCCTTGTCATTAATTCTTAAGGCCTAACTTGCTTAGCTCTCTCTTAATTATTAGAAATTAAAAGTTTCACTAAGCATTCACTCAATTAATGAAGCTCAAATAGCTTCCAAAATACACTCCTTAATAATTAAGCATGCAACATCATTCAATTAAGTATGATGCATAACCCCTAATTATCAGGATGTTACAATCTTAGAATTCGAAACACTGCTTCTTCATGTTCCTCCATTGGGGAGTGCATAAGTTGACTCACTAAGCTCACTGCAAAAGCTATGTCTGGCCTTGTTTGTGATAAGTAAATTAACTTACCAACTAATCTTTTGTACTGCCCTTTATCAACTAATCAACCTTCTTTATTTCCAAATTATACATTTGGATCAATTGGTGTGTCAGCTGGGTGACAACCACTCATCCCAGCCTCTTTTAAAAGATCAATCACATATTTTTTCTAAGAGACCACAAGACCCTTTTTGATCGAGCAACTTTTATTCCAAGAAAGTATTTCAAAGGACCCAAGTCTTTGATCTCAAACTCCAATGCTAGATGCTCCTTGAGACGCCTTATTTCATCCACATCATCTCCTGTAAGAATAATATCATCGACATAAACTATAATAACTGCTATTTTACCTTTTTGTGAATGTCGATAGAACATTGTGTGATTAGCTTGCCCTTGTAAGTAACCTTGTTTTTTAACAACTTGAGTGAACCGTTCAAACCAAGTTCGAGGAGACTGCTTTATACCATATAAAGATCTCTTATGTTTACATACTCAAGTCCCAAATTTTTCTTCAAAACCTAGAGGATGATCCATGTAAACTTCTTCTTCAAGTTTCCTATTTAGGAAAGCATTCTTCACATCTAGCTACTGTAAAGACCAATCAATATTAACAACAATTGATAAAAGAACTCTAACAGAATTTAATTTGGCTACTTGAGCAAATGTTTCAAGATAATCTATCCCATATGTTTGAATGTACCCTTTAGCCACCAATCGAGCTTTGTATCTATCTAAACATCCATCTGGTTTGAATTTGGTTATAAACACCCATTTACAGCCCACCCTTTTTCCCTACAGGTAATGCCATTGTTTCCCATGTACCTGTTTTTTCAAGGGCGCGTATCTCCTCTAAAATAGCCTCCTTTCACTCAGGAACCTGTAAAGCATCTTTCACATTTTTGGGTATTTTTATAGTATCGAGACACGAAACAAAGGCTGAGAATGCCGAAGACAAGGCTTTATAGGATACAAAGTTAGACATGGGATATTTGACAATATTTCTAACACCTTTTCTTTTGGCAATTGGAATATCTAAATTAGAAAATTCATTGGCTGGATTATGAGCTTTACCTGGACATTTGACAGGATTTTGTGGGTCGGATTCTTGGTGATGAATCTGGTGGATTTCACTTTCTTGATTTCGATTTTTTCTTGAGTAAACAATTAACTCCTTTGTTTGTTCTTTATTCTCATGATCAGACTCTACACCTTTATACTCACTACAGTAAAACAGACTTTTAGCGGCATTTTTTTGGGCATTTAGCGGCGTTTATAAGCGCCACAAAAAGTATTCTGATTGCTTTTCCAAATATACAAAAATGCCGCTAATACTATCATGGAAATTTTTGCGGCGTTTATGCTAAAACGCCGCTAAAGATCGACTTTTAGCGGCGTTTGTAATAAAAGCCGCTAAAACCATGGTCTTTAGCGCGCTTCTTTTAAAGCGCTAAAAGTCGGGGCCTTTAGCGGTGCTTCTTCAACAAACGCCGCTAAAAGTCAGGGCCTTTAGCGGTAACTTATAAAAAACACCGCTAAAAGTCGGGACTTTAGTGGCGCTTTCCCAAAAACGCCGCTAAAGTCGAGGCTTTAGCTTTCCAAAAACGCCGCTAAAAGTTAGGGCTTTAGCGGCGCTTTCCCAAAAATGCCGCTAAAAGTCGGGGCTTTAGCGGCGCTTTCAAAAAATGCATAAAAATTTCTTGAGATTTAGCGGTAGCTTTTGTCAAACGCCGCTAATTTGTCTGATTTAAAAAATAATTTTTTCAATATTATACCCTCCCGCACTAAAAACCAACCAATAACGATATATAATTCCAACGCATAAAGCAACAAATTTAGCATAAAAATCACACGAATACATTAATTCTAAATGATACTTGAAATTTAATAAATTAAATGAATGATAATCGAAAATATTGTAACAATAATGTTAAATGTAATAATGTCAAAACTTCTTACAACGAAAAACTAAATGTCTAAGATGGCGGTTTCTGCGACTGCTAAAACATCTGCATCATATGCTGAAGCTGGTGTTGGAGCTTTTCGTATTTTCAGTTCTGCTCTGCTAGCATCGATGTTGCCTTTCCTCCTCGCACTGCCATTGCCTCTCTCATTCTTCTTCTGCCTCCCTTGCTTGTGCCACTTCCGCATCCGCTTTAAGCTGTTGCTGGAGTTTTTCATATTTTCTTTGAACATCAGCAATTTGCTGCCTCTGCTCAACCGTGCTCTCTTGCATCTAAGCTATCTGGTTTTGTAGCCTCTGAACTTCAAAGACGAGATTGACCCCGGAAGGCATGTATTCTTTGGGGCGGATCAAAATATTGGGTCGGGGTAACACGGATCCTTTAAATCGAAGCCGACCATACCTTTCAAGACTAAAACATCGGTGATAATTCTATTAAAATATACTAAAGATTAGCGAACTATCGATCAAGCGATCGTACCTTCGGGACCCAAAACATCTGTAATAATTACATTATCAATCTTCTCAAGATTAACAGAACTATCGATCAAGCGGTACCGCTTCATACTCGGCCTTCTTCTCCTTTAGTTTATCCCAATAAATCAACGAAAGAGTTAGAAACGAAATATATAAATAAGAAAGAATGCAACATAATTGAACATTATAAATTTAAAACTATAAACGATGAATTAAACTATTATAATTAAGCGGTAGAAATATTTATAAAAATAAAATTTTATTAAGTAAATATACCAAAATTTACGCGACTTGGATGTCATCGGAGATCCATCCTTCTTTCTATCGTAATGTCAAAAAGTCAACGCGTCCAACTTTTGACCAATCGAAGTTTCCTACATTTTAGCGTAAAAATATAATTTAATAGTATAAAGTAATTAATATTTGATGAAATTAATAAATAATAATACCTCGGCGTCACTACACAAGCAAAACTTCTAGAACTCCTGTAATGCGTGAATTTTTGTTTACATCTGCTGCTTATTCCAACTCGCTCACGGTCCTACATAATGCAATTTGAATTATATATATAGTAAATACTATAAACCAAATAATTTATACTATTTTAGATGTAAGTAATACCTTTCCTTTTTTTGAATTCCAAAATCTAACTTGATCTTCCCATTGGTACCTCAACATTCCCGGTGGAACATTTCTTAATTTTTCGTCGAGGCTTATGTCTTTCTTAAAATATTGTTTTTTGAGCGTGCATTTATTGTCTCTCCATTTTTACCCAATGTCTTCTTAACATAGTCATCGAGACCTCTAAATTAAATCTAGCTTTGAAGAAAAAAGTATAAAAGTTAATATAAATGAAAATTAAATTAAAGTATTATAAATTACATTCACGTTTTATTACCTTAATATTTTCGAGAGCTCGATTTTTGTTGGCATCGGGCATGTGATGCCATGATTCAGTAGTTAATGGACAACATATTGGGATTTCGTGCTAAAATGCCCAAATAGCCTCCTAACAATCGGGCTTGATCCAACAGTGGCCATCATTGTTTCTCCTTACTTTAACACGATTGTTAGGCTCTAAGTCATATAAATCTTTAAGTAATGTCGTCCCCGACCTCTGCGCGTCCCACCACCTTCAGCTGAAAAATGATGTATTATTATATTAAAATTGAAAAATAAATCAATAATAAAATTCAACATGCATGTAAAATAAACTTAACATTACTTTCAAATTCTCCAGGCTCGTCATCTATGTCCGCAGTAGAAGATCCAACAAGCTGCTTCTTGTTCACTACTATTAGCTTCTTCGGATCCGGAGTTTCATGACAATATTTAAATCTCGTAATCGTCTTCTAGGCATTTTTCCCGCAATACACATGAAAATTATATAACATGGCCAACATGAAAATTATAATATTACATATAAATAATAAATCGTTAAATCTTACTACATCATATTTCGTAAATATCTTCGTCCACATCCTGACGAACCCATTGAAATTGTTGACCAGTACTAGGGATATTTTCAGTTAAGTCTTGTTCTGGAAAAGGCAAAGTTTTTGATCTTTCGACTATGTCATCTCTACTTCCACTGCCAATGTCGAAGAAGTCTCTAGGGGTGTTTCGAAGCACAACGTACCAACCCTCATCAGTTGGATCTTCCGAGTAAAAAACTTGTTTAACTTGAGAAGAAAACACATACGGCTTGTCCATCAGTTGTTCTCCGGTGTGAATTAATCGAGAGAAATTCACCATTGTAAAGCCATATTGATCGTTTTTAATTCATGAGCCGTATTCACATCAGCCCAATCACCTCGAAATAGGACAACTTTGCATTTGCCGTAATAATCCAACTCAATGATGTCGATAATAAGTCCAAAATATTCCAAATTCCCTCGACCGGATTCTTCGTTCCTAGCACTAGCATAACTTGTAATCGAAGAATTAACAACAATTCCGCAATTTTGGGTTCTCCTCAATCTCTCGCGATACCTTGTATGAAATCTGTATCCGTTGATGAGGAAGCCACTATTTCTTTTAACTATTCTGTTTGGACCTTGTGAAAGCCATTTAACGTCGTCATTTACTTCATTCCGACTCCAAACCTATTGAGTCAAAAGTAAATCGAGTAATTATGAATATTATGAGAAAATATTATTACTTGTCAATGAAAATTTAAATTGCATACCATTTGGCTTAACCATTCATGGAATGATTCTGCGAACAACTTATTAATTTCTCGTCGATTTAATCTTCGAGATCGTGAACGAGCTCTCAATATTTGTTTGTACTCACTACGGTAAAAAAATATTTTACTTTGTTAGAAGACAAACAAATCATAATTGATGAGTATTTATCAAATTGTAGAACGTACTTCCGAAATGGTTCCATTAAATCGTGATAAAAAAGAACATATCGATGTGCTTGGACCCACGATCTATCGTCTAATTCTGTAATTTTGACTCTGCCGATCGATTCTCCGAAACTTTGAAATAAATAAGTTTCAGCCAAATTATGATCTGTGAGCCTAGCATTTCTACTTGGTCTGTTCATTCTTGTTTCAACATCTTCCAAATACCTCGAACAAAAAGTCATACATTCCTCTGCCAAGTATCCCTCGGCAATTGATCCTTCCGGATAACGCTTATTGCGGTAGTATGACTTCAATTTGGAAAGGAACCTAAACACAATATACAACATTTTCAAAAGTTAGAAATAAAGGTATTTAGCTGAATGAAGGAATATTTTGCAAATAAAGTAAGACCTTTCAATGGGATACATCCATCGATAGAAAACGGGTCCACCAAGAAGTGCTTCACGCGGGAGATGAATTAACAAGTGCACCATGATAGTGAAGAAGGAAGGTGGGAATATCTTCTCCAGATTGCATAAAGTTAATGAGGCTCGATCTTGTAGTCTCTCAAGTTCTTGAACATTCAAAACTTTACCACAAATGCCTTTCATTATATTTGATAGTTCAATTACGAGGCCGTCACCTTTTTGACATACAACACCGCATAGCAACTGGCGATAAGTCTTGCATCAATATGTGATAGTCATGCGATTTTAAGCCATATAATCTTGATCCTTAAGACTCACACATCGTGATATATTTGATGCATACGCATCCGGACCTTTATATCTTTCAACACCGTCAAACACTTCTTTCTCCGTCTTGACATTGAAAAAATAGCGAGCAATCGATATTTCATATTCAAAAGTGCTGGGGATGAAGCTCACGCCAATTCCCATGTGGACTAAATCAAGTCTACTCAAAGATTATCTTTCGATTTTCCATCGACATTCAAAATAGTCCCAATGATGTTCTCGCAGACATTTTCTCTATATGCATGACATCAAGGTTATGGCGTAAAATCGATGCTCCCAATAAGGCAACTCGAAAAAATACTTCTTTTTTCCACAAGTCCGCCTCATTAGGATCATCCTCTTCATCAGATTCATCATCAGATTCATCCCTAGATCTTCTATTTCTATGCGGGTTTGTCGGTTGATTCATCTTCCCATAAATGAAATTCATATCTTTCAACATTAACAATATTTTGGATCCACCGGTCTACGAAGGAGCTGATCTGAACTCTTCAGTACCATCAAACTGAGCACTCTGAAATCTAAATGGATGATTTTTCGGTAACCACCGACGATGCCCCATGTAAGAAAACTTCTTCCCATTATATAACCATTGCGAACATGTCTGCGTAGCACAACACGGACAAGCATAACGTCCCTTGGTACTCCAACCAAATAAATTAGCATAAGCCGAAAAGTCGTTAATAGTCCACATTAATGCCGCACGTAAATTAAAGTTCTCTTTTCTCATTGCATCGAATGTCCGAACACCACCCCATAGTTGTTTTAACTCGTCAACAAGTGGTCGTAAATGACGTCAATATCATTCCCCGACCCTTTCTCTCCAGGTATAATCATAGACAAGATAAAAGAAGATTGTTTCATGTAAACCCATGGAGGCAAATTGTAGGAATAAGCACCACGAGCCAAATCTTCAGACGTTGTGCTCATAAGTTTGTAAGGGTTAAATCCATCGGATGCTAGCCCAAGCCTCACACTCCGAGGATCGCTTGCAAAGCTTGGAAATTTAGAGTCAAAACATTTCCAAGCTAAAGAATCTATAGGATGCCTTAACAACCCATCATCGGTTCATCCATCACGGTGCCACGTCATTGATTCGGCTATCTTCGACGACATGAAAAGCCGTTGAAGCCTCGGTATTAGGGGAAAATACCGTAAAATCTTAACTGGCTGCTTCTTTGACTGTGTACCATGTTCGTCCTCGTTACCGTCCTCTGTATTTCTATGAATCCAACAGGATTGGTCGTATACATGATAGCACTGTTGGTTTATGCGGTCGCCCTAATACAATATGCAGTCATTTGGGCAACTGTGAATTTTATTGTATCCAAGGCCCAAATCCTTTATCAATTTCTTCATGTATTTGGAAGATCGAGGGACTTTTACAAACGAGAACATTTCTTACAGAAACTCAAACAGCATTGTCAACGAGTTTTCGGTCCACCCCCCAAACATTTCAAGTGAAAAAGACGAATACAGAATGACAGTTTGGAAAATTTTGATCCCTCATACAGTTCTTCATTCATTTCACCAAGTAACGCGTAGAACCTCGCCGCTTCTTCATTTGGCTGTTCATCCGGTACACTTCTTTCCCCTTCGGTGAAAGTATTTCCTCCAAAATTGTGATCATCGGTTGCACCCAAGTCAAGTGGAAATGACCCGAAACCATCACTGCGCATATTAAAAGCATCCCGCAACATGCCTTCCATGCTATCGTCACTAACATTCTGATTGAAAGCACTATGAGGATACCCCAGATTCATCGATGAAGATGCTCCACTAGATGTAGACTCGCCATGAAAAAACCATATTTTGTGCCCCCAGACAAAGCCATCAATAACTAGATGTTCGTAGACCACTTCACGATAATGCCACTTAAGATTGCAACACTTTTACACGGCAAAGAATCATATTCTCTTGGCTTGCATTTTGAAATCGAAATTCATAAAAGTTTCTATTCCATTTCGATAGCCGTTGCTTACCCTTGACAATTTCATCCAACTCCTATCCATTTCAGTAGTTGTTGAAGTCTAAAGTTGACAATAAATTATCTGCTAAATTGTTAATTAATAATTTATGTAAGTAATTTATGAAATTTGATCTTAAAATTAGGTAAGTTACGTATTCTTTAAGATCCATCGTGCGTGGCATTGTTACACCTAGGAGGATCCATTATATCGGACAAGGAGATATAAGGCAACCCGTCAGTTTCCAAATATATACTTTGAATCTTTTCCTTAAAATTATACAAGTTTTATGTAAGTTATGAAGTTTGATCTTAAGGAAAAATTATGTAAATTATGAAATTTAATCGTCAACTTATGTAATTTATGAAATTTGATATTAAAATTAGGTAAGTTATGTATTCTTTAAGATCCATCATATGTGGCATTGTTACACCTAGGGAGGATCCATTATATCTGACAGTGAGATATAAGGCAACCCGTCAGGTTTCCAGCCTATATACTTTGAATCTTTTCCTTAAAATTATACAAGTTTTATGTAAGTTATGAAGTTTGATCTTAAGAAAAAATTATGTAAGTTATGAAATTTAATCGTCAACTTATGTAATTTATGAAATTTGATATTAAAATTAGGAAAGTTATATATTCTTTAAGATCCATCATACGTGGCATTGTTACACCTAGGGAGGATCCATTATATCTGACAGTGAGATATAAGGCAACCTGTCAGGTTTCCAGCCTATATACTTTGAATCTTTTTCTTAAAATTATACAAGTATTATGTAAGTTATGAAGTTTGATATTAGCTTAAAATTTTAGGGGTTTAAGGTTTAGGTTTTAGGGTTTTAAAGTTTTAAGGTTTCAATAGTGTAGGGTTTAAGGGTTTAATAAATGTTATATTATTTCGATATTTAATTTGGTGCTTCATTAAGATCCATCGTACGTGGCATTGTTACACCTAAGGAGGATCCGTTATATCTAATAGTGAGATATAAGGCAACCCATCAGGTTTCTAGCCTATATACTTTGAATCTTTTTCTTAAAATTATACAAGTTTTATGTAAGTTATGAAGTTTGATATTAACTTAAAATTTTAGGGGTTAAAGGTTATAGGTTAGTGGTTAAGGGTCAGGGGTTAAGGGTTAGGGTTTAGGGTTTAGGGTTTAAGGTTAGAGGTTAAGGGTTTAGGGTTTAAGGGTTTATGATTTAAGGGTTATGAGTTTAGGGTTTAGGGATTTAGGGTTTTAAGGTTTTAAAGTTTTAAGGTTTCAATGGTGTAGGGTTTAAGGGTTTAATAAATGTTATAATATTTCGATATTTAATTCGGTGTTTCGTTAAGATCCATCGTACGTGGCATTGTTACACCTAGGGAGGATCCGTTATATCTAACAGTGAGATATAAGGCAACCCGTCAGGTTTCCAGCCTATATACTTTGAATCTTTTTCTTAAAATTATACAAGTTTTATGTAAGTTATGAAGTTTGATATTAACTTAAAATTTTAGGGGTTAAAGGTTATAGGTTAGTGGTTAAGGGTTAGGGGTTAGGGGTTAAGAGTTTAGGGTTTAGGGTTTAGGGTTAGTGGTTTAAGGTTTAAGGGTTTAGAGTTTAGAGGTTAGGGGTTTTAAGGTTTAGAGATTTAAGATTTAAGGGTTAGGGGTTTAAGGTTTAGGGATTTAGGGTTTTAGGGTTTTAAAGTTTTAGAGTTTGAATGGTATAGGGTTTAAGGGTTTAATAAATATTATATTATTTCGATATTTAATTCGGTGTTTCGTTAAGATCCATCGTACGTGGTATTGTTACACCTAAGGAGGATCCGTTATATCTAACAGTGAGATATAAGGCAACCCGTCAGGTTTCCAGCCTATATACTTTGAATCTTTTTCTTAAAATTATACAAGTTTTATGTAAGTTATGAAGTTTGATATTAACTTAAAATTTTAGGGGTTAAAGGTTATAGGTTAGTGGCTAAGGGTTAGGGGTTAAAGGTTAGGAGTTTAGGGTTTAGGGTTTAGAGT
This sequence comes from Gossypium rotundifolium, assembly GCA_025506655.1. Classification (NCBI taxonomy): domain Eukaryota; kingdom Viridiplantae; phylum Streptophyta; class Magnoliopsida; order Malvales; family Malvaceae; genus Gossypium; species Gossypium rotundifolium. The sequence goes on along the minus strand of CP106732.1, from coordinate 162,214,383 downwards.
TAGGGGTTAGAGGTTTGAGGTTTAAGATTTAGGGGTTTAAGGTTTAGAGGTTAGAGGTTTAAGGTTTAGAGATTTAGGGTTTTAGGGTTTTAAAGTTTTAAGGTTTCAATGGTGTAGGGTTTAAGGATTTAATAAATGTTATATTATTTCGATATTTAATTTGGTGTTTCGTTAAGATCCATCGTATGTGGCATTGTTACACCTAGGGAGGATCCGTTATATCTAGCAGTGAGATATAAGGCAACCCGTCAGGTTTCCAGCCTATATACTTTGAATCTTTTTCTTAAAATTATACAAGTTTTATGTAAGTTATGAAGTTTGATATTAGCTTAAAATTTTAGGGGTTAAAGGTTATAGGTTAGTGGTTAAGGGTTAGGGGTTAGGGGTTAGGGGTTTAGGGTTTATGATTTAAGGTTAGGGGTTAGGGGTTAGGGGTTTAAGGTTTAGAGGTTTAGAGGTTTAGGGTGTAGGGGTTAGAGGTTTAAAGTTTAGGGATTTAAGGTTTAGGGTTTTAAAGTTTTAGGGTTTCAAAGGTGTAGGGTTTAAGGGTTTAATAAATGTTATATTATTTCGATATTTAATTCGGTGTTTCGTTAAGATCCATCGTACGTGGCATTGTTACATCTAGGGAGGATCCGTTATATCTTACAGTGAGATATAAGGCAACCCGTCAGGTTTCCAGTCTATATACTTTGAATCTTTTTCTTAAAATTATACAAGTTTTATGTAAGTTATGAAGTTTGATATTAACTTAAAATTTTAGGGGTTAAAGGTTATAGGTTAGTGGTTAAGGGTTAGGGGTTAGGGGTTATGGGTTTAGGGTTTAGGGTTTAAAGTTTAAGGTTAGTGGTTTAAGGTTTAGGGGTTTAAAGTTTGGAGGTTAGAGGTTTAGGGTTTAGAGATTTAGGGTTTAAAGGTTAAGGGTTTAAGGTTTGGAGATTTAAGGTTTTAGGGTTTTAAAGTTTTAGGGTTTGAATGGTGTAGGGTTTAAGGGTTTAATAAATGTTATATTATTTCGATATTTAATTCGGTGTTTCATTAAGATCCATCGTACGTGGTATTGTTACACCTAAGGAGGATCCGTTATATCTAACAGTGAGATATAAGGCAACCCGTCAGGTTTCCAGCCTATATACTTTGAATCTTTTTCTTAAAATTATACAAGTTTTATGTAAGTTATGAAGTTTGATATTAACTTAAAATTTTAGGGGTTAAAGGTTATAGGTTAGTGGTTAAGGGTTAGGGGTTAAGGGTTAGGAGTTTAGGGTTTAGGGTTTAGAGTTAGGGGTTAGAGGTTTGGGGTTTAAGATTTAGGGGTTTAAGGTTTAGAGGTTAGAGGTTTAAGGTTTGGAGATTTAGGGTTTTAGGGTTTTAAAGTTTTAAGGTTTCAATGGTGTAGGGTTTAAGGGTTTAATAAATGTTATATTATTTCGATATTTAATTTGGTGTTTCGTTAAGATCCATCGTACGTGGCATTGTTACACCTAGGGAGGATCCGTTATATCTAGCAGTGAGATATAAGGCAACCCGTCAGGTTTCCAGCCTATATACTTTGAATCTTTTTCTTAAAATTATACAAGTTTTATGTAAGTTATGAAGTTTGATATTAACTTAAAATTTTAGGGGTTAAAGGTTATAGGTTAGTGGTTAAGGGTTAGGGGTTAGGGGTTTAGGGTTTACGATTTAAGGTTACGGGTTAGGGGTTAGGGGTTTAAGGTTTAGAGGTTTAGAGGTTTAGGGTTTAGGGGTTAGGGGTTTAAAGTTTAGGGATTTAAGGTTTAGGGTTTTAAAGTTTTAGGGTTTCAATGGTGTAAGGTTTAAGGGTTTAATAAATGTTATATTATTTCGATATTTAATTCGGTGTTTCGTTAAGATCCATCGTACGTGGCATTGTTACACCTAGGGAGGATCCGTTATATCTAACAGTGAGATATAAGGCAACCCGTCAGGTTTCCAGCCTATATACTTTGAATCTTTTTCTTAAAATTATACAAGTTTTATGTAAGTTATGAAGTTTGGTATTAACTTAAAATTTTAGGGGTTAAAGGTTATAGGTTAGTGGTTAAGGGTTAGGGGTTAGGGGTTAGGGGTTTAGGGTTTAAAGTTTAAGGTTAGTGGTTTAAGGTTTAGGGGTTTAAGGTTTAGAGGTTAGAGGTTTAGGGTTTAGAGATTTAGGGTTTAAGAGTTAGGGGTTTAAGGTTTGGAGATTTAATGTTTTAGGGTTTTAAAGTTTTAGGGTTTGAATGGTGTAGGGTTTAAGGGTTTAATAAATGTTATATTATTTCGATATTTAATTCGGTGTTTCATTAAGATCCATCGTACGTGGTATTGTTACACCTAGGCAGGATCCGTTATATCTAACAGTGAGATATAAGGCAACCCGTTAGGTTTCCAGCCTATATACTTTGAATCTTTTTCTTAAAATTATACAAGTTTTATGTAAGTTATGAAGTTTGATATTAACTTAAAATTTTAGGGGTTAAAGGTTATAGGTTAGTGGTTAAGGGTTAGGGGTTTAGGGTTTAAGGTTTAAGGTTAAAGGTTAGAAGTTAAGGGTTTAGGGTTGAAGGGTTTAAGGTTTAGGGGTTAAGGGTTAAGGGTTTGGGGATTTAGGGTTTTAAGGTTTTAAAGTTTGAAAGTTCCAATGGTAGAGTTTAAGGGTTTAATAAATGTTATATTATTTCGATATTTAATTCGGTGTTTCGTTAAGATCCATCATACGTGGCATTGTTACACCTAGGGAGGATCCGTTATATCTAACAGTGAGATATAAGGCAACCCGTCAGGTTTCCAGCCTATATACTTTGAATCTTTTTCTTAAAATTATACAAGTTTTATGTAAGTTATGAAGTTTGATATTAACTTAAAATTTTAGGGGTTAAAGGTTATAGGTTAGTGGTTAAAGGTTAGGGGTTAGGGGTTAGGGGTTTAGGGTTTAGGGTTAGGGGTTAGGGGTTAGGGGTTTAGGGTTTAAAAGTTTAAGGTTTAAGGGTTAGGGGTTTAGGGTTTAGGGATTTAGGGATTTAGGGTTTTAAAGTTTTAAGGTTTCAATGGTGTAGGGTTTAAGGGTTTAATAAATGTTATATTATTTCGATATTTAATTGATTGTTTCGTTAAGATCCGTAAATGCGTGGCATTGTTACACCTAGGGAGGATCGTTATATCTAACAGTGAGATATAAGGCAACCCGTCAGGTTTCCAACCTATATACTTTGAATCTTTTTCTTAAAATTATACAAGTTTTATGTAAGTTATGGAGTTTGATATTAACTTAAAATTTTAGGGGTTTAAGGTTTAAGGGTTAAGGTTTAGGGGTTAAGGTTTAGGGATTTAAGATTTTAAGGTTTTAAAGTTTTAAGGTTTAAAGGGTTTAGGGTTTAAAGTTTAGGGTTTAGAGGTTTAAGGCTAGTGGTTAGTGTTTAGAGGTTAAGGGTTAGGGGTTTAGGGTTTAAGGGTTTAAGGTTAAGGGTTAGGGGTTTAGAGTTTGAGGGTTTAGGGTTTAAGAGTTAGGGGTTAAGGTTTAGGGTTTAAGGGTTAGAGGTTTAGGGTTTGAGGATTTAAGATTTAAGGTTTACGGTTTAGAGGTTAAGGGTTAGGGGTTTAGGGTTTAGGATTTAGATCGAATTTAGGTAATCGGTTGCAATGTTTGATAATAGTTATATAATATATTACTATATTATTATTAAAGCTTAATTTTATATATTTTAATAATTATTATTTTTATATATTTTTTATACATATATAATTATAGTATTCAAATTATTTGTATTAACTTGATGTTTTTAAAAAATTATTTCACTTTATAATTTAATATAATAAAATTATTTCACTTCCAACAAAAACTTTCAGTAAAATACCTCTTAATTTGATGTTTTTAAAAAATTATTTCTGTAACATCCTGAAAAGGGCCTATGCATTTTGGCCAAATTGTATGAAAAGACATGTTTTATATGTTTTGAATAAATTCTGAATATTTTTTTGGAAACCTGAGAATGTATGGAAATGTTACGTTGAAAATAGGAAAGTGACCATTTTGGAAACTAAGCTAAAAGAGGAAAGTAAACATTTTGGAAACTAAGCCAAAAGAGGAAAGTAAACATTTTGGAAACTAAGCTAAAAGAGGAAACTAAACATTTTGGAAACCTAGGAAATGTCAAGTTCTGAGCATGAAAATTTTTGGAAACTTAAAATGACCCCGAAATGTCGAATTTGAAAGTTCAAAGGGAACTTAGGGCGGTGACCCTAAAATATAAAGTACGTGAAATTTGACCCATTAACGGACTTGGAAAAGTGGCTGAAGATGCCACTTAAGGCCTCGTGAAATGGCCCACATGCAAGGGTGTTGGGCTGAGTTCGAAGTCACATAAGAAGCAAATAAAAGAAGTTTTATTTTGCTTCCATAAGAAGAGAGTTGACGGCACAAAGGATCTTGAAAGGGAGTTTTAATTCCTTTGAATTTTCGCTAATTAGGAGATTTGATGGAATTTAATATTTGATAAAATTAAAATTTATCACATAGGAAGAGTTGGCCGATTGAGGGACTCTAAGGCTAGTAATTTCGGCCAAAGAGGGAAAGTAAAGGGCCATTCTTCATTCTTTTCTCTTCAAGGGATACCCCTGCCGAAAATACTCTAGCAAATTAGCATCAATCTTTTCTCCTCTCTTTAGCCGAATTCTCTCTGTCAAAACTCTCTCCTTCTCTTCTCTTTTCTTTTCTTTTCTTCTACTATTCCTTCACAAAAGCCAAAACTTTGTGATCCATAAAAGTGCCATAGCCGAATAGTATAAAGGATCATCCGGGATTTGAAAACGAGGTAAGTACATCTATGTACATTCGGCCAAAAAGGTTTCTTCCATACTTGAATGATAGATCAGATCTAACATGTGATTTCGACAGGAACCTAGACTAAAAGATCAATTTCGGGATTTGAGAACTCCAAGGTAAGTGTGTTCATATATTCGGCCAAGGCCAATCTTAAGTATTTAGATCAAAAGTGATCAAAAATTAATCGATTCAAGGATTTAGGTTTTGGCTGAATACAAGGAAGAGAAAAGTGAAGTTTTCGGGATTTAAAATCCATAAGGTAAACACCTAAAAGTATTCGGCCAAGGCTTGTATGATTCCATAGATCGGTTCTTTAATTATTAAAAAGCTGAAAACTAACCCATATTGAGATTCAGGGTTGGCCGAATATCAGGTGAAGGAAAACCAAGTTTTCGGGATTTGAATAAACATCAAATCGGCATCAAAGGTAAGTCTTTTTACAAATCCTACTAGGATTTGGATATCATCGCCAAATAGAATTTATGCTAAGTAATAAATGATGAATCAAATGTAGGGACTAAGGATCTAAACATTAGATCTAGCTTTTCGGAATCTCAAGGAATGCTAAACAAATCAAGTGTGTACCCCACACTAATCTTAATAGATCTATGGCTTAAATATGATATATATGTTAATATGAAAGTGTAAGAATGTGGCTAAAGTACCATAATATGGTACAAAGTACTCAGGTACGTTTTCCTACTCCTACTAGGATTTTGAAATATGTTATATTTAACATGTGAAAAGTGATGTGAAAGTGAAATTAAATATGATATGCATGATATGTATAATTTGGGGCATTCGGGTTATTTGAGAAAGGGGAAGTGAATGTGATGACTTCGGTCTCACTAAGTGAAACGTGATGACTTCGGTCTCACTAAGAATATGTGATGACTTCGGTCTCACTAAGTGAATGTGGTAACTTCGGTTACATTATCTAAATGTGGTGTCTCATGACACAAATATCAGGTGGCTATGCCACAATATCTTAAGTGGGCGATGAGCATGTCGACTGCAGCGACTGCCTTCGATGGTGTGTAGCAGATGGAGGGTTGACTTAGTAGTCCCCACGGTGTGCAGGTTGGTACGGGTGGAGTGTAGCGGATGGCATATAGGTTTGGGCTCGGGTTTGCATCATTACCTTGAATTTTTATATGAATATGATATGTATGGTGTGCCTATTTCTATTATATTTGGGTGTTGGTTACACATTGAGTCTATCGACTCACCCCGTTGTGGGAATATGTTTGGTGATGAGCGAGAATGGATCGGACTACAGAACTTGTGGTGGCCATGTTCACTTGAAGTTTAATTTAATTTGAATCTTTATTTTATTTTAAGTCTTGTACAATTTTATTTTGGGTTTAGTTTTATGTAATAAGGCCATCGTGACGATTTTTATTTACGCATTAATTACTATGTTATGAATTTAGGGCTTTATAAAGAATAAGCCCATTTAATTTAAAATAAGTTTAAACATTTTGTCACCTGAAACAAATGGGTTTTTGATATAAAATAAATTTGTTTTCAACTCGAGCCCAACCCACAACAAATTATCTTTCAAGACACACAATTTTCAAAGTATTCGAATGAATCTGAACCGAGTTACTACGAGGAACATACCAGATCTGGTCCATTCTCATGGGCCGGGTGTGGGTGTGTTCATTTAGTATCGAGCCAGTTTTAAACTCTCGGCACCAGGTAAAGGCCCAAAATGTTTTTCAAACAAGCCCAAAAGAGTTTCATGGAAATATTTCTGAAAATGGACAGGTATGATGACATGGCCCCCAAGTCTCCGACCCGTAGTCCACCAGGTAAGTACCCCTAACTATCTGTGTGATTATGTGAATTATAGAAGGGTAGAAAAGGAATGGAACGTAGAATAGCATGATAGGAACTTGAACCCTAGGATTAGTGTACTCAAACACAAATACATAAGACTTAATACACTAAACAAACCTATGGCTAAGTCGGACAAGTTAGGGTGTGGCAACCATGGTGCGCATGTCAGGATTGGATCTGAAGAGCTTGGTATTTAAGCGGTCCTAGTGACTCACCTCCTCTTCGTAGGAATCCTACAGTGCGTAGCTTCGTTTCACCCAACCCGAGGACTTAGTGGGTGTGGCAACCCCAGACGCATGTCTAGGAATGGTTTCGGTGGGAGCTTGGTACTTAAGCGATCAGCGTGACTCACCTCCTCTCCACTCGAATCCTGCCTGGTGCGTAGCTTTGGTTCACCCTGACCAAGAAGGCTCGGTTATAAGCTAAACCCAATAACTAAAACCCGAAAGGGAACTAGCCATTTTTCGGAACCTTAATATTAAAATTCTTAAATAATTTTTTTCCCTTAATTCACAAAAACTATTTCTTAAACACAAATTTTTTTCGAAAATTTCTGACTTATAAAATTACAAAAATACCCCTAGTGGTAAAATTACAAAAATACCCTTGGTTTATAAAATGCCCAACTACTCAACAGTTTTGCCAAAATATCATTATCTCATAAATGTTCAAAAATCCTAATTTGCAAACTATCAATATATATATATATACCTTGATTTATAGAAAATTACCAAAATGACCCTAACTTCCAAAATTTTTGCAACTTCATCGTTTTGGAAAATAAATTTCTCAAAAAGAACCCTCAAAATTTTGCAACTTCTGAAATATCCCCGATTTATTAAAATTTTACAATCTACCCCGGTTTGTGGGAAAATTACCAAAATACCCCCAAGGTCCAAAAATTTCTGAAATACCCTCGAATTTTAAAAATTTCCAAAATACCCCGGGAACTTAAAAATACCAAAATACTTTACGACAAAATCACCAAGGAACCTTATTTTGACAAATTATGAAAATACCCCTGTAGGATAAAATTACGAAAATACCCCCAGGTAGTGGAAAAACAGCAACAAATGAAAACCACAACGTTTCTCTGCATGAACTAAGGTTCATAATTGTTTGATGGATGTATGAATGAATGAAAAGACTGTGTGCATACGAAAGAACCACTCCTAAACTCTTATTCATAAGATTTCTTCATGGGTAATCAAGTGAAACAAAAGTACTAACTCATAAAACTTCTTAATCAGATCTCGACGTTAGAAATGAGTTCTAGAGGACGCGGTCGTCAAGGACGCGATAGAGGAAGAATAACTGTGTCAGAACCCGTTAGATCGGGCCAAGGGTCTGACAATGAGTTACTACCGCCACCACCACCCCCAGCTGTTAATGTCGAGCAGCAAGCTCAGACGGGGGATGATGCTGTGTTGCAGGCTATGTTACGAGTTTTGGAAATAGTGGCTGGCACGGGTAGAAATACGGGAGCTCAAAATCTGTACCTGAGCGACTCCGGGCCAACAGAGCTGAGGTGTTTTATGGAGTGTCCGGTGTGGCACCCAGTACAGCTGAGTATTGGTTGGAAGCAACCGAGCTTATTATGGATGAGCTCGACCTGACCCCTGAAGAGAAGTTGAAAGGGATGGTGGCAGCATTACGTGATGAAGCGTACCAATGGTGGTTAAGCATGCAGGATGGTGCCACGGTGAGGATCGACACAGGAGTATGCTAAGGGGCATATCGGAAAAAGTATGTCGGCACACGCTATATTGATAAGCGGAGAAAGCTTTTCTAGGACTAGTTCAAGGAACAAGTCGGTAGCGACATATGAGGCTAAATTTACGAGTTAAGCCGATATGCTCGAGGAGTAGTCGCAACCGAACATGAACAGCGTGTCCGTTTGAGGACGGATTAAGGGATGACCTAAGATTATTGATAGCTCCATATCGAGAACAGGAGTTCTCGCATTGGTTGAAAAGGCTAAGGTAGCCGAGGAATCAAGGACTCGACTAGGCGAACTCGACAGAATAGACCCAAGAGGGTTATGGATCGTCGGAAATGTGCGTAAAAGGCCCGGCGAGGGTCGAAGGGTCGACAAGTTGGTACCGGAGGCGATGTCGTCCTTGTGAGCATTGTGGAAAGAAGCATTTAGGTGAGTGTTAGAAAAGATGGGAGGATGTTTTAAGTGTGGGTCCAAGGACCATATGCTCAAGGATTGTCCAAAGATATCGGATGACAAACGACCAATAACTCGAAATGTTACTCGGTGGTAGGGAGGACAATGACCTCAACGAGGTCGAGGTTCGAATAACGAGGTAATGGTCTTTGGCGGAGGGCGTGGCGAGAGGTCTTTGCTATCTTGAGGCAAGGCGGTAGAGTTTAGTTTATGCGATTAAATCGTAGGGAGGATGGAGATCGCGGACGTCATAACCGGTATGTTCCTCATTCATGGCAAACCCTATTATGCTTTAATTGATGTGGGCTCGACCCATTCTTATGTTGCCTGTAGTGTAGTTGAAACACTAGGCTTAGACTCTGAACTTTCTGATAAGGAGATGACGGTAGTAAGCCCATTAGGCCAAACTATAGTGGTAAAGAAGATCTTTCGGAATATACCCCTAGAAATTCAGGGAGTGAGCTTTCGGGCTGACCTAATGGAGTTACCCTTCGGAGAATTTGACCTCATACTTGGTATGGATTGGTTAGTAGAGCACCGAGCCGTGTTGGATTGTGCGGCTAAAAAAATGGAACTAAGAACCCCTGAGGATGAGGTGGTCATTGTGATAGGAGAAAGAAGAAACTACTTGACTAATGTAGTTTCGGTGCTTAAGGCTGAAAGGATGGTTCGTAAAGGGTGCGAGGCGTTCTTAGCCTTTGTAAGTGCGTTGGATAGAAAGGAGGTGTAACACCCCAAACCCGGTCAATACACCACGACCGAATCTGGAATGTTACAGGGAAAAAGGTTTGAGAGATTTAGGTTTAAGTTTAAAAGTTTGATGAAAACTCTTTCGTATGTTTTGTTCTTGTAGAAAACTTGAGCATGATTGTTTAAAATAAACGATAGTGTATTTGGAAAACCCAAAAATTTGAAAGCTTAATCAGACATTTAGGTAAAACAATTTTATCTCATTTAGAAATTTAAGAAATCCTTGTTGTTGCTTAAAAAAAACATTTTGACTTAGTACGAGAATGCATTCAAGTTGGAGAACATTTGAGTTTCATTTGTCTTAAATTACAGTGTGATACCCGATGGTAAAGTTTAAAACATATCGCTTGTAGTTTGAAAACCTTATCTTTACAAATTTTAGCCAAATTTTAACCCAATAAATTATTAAGGCATATTTGAAATCCAATCTAAGCATGTAAATAACAAAACATAAGTTTAAAAAGGCCTTTTACAATCCAAATAAACCAAATGAAAAACTAGTCAAATAAAGTACCAAGTTTAAATCAATGCAACTCCGAATTTATCCATGGCATGGGCACCTCGAGTCCATCCCGGCTCCATGTCCGCGATCTATGTGTCACCTGAAATGATAAGGGAGAAGGTGAGTCGCAAGACTCAGTGCATAAATCCCTCTCCTGGTATATGCAACATGCTAACACACATCATAACAAAGCAATACAATTAATACACCCGATCCTAACCATCCGTAACACCTTTTCTACCCGTGTGGTACCAAACCACCGGTGGTGCCAAACCACCGTGACCCAAAGTCACGATATCCATAGATGTGGTGCCAAACCACCGGTGACCCAAAGTCACGAAGATCCATCTGTGGGGCCAACCCGTGTGATACCAAATCATGGCGACAATCCGTATCTCATAAGTGGGGCCAACCCACGGTGGCGTTAACCACGGGGACGAGTCGCTATGAGGTGCCAAACCTCGGTGTCCCAAAGACACAAGTGTGATACCAAATCACTTTGGTGACCGTAGTCACGATTAAAATGATGGGGCCAACCCATCGTGTGATACCAAATCACTAGCGTCAATCTCGTATAATCAACCGTAGGGCCAACCCATCGTGGTGCTAAGCCACTTGGGGGCGAGACGCGGAGGTGCCAAACCTCTGTGACACAAAGTCACAATAATCAATCTGTGGTACCAAACCACCGGGAGGTGCCAAACCTCTGGTGTCCCAAAGACACGGATATCATATCCCCCTCCTCTCATATCACCCAATAACATATCATACTAATGCAAATCGTGCGATCATGCTATCATGCTCACATGCTTAATATGACATCTCAAAATACATACACCATAAATCATGATATCACATATCATCACAGATCTCGTAATGAAACGGACTTACCCGAATCCGTATCCATACCTCATTGGGTATTATATCAGTCAACCATACTGTTTCACTTACACAATCAGGTTATTAACCTATTACTCAGTAAGAAGGTATGTTAGTTTACACACCTGTTAGAACGCACGCTCAAACCCAAAGAACCGGTCTAAATCCCTCGATTATCTTACTCCTAAAATCGGCCAAACACAAGATTAATCACTTAAAACCATTCGACCAGGATAGATAAACCAAAGGGGTTAGCGTTTGAACCCTTACCTTTGCAAATGGTTTGGTTTCCTACCAAACCCGAACCAACAATGGTTCTTTCTGATAATCGGCCTCCCCCCTAAAACACAAACCATTAGTCTCATAAGTCTTTGGCTTAACAACTCTAAAGAAAACCATTAAAGCAACCTCTTACCACCACTTACCCAACGATTATTAGAGAAGGAAGGCTCTTTTTGCTTGCTTCCGAAATCCAAAGGCCCTATACGAAATCGATTACCAAAACCAAAGGTTAACTCCTTTCAACAAATGCCAAAATCAGCCCTTAAACAAACCCAAAATTGATAAAGCACAAGAGAGGGGAGAAATGGCCATTCGGCCAAACACTTACCTTCTACTAGACCGATTGAAATAAGAATCCAACAAGGTCAACACTCCTCTAATATTCGGCAATGAAGAACTATAAGGAGAGAAAATATTCGGCTAGCACCCTTAACAAAAAGGAAAAGGAGATTCGGCCTTAAGAGAAATGGGAAGAACAAATGGTGACAAAAGGCTAAGGGGTTTTGGAAAAGAAGAAAAATAAAATGATGAATGGAGGGGGTGCTTTCAGTTTAAAGAAAAAGAAAATGGAGGATGATGTTTTGGAGAATGGAGTTTGACAAGAGGATATTGAGAGAGGAAAAGAGAGTATGAGAGGAAGAGAAGCTAGTTTCGGCTCAATAGCAATGGAGAAAGTAAATGGAGAATGTAAGTTTCGGTACTAGCTTTAAGAGAAAGGAAATAAACGTATGAGAAGAAGGGGATACTAGTTTCGATTTACCCCAAATAAAAATAAGAAGAAATGGAAAGAATATTCGGCTACCAAGAACATCAAGAGAAAACAAAGTAAATTTGGTAAGGGTAAGCTTGGACCTTCGGTTTTCAAAAAAAAAAAGAATAAGAAAAAGAAATGTTTGCTTGACACCAAAAGTGACCGAAAGAAAACAAATGCACCAAAATTGCCTAATGAATTTCGGCATATCACTCCCCCACTACACCTACCAACCGGCCACTCCCAAAATCTCTCAAAAATCCGGCCATAACTCCCCCAAACACTCCAAGCCACCCATTCAAACTAGTTTGAACTAGTCCACCTCCACAAATCACTCTCCACCCACCATTCAAACTTTTGACTTGGTCCAAGACAGAGTTTGAACTGCCTACAACTCCTCCCCTCCATGCCGTCAAAATAGAAGCCAAAATAGAGCACTCTGCAGCTTGAACACAGGACCTCTTCCCTGCAAGTGGCGTCACACACAAAAGCCTCAAGTGGCGCCTATCCTGCCACTCTACCAGCTTATTTGTTATGCTAAAATTCACCTAAAGATATTTATAAACCCCAGCTCCTTCAGCTCCTCCCACCTAAGCCTAAAAGCAAAGATTTTTCCTACCACCCAGGCTTACACCTAGCTTATAACTAAGCCCCAAAAACATCAAAACACAACAACATAGCAGGCCAAACACATGCAAACAAAGCCATAATAAAATAGCCCCTAACCCGAGATATTACAGGAGGAAGGTGTCAAAAGAGTCAGAACAGTAAGGGACTTTGAGGATGTGTTTCCAGAGGAATTACCAGGAATACCTCCAGATAGAGAAGTTGAATTTGGAATAGACTTACTACCAGGAACAGCACCTGTGTCAATCGCTCCATACCAAATGACACCAAAGGAGTTAGTGGAGCTCAAGGCTCAAATCCAAGAATTGTTGGATCGTGGGTTTATTCGACCCAGTGTGTCTCCGTGGAGAGCACCTGTCTTGTTTGTGAAGAAGAATGACGGAACTATGCGTATGTGCATAGACTGTCGTCAATTGAATAAGCTGACCATCAAGAACAAGTATCCCTTGCCTAGGATTGATGACTTGTTCGACCAGCTGAAGGGAGCGGCAGTGTTCTCAAAGATCGACTTAAGGTCAGGATATCACTAGTTAAAAGTAAAGGAGGTAGATATCCATAAGACAGCTTTCAGAACAAGATACAGCCATTTTGAGTTTGTGGTAATGCCGTTTGGGTTGACAAACGTCCCAACCGCATTCATGGATATGATGAACCGAGTGTTTCAACCTTACCTAGATAGGTTCGTTGTAGTGTTCATCGACGATATTTTGGTATATTCCAAGTCTAAAGAGGAGCATGATGAGCATCTCCGGATTGTGTTGCAAGTATTAAGGAAGAAGAAGCTTTATGCCAAATTCAACAAGTGTGAATTTTGGCTTAGAGAAGTTACTTTCTTAGGACACGTAGTGTCTGCCGAGGGAATAAGGGTGGATCCTAAGAAAATCGAAGCTGTGTTGGATTGGAAACCACCTAAGTCGGTGGCAAAAATTCATAGTTTCTTAGGATTGGCAGGCTATTACAGAAGGTTCGTGGAAGGATTTTCATCAATAGCCGTGCCATTAACAAAATTGTTGAGGAAGGAAGCACCCTTTGTGTGGACGGACAAGCAACAGGAGAGTTTTGAAAAACTTAAGAAGGTATTAACGGAAGCTCCAGTGTTGATTCAGCCTGAGGCAGGAAAGGATTTTGTGGTGTACTGTGACGCTTCACATACGGGGTTAAGATGTGTTCTTATGCAAGATGGAAAAGTAGTCGCTTACGCGTCTCGACAGTTAAGGCCGCATGAGGTGAACTACCCAACCCATGACTTGGAATTGGCAGCAGTGGTCTTCGCTCTCAAGGTGTAGAGGCATTATCTTTATGGAGAAAGGTCAGTGATTTACACAGACCACAAAAGTCTCAAGTACCTGTTGACTCAGAAGGAGTTAAACTTGAGGCAATGAAGGTGGGTGGAATTACTGAAAGACTATGACTGTTCGATAGAATATCACCCGGGCAAGGCGAATGTAGTAGCGGATGCCCTAAGTCAGAAAGTTGTGTCGGACTTAAGAGCAATGTTCGCCCATCTAAGCTTGTATGAGGATGGAAGCCTGTTGGCTGAGTTGCAAGTCAAGCCAATGTGGTTGAAGGAGGTGAAAGAGGGACAGTTGGTTGATGAGAATTTAAGTGTTAAGTTACAAAAAACACAGAACGGAGATTTGGAGGACTATGAGGTTAATGATGAAGGAGTATTGTGCTACAAAGGAAAAGTCTATATGCCAAGGGACAAGGAGTTAAGACAGACGATTCTTCAGAAAGCGCATAGTAGCCCTTATGCTATGCATCCCGGAGGCATTAAGTTGTACAGAGATTTAAGAGAACAATTTTGGTGGCCTAATCTTAAATGAGATGTTACGGAATTCGTGGGAAAATGTCTGACGTGTCAGCAAGTTAAGGCTAAACACCAAGTTCTATCGGGATTGCTTCAGCCAATCCAAATTCCGCAGTGGAAGTGGGAAAGAATTACCATGGACTTCGTTAGTTGGCTTCCCCTTACGCCTACTAAGAAGGACTCGGTATGGGTAATAGTGGATCAGTTGACTAAATCTGCGCACTTTATCCCGATAAGAGTTGATTATTCTCTTCCAAAATTAGCTAAGTTATATGTGGCAGAAATTGTGAGGCTACACGGAGTGCCGGTGTCAATTATTTCGGATAGAGACCCAAGATTCACGTCTCGATTTTGGAGGGCACTTCATCAAGCTTTAGGCACCAAGTTGGATTTCACTACGGCCTTTCATCCACAATCAGACGGGCAGTCTGAACGAGTAATACAAGTGTTGGAAGATATGTTGAGAGGATGTGTGATGGATTTTAGAGGAAGTTGGGAGGAGTATTTGCCTTTAGCAGAGTTTGCCTACAACAACAGTTATCAGGCTAGCATTCGAATGGCACCATATGAAGCATTGTACGGACAGAAGTGTCGTACCCCTACTTGTTGGACTGAGTTAGGAGAACGTCGAGTTTTGGGACCAGAGATGGTGGCAGAAACGGAAGAGAAGGTTGAGATGATTCGACCACGATTAAAGGAAGCCTCTGATAGGCAGAAGTCTTATGCCAACCTTAAGCGGAAGGAAATAGAGTTTGAAGTGGGATACCAAGTGTTTTAAAAGTCTCACCATGGAAGAAGGTGATGAGGTTTGGTCGGAAAGGGAAGTTAAGCCCAAGGTTTATAGGGCCCTATCAGGTACTAAAGCGAGTGGGACCAGTGGCATACCAGCTAGAGTTGCCACCTGAGTTGCAGCAGATGCACGACGTGTTCTATGTGTCCATGCTACATCGCTACCGATCGGATCCCTCTCACGTAGTACCAGTTGAAGAAGTGGAGCTAAGGCCAGACTTAACCTACGAGGAAGAGCCGATTCGGATTTTGGAACATGACGTGAAAGTGTTGCGAAGAAAATCGATTCCTCTAGTCAAAGTGTTATGGCGCAATCATGGATCAGAGGAAGCTTCATGGGAACCAGAGGAGGCAATGCGATAGCAATACCCTCAATTGTTTAGTTAGGAAAATTTCAAGGACGAAATTATTTTAAGGGGGTAGAACTGTAACATCCTGAAAAGGGCCTATGCATTTTGGCCAAATTGTATGAAAAGACATGTTTTATATGTTTTGAATAAATTCTGAATATTTTTTTGGAAACCTGAGAATGTATGGAAATGTTACGTTGAAAATAGGAAAGTGACCATTTTGGAAACTAAGCTAAAAGAGGAAAGTAAACATTTTGGAAACTAAGCTAAAAGAGGAAACTAAACATTTTGGAAACCTGGGAAATGTCAAGTTCTGAGCACATGAAAATTTTTGGAAACTTAAAATGATCCCGAAATGTTGAATTTTAAAGTTTAAAGGGAACTTAGGGCAGTGACCCTAAAATATAAAGTACGTGAAATTTGACCCATTAACGGACTTGGAAAAGTGGCTCAAGATGCCACTTAAGGCCTCGTGAAATGGCCCACATGCAAGGGTGTTGGGCCCGAGTTCGAAGTCACATAAGAAGCAAATAAAAGAAGTTTTATTTTGCTTCCATAAGAAGAGAGTTGACGGCACAAAGGATCTTGAAAGGGAGTTTTAATTCCTTTGGAATTTTCGCTAATTAGGAGATTTGATGGAATTTAATATTTGATAAAATTAAAATTTATCACATAGGAAGAGTTGGCTGATTGAGGGACTCTAAGGCTAGTAATTTCGGCCAAAGAGGGAAAGTAAAGGGCCATTCTTCATTCTTTTCTCTTCAAGGTATACCCCTGCTGAAAATACTCTAGCAAATTAGCATCAATCTTTTCTCCTCTCTTTAGCCGAATTCTCTCTGTCAAAACTCTCTCCTTCTCTTTTCTTTTCTTTTCTTTTCTTCTACTATTCCTTCACAAAAGCCGAAACTTTGTGATCCATAAAAGTACCATAGCCGAATAGTATAAAGGATCATCCGGGATTTGAAAACGAGGTAAGTACATCTATGTACATTAGGCCAAAAAGGTTTCTTCCATACTTGAATGATAGATCAGATCTAACATGTGATTTCGGCAGGAACCTAAACTAAAAGATCAATTTTGGGATTTGAGAACTCCAAGGTAAGTGTGTTCATATATTCGGCCAAGGCCAATCTTAAATATTTAGATCAAAAGTGATCAAAAATTAATCGATTCAAGGATTTAGGTTTTGGCCGAATACAAGGAAGAGAAAAGTGAAGTTTTCGGGATTTAAAATCCATAAGGTAAACACCTAAAAGTATTCGGCCAAGGCTTGTATGATTACATAGATCGGTTCTTTAATTATTAAAAAGCCGAAAACTAACCCATATTGAGATTCAGGGTTGGCCGAATATCAGGTGAAGGAAAACCAAGTTTTCGGGATTTGAATAAACATCAAATCGGCATCAAAGGTAAGTCTTTTTACAAATCCTACTAGGATTTGGATATCATAGCCAAATAGAATTTATGCTAAGTAATAAATGATGAATCAAATGTAGGGACTAAGGATCTAAACATTAGATCTAGCTTTTCGGAATCTCAAGGAATCCTAAACAAATCAGGTGTGTACCCCACACTAATCTTAATAGATTTATGGCTTAAATATGATATATATGTTAATATGAAAGTGTAAGAATGTGGCTAAAGTACCATATTATGATACAAAGTACTCAGGTACGTTTTCCTACTCCTACTAGGATTTTGAAATATGTTATATTTAACATGTGAAAAGTGATGTGAAAGTGAAATTAAATATGATATGCATAATATGTATAATTTGGGGCATTCGGGTTATTTGAGAAAGGGGAAGTGAATGTGATGACTTCGGTCTCACTAAGTGAATGTGGTAACTTCGGTTACATTATCTAAATGTGGTGTCTCATGACACAAATATCAGGTGGCTATGCCACAATATCTTAAGTGGGCGATAAGCATGTCGACTGTAGCGACTGCCTTTGATGGTGTGTAGCGGATGGAGGGTTGACTTAGTAGTCCCCACGGTGTGCAGGTTGGTACGGGTGGAGTGTAGCGGATGACATATAGGTTTGGGTTCGGGTTTGCATCATTACCTTGAATTTTTATATGAATATGATATGTATGGTGTGCCTATTTCTATTATGTTTGGGTGTTGGTTACACATTGAGTCTATCTACTCACCCGTTGTGGGAATATGTTTCGTGATGAGCGGTAATGGATCCGACTAACTTGTGGTGGCCATGTTCACTTGAAGTTTAATTTAATTTGAATCTTTATTTTATTTTAAGTACTATACAATTTTATTTTGGGTTTCGTTTTATGTAATAAGGCCATCGTGATTTATTTTTATTTACGCTTTAATTACTATGTTATGAATTTAGGGCTTTATAAAGAATAAGCCCATTTAATTTAAAATAAGTTTAAACATTTTGTCACCTGAAACAAATGGGTTTTGATATAAAATAAATTTGTTTTCAACTCGAGCCCAACCCACGACAAATTATCTTTCAAGACACAGATTTTCAAAGTATTGAATGAATCAAGCAGGTTACTACGAGGAACATACCGGATCCGGTCCATTCTCGTGGGTCAAAGTGTGTTTGTTTCAATTTCACTTTATAATTTAAGATCGAATCGCCTCTTAAAATATTAAGTTCGTAAAAGTTTTTCAACAAAATCAAGAATGGGGAAAAAATTTACTTCAAAAATATTCAAATCAAACTCAATAGCAATCAGATTTAAGATCGAATCAAGAACATACCTCTTAATGATGAAACAATGGTTCCTCGATCAACAAGAAAACTCGATTCCTTCTCCTAAGTCGCAAAAAGGGAAGCGTTGAGTAAAATTAACCCTCTTGATTTAAATTGATCAATTTACAGATTTAAATTTATCAATTTGCATCAAAAAGGATATATATTCACAAAATGGTTTAACAACCTCCAAAGAAGCAACAACATGATCTACTTCACAAGCTCCAAAGATTGCTAAAACAATACCTAAAATCTTATTATATTATAAAAAAGAAAGTCACAATTCTAATTTTTTGAGATTAATCAATAAAATATGAAATAGAAAAGCGGATGTTTGACATACTCAAGTAGGATTAGTATTGAATTTCATAAACAACCTTAAAGGAATTAGATATTCAGAATCCGAAACCATTTTTAATTTCAACCAGAACATTGGCACATGTTATGAATTGATTAAACTAGCAACTACTGTAAAACGAAAATTTAAACTAATCAAATCGCTAAAACAACATATACGTACCTCTAAGAAATGTTTAGAGAACACAGAAAATGCCAAATGAAGACAACCCCTAGAAATGTCAGAAATGGTGCTGCCAACTTCTTGAGATCAAATACTAGAATCAAACAAATTTCAAATATACTAGAAAAAAATAAGAAGGATGATTTAGTAAACAATATAATCATTTATCGCATTGCAGATAAAATTCTAAACCAGAATGAATGCCCGAGAGAGAGAGAGATGAAGAGAGTGAAGCGACTTGGGAATGTCAAAACCAGTCAAGCATATTGAGTAAACTTCAAGGAAAATAAGTACACGAAAAAAGCAAACCTTATCTTAAAAGAATCAGAATCCTTCTTAATCAAATATGTAAACTTAATGTGTTAACATCATTATTGAGGTAGATAAGCTTATGGAGACTAGAATCATTCATGCAAGAAGCTTTGTAGTCTCTCTTGCCATTGAACGTGATTTATAAATTAGGCTCCAAAATGATATAGAAACATATTACTCCCAGGATACCCATAGTAGAGTAACATATTCAAAGTCCATATCTGATTCCCACCATCTTGAAATACAAAGTTTCCACGGTCTTAAAATATAAAACTGCGGCTATTATATTTTCAGATTCCAACTGCCTTGAAATACCACATTCCAAGTGTCTTAAAATTTTATGTTCACATTGTAACATGAATGAAACCGATATTGATTGGCTATAACTTAGTCATGAATTACTACCGAGGAAAATTAAGAACCATGTAATTGCAAATCCACGAGTCTTTTTACTTTTGAACAGCTTGAAAACCCTAACTCACAATTCGAAAGCAAAACAATATAATATGTAAAGTTATATGTTGCGCTTGGAACCAGATGAAGCAAATATCACTTGACAGGAGAGAGTTCCCCCTTACTTTTCCTACCTAGAACAAAGAACAAAAAATGGAGAACATTTAAGTTTCTCAACTTTCTCTCTCACCTCACACCACATTATCTGGAGACAGAAAAGACATTTAAAAACAGCATAACATAAAATGCCATGACATTCAACTCTTTTCTTCCCTTCCAACAGTTTCACATATCTATTAAAGAAGCTCGATTTCATTTCCAAAAGATTCCTTCATTCTAAATGTCTTCAATATTCCAAAAGAGATGTAGCATACAAATAATGTATATCATCTCAATGTGCATACACCTAAAAATCTAATTAGATCCCAATCATTGTCTAGGCACTGATAAATTCTCCAAAAAAGAACCACATACAAATGCACAAAATTTTATTCAAGTTCTAGAGACCGAAAGTGTACAACCTAACATATAAAAGGAATAAGAAGAAATGCTAATATTACTTTAGCTGGTGAAGCAAAAGAGTTTATTAGAGCATATATGAGTATGATCAAGGCTTGTATCCTCCAAGACAATGTAAGACTCTCCATTGACAATAAATATACCCCGTGCAAGAGTCCAAGATGTTTAGTGTTGAATTAATGAGCTTAAGACAAAATCCAAAGACAACATTACTCTAATCAAACCAAAGAATGTAAAGGTATTCGGATCGATCGGCCATTAGCCTTAAGGAGTGGTGGTGGTAAATGGAAGGAATACCACTAGTCCTAAAAGAATCCTCTTGGTTAAATGATTCTTATGACTATTAAATTGTTACATAGATATATTGGATAAGATTCTAGTCTAAGAATCATGGGTTTCATTGAGGATTAAGGATGCATCTGAAATACAATTGAGATAACTTGGATTTATTTCCTAAAATTTTAATTAAGCTCCTTTTCTTGAATAAATAAATAGAAATAGTTTATTCACGACCAACGTATTATGAAGAATGGGCTTAGATATATAAAGCTTTTCTCCTTTAATTTATTGAAGAAAGAAAAGAAATGTTTATGATTAAAAATAATATTTAATAATGAAAACATGAAATGCTATTATCCATTCACGTAGAACCAAATTACGGTAGGCACTCAAGCTGCGGTGAAAAGTAAATCGAAGCATTTAGAATGACATTGATTGCGAAGCATGTCCTTTTATAAGCAGTGAACATGCAACGACTTGGGTAGCATGTAAAAGCAAGCTAAATTAGTTTCGAGGACTATAAAGGTAAAAGCGGCACCATTAGTAGATGCAAAATAATGATAGACACGCATATGATTTGAAAAGGAGCAAAAAGAAGTCATAGCTTCTTTAAAAGTTCAAAATTTAACATCCAATTAAACAAACGCAGCAAAGAAATCAATCAAAATACACGCTAACATAATAAAAACATAACAAAAATTCAAGTATTACGTTACCTTGACTTTTCTTTCCATGTTATGAAATCTGATCAAACATACAGATTAGGGTTTTGAATCCGCCAAAATGGATAATTTTTTATTTAAAACAGATGGGACAAAGGAAGGTCAACGGTGATGCGGCAAAGGAGATGAGACAGAGGAAGCAGATGGACTTAGGGATTTAGGGTTTTCAATTAGAGGAAAACAACAAGGTTTTTCGGGGTTGGATTGGGGATAAAACTGAACACGGAAAAAAACGTGCCGTTTTGCTCAATAATAAATACATTTTGTGGCGTTTGCACCCTAGTGCCACTAATGTCTGAGTTTTAGCGGCGTTTATTCACTAGCGCCACTAAATTTTTTTTCAATTTTGACAAAACGACGTCGTCCAATAAGGGGTCTCGGGAATGGATAAAATAAAAATGACATCGTATAACTTTACATTTTGCGGCGCTTTATAAAAACGCCGCTAATTCCCGATCTTTAGTGGCGTTTTCATAAAAAACGCCGCTAATGCCACAACAAACACATCTGAAACGACACCGTTTTGGCTAAAGTGGTGCGTTTTTGCTAAACCTATATTGTATGATTTAGGGATACAAATAAATTGACTTTTTTTATGTGAGCATTGTGTTTCATCAAAATATAGAAATGGTCTAAGATAGACCGATTGGGTTTGCTCAACAGCAAAGTGTCGGTGTTTGCTCTTTGCTCATTCAACCACTACTGCTTATTTATTTATTTATTTATTTGTATTCAACAAATCTATTTTTTTACTAACCTTAATTTATTGTTTGTTTGTCGGTACAAGATAGGTGGAGTGGACAATCACCGCCTTTTATATTTATAAGCTTCAATACTATATTCTTTTATTTTTATAATTTATAAATCAATTTATTAAATTTATATAACAAAAAACAAAGGTCAATCTAATCAAAAGTTGAAAATTATAAGAATGAATACAATAAATTTGTTTATAATAAAAGAAGGAAAGTTAAAAAGTTGTGATGTAAGCTAAATTGAGTGTTTAAAATATTATTTTTTTTTTGTGTAAAGTAAGTTTAGGGTTGGAATCTGGACGATTCAATCTCCTCCTTTTTTTTTTTTTTACATATTTTAAAGTTAAAAGTTTGAAAATGAACAAAAATAAATTATTTATGTTAAGACTAAATGTTTTGTTTTAAAAAATGACAATTATTTGTGTTATTTCATGAACATCAATGGCAACCCTTTCACCATCAACCTTGCCTTTTTCTCTTTTCATTCAACAAAACTAATAATTACCAAGATTTTGATACTAATTCAAACCCTAGGCCTTTTTTTTTTACCAAACAAACATTATCCAGATCTGGTTTGCTCTATATTCAAGTTCGTAACAAGGTAGGTGAATGGGTACCTTCCTTTTTTTATTTTAAAATTTTCAAGAAAAATATGTCAAAGACCTTACCCAACTAAATAATCCAACTGAAAATATAAAAATATAAAAATTTTATTTGATATAATAAAATATTATAATATTTATATGTGTTTTTAATATAATAAAATATTTATTATTTTTTAGTGCATTTAGTATTATATTTTTAAAAAATATTTTTAATTAAAAAATTAAATATGAGTGGATCAAGCCAAACTCAAGTTTATTAATTTAAAATTAGATCGGGCTTGAGTAAAAAATAAACTTATTTTTGGGCGAACCTAAACTTAAAAAATAATCTAAATATTTTATATGAATCAATTCACCCAACTGTAGGCAAAAGAAGCCAAATAGAGGCATGCCATTGCAAAGTCAACATCATAAAGGTATCCAAAATCTAGAGTTGATTTATCCTTACTTTTAAATAGATAAGAAAAATTGATGCTTAGAATTTGGCTCAAATGGGGTGCCAACAATGACTTAAAAATTTTCATTTGTAAATGTAAAGAGAAAAGTAAGAGGAATGCATATGGATTTCCACTTCCCAATATCCATCTTATAGAACATCTCCTTGCTCCGAATTTCGTTTTGATTCAAATAGAAATTTACTTTGGCCAATGGAAAATCATTTTTCATAATTGAAGTTCTCGTTGTTTTATGTGGGATTACCCAAGATTGGTAAGAACAAAAAAAAAAAAATCATTTGAGCAGATATAGGATTGAAAAAATCAGAAGGCAGTTGATGTACGGCATAGGAGGTTAATAGTTCACACACGCACGCACGGTGTTGCAAATAATTTATATCCCATTCAAATGTAAAGAACAGCTTCAGCTGATGATGTGTAAAAAGGGAACAAGTTCAAAAAATATGCCACAAAATATGCCACAAAATATTCATACTATAAAAATTATACCCTAAATCATACACCCTTAAACCCTAAACTATAAACTATAAACTATAAACCATGCATAGTATCCCTAAACCCTAAACAATTGAAATAGTAACTCGTAGAACTTAAAAATTAAATTATAACTCCTAAACCTTAAACCATAAAACAATAACCCCTAAAGGTTAACCGGCCCCAAACCATATTCCCATAACCCTTAACCTATTCCCCTAAACCCCAACACTTAAACCGTAATCCATAAAGTACATGATCCAAAAACCCATGATCTATAAACATTTAGATAAATAATAAAACATAAACCCTAAACAAGAAAACACTAAACCTTAAACTAAAAAACTCTAAACTCTAAACTTAATTTAGAAACCCATAAACCCTAAACTATAAAACATAAACCATTAACCCAAAATAATGAACATTATATCATAAACCCTAAAACTATAAACTACAGACATTAAACCTTAATTAAGTCCTAAATCATTAACCCTAAAATAAAATATTCTTTTTGCGGTGTTTCTATAAAAAAAGCCAGTAAAGTTCAAAAAATTAACCTTTAGCGGCGTTTTCCCAAAAGCGCCGCTAATGCTTAGAATTTTCGCGGCGTTTTCACAAAAGCGCCGCTAATATTCAGACTTTTAGCGGCGTTTTCCCAAAAGCGCCGCTAATGTTCAGACTTTTAGCGGCATTTTGACAAAAACGCCACTAATGTTCAGACTTTTCCCAATTTTCACAAAAGCGCCGCTAATGATGTAACACCCCAAACCCGGTCAATACGCCACTAATAGAATCGGTATGTCACCGAGGAAAATATTTTGAAGAAAATGAGTTAACGATTAAATTTTTGTGAAAAACCCTTTGAAATTCTATATTTGTAGAAATCAAGTGTATAATAAGTTAAAACTAATAATTTACTTTGAAATTACGTAAAACTTTAAAATAAATGAATAAATCATAGGTTAGAAAACGTTTATATCATTTTAAGAAAACTCAAATTTAATACTTTGAAAACCATTTGCATTTGAATGTAGAAACTTAATATTTGAAAATTGTTTAAATTATCGAAAACACTCAAGTTGTTAAAATTATCAAATGATTTATGTTACCCGATGGTAACGCTTTAAAAACCATCGCGTTGTGTAGTTTAGAAAACTTTGTGCTCAATTTATGCTCATAATCAAGAAATTTATAAACCATATTTTAAACATATTCAAAGCATAAATATAATCCAAAATCATAATTTAAGAGGCCTTATTACAACTTAAATAAATATAAAACCAAATTTAAATAAATTAAAGTTCTCAAACCAAAGTTCACGTAGAACCCAAATTTATTGCATGGCCTCCTCGAGTTCATCCAGCTCCATTTCCGCGATCTCACGAATCACCTGAAAATATAAGGGAGAAGGTGAGTCACCAAGACTCATGCATATTCCTCTCCCGTAAATGCCACATACTTACACAATTTATAACAAAGCAATACATATGCATAATGCACCCAACCTAGCCATCCATAACTCCTTTTCTACCCCGTGTGGTACCAAACCACTGGTGGTGCCAAACCACTGGTGTCCAAAGACACAATTGTGTTACCAAAACACCGTGACCGAAGTCACAAATCAAGTGATGGGGCCAACCCATCGTGTGATACCAAATCACCGCGCGATTTATCCCATATCTCAAAAGTGGGGCCAACCCACGGTGGAATTAACCACGAGGACAAGTCGCCATGAGGTGCCAAACCTCCGTGTCCAAGACACGAATGTGATACCAAATCACCGGTGGTTCCAAACCACCGTGTCCGAAGACACAAATCGAATGATGGGGCCAACCCATCGTGTGATACCAAATCACTTGGCGTCAATCCCAGATCTCAAAGTGGGGCCAACCCACGGTGGTGCTAAGCCACGGGGACGAGACGCTATGAGGTGCCAAACCTCCTGAGGTACCAAACCTCCGGTGACCGTAGTCACAATGTGTTACCAAAACACCGTGTCCGCCGACACGAATATCAATCTTCCCTCCTCTCATCATACCCATGCAATATGACATAATAATTAGTGTATGCAGATATGTATGTATGCTAGACATATATCAAATAACGTATGAAACGAATTACCATCATAATCGTAATAATAATATACAAAATAATCAAAGTTAACCAACCTCTAAGGTATAACAAGAATTTTACCTACCAAGGGTATTTTCAGTAATTTACCTACCAAGGGTATTTTCATAATTTACCCACCAAGGGTATTTTCAGTAATTTACCCACCAAGGGTATTTTCAGAACTTACCCACCAAAGGTATTTTCAGAATCTACCTACCAAGGGTATTTTCGTAATTTACCCACCAAGGGTATTTTCAGAATTTACCCACCAAGGGTATTTTCGTAATTTACCCACCAAGGGTATTTTCAGTAATTTACCCACCAAGGGTATTTTGTAATTTACCCACCAAGGGTATTTTCAGAATTTACCCACCAAGGGTATTTTCAGAATTTACCCACCAAGGGTATTTTCAGAACGCATCTACTAAAGGTATTTTCAGTAATCTACCTACCAAGGGTATTTTCAGTAATTTACCCACCAAGGGTATTTTCGAATTTACCCACCAAGGGTATTTTCGTAATTTACCCACCAAGGGTATTTTCGTAATTTTGTACATGGAATGGCCTTTCTAAAGGTGCAAAGGTCGCCTTGAGCGACTCAACTACCATTTTCGCCTTTACTGGATTGTTGGGCCTAAACTTCGATTTCTACCATTCGCCCACACGCCGTGTGGCTCACCTAACACAAATCTATCCACGATATAAGTTCCATCTAGTCTAGTTCACTATATACTATATCAT
This sequence comes from Gossypium rotundifolium, assembly GCA_025506655.1. Taxonomy (NCBI): domain Eukaryota; kingdom Viridiplantae; phylum Streptophyta; class Magnoliopsida; order Malvales; family Malvaceae; genus Gossypium; species Gossypium rotundifolium. Next base: position 162,188,130 of record CP106732.1, on the reverse strand, counting down.
CATACAATTTATTCCAATTGGGCTTACGGGCCCATTGGGCCCACTTCTACCATCGCAGCATTGCAAATTTCAACCCACAAGAATACTCTTGATGGCCTCAACTATCGTGATTGAAGCCCCACACGCGCGCCGCACGCCTGCAGGTAACTACTATTGCCGTGATCAAGACTTCTACATTCTTGCCGCTTTACAACTAGAGTAGAGAGTTACACACCGACAGACTCGGTGCTAAATCGTATTGCGACCACTCCCGTGCCCAACGCCCACCAAGGTATGTTAACCCTTCTCCGGCATGCTCTTTATATAGCTAGCTCTTCACCTTCATTCCTTGTATCTTTCCGATGTGGGATCCTTCACAAGAGAGTTTAAATTCAACTGAAACTCTTACCGTCCACTCATAAAATAAATACTCCTTGCTTCTCATGAGATTCAACCTGTGCTCCCTTATAACATAATCCACAATCGCTAGCCACTTTACCAACTAGCTCTTTGTGCCTCAAACCATGCAATTAATTATAACCCTATGGCCAAGGTCTAAATTCATTTAATAAAATAATCAAAAGGAATGCAAACGCTACAACTAGAACCTTGGACCTCCTTCCTTCCTTGTGGCGCCACTTTGCCACTACACCACACACACCACTTGTGTCATTTTCCTCCACATTTTATTCTTAAGGCCTACCCGCCAACCTCCAAGGTTTTTTTTTCACCTAAAACCAAAAATTTTCCCAAAGCTAATATTTGATCCCGGACTTCATAAAGCCCCTAACCTTCCAAAATCACTTATCTAAAAGGTCCAACTTGCACTTAAGCCGATCTCCTATTCTCCAAAAAATTTTAAACGCTACTACGCCTAAGGCCCATTGGGCTCAATCCTACTAGTCCTAATTTCAGGATGTTACAAATCTACCTTCCTTAAAGAAATTTCGTCCTCTAAATTTCCAACTAACTAACAATACACGTCCTAACCTACCACACTACGCACACGCACAAGACTCGATCTAATAACACTAATAAACCAAATCTCAAACTTCTTTCTCATAACTAGATAACTAAACACAAAAGCAAATCGATATTTATACATACAATTTCTATATCCAAACCAAAGACACACAAAATAAATACCAAAAATACACCATAACATTGTCTTAACAAACATAAAATAAGGGAACTTACTTGTTTGGATGCCGGAGACTCAAGGTGCCATACTTCCAAACAACATGTATTTTCAAACAAACTTTTTGAACCCCATAACCCACAGTAGAAGTTTTTGAAACCTAGGCTCGATATTAATTTGTAACACCCCAAACCCGGTCAATACGCCACCTAATCGAACGGTATGTCACCGAGGAAAATATTTTGAAGAAAAATGAGTTAACGATTAAATTTTTGTGAAAAACCCTTTGAAATTCTATATTTGTAGAAATCAAGTGTATAATAAGTTAAAACTAATAATTTACTTTGAAATTACGTAAAACTTTAAAATAAATGAATAAATCATAGGTTAGAAAACGTTTATATCATTTTAAGAAAACTCAAATTTAATACTTTGAAAACCATTTGCATTTGAATGTAGAAACTTAATATTTGAAAATTGTTTAAATTATCGAAAACACTCAAGTTGTTAAAATTATCAAATGATTTATGTTACCCGATGGTAACGCTTTTAAAACCATCGCGTTGTGTAGTTTAGAAAACTTTGTGCTCAATTTATGCTCATAATCAAGAAATTTATAAACCATATTTTAAACATATTCAAAGCATAAATATAATCCAAAATCATAATTTAAGAGGCCTTATTACAACTTAAATAAATATAAAACCAAATTTAAATAAATTAAAGTTCTCAAACCAAAGTTCACGTAGAACCCAAATTTATTGCATGGCCTCCTCGAGTTCATCCACTCCATTTCCGCGATCTCACGAATCACCCGAAAATATAAGGGAGAAGGTGAGTCACTAAGACTCAGGTGCATATTCCTCTCCCGTAAATGCCACATACTTACACAATTTATAACAAAGCAATACATATGCATAATGCACCCAACCTAGCCATCCATAACTCCTTTTCTACCCCTGTGGTACCAAACCACCGGTGGTGCCAAACCACGGTGTCCAAAGACACAATTGTGTTACCAAAACACCGGTGACCGAAGTCACAAATCAAGTGATGGGGCCAACCCATCGTGTGATACCAAATCACCGCGATTTATCCCATATCTCAAAAGTGGGGCCAACCCACGGTGGAATTAACCACGGGGACAAGTCGCTATGAGGTGCCAAACCTCACGTGTCCAAGACACGAATGTGATACCAAATCACCGGTGGTTCCAAACCACCGTGTCCGAAGACACAAATCGAATGATGGGGCCAACCCATCGTGTGATACCAAATCACCGGCGTCAATCCCAGTATCTCAAAGTGGGGCCAACCCACGGTGGTGCTAAGCCACGAGGACGAGACGCTATGAGGTGCCAAACCTCCGAGGTACTAAACCTCCGTGACCGTAGTCACAATGTGTTACCAAAACACCGGTGTCCGCGACACGAATATCAATCTTCCCTCCTCTCATCATACCCATGCAATATGACATAATAATTGTGTATGCGATGTTATGTATGCTAGACATATATCAAATAACGATGAAACGAATTACCATCATAATCGAATAATAATATACAAAATAATCGGTTAACCAACCTCTAAGGGTATAACATAATTTTACCTACCAAGGGTATTTTCGTAATTTACCTACCAAGGGTATTTTCATAATTTACCCACCAAGGGTATTTTCAGAATTTACCCACCAAGGGTATTTTCAGTAACTTACCCACCAAAGGTATTTTCAGAATCTACCTACCAAGGGTATTTTAAGTAATTTACCCACCAAGGGTATTTTCAGTAATTTACCCACCAAGGGTATTTTCAGAATTTACCCACCAAGGGTATTTTCAGTAATTTACCCACCAAGGGTATTTTCGTAATTTACCCACCAAGGGTATTTTGTAATTTACCCACCAAGGGTATTTTCAGTAATTTACCCACCAAGGGTATTTTCAGAATTTACCCACCAAGGGTATTTTCAGAACGCACCCACCAAAGGTATTTTCGTAATCTACCTACCAAGGGTATTTTCGAATTTACCCACCAATGGTATTTTCGTAATTTACCCACCAAGGGTATTTTCGTAATTTACCCACCAAGGGTATTTTCGTAATTTTGTACATGGAATGGCCTTTCTAAAGGTGCAAGGTCGCCTTGAGCGACTCAACTACCATTTTCGTCTTACTGACCGTTGGGCCTAAACTCGATTTCTACCATTCGCCCACACGCTCGTGTGGCTCACCTAACACAAATCTATCCACGTATATAAGTTCCATCTAGTCTAGTTCACTATATACTATATCATCATACAATTTATTCCAATTGGGCTCACGGGCCCATTGGGCCCACTTCTACCCATCGCATTCCAAGCAAATTTCAACCCACAAGAATACTACCGATGGCCTCAACTATCGCATTGAAGCCCCACACGCGCGCTCGCGCACGCTCGTGGCTACTATTGCCGTGATCGGCACTTCTAAGATTTGCCGCTTTACAACTAGAGTAGAGAGTTACACACCGATAGGACTCGGTGCTAAATGTACTGCGACCACTCCTCGTGCCCAACGCCCACCAAGGTATGTTAACCCTTCTCCGGCATGCTCTTTATATAGCTAGCTCTTCACCTTCATTCCTTGTATCTTTCCGATGTGGGATCCTTCACGAGAGAGTTTAAATTCAACTGAAACTCTTACCGCCCACTCAAAAATAAATACTCCTTGCTTCTCATGAGATTCAAACCTGTGCTCCTTATAACATAATCCACACCGCTAGCCACTTTACCAACTAGCTCTTTGTGCCTCAAACCATGCGCAATTAATTATAACCCTATGGCCAAGGTCTAAATTCATTTAATAAAAATAATCAAAAGGAATGCAAACGCTACAACTAGAACCTTGGACCTCCTTCCTTCCTTGTGGCGCCACTTTGCCACTACACCACACACACCACTTGTGTCATTTTCCTCCACATTTTATTCTTAAGGCCTACCCGCCAACCTCCAAGGTTTTTTTTCACCTAAAACCAAAAATTTTCCCAAAGCTAATATTTGATCCCGGACTTCATAAAGCCCCTAACCTTCCAAAATCACTTATCTAAAAGGTCCAACTTGCACTTAAGCCGATCTCCTATTCTCCAAAAATTTTAAACGCTACTACGCCTAAGGCCCATTGGGCTCAATCCTACTAGGCCTAATTTCGTGGATGTTACAAATGATCGACTTTTAGCGTTTTACCAAAAGCGCCATGAATGCTCAGACATTTAGCGGCGTTTTACAAATAAACGCCGCAATATGTCCTTTTTAGCGGCGTTTTACTAATAAACGCCGCTATTGATCTTTTTTTTGCGGCGTTTTCCTTAAAACGCCGCTAATGTATAATATTTGCGGCGTTTTTCTTTAAAACGCCACTAAAAATGCCGCTAAAAGTATGTTTTGGTGTAGTGACTCCTTTTCATTAACAACATTAACATCATTAATTTCTGTGTTAATCATAAATTCACTTTCCCCATTATTAGAATCCCTATGTTGTATATTCCTAATGTTTTCTTGATCAATTATAGAATCTTCCTTACTATAATTCCCTCCCTGAAGATTAGAATCAAAGTAAGATTGCGTTTCAACAAATGTGACATCCATGGTAACAATAATCTTCCTATCAATTGGATCGTAATAGACTTATCATGCTTGATTCTCTAGTCTCCTCAAGTTTGAATCATCAATGCACAATTAACTAGGACTTAATCCAAAACATATCAATAAAAATCATAAATCAATAGAAATTTCATTCTAATTAGTGATATGAGAAAATTACTTAAGACAAGATATCATTCAGGGATTTGAGAATAATGCAAAAATTAAAGAACTTTTCTAAATAAATTTCACCCCTCCATACTTAAGATGTACATTGCCCTCAATGTATAAAGATAAATATTCACAATATAGTAAGAAAATCAAAAGAGAGGGAGAGAAGTGAAACTTCTTGAATTTTTGATGGATTCCTTGAGTTGGAGGTGTGAAAACTTGATTCGGAGGTGAAAGATAAGTTGGAGGGTGCATCTTTAGTGGTGGTGTGGTGGCCGCCAACAATCTCTGCGCTAGATGAAGAAATTGGGAAGCTCGTGAAGAATTAGCTAGGAAATAATAAGAATAATTCTAAATATACTAATTATATATTTAAAAAAAAGAAAAATAAAAAGAAAGAGTGTAAAAAGTGAAATAAAACTAAATGAAAAGATTAATGGACTGAAAAGTCCTTATTGTAAGATGGTTCGCGAGGTGGGTGTGATTTCTAAGGCCGTGGTGTGTGATTCCCAAGCAGCCTGAAGAACCTAAAACCAAGAAACTAAAATAAAATAAACTAAATTTAGTATAAGAGAAATAAAGATAAGGAAAATAAAGGAGAAGAGAAAAGAAAAAGAAAGATTAAATGGACTCAAAGGTTTTTTTCTTGTCGAGTTAGTGAAGCGGCTGACATGAACTTATGTAGATCGGTCTCGCATAAGGAGACTGTGTTAGGATCCTTCCACTTCTTTGACATTGATAGGGTGTAGATAAAAAAGATTTAATAATGAAGAAGAAGGAAAATGAAGAGGGAGGGGAGTGTAGAGGTTATGGAAGAAAGGGAGTGGGGAGTAGGAGAGAAGGGGAGGGAGTGTTTTAAATAAAAATTTCAGCTCTAGTACATCCCCACGCCCGTGTATCATGGGCGTGTTAGGTCACACGACCATATCGCACGGCCGTGCGATGGTTCATTAGCTTCTTCCACGCCTGTGTGCAGGTCGCCACGCCCATGTTGTTAAAACAGTGTCGGCCACGGCTGCGCCGCACGGCCGTGGTGTTTAGTCGAAGCCCGTGGCTTGAAGATATTTTTCGTCCTATTTCGTACTATCTCTGCCATGCCAGTACTAAAATCCGTAGTGTCCACACGGCCACAGCCACGGCCGTGTGCAAGGCCGTGTGGTATGGAAATCTGTACTTTGATTAGTTTATAGTTAGGTGTGATCGTGTCAAAACAGTCGAGTTTTAATATTTATAAAAGAGTGATCGAACCTGTAGACTGACTGCGACAACGATAGAGGCAAGCGCACCTATCGAACAGTAGTATAGTTCAAGCAAGAATATCTTATCGAACCCAAGGAACCTAAAAGTACTACTACTCACTTTCTTTCTATTATTTAGCCTAAAATATAGAGTGATTGGTTTATTAATCTAAAACAAATGAAATACTTAAACTTAAATGCAAAGACAAAAGAATGAAACTTTGGGAAAAGACTTTGAAGAAAACTCAATTGATAAAGATGATACCTTCGGGAAGAATCCACCTATGACTTCACTTATTATCAACCTTTTCAATTCATATGATTTCTTTTACTTAGCTTGATCCGTGAGACTCCCTAACCTATATTAAACCTTCTCTCGAAGCGAATAACATCTAACCTTAGGTTAATTAGTGGAACTCTCGTTCTCTTATAATAACCCCTTAAGGAAGCAGTAAATCGATCAATGGATTCCCATATTAGGTTTCACCCTAATCCAAAAAAATCTCATAACCCTATCTCTAGGCGCCCAATCAACTCCGCTCAATTACGCTAGATCTACTTTTAGGCGGGGTCTATTCCTCCTCCACCTAAGCACATCAGATTAAATTAAGCAACATAATTAAGAACAAACCAAGTATTTATCATATAATTTAGAAATCAAATAACAAAATCCATCATAGGTTTCATCCCCTTCAAGTATCTGAGGAGATTAGTGCATAACAAAGTAGGAAAACATCTCAAGAGAAAAGATAAAACAAAACATAAGAAATCCCTAAAACCCCCTGAAGGAATTGAAGGAGAGATCCTCCGTCTTGAATGGAGCTCCGACTTCTTGAGATGGATCAACTGGCTATCTTCAAGTGATTCCCTAAAAGATGAAAGCTGCGGCAAAAGCCTCTGCCAAAAAGTCATCCTGTTTTGGCTTCTGCTGAACTCCCTTTTTAGTTGCTACCTTGGGCGTTTATATAGGCTTTGAGATGCTTTACTTGGCTCCTAAGTATCCTAATTCAAGTAGAATTCCTCCTAGGATGTTTAAGTAGACTTAGGAATGTGTTTCTTTGCCTCCAAGCATCCAAATCTGAGTGAAATTGCTCTTTCTCGCCGCAGGGGCACACCTATTTCACACGTCCGTGTAAGTCGTCTTCAGGCCATGTCTCGATTCTGTCGATTGGGGCACGATCGTGTAAATCGTGGCATGACCGTGTGAAGTAAATGGCAAGGCACAACCGTGTGGCTTGAAGTCCAGGCCGTGTTGATTTCTTGGGTTGGCCCAATTTGGTCCATTTTAAGCCCGTTTTACGTTCTTTTTATCCTTAGGTGCTTTCTTGAGCATAAGACATGAAAAGAAAGGATTAAGAGCACCTTTTTACATAAATCAGGGATAAATCATCCAAAAGCATACTAAATGTGGGATTAAAATATGTTACTTTTATGGTTTATCAAGGTACTAAAAGAAAGAAGATAAAAATAAAATAAATGTAAAATTTAATGGGGTTAGTGCTCGGGTTGCCTCCCGAGAAGCGCTCATTTAAAGTTTAAGCTCGACTTTACCTCTCATTTGCATAATCATGGTGGTTTGTGGAGGTGGAAATCCTTTCTCATGCTATCATTATATAGTTTGTGTTGAGTGGCATTTACATTAAAAGTGCCGAATGTAGAATTGCTTACCTCAACTGTGCCGTATGGGAAGACATTAAGTACCTTAAAAGCGATCTCTTCGTTTGTATTGAGGTCTAAAGTGGCGGTTCGGGGGTCTGTTTTCTCTAACAGTACCTAATATCCTATTTTGAAGTGATTTGATGTTCCTATAAGCTCGTCTGGGGGTTTTTTCGGTTTCACTTCATGTGGTTTTGATTCCTTTTGAAATGTGCCTTCCACTCGTCTAGTTCATCAATCCGAAGCCTTCATTCCTCATAAGTTATTTATTCTTTAGTGATACGAGGTCTAGGATCTGGCTCAGTTGTGTAGTTTCGTGGTGTTTCCTATAAAGAAGGACTAACCGAATAGTCATGTATAGAATTTATGTTCTTACCTTTATTTCTCGATGTTCTAGCCGTGTTGAGAGCCTGAATAGTGATCGTTTTGTCACCTGCGCGAAGTATAAGTTCTCCTGTACCAACATCAATTTTGGTTCTAGCTGTTGCTAAAAAGGGTTTTCCAAAAATTAAATGAATATTATTGTCCTTATCTATGTCTAAAATGACTGGGAATGCGAATTTATCAATTTTCACGAGTACATCTTCAATTATACCCCCAGGAATTCTAATAGTCTTATCAGATAATTGAATACTCATCCTAGTTTGTTTGGGTTTCCCTAGACCTAGCCGTTTAAACATTTTATAAGGCATAACATTGATGCTTGCCCCTAAATCAGCTGAAGCATTATCAATAGATAAACTACCAATTAAACATGGAATTGTAAAACTCCATGGATCTTTTAATTTTCACGGTAGTTTATTTTGCAACATTGCTGAGCATACTGCATTTAGTTCCTGATAAACCGTAAAAGTAACACATTTTAATCCCACATTTAGTATGCTTTTGGATGAATTTATCATTAATTTATGTAAAAAGGTGCTCTTAATCCTTTCTTTTCATGACTTATACTTAGGAAAGCACCCAAGGATAAAAAGAACGTAAAACGGGCTTAAAATGGACCAAATTGGATCAACCCAAGAAGACAACACGGCCGGGGCTTTATTCCACATGGCCGTGCCTTGTGTTCCACCTAGAACACGACCACGCCCTGGTTTATACAACCGTGTCTCGTCGACAAAAAGCCCAACATGGCCTGAACCCCATTGCACATGGCCGTGCCTCAATTGGCAGACCTGAAGCACGACCTCTACCCATATACTACACGGGTGTGTCAAAGCCGTGCCTAAATCATCAGAATGGAGACACGGGCTGGACCACGATTTACACGGGTGTGTCATGGCCGTGCCCCTGCTACGGGAAAGAGCAATTTCACTCAAAATTGGATGCTTGGAGCCCAAGAAACGTAATCCTAAGTCCACTCAAACAGTTAGGACAAATTTCACTTGAATTACGGGTACTTAGGAGCCAAGTAAAGCATCTCAAATGTCTATATAAACAATCCAAGGTAGCAATTCAAAGTCGTCAGGTTTTAGCAGAGTTTTCTGCCAGAGCTTTACTCGTTTAGGGAATTACTCGAAGATAGCCAGTTGATCCATCTCGAAGAGTTAGAATTCTACTCAAGACGGAGGATCTCTCCTTCAATTCCTTCAGGGGGTTTTAGGAATTTCTTATGTTTTGTTTTATCTTTTCTCTTGAGATGTTTTCTTATCTAGATATGAACTAAACCCCTCAGATACCTGAGGGGGATGAAACCTATGATGGATTCTGTTATTTAATTCTTTCGGTTTATATGATAAATACTTTGTTTGTTCTTAAATATGCTGCTTAATTTTATCTGATGTGCTTAGGTGGAGGAGGAATAGACCCTACCTAAGAGTAGATCTAGCATAATTAAGCAGAGTTGATCGGGCGCCTAGAGATAGGGTTATAAGATTTTGTCGAATTAGGGTGAAACCTAATATGGAGTCCATTGATCGATTTACTGCTTCCTTTGGGGGTTATTATAAGAGAACGAGAGTTCTACTAATTAACCTAAGGTTAGACGTTATCCACTTCGAGAGAAGGTTTAATATAGGTTAGGGATTCTTACGGATCAAGCTAAGTAAAAGAAATCATATGAATTGAAAGTTAGATAATGAGTGAAGTCATAGGTGGATTTTTCCCGAGGGTATCGTCTTTATCAATTGAGTTTTCTTTAAAGTCTTTTCCCGAAGTTTTGTTCTTTTGTTTTTACAGTTAAGTTAAAGTATTTCGTCTGTTTTTAGATTAAACCAATCACTCCATATTTAAGGCTAAATAATAGAAAGAAAGTGAGTAATAGTACTTTTAGGGTCCTTGGGTTCGATAAGATATTCTTGCTCGAGCTATACTCTTTGTTCGATAGGTGCACTTGCCTCTATCATTGTCACAAATCCATCTGAGTTCGATCACTCTTTATAAATATTAAAACTAGACTGCTTTTGCAAATGATCGGTTTTTTAGCGCCGTTCTTTGAAATTCTAAAATATTACTAAAGCTCTATTTTTATTACTTTAGCCATTATTATTATTTTTATTATTATTCATTATTGTTATTTTTACTTTGCTAACTTTTCTTTTATTTTTGATAGATAATTTTAGTTTTTCAACGGAATGACACTGAATAATTATCAGTGGCAAGGCATGGAGACAATTCCTACTGAAACAACTAATATTTCCGACCTCGACGTTGTCACCAGGTTATCTGATCAGTTTGAAATAATGAATAAAAAGATTGATTGTTTGAATAATCTCTCGCAGGTACACTCAGGAATGCAATATAACTCGAATCTGAGAAGCGTGATGAATCCTGAATACTCACCCTATGGATACGACATGAAAAACGAACACACCCACTATATAGGGAACTACTCTAGATGTAAAAATAATTTTTATAGTGACACTTATAATGCAGGATGGGGGTACCATCCCGATCTCTCATGGAATGATCAAAGATAGGATTTTCCTCCAAATTTTCAACAACCTTATCCACAGGAAAGGGAATCCAACCTCGAAGAGATTATGACAAAATTGGTGACAGCTATAAACTCTTGCTTTCAAAAGGCTAAAGAAACACTCGATAAACAACAAAGGTCAATCGAGGGAATCAAGATTCAGGTACGAGAAATCATCACAATGGTTGGACTACTTATTGAGACATTATGTGAAATAGGGACAGAGATTTTATCAAAAGACGCACAGCAGGTAAAAGCAGTTACACTAAGGAGTGGCAAAGAGATAATTGAACCACAAAGGAAGACACCACATGAAATTACGAAGAAAAAGAGTGTAGAAGAGGAGAACGATAATTCATTGCCTATTTCACAGAGAATAAACCACAATTTCCATATCCAGCAAAATTGAAGAAAAAATAATTGGATGCTCAATACGTTAAGTTCCTCGAACTTTTAAAACAAATACATATTAACTTACCTTTCGTTGAAGCTATTTCACAGATGCCGAAATATGCAAAATTCTTAAAGGAACTTTTTACAAACAAAAGGAAGCTTGAGGAGGTATCCATGGTGGAGCTTAACGAAGAATGTTCAGCCCTTCTCCAAAATAGACTTCCACAAAAGTTAAAAGATCCAGGGAGTTTCACTATTCCTTACTTAATCGGTAGTTTAAACATCAAGAAAGCATTAGCAGACCTAGGTGCTAGTATTAATCTAATGCCTTACAAATTATTTAAACGGTTAAATCTTGGGGAACCAAATCCCACTAGGATGAGCTTCAATTAGCCGATAGATCTATTAAATATCCTAGGGGAATTATTGAAGATGTCTTGGTAAAAATAGATAAATTTATTTTTCCTGTTGATTTCATTGTGTTAGACATGGATGAAGACATTAATGTTCCTTTAATATTAGGGCGTCCTTTTTTAGCCACTGCTAGAGCTATCATTAATGTAGGCGATGATAAACTAGCTCTAAGAATAGGTGATGAAGAAATTATCTTTCAACTCTGTGATGCCATCCGATATTCTAAAGAACAAGATGATTCCTGTTATTTTGTCGACACTACTGATCATATTATAGAGAATTCATTACAGGAAATTATACAAGGTGACACATTGGAATTGTGCCCAGCTCAAGAAAAGGGGGAAAAGGATGAAGACAATGAGTTGAATCTGAAAATATCATCATATGAAAAACAAAAAGAAGAAAGCATCAAGAATGATAATGAAATTAAACTAAAACCCTCCATCATAGAGCCACCCAAATTGGAACTCAAACAGTTACGAAAACACCTTGAATACGCATTCCTTGGGGACAATTCTACACTACCAGTAATCATCTCCTCAGAATTAGAATCCAAAGAAAAAGAGGAACTAATAAAAGTACTAAAAGAACACAAGAAAGCCATAGCTTGGAAAATTTTCGATATCAAGGGAATAAGCCCCACGTTCTGCACCCACAAGATTTTGATGGAAGAAGAATATAAACCATGTGTGCAACCGCAGAGACGTTTAAACCCCAATATGAAAGAAGTGGCCAAAGCCGATGTAATTGAACTTCTAGATGTAGGAGTAATTTACCCTATTTCTGATAGCACTTGGGTAAGTCCTATGTAGGTAGTCCCAAAGAAAGGAGGAATGACGGTAGTACCCAATGAAAAAAATGAGTTAATTCCTACAAGAACAGTTACAGGATGGAGAGTCTGCATAGACTATAGAAAGTTGAATGATGCCACCAGAAAATATCATTTTCCTTTACCTTTCATAGATCAAATGCTAGAAAGATTATCTGGGCATATGTATTACTGCTTCCTAGATGGACTCTCCGGCTACTTTCAAATCCCCATAGCTCTTGAAGATCAAGAAAAAACAACATTTACATGCCCATACGGTACGTTTGCTTATTGTAGAATGCCTTTTGGATTATGTAATGCTTCTACTACTTTTTAGCGTTGTATGTTGGCAATCTTCGACGAACTCGTGGAGGACATCATGGAGGTATTTATGGATGATTTCTCGATATTCGGTAATTCTTTCCATCTTTGCCTTAGAAATTTAAAACGAGTTCTAACAAGATGTGAAGAAACAAACCTTGTTTTAAATTGGGAGAAATGCCATTTTATGGCTAGAGAAGGGATTGTATTAGGACATAAGATTTCTAGTAAGGGAATTGAGGTAGATAAAGCAAAAGTTGAAACCATAGAAAAATTACCTCCCCTAGCTCAGTCAAGGCTATTAGAAGTTTTTTAGGACACGCATGGTTTTATAGAAGATTTATTAAGAATTTTTCTAAAATAGCAAAGCCTTTGACAAAATTACTAGAAAAAGATGTTCCTTTTAATTTCAATCAGGAATGTTTAGATGCATTCAATGTCCTTAAGGATAAATTAGTAAATGCACCAATTATAATTACATCTGATTGGAACTTACCCTTCGAATTAATGTGTGATGCAAGTGACTTTGCAGTAGGCGCAGTCTTGGGATAACGAAAAGACAAGCATTTTCAGCCAATCTACTACGCTAGCAGAACATTAACACCCGCACAAAAAAATTACACCACGACTGAGAAGGAATTGCTGGCTGTAGTTTTTGCTTTTGACAAATTTAGACAACATCTAATATTATCTAAAGTTGTTGTTTACACTGATCATCCAGCTCTTCGATATCTTTTAAACAAACCTGATGCAAAACCTAGACTAATACGATGGGTTTTACTCCTACAGGAATTTGACTTAGAAAAATAGGATAAGAGGGGACCTGAGAATCTCGCGACAGATCATCCTTCGAGACTCAAAAATCTACATACCAAAGAACTTGATGAACATGAAATAAATGATTCATTTCCCAAAGAACAGCTCTATTCTATAACATATATTGAAGTACCTTGGTTTGCAAATATTGCAAACTATCTAGCAGCTAACATCCTACCAAAAAAATTTACATATCACCAAAAGAAGCGATTCTTTGCTGTTGTGAAAATTATTTTTGGGAAGACCCCTTTCTTTTCCGCATATGTGCAGATAAGGTAATTGGAAGATGCGTTACAAGGACAGAGGCAAGCAAAATCCTGGAACATTGTCATTCAGGACCATCAGGAGGACTCTACAGTGGGATTAAGACAGCACACAAAATACTCGAATCAGGTTTTTACTAGCCCACTCTATTTAAAGATGCTAATAAGTATGTTACCTCGTGTGACAAATGCCAAAGAACAGGTAATATTTCTAAACTTGATGAAATGCCTCAAACATATATGATGTCATATGAAATATTTGAAGTATGGGGTATAAATTTTATGGGACCATTCCCTAGTTCCTTTGGACATAAATACATCTTAGAAGCAGTTGATTACATGTCAAAATGGGTAGAAGTGGAAGCCTTACCTACCAATGATGCTAGGGTAGTAGTTAAGTTTCTCAAGAAATTATTTTCCCGATTCAGAACACCCAGAGCCATCATCAGTGATAGGGGTACTCATTTCTGTAATACACAGTTTGAAAAAGTTCTAAAGAAATATGGAATATACCACAAAACAGTCACCCCATACCATCTTCAAACTAGTGGGCAAGTTGAGGTAGCAAACCGAGAGCTTAAGCGTATTTTAGAAAAAATGGTGGAATCAAATAAAAAAGATTGGGCAACTAAAGTAGATGATGCCTTATGGGCTTATAGAACAGCATTCAGAACACCTCTAAGAACATCCCCCTACAAGCTCGTATACGGAAAAAGTTGTCATCTACCATTCGAGCTAAAACACAAAGCTTTCTGGGCAACAAATTTTTAAATACTGACCTCAAACTTGCAGGAAAGAAACGAATGATGCAGATAAACGAGATGGATGAATGGAGAATAGAAGCTTATGAGAACTCAAAGCTATACAAGGAAGCAACAAAACGACGTCACGATGCTCGCCTCAAGAGATCAAAACATTTCGAGGTAGGGGACCTTGTCCTACTATACAATTCAAGGCTTAAACTATTCCCTGGGAAGCTAAAATCCAGATGGTCAGGACCATTCATGATCAAAACAATATTTCCATATGGAACCATTGAGGTAACTCACCCCACTAAAGGCATGTTCAAGGTAAATGGTCATCGACTTAAAATTTATAATGATGCAGATTTTGGAGATATGAGAGAGGAGTTTATGCTCCATGAACCTTTCTTTAGAACTGAAAATAGGGAGAGTCTAGCTTAAGACTATAAACAAGCGCTTTTCGGGAGATAACCCGAACGCTAACCGCATTAACCTTGTTTTGTAAAAGTCTAACAAAAATGCAGGATACTTAACACGGCTTGTAACACGGGTGTGCCGATGGCCGTGTACAAACAGGAAAAACCTCTCTTCTTCAACACGGACTGCGACAAAAAGACACGGCCTTGCCTCATAATCGTGTGAAGACACTGACTTGTTGAACACAGGCATTGCACGACCGTGCCTCATAACCGTGTGAGGCTACTGACATATCGAGCACGGCTGGACCACGGCCGTGCCTTAGGCCGTGTGAATCGACACTTTCTTGGTACACGGGCGTGGGAACGTGACAAGACTTCAAATCCTATTTAAAACCCTCACAGCCCTTCCTCTTTTCCCATCTTCTTTCTTTATCCTTTCTTTATTTTTTTCTCTCAAATTCTTCTTCCAACTCATAGAAAAGGTCCAAGACTCTTGAGCGACACAAAGATCATGCCGAAGAAACGTAAGCAACGTCTCCTAAAAGGAGACCTCAACATGAGTTCATGCCGGCAGCTTCACTTAATTGACACGCCAAGGGTCTCTGAAACCTTTTCGATTCTATTTTTCTTTTCTCGTCTCCTTTATTTTCCTTATCTATACTTCTTTTCTACCTAATATAATTTATTTCATATTAGTTTCTTGATTTTAGGTTCTAAAGGCTGCTAGGGAATCACACACCACAACCTTAGAGATCACACCCACTTCGCAAACCATCCAACAATAAGGACTCCTTAGTCCATTAAAATTTTCTTTTAATTTCAGTTTTCTTCTTAGTCTCCTTCATTTTATTTCCTTAATCTTTAAATTTATTATTAGTATAACTTTATTATTTCTCTAGATCTTTTGGCTATATCTTCACAGGCTACCCAATTTCTTCATCTAGCAAGTTACTTCCCGGTAGCCACTCCACCAGGCCTATAGAAAACACCATCACCGCCACCAAAGACGCCAAAGATCATCCAGATTTCAGGTAGTATTACTTTCCCCCTTCTCTTTTTGATTTGGCACATAAATTTCATTATTTATCTTTGTACATTGAGGGCAATGTACATCTTAAGTGTGGGGGTAATAGTGCCTAACTTTTTGCATAATTCTCAAAACCCTGAAATTAGTCTTGATCTTAAGTATTTTTCTCATATTATTAATTAGGATGAAATTTCTAATGATTTATGATTTTTATTGATATGTTTTGGATTAAGACATAGTTTATTGTGCATTGATGATTAAATTTGAAGAATACTAGAGAATCAAGCATGATAAGTCTACTTTCTAAAAATAAAAATTGATAGTTAGTGGAACCTAATTTGAGTATCACCTTGAAATTGATATACCGTAGGGGTGGTCCAAGGGCTGTCGCCTTAGAGTGACTGGGGTCGTAGACGCCCGTGGTGGGGGCTAAAATTGCGCCAATGATTTAGCGAGTACTGTGGAGTTGATGATCTAACTCGAGAGTTTATTTTCTTTTATAAATTCCTCCATCTGAGTCCGAGTCTTTCTTATTTGAATTGAGGTGCAGCTTAGTCAACGTCTGTGTGCCCTAAACGGAATTGAACTGTTCCCGAATCGTTATAATTGGTCATCACTGTCTGAAAAGTGAAAGTAGTGCAGAACTCGAGTGTGAGTTCCAAATATGTAGGCTCGATAATAGAGAAGAACTGCTCTCACAGTTCAGTCAATATGAGGGCTCGGATATCGGTCGCTAGTCCGACTTGCTCCACGGCGTCCCAGTCGATGCACCTTCCAGTGCCTAAGGGCCTTTCCTAGAATGCCTTGTGTCGTGCTTCCTGAGTTTCTTGATTAAATGGAAGGAAGTGGTGTTGAACCTCGGAAGAGGCACTGGCCGAGGATGAGCCGGGTCCTTTTCACTTTTTTGAACTTGGAGCGATTGTTCTCTTTCCACGAGATGACGTCATTGTACCTAAAAAAAGAAATTGCGTATTCAAGTAATGGTTGTTTCAAGTTGTTATCTATACAAAATAATTGAGGCAAAACACGATGATTCTCCCAATAAGCAACCAAAATGAAATTTTGTGAAAGGATATAGTTAAAAGAAACTTATTAAATCTCTCTAACAATAATAAATAATAATAATAATAAATTTTGCTATAACAATCAGATTGCAAGTATTCATGAATGAAACATTGACATAATTTCTAAAATGAGTTCTTAAAAAATGAATCATACTTAAAACTAAAGAAATTACCCTAAACAAAACAAACTAGTATGAAATTTGTCAATTTTTAAGTTAAAGAAATGAAATAATTGAAAGAACCAGGGGTGATGGTGGTGGGTTTCTGCAGAACACGGGTTGAGCACGGTGGTGGCGAGACGTTCCAGCACGAGCACAGTGGGAGCAAAGGCATGGGGGTTCTGTCGCACGACTGTGTTGCGGGTGTGTGGATGATTTTGGTGCGATTTGGATGGAAGGAACGAAGGTTAAGAAGGTTTTGGGTGGGGCAGGGGGTGTGGGTGTAGCTGGATTTTGGAAGAAGGGGGTTGAAATTTTTGTTTTTAGGGTTAAATGGGAGGAATGAACAGTTAAGGTGTTTAAATAGTAGTGGGGGCACAGTTAGGGGCCACGCCTATGCTATTTTTTAGTGCCCGTGTTTTTCGTGATTTTAAATTTTGGGCGCGACTGGTTTTTTTTTTGAGCACGGTCATTTAGAACGGGTGTGTCTAGCCCGTGTTTGATAAGCCAGTATGTTCCTATGGTGGTGAGGCACGGTCGTGTCCTGCCCGTGCTTAGAATGTTAGTATTTAAATACGATTGTTTAGAACGGGCGTGTCTCGTCTGTGTTCGATAAAAGAATTTTCTCTGTTCGTACACGCTATTGGCATGCCCTTGGCTCGTCCCCTAGCTTTCGCACGGTCACGGGCACTCTCGTGTGTAAGGCTGTGTGACCCCAACCTACACTTCATTGGGTTAATTAATATGGTGTCAGTTGCTAAAAATAAAAATGTTAATAGATTAGCGCTCGGGTTGCCTCCTGAGAAGCGCTCGTTTATAGTCTTAAGCTAGACTTTCCCTATTTTCATTAAAAGAAGGTTCACGGAGTTGAAGCTCCTCTCTTATGTCCCTAAAATTTGCACTATTATAAATTTTTAGTCGGTGACCATTTACCTTGAATGTGCTTTTGGTGGGTTGGGTTACCTCGATTGTACCATATGGGAAAATTGTTTTGACTGTGAATGGGCTCGACCATCTTGATTTTAACTTCCTAGGAAATAATTTGAGCCTTGAGTTGTACAGTAGGACCAGGTCCCCTATTTTGAATTGTTTCAACTTCTTTAGACGAGAATCGTGGCATCGCTTTGTTGCCTCTTTGTATAGTTTCGAGTTCTTGTGGGCCTCAGCTCTCTATTCATCTAGCTCGTTCATCTGCATCATTCTTTTCTTTCCTACAGTTCTAAGATCAAAATTTAAAAACTTTATGGTCCAAAAAGCTTTGTGTTCTAACTCAAATGGTAGATGACAGCTTTTCCCGTATACAAGTTTGTATGGAGATGTCCTTAGAGGTGTTTTAAAATCTATTCTATAGGCTCATAGGGCATCATCTACTTTTAATGCCCAATCTTTTCTATTTGATTCGACTATTTTTTCTAGGATGCGCTTAAGTTCTCGGTTTGGTACTTCAACTTGCCCACTGGTTTGAGGGTGATATGGGGTAGCTGTCCTATAGTGCACTCCATATTTCTTTAGAACTTTTTCAAATTGAGTATTACAGAAATGAGTACCCCTAGCACTAATGATAGCTCTAGGTGTCCCAAATCGAGAAAATAGTTTCTTAAGAAATTTAACTACTACCCTAGCATCATTGGTGGGTAAAGCTTCCGCTTCTAGCCATTTTGACATGTAATCAACTGCCACTAGGATGTATTTATTTCCAAATGAACTAGGGAATGGTCCCATAAAATTAATACCCCATACATCAAATAATTCACATGATAGCATATATGTTTGAGGCATTTCATCACGTTTAGAAATATTATCTGTTCTTTGGCATTTATCACACAAGGTAACATACATGTTAGCATCTTTAAATAGAGTAGGCCAATAAAAACCTGATTCAAGTATTTTGTGTGCTATCTTAATGCCACTGTAGTGTCCTCCTGAGGGTCCTGAATGGCAATGTTCCAAGATTTTTCTTGTTTCTATCTTTGTAACATATTTTCGAATTACCTGATCTTCACATATGCAGAAAAGAAAAAGATATTCCCAAAAATAGTTTTTCATATCAGCAAATAATTGCTTCTTTTGGTGATGTGTTAGTCTATTTGGCAAGATGTTAGCGGCTAAATAATTTGCGATGTTTGCAAACCATGGTACCTCAGAATGTGTTATAGAAAAGAGTTGCTCTTCGGGAAACGAGTCATTTATCTCATTTTTATCGAGCTCTTTGATATGTGGATTCTCAAGTATGGAGAGGTGATCTACCACAAGATTCTCAGCTCCATTCTTGTCTTGTATTTCCAAATCAAACTCATGTAAAAGTAAAATCCATCGTATGAGTCGAGGTTTTGCATCAGGTTTGGTTAAAAGATAACTGAGAACTGAATGGACTGTGTAAACAACAACTTTAGACATTATTAGATACTGCTTAAATTTATCAAAAGCAAAGACTACATCTAGCAATTCTTTCTCTGTGGTGGTGTAGTTCTCTTGTGCAGGTGTTAATATTTTGTTAGTGTAGTAAATTGGCTGAAAATGCTTGTCTCTTCGTTGTTCCAAAACTGCACCTACTGCAAAATCACTTGCTTCACACATTAGTTTAAAGGGTAAATTCCAATCGGGTGCAATTATAATCGGAGCATTTATTAATTTATGCTTAAGGACATTAAATGCATCTAAACATTTCTGATTGAAATTGAAAGGAACATCTTTAATAAATCTTCTATAGAATCCTGCATGTCCTAAAAAACTTCTAATAGCCTTAATTGAACTAGGGGGAGGTAATTTTTCTATGGTTTCAACCTTTGCTTTATCTACCTCAATCCCTTTACTAGAGATCTTATGTCCTAATACAGTCTTTTCTCTAACTATAAAGTGACATTTTTCCCAATTCAAAACAAGGTTTGTTTCCTCACATCTCATTAGAACTCGTTTTAAAATTTTAAGGCAAAGATGGAAATTATTACCGAATACCGAGAAATCATCCATAAATACCTCCATGATGTCTTCCACGAGTTCATCAAAGATTGCAAACATGCAACGCTGAAAAGTAGCAGGAGCATTACATAATCCAAAAGGCATGCTACGATAAGCAAACGTACCGTATGGGCATGTAAATGTTGTCTTCTCTTGATCTTCAAGAGCTATGGAGATTTGGAAGTAGCCGGAGAGTCTATCCAAGAAGCAGTAGTACATATGCCCAAAGAGTCTTTCTAACATTTGATCTATGAAGGGTAGAGGGAAGTGATCTTTTCTGGTGGCATCGTTGAGCTTTCTATAGTCTATACAGACTCTCTAACCTGTGACTGTTCTTGTGGGGATTAATTCATTCTTTTTATTGGGCACCACCGTCATACCTCATTTCTTTGGAACTACCTGCACAGGACTTACCCAAGTGCTATCAGAAATAGGATAAATTATTCCTGCATCTAGAAGTTTAATTACCTCGACTTTGACCACTTCTTTCATGTTGGGGTTTAGCCTTCTCTGGGGCTGCACACACGGCTTGTATTCTTCTTCCATTAGAATTTTGTGGGTGCAGAACGAGGGGCTTATACAATTGATGTCAGAGATTTTCCCAGCTATGGCTTGTTTTATGTTCTTTTAGTACCTTTATCAACTCCTCTTTTTCCTTGGGTTCTAGTTCTGAAGAGATAATTATCGGTAGTGTAGAATTGTCCCTGAGAAATGCATATTCTAAGTGTTTTGGCAACTGTTTCAATTCCAGACTGGGTGGCTCATCAATGGAGGATATCTGTTTTATTTCGTCATTGTTTTCAATGCTTTCTTCTTTCATTTGTCTGAATGACGATGTATTCAAATTCATCTCATCACCTTCATCTTCTTCCCTCTCTTCTTGAGTCAAGCATAGTTCCATCGTGTCGTTATGTATGATTTCCTGTAATGAATTTTGAATGATATGATCAGTAGTATCAACAAAATAACAAGAATCATCTTGCTCTTTAGAATATCGCATGGCATCATAAATTTGAAAAATAATTTCTTCATCGCCAATCCGTAATGCAAGTTTATCGTCACCTACATCAATAACAGCCCTAGCAGTGGCTAAAAAGGACGCCCTAAAATTAAGGGAACATTAATGTCTTCATCCATGTCTAACATAACAAAATCAATAGGGAAAATAAATTTATCAATTTTCACCAAGACATCTTCGATAACTCCTCTAGGATATTTAATGGATCTATCGGCTAATTGAATATTCATCCTAGTAGGTTTTGTTTCCCCAAGATCTAATTGTTTAAACATTTTGTAAGGCATTAAATTAATACTGGCACCTAGATTAGCTAATACTTTCTTAATATTTAAGCTACCAATTAAACAAGGAATAGTAAAACTTCCTGGGTCTTTTAATTTGGTTGGTAACTTGTTTTGGAGGATGGCTAAGCATTCTTCATTAAGTTTCACCGTCGATACTTTTTCAAGCTTCCTTTTATTCGTCAAGAGTTCTTTTAAGAATTTTGCATACTTCGACATCTGTGAAATAGTTTCAACAAAAGGTAAGTTAATATGTATTTATTTAAAAAGTTCATGAAACTTACCGTATTGGGCATCTAACCATTCCTTCTTTAGCTTTGCTGGATATGGGATTGGTGGTTACTTTCTTTGCGTACTGGATTTACATCCTCAATTCCCTCATCTCTTACTTTGCTATCTTCGTGTGGGAATTGTTTCTTTGTTCAACTAATTCCTTTCCACTTCTTAGTGTAACTGCCTTTACCTGTTCTGTTTCTTTAGAAAAAGTCTCTGCCCGTATTTCATAGATCATCTTAGTAAGTAGTCCAATCGACTTAGTGAACTCCTCGGATGATTTAGTAAGTTTTTCAACTGACGCTTGTTGATCTTTAAGTGTTCTCTTAGTATCTTTGAAATTGTTTTCTATGTTTGCCATGAATTTTGTCAGCATCTCTTCGAGGTTTGGCTTCTTCTCTTGCGGATATGGCTAATTTTGGAAATTTTGATGAGGTTGTTGTCTTTGGTTTCCTTGATTTCCTTGACCTCCCCATGAAAAATTTGGGTGGTTCCTCTAACCTGGATTGTAGTTATTACTATAAGGATTATTATTGGATCTGAAATTATTACCTATATAATTTATCTATTCACTCTCTGCGTCCGGTTGGTAGGGTGGGTACTCAGGATTCGCCACAGTTCCACTTGTGTTGCACTGCATGATTGGATGTACCTGCGAAGAACACAAACTATCAAACTTTTTATTCATCAACTCTACCCGTGTTGATAGCATGGTCACTGCATCGAGGTTGTAAACTCTGGTTGATTTTGTCGGTTTTGTCCTTGTAACTTACCAGTGATAGTTATTCAGCGACACCTCTTCGATAAATTTGTTGGCTGCTTTAGGAGTTTTATTATTCAAGGTTCCACCTGCGGCTGAATCGATTAGTTGTCTTGTTGAGGGATTTACACCATTATAGAAAGTTTGGACTTCTAGCCACAAGGGTAGACCATGGTGTGGACACCTTCTCAGGAGATCCTTGTATCTCTCCCTCACGCGTCGTATAATGTTTCTAAATCCATCTGCACAAAAGAAGAGATATCATTCCGTAATTTGGCCGGTGGGAAATATTTTAATAAAAATTTTCGGTCATTTGGTCCCATGTAGTGATTGACCCTCGTGGTAACGAGTATAACCACTGTTTGGCTTTATTCCTTAATGAAAAGGGAAATAACCGAAGACGAATGGCATCATTAAAAACACCATTTAGTTTGAAAGTATTATAGAACTCTAAAAAAATTAGCTATATGAGTATTTAGGTGTTCGTCTTGCAAACCATCAAATTGAACAAATTGTTGAATCATTTGTATTGTATTAGGCTTTAATTCAAAATTATTAGTAGCTACAGCAGGACTAACAATACTAGATTTAGCTCCTATTAAATGAGGTTTAGCACAATCATACATAGTACACGGAGCATTGTTTTCTTCCACATCTCGTGGTAGATTATTCTCGTCCATCCCTTCAGTAGGATTGGATCTGTCTTCTCGCTCTTCTTCTGTGTAATTTAGGGCTCGCCTAATTTCCCTGTGATTCCTACGAGCGGTAGCTTCAATATCACTATCATAAACTAGAGGTCCTGTCAGGTTCCTTCTAGTCATAAACTAGAGGTACCTGCTAGGAAAAGAAAGAAAAATTAGCAAGACTAAAATAATAAATTGTGAAATAAAAATAAAAATAATGGCTAAAGTAATAAAAATAGAGCTTTCTTAATATTTTAGTTCCCCGGCAATGGCGCCAAAAACTTGATTGTTGTTTTGTCGAGTTTTAAAATTTATAAAGAGAATGATCGAACCTGGAAACTAACTTTGACAACGATTAAAGGCAAGTGTACCTATCGAACAGTAGTATAGCTTAGGCAAGACCAGATTGTCGAACCCAAAGGAACTAAAAGTACTAATACTAACTTTCTTTTTATTATTTAGCCTAAAATAAGTGAAGTTGCTTTAATCAAAATTAGCTTACTAAACTAAAGACACAAAGACAGAAAGAATGAATTGGAAAATAACTTGAAGAGAAACTCAGTTGATCACGATGATACCCTCAGGAAGAATCCACCTAGACTTCACTTGTTATTTAACACTGAACCATACAATTTATTCACTTAGTTTGATCTAGAAGACTCTCTAACGTATGTTAAACCCTCTCTTGAGGCGAATAACGTCTAACCCTAGGTTAATTAGTGGAACTCTCATTCTCTTATAATAACCCCTAAAATAGTAGTAAACCGATCTATGGATTCCCATATTAGGTTTCACCCTAATCCAGTAAATTCTCATCACCCTATCTCTAGGCGTGCGATCAACTCCGCTTAATTATGCTAGATCTACTCTTAAGCAAGGTCTATTCCTCCTCCACCTAAGCACATCAGATTTGGATTAAGCTTGCATAATTAAGAACAAACTAAGTATTTATCATATAATTCAAAAATCAATAACAAGATTCATCTAGGTTTCATCCCCTTCAGGTATCTAAAGGGTTTAGTTCATAATGAATAAAGAAATCATCTCAAGATAAAAGATAAAACAAAACATAAGAAATCCCTAAAACCCCCTGAAGGAATTGAAGGAGAAATCCTGCTGTCTTGAGTAGAATTTCGGCTCCTTGAGATGGATCCACTGGCTATCTTCGAGTAATTCCCACAAATCTGGCCTTTCTAGTTCGGCTCTTTAGCCTAGCTAACCCCCTCCTTTTTAGGTTACACTTAGGGTGTTTATATAGACTTTTAGAATGCTTTACTTGGCCTCTAAGTGTCCCAATTCAAGTATACTTCCTACTCGGTGTTTGAATAGGCTTTGGAATGTGTTTCTTTGCCTCAAAGTATCCAAATTCGAGTGAAATTGCTCTCTCCCGCGGTAGGGGCACAGCCATGGTACACACCCGTGTAAATCATCTTCAGGCCGTATCTCGATTCTGTCGATTGGGGAACGGCCGTGTAAATCATGGCATGACCGTGTCTTAGTTAATTGTCGAGGCACGGCTGTGTGGCTTGAAGTCCAGGCCATGTCGATTTCCTCTTTGGCCCAAATTGGCCCATTTTAAGCCCGTTTCTTGTTCTTTTCGTCCTCAGGTGCTTTCCTGAGTAAAAACATGAAAAGAAAGAATTAAGAGCACCTTTTTACATAAAACAAGGGCTAAATCATCCAAAAGCATACTAAATGTGGGCCTAAAATATGTTGCTTTTACGGTTTATCAAATGTAAAACTCCCTGGATCTTTTAGCTTCTATGGTAGTCTATTCTATAACATTGCTGAGCATACTGCGTTTAATTCCACATGTGGTTCCTTATCTAGCTTACGTTTGTTTGTCAGAAGCCGTTTTAAAAATTTTCTTGAATCTGGAATCTATGAAAGAGCTTCAAGAAGCGGTAAGTTAATATGTAATTTCTTTAAAAGTTTAAGAAACTTACTGAACTGTTCTTCTGAATCGTCTCTCTTCAACGCTTTGGGATAAGGTATGCGAGGCTGGTACTCTTTGATTACCGGTTTTGGCTTTTCTTGTGTTACTTCAATTTTATCTTTTTCCACTTCATCTTCTTGTATTGAACTGGGTTCGTCTACCTTTATATTACTATGAGCTGTTATGGCTTGGATTTACTCCTTTGGGTTAATCTCAGTGCTGCTTGGTAGACGCCCTTGTGGTCGTTCGGACATCAGCTGCACGAGTTGTCCAACCATTTTAGTGATTTTCTTGGCTCGGTCCTTGATCTCTTTGATCGATATTTCTTGGTTATCAAGTGTTGTATCAGTTTTTTAGAGATGGGCATTTGTGTCTGCCATGAACTTTTTCAGCATTTCTTCAAGACTCGGCTCCTTTTCCTGTGGATAGGGCTGATTTTGGAAATTTGGAGGAGGTTGTTGTTTTTGATTTCCTTGATTTCGTTGGCTTCCTTGACCTCCCCACAAAAAATTTGGGTGGTTCCTCCAACCTGGATTATAGGTATTACTATAAAAATTATTATTAGATATGAAATTATTACTTATATAATTTGTTTGTTCGTTTTTCGTGCCCGGTTGGTAGGGTGGGTACTCAGGATTCACCACGATTCCACTTGCGTCGCACTGCATTACCGATTTTACCTGCAAAGAACACAAATTGTCAAGCTTTTTATTCATCATCTCTACCTGATTTGACAGCATGGTTACTGCGTCGATTGTAACACCCCAAACCCGGCCTAGACGTTACGACCGGATCTGGCATGTCACATGGAAAGGTTGTTAAAGAATCTATGCATTCGTTAAAAATATCAAGTTTTGTTGCTTGTGAAAAATCCAATTTGTTTTATAGTTTTCTTTGCAATAACATTTTCGTTGCTATTTCTGATGATCTTGTTTATAATTAATCCAACTTAATGAGTTTCAGAAAAATGACATTTAAATTATTGTAGACATGCGATATTTTGAAAAGAGTTATCAACCTTAAGAAAATCCAGAGTTTTATCCATTATAGTTTGTAAACCGTGTATTAACATTATAGAAAAACCGTTAATAATGCTTTAGGAAATCCCAAATTGAGCATTCAAAATTAATAAGCAGTAACCGAATTAAAAGCTAAAACCAAAACAAAATACCAAAGCCCTTATTACAAAATAAAAACCCAAATTTAAATAAAATCTATAGTACCGCAAAACGGAATTTATTAAGCTACGATGCATGGCCACCACAGAGTTCACCTCGGCTCCAAATCCACAAGGCTAGGTGATAAACCATAAAAGTAACACATTTTAACCCCATATTTAGTATGCTTTTGGATGATTTAGCCCTCAATTTATGTAAAAAGATGCTCTTAATCCTTTCTTTTCATGTCTTACACTCAGGAGAACACCTAAGGATAAAAAGAACGTAAAACGGGCTTAATACGGACCAAATTGGGCCAACACAAGAAGTCGGCATGGCCTGGACTTCATGCCACATGGTCACACCCTGGTTTACACGACCGTGCATCGTCGACAAAAAGCCCAACACAGCCTGACCCCGATGTACACGGCCGTGCCCCAATTGGCAGACCCGAAGCACGGCCTCTACCATATATTACACCGGAGTGTCATAGCCATGCCTAAATCAACAGAATGGAGACACGGGCTGGACCACGACTTACACGGCATGCCTTAGCTGTGCCCCTACCGCTGGAAAGAGCAATTTCACTCGAATAGGATGCTTGGAGTCCAAGAAACGTAATCTTAAGTCTACCCAAACACCTAGGATGAATTATACCTGAATTACGAGTACTTAGGAGCCAAGGAAAGCATCCCAAAGGTCTATATAAACAATCCACGGCAGCAATTCAAGGGCATCAAGTTTTAGCAGAATTTTCTACCAGAGCTTTACTCGTTTAGGGAATGTCTCGAAGATAGCCAATTGATCCATCTCGAAGAGTTAGAATTCTACTCAAGACGGAGGATCTCCTCTTCAATTCCTTCAGGGGGTTTTAAGGATTTCCTATGTTTTGTTTTATCTTTTCTCTTGAGATGTTTTCTTGTTTAATTATGAACTAAACCCCTCATATACCTGAAGGGGATGAAACCTATGATGGATTTTGTTATTTAATTCTTTAGGTTTATATGATAAATACTTAGTTTGTTCTTAATTATGTTGCTTAAATTTATCTGATGCGCTTAGGTGGAGGAGGAATAGACCACGCCTAAGAGTAGATCTAGCATAATTGCGGAGTTGATCGAGCGCCTAGAGATAGGGTTACGAGATTTTATCGGATTAGGGTGAAACCTAATATGGGAGTCCATTGATCGATTTACTGCTTCCTTAGGGGGTTATTTTAAGAGAACGAGAGTTCCACTAATTAACCTAATGTTAGACGTTATTCACTTCGAGAGAAGGTTTAATATAGGTTAGGGAGTTTCACGGATCAAGCTAAGTAAAGAAATCATATGAATTGAAAAGGTAGATAATAAGTGAAGTCATAGGTGGATTCTTCCCAAAGGTATCATCTTTATCAATTGAGTTTTCTTCAACATCTTTTCCCAGAGTTTTGTTTCTTTTGTCTTTGCATTTAGTTTAAATATTTCATTTGTTTTAGTTTAATAAACCAATCACTCCATATTTTAGGCTAAATAATAGAAAGAAAGTGAGTAGTAGTACTTTTAGGTTCCTTGGGTTCGATAAGATATTCTTACCTGAGCTATACTACTGTTTGATAGGTGCGCTTGCCACTATCATTGTCGCAGTCAGTCTACAGGTTCGATCACTCTTTTATAAATATTAAAACTAGACTGTTTTGCAGTGATCAAGTTTTTGGCGCCGTTGTCGGGGAACTTCTAAAATATTACGAAAGTTCTATTTTTATTACTCTAGTTATTATTACTATTTTTACTATGCTGACTTTTCTTTTATTTAAATTTCGACAGATAATTCTAGTTTTTCGAATGAATGGCACTGAATAATTATCAGTGGCAAGGCATGGGGACAATTCCTACTGAAGCAACCAGTATTTTCAACATCGACATGGTCACCAGGTTATCTAATCAGTTCGAAATAATGAATAAAAAGATTGATGGTTTGAATAATCTCTCGCAGGCACACCCAGTAATGCAGTGTAACTCGAATCTAAGAGGCGTGGCGAATCCTGAGTACCCACCCTACAGATATGGCATGAAAAACAAACAAGTCCACTATATAGGTAACTACTCTGGATGTCAAAATAATTTTTACAGTGACACTTATACTACAGGATGGAGCTACCATGCAGACTTCTCGTGGAATGATCAAAGATAGGGTTTTCCTCCAAATTTTCAACAACCTTATCCACAAGAAGGGGAATCAAACCTCGAAGAGATTCTAACAAAATTGGTGATAGCTACAAACTCTCATCTTCAAAAGGCTGAAGAAACACTCGATGAACAACAAAGATCGATCGAGGGAATCAAAATGCAGGTAAGAGAAATCATCACGTCGGTTGGATTACTTATTGAGATATTATGTGAAATACGACGAGATTTTTCCAAAATCACACAAAGTAAAAGCGATTACACTAAGGAGTGGCAAAGAGTTAATTGAACCACAAAGAAAGACACCACATGAAATTATCAAGGAAAAAAGTGTAGAAGGAGAAAACGATAATCCATTGCCTATAGAAAATAAAACAAAAATTCCATATCCAGTAAAATTGAAGAACAATTGGATGCTCAATACGGTAAGTTCCTCGAACTCTTTAAACAAATACATATTAACTTACCCTTCGTTGAAGCTATTTCATAGATGCCGAGGTATGCAAAATTCTTAAAGGAACTTCTTATAAAAAAAGGAAGCTTGAGGAGGTATCCATAGTGGAGCTTAACGAAGAATGTTTAGCCCTTCTCCAAAATAGACTACCATAGAAATTAAAAGATCCAGGGAGTTTCACTATTCCTTACTTAATTAGTAGTTTAAACATCAAGAAGGCATTAGCAGACTTAGGCTCTAGTGTTAATCTAATGCCTTACAAATTATTTAAACGGCTAAATCTTGGGGAACCAAATCCCACTAGGATGAGTATTCAATTAGCCGATAGATCTATTAAATATCCTAGGGGAATTATTGAAGATGTCTTGGTCAAAATTGATAAATTTATTTTTCCTGTTGATTTCATTGTGTTAGACATGGATGAAGACATTAATGTTCCTTTAATCTTAGGGCATCCCTTTTTAGCCACTGCTAGAGCTATTATTGATGTAGGTAATGGTAAACTAGCTCTGAGAATAGGTGATGAAGAAATTATCTTTCAACTCTGTAATGCCATGCGATATTCAAAAGAACAAGATGATTCCTGTTATTTTGTCAACACTACTGATCATATTATAAATAATTCATTACAGGAAATTATACAAAGTGACACATTGGAATTGTGTCCAGCTCAAAAAGAGGGGGAAGAAGATGAAGACAATGAGTCGAATCTGAAAATGTCATCATATGAACAACGGAGAGGAGAAAGCTCAAGAATGATAATGAAAAAAAACAAAAACCCTCCATCGTAGAGCCACCCAAATTGGAACTCAAATAGTTACCAAAACACCTAGAATACGCATTCCTTGGAGACAATTCTACACTACCAGTAATCATCTCCTTAGAATTAAAATCCAAAGAAAAGGAGGAACTGATAAAAGTACTAAAAGAACACAAGAAATCCATAGCTTGGAAAATCTCTGATATCAAGGGAATAAGCCCTACATTCTGCACCCACAAAATTTTGATGAAAGAAGAATATAAACATGTGTGCAACCTCAGAGACGTTTAAACCCAACATGAAAGAAGTGGTCAAAGCTGAGATAATTAAACTTTTAGATGCAGGAATAATTTATCCTATTTCTGACAGCACTTGGGTAAGTCCTGTGCAGGTAGTCCCAAAGAAAGGAGGAATAACGGTAGTACCCAATGAAAAAAATGAGTTAATTCCCACAAGAACAGTTACAGGATGGAGAGTCTGCATAGACTATAGAAAGTTGAATGATGCCACCAGAAAATATCATTTTCCTTTGCCTTTCACAGATCAAATGCTAGAAAGATTGTCCGGGCATATGTACTACTGCTTCCTGGATGGACTCTCCGATACTTTCAAATCCCCATAGCTCCTAAAGACCAAGAAAAAACAACATTTACATGCCCATATGGTACGTTTGCTTATCATAGAATGCCTTTTGGATTATGTAATGCTCCTACTACTTTTCAGCGTTGCATGTTACAATCTTCGACGAACTCGTGGAGGACATCATGGAGGTATTTATGGATGATTTCTCGATAATCGGTAATTCTTTCCATCTTTTCCTTAAAAATTTAAAACGAGTTCTAACGAGATGTGAAGAAACAAACCTTGTTTTAAATTGGGAGAAATGCCATTTTATGGTTAGAGAAGGGACTATATTAGGACATAAGATTTCTAGTAAAGGAATTGAGGTAGATAAAGCAAAAGTTGAAACCATAGAAAAATTACCTCCCCCTAGCTCAGTCAAGGCTATTAGAAGTTTTTTAGGACACACAGGTTTTTATAGAAGATTTATTAAGGATTTTTCTAAAATAGCAAAGCCTTTGACAAAATTACTAGAAAAAGATGTTCCTTTTAATTTCAATCGGGAATGTTTAGATGCATTCAATGTCCTTAAGGATAAATTAGTAAATGCTCGATTATAATCGCACTTTTGATTGGAACTTACCTTCAAATTAATGTGTGATGCAAGTGACTTTGCGATGAGGTGCGATTTGGGACAACGAAGAGACAAGCACTTTCACCAATCTACTACGCTAGTAGAACATTAACACCCGCGCAAGAAAATTACACCAGGACTGAGAAAGAATTGCTAGCTGTAGTTTTTGCTTTTGACAATTTTAGACAATATCTAATATTATCTAAAGTTGTTGTTTACACTGATCATTCATCTCTTCGTTATCTTTTAAACAAACCTGATGCAAAACCTAGACTAATATGATGGATTTTACTCTTACAGGAATTTGACTTGGAAATACAGGATAAGAGAGGAGTTGAGAATCTCGCAGCAGATCATCTTTCAAGACTCGAAAGTCCACACACCAAAGAGCTTGATGAAC
Source organism: Gossypium rotundifolium (assembly GCA_025506655.1). Lineage (NCBI taxonomy): Eukaryota > Viridiplantae > Streptophyta > Magnoliopsida > Malvales > Malvaceae > Gossypium > Gossypium rotundifolium. The sequence continues at coordinate 162,156,953 of CP106732.1, read as the reverse complement.
ATGAAATAAATGATTTGTTTCCCGAAGAACAACTCTTTTCTATAACACATTCTAAGGTACCCTGGTTTGCAAATATTGCAAACTATCTAGCAGCTAACATCCTACCAAAAAAATTGACACATCACCAAAAGAAGCGATTCTTTGCTGATGTGAAAAATTATTTTTGGGAGGATCCCTTTTTCGCATATGTGCAGATCGGGTAATTTGAAGATACGTTACAAGGACAGAGGCAAGCAAAATCCTGGAACATTGTCATTCAAGACCATCAGGAGGACACTACAGTGGTATTAAGACAGCACACAAAATACTTGAATCAGTTTTTTACTGGCGCACTCTATTTAACAATGCCAATAGGTATGTCACCTCGTGTGACAAATGCCAAAGAACAGGTAACATCTCTAAACGTGATGAAATGCCTCAAACATATATGCTATCATGTGAAATATTTGATGTATGGGGTGTAATATCCTGGATTATGGCTTGTGCATTTACGCTTAATTATATGAAATAGCATGTCTTATGTGTTATGAATGTGTTATGTGAATTTTAGAATCTTGAAATATAAGGAAAATGCCTTAGAAAAATATCGAGTTTTAAGTCTAAAAGAGGGAACTGAAGCAAGGTGGCCTTAAGAAAATAAATAAGGGAAATATGACACACAAACGAGCTTGGAAAAGTGGCTTGGAGGCGCCACTTAAGGCCTCTGGAAATGATGCCATGGGCTATGAGGAAGGACCTAAGTTCGAGTCGCATGGGAAGCAAATAAAAGAATTTTGTTTTTTTTTTGCTACAAGGAGCAGAGAGGTGGACGGCACTAAGGAACTCAAGGGAGGAGTTTAATCCTTTTTAAAATTCGGCTAGATAAGGGATAAATGTTGGATTAATTTTATTAATTTGAATAAGGTGATAATTGAGAGATAAAGCTATCAGAATAGGGAGAGTTGGCCGAATAAGGGTCTCTAGGTAGACTAATTTCGGCAGAAATGGCTATTCTTCATTCTTTCTTTTCCTCTGCCGAATTCTCTCTGCCAATTATTCTCTTTTCCTTTTTGATTCTCCAAAAGCTAAACCTTCAACATACTCTTCTTCTTTTGCAAAATCAATCAAAGTTGAAACCCCTTCCTAAAATAACCATTGTCGATTCTTCCTAAAGCTCATACCTCTCTCTCTTTTCATCCTTGTGAAGCCGATTACTCCATTAAGTCCCAAAAGCTAAAATCTTTTGAGCACTAGCTAATCTTCATAGCCGAATCTTTGAGGGGCTTCAAGCAAAGGTGCTGTCGACTTTTGTATTAAGGGTAAGGGCCAATTTTCATTCGGTTCCCATTCTTTTTCTTAAACTAGGAATCTAACTCTATTAATGTCTTTGACCGAAACCATGAAGGACTCTTTCGGGATCTGTCTCTAGTCGACCATAAGGAAGTTTTGGGATCTAGGTGTTGTCGACTTCAAGGAAGGATATTTTGGGATTTTAAAGATTTAAGGTAAGACATGTGTATATTCGGACAAGGGCTATCTACTTGTGATTTAATGTTAGAATTGGATTTAACATATGTATAGGTATTTCGACATCTCCATAACCAAGTGGTGCTTTCGGGATTTGGGATTTGCAAGGTAAGTGGGTCTATGTATTCAGCCAAGGCCATGTTTGGTGTCATAGATCTATTTCATAATTATTCAAAAGTCAGAAACTAACCCTTTAAGTGATCTAATGTTAGCCGAATACAAGGTAGAAGGATTTCAACATTTCAGGATTTGGTTAGTAGTGAAATCGACACCAAGGTAAGAATTTGATTACAATAATCCTATTAGGATTTGTTTTATAGCCGAATGGCTTTTTACTAATAAGATTGGGGTTGGTAGAATATAGGCGAAAGATCTAAAGCAGTAAATTGGATTTTCGGGATTTGGAGTGAATTTGCTAAGTAAATCAGGTGTGTACTCCACACTATCTCTTAATAGATGTAAGGCAATATTTAATATATATGTTATAATAATGTGAATGTGGCTAAGTTTCCATGTGATGGTACAAAGTACTCAGGTACGTTTTTCCTACTCTTACTAGGAATATAATACGATCTATTATGGCACATAAGTGCAACTATAAGAATATGAGTAAAGCATAAGGCATAATTTTTTTGCATGTTTTGCATGACATGGGGCATATGGGTGATATGTAAAGGGGAAGTGAATTGGTGGTTTTATACCTCAATATGTGAATGTGGTGACTTATGTCACAATATCCGAATGTGGTGACTTATGTCACAATATATGAATGTGGTGACTTATGTCACGAATATGTATATGGTGGCTATGCCACGAAATTATAAGGCGATGAGAACGTCATTGCAGTGGCGCCTTCGATGGTGTGTAGCGGATGGAGGTTGACTTAGTAGTCCCCACGGTGTGATGGTTGGTATGGGTGATGTGTAGCGGATGGTTATATAGGCTTGGGTTGGAATTGCATCATTCTATATAAATGCTATGTGAATATGTATGATGTGACATGCCTGAATCTGTTTGAGACTTAGTGTTGATTGGACACATTGAGTCTGTTTGACTCACCCCTTGTGGGATTATTTTTTAGGTGACACTCAGTGATGGACTGGGTTGGCAGGAGCTCAAGGGTGGCCATGCTCAGCTTCAAGTCTATTTTATTTTGGGTTTTCTCTTTTAAGTACTTTGAATTTAATTTTGGGATTTATTTGATGTAATAAGGCCATAGTAGAACTACTTTATTTTCCTTTTATTTATTATGCTTACAAATTTTTATCAATTAAAAGATTAAGTAAAATTATTTTAAAATAAACTCTAAGTGTTTTGTCACCTAAAATAAAGGGTTTCCAATATAAGATAAACTTGTTTTCAACTCGAGCCCAACCCAAAAACAATCTTTCTTTCAAAACACATCGATTTTCCAAAGTTACAAAAGAATTTTGAACCGGATTACAATGAGAAACATACCAGATCCGGTCAGGGCTCGTGGGCCGGGTTTGGGGTGTTTCAGTTTGGTATCAGAGCCCGATTCAAAACTCGACCTTGAGGGCTTTTAGGGCCAAAAATATTTTTTTTTGGAAAATTGGGTTTTTCTAAGAAATGAACAGGCTTTCTGGCATGGCACCTGAGTCTCCGGCCCGAAGTCCACCAGGTAAGTACCCCTATCTATTGTGTGGATTATCATATGATTTGTAGAAAGGTAGAAATGGAACGTAGATTAGTATGATAAGTACTTGAACCATAGGACTTGTTTACCCCAACAATTACATAAAACTTTAATGCCTAACTAAACAAACCTGTGACTAAGTCGCTGAGCTAAGGTGTGGCAACCATTGTGTGCATGTCTAGGATTGGTTTCGGTGGGAGCTTGGTATTTAAGCAGTCCTAGTGACTCACCTCCTACCCACTCGAACCCTACCTGGTGCGTAGTGATGGTTCACCCTAACCAAGAGGACTCAGCCACAAGCTAAATCCAATAACTAAAATCCGAAAAGGGACTAGCCGTATTTTCATAAAACACCCTAGTTTTAGAATCACTAAATTAACCTTTTGATTTATAAAGACTATTTTTATAAATTTTTCTGCAATAATTTTGATTTACAAAATTACAAAAATACCCCTAGTGTATAAAATTATCATTTCACCTTTGAAATTTTTTCGACAAGTATTTTAATTTTGCAAAACATCAACAATCTCTATTTTGCAACATTTTCAAATACCCTAATTTGAAAATTTCCAAAGTACCCCTGTAGGATAAAATTACGAAATACCCCTAGGTAGTGAAAAATAACAAACAACGACAACTACAACTTTTCTCTGTAATGAACGCAAGTTCATGTGTGTGACTAAATGAATGATGTGAGGCTGTATGTGTATGACTCGGAAGAACTACTTTCTAGAACTGTTAAACATAAAACTGTTCGCGTTAAATCAGTGGAACAAAGCTAATACATAAAATTCTTTAATCAGATAAACGCAAAGTGAAAGTATGAATTCAAGGGGACGTGGTCATAACATGCGTGGCCGTGGAAGAGGCCGAATGACCGTGTCTGAACCCGTTAGATCGGGTCAAGGATCTAAAAATGAAATGCCACCACCACCAACCGCTGATGTGGAATATCAGGATCGATCGGGGATGGCGAAGTGTCACAGGCGATGCTTCGGGTTTTGGAAAGGGTGGCTGGAGCAGGGGGAGGCATGGGAGCTCGAAAGTCAGTACCTGAGCGACTCCGAGCCAACAGAGCTGAAGTGTTCCGTGGTATATCTGGTGTGGCACCCAATACCGCTGAGTATTAGTTAGAGGCGATTGAGCGGATTATGGATGAGCTCGATTTAACTGACGAGGAGAAGCTGAGAGGGTTGGTGTCGTTTCTTCGTGATGAGTCATATCAATGGTGGCTCACGGTGTGGGATGGTGCTACAGCGGAGGAACTTACTTGGGAGTATGCTAAGGCGGCATACCAGAAGAAGTATGTTGGTACCCATTGTATCGATGTACAGAGGAAGGCATTTCTGGGACTGGTTCAAGGGAACAAGTTCATAGCTGAGTACGAAGCTGAATTCTTAAGGTTGAGCCGCTATGCTCGGGACATAGTGTCTACAGAGCATGAGCGGTGTGTCCGATTTGAAGACGGACTAAGAGATGACCTGAGGTTATTGATAGCCCCGCAATAGGAGTAGGAGTTTACTGTATTGGTGGAAAAGGCTAAAGTAGCCGAGGGTATCAAGGATTCTGTAAGACAAAACACTGAACGGAATAGACAGAAGAGGGGTTTTAGGCCGTCTAGATCGTCAGGGAATGTGCAAAAGAGGCCTAGAGTTAATGGGCCGCAAGGTCAGCGGACTGTGACAGGAGGCCAATACCGTACTTGTGATCAGTGTGGAAAGAAGCATCTAAGAGAGTGTTGGAAGAAGACAGGAGGATGTTTCAAGTGTGGGTCAAAGGACCATATGATTAAGGACTGTCTGATGAGACATGATGGGAATCGACCAGTAGCTCAAGGTGTTACTCAGGCTAGAAGAGGCGGACAGCAGCCTCAGCGAGGGCGTGGTCTGAATGGTAATACAGAGGCAAGACAACCGGGCTTGGTGTATGCGGTTTACCGTAGAAAGGACGGAGACGCACCGGACGTCCTAATCGGTACGTTCCATATTTATGGAAAGCCTTATTTTGCTTTGATCGATGTGGGCTCGACCCATTCTTATGTTGCATGTAGTGTAGTTGAAACACTAGGCATAGCCTCTGAACTCTTTAATAGGGAGATGATTGTAGTAAGCCTACTAGGTCAAACTGTAGTGGTAAACAAGATATTTCGGAGTGTGCCTTTGGAGCTTCAAGGAGTAGTATTCCCTGCTAACTTAATGGAATTACCCTTTGGGGAATTCGATCTTATACTTGGCATGGATTGGCTAGTGGAGCATCGGGCTGTATTGGATTGTGCAGCCAAACGAATGGAGTTAAGGACCCCAGAGGGTGAGGTGGTCATTATGATAGAAGAAAGAAGAAACTACTTGTCTAATGTAGTTTTGGCGCTAAAGGCTGAAAAGATGGTTCGTAAAGGGTGCAAGGCATTTTTAGCCTTCGTAAGTGCGCTAGATAGAAAGGAAGAAAGTGTTAGTGCAGTTAGAACGGTAAGGGATTTCAAAGATGTGTTCCGAGAGGAATTACCAGGAATACCCCCAGACAGGGAGGTGGAGTTTGGAATTGACTTACTACAGGAGCGACTCTTGTGTCAATTGCCCGTCATGAGAATGGCACCAAAGGAGTTGGTAGAGCTCAAGGCTCAAATCCAAGAATTACTGAATCGTGGGTTTATCCGACACAGTGTGTCTCCATGGGGAGCACCGGTTCTGTTTGTGAAGAAGAAAGACAGAACTATACGTATGTGCATAGATTATCGTCAGTTGAATAAGCTAACCATCAAGAACAAGTATCCTTTGCCAAGGATTGATGACTTGTTCGATCAGCTTAAGGGGGCGGCAGTGTTCTCAAAGATCGACTTAAGGTCAGGATATCATCAGTTGAAGGTGAAGGAGGTGGATATCCATAAGATAGCCTTTAGGACAAGATACGGCCACTATGAGTTTACGGTAATGCCGTTCGGGTTGACAAACGTCCCAGTCGCGTTCATGGATATGATGAACCGGATTTTTCAACCTTACTTGGATAGGTTCGTCGTGGTGTCCATCGACGACATCCTCATATACTCCAAGACTGAGGAGGAGCATGATGAGCATCTCCGAATTGTGCTGCAAGTATTGAGGGAGAAGAAGCTTTATGCCAAATTCAGCAAGTGTGAATTTTGGCTTAGGGAAGTTGCCTTCTTAGGACATGTGGTGTCTGCTAAAGGAATAAGGGTGGATCCTAGAAAGATTGAAGCGGTGTTGGATTGGAAACCACCTAGGCCTGTAGCAGAGATTCGTAGTTTCTTAGGATTAGTAGGCTATTACAGAAGGTTCGTGGAGGGATTTTCATCAATAGCCATGCCTTTGACAAAGTTGTTAAAGAAGGAAGTACCCTTTGTATGGACGGATAAGCAACAGAAGAGTTTTGAAAAACTTAAGAGGGTATTGGCTGAAGCTCTAGTGTTAATTCAGCCTGAGGTAGAGAAGGATTTTATGGTGTATTGTGACGCTTTCCATACAGGTTTGGGTTGCGTATTGATGCAAGACGGAAGGTAGTCGCATATGCGTCCCGGCAGTTAAGGCCACACGAGGTTAACTATCTGACTCACGAATTGGAATTGGCGGTAGTGGTATTTGCCGTTAAGGTATGGAGGCACTATCTTTATGGCGAAAAGTCGACGATCTACACAGACCACAAGAGCCTTAAGTATTTACTGACTCAGAAGGAGTTAAACTTGAGGCAGCGAAGGTGAGTGGAGTTACTGAAGGACTACGATTGTTCAATAGAGTACCATCCAGGCAAGGCGAATGTAGTGGCGAATGCCCTAAGTCGGAAGGTTGTGTCAGATCTAAGGGCGATGTTCGCACACTTGAGTTTGTATGATGATGGAAGCCTATTGGCAGAGTTGCAAGTCAAGCTGACGTGGTTGAATGAGGTGAAAGAGGGACAGTTGGCTGATGAGGACCTAAGTGCTAAGCTACAACAAGTACAGAATGGAGAGTTGGAGGATTGGCATTAATGGCGAAGGAGTGTTGTGTTTCAAGAGCAAGATCTGTATGCCTAGGGATAAGGAACTTAGGCAAAGTATTCTTCAGGAATCGCATAGTAGCCCTTATGCTATGCATCCTGGAGGCACTAAGTTGTACAGAGACTTAAGAGAATGATTTTGGTGGCCTGGTCTGAAAAAGGAAGTTACAGAATTTGTCGGCAAGTGTTTGACGTGTCAGCAAGTTAAGGCTGAACACCAAGTGCCATCAGGGTTGCTTCAGCCAATCATGATTCCGCAGTGGAAGTGGGAGAGAATTACCATGGACTTCGTTAGTGGGCTTCCCCTTACGCCTACTAAGAAGGACTCGGTATGGATAATAGTGGACCGTTTGACCAAGTCCGCGCACTTTATTCTAGTGAGAGTCAATTATTCTTTGCAGAAGTAGGCAAAGTTGTACGTGGCGGAAGTCGTAAGATTGCATAGAGTACCGGTGTCGATTATCTCAGATAGGGACCCAAGGTTTACTTCTCGGTTCTGGAAAGCGTTACATCAGGCTTTAGGCACTAAATTGGATTTCACTACGACTTTTCATCCACAGTCGGACGGGCAGTCTGAATGGGTAATCCAAGTGTTGGAAGATATACTGAGGGGCTGTGTGATGGACTTTAGAGGAAGTTGGGAGGAATATTTGCCTCTAGCGAAATTTACCTACAACAACAGCTATCAAGCTAGTATTCAGATGGCACCGTACGAAGCACTGTATGGACGGAAGTGTCGCACTCTGATGTGTTGGACGAAATTAGGGGAATGTCGAATTTTGGGACCAGAATTAGTGGCAGAATCTGAAGAGAAGGTTGAGATAATTCGGGCACGGTTGAAGGAGGCATCGGATAGACAAAAGTCGTATGCAGATCTCGAACAGAAAGAGATAGAATTTGATGTGGGAGATCAAGTGTTCCTTAAAGTGTCGCCTTGGAAGAAGGTGATGCGATTTGGTCGCAAAGGGAAGTTGGGTCCGAGGTTTATAGGACCTTATAAGGTTTTGAAGCGAATTGGACCAGTGGCATATCAGTTGGAGTTGCCACCGGAGTTGAAGCAGATGCACGACGTATTCCATGTTTCCATGCTACGTCGATATCGATCGGATCCATCATATGTAGTACCGGTTGAAGAGGTGGAACTAAGGCCAGATTAATCCTATGAGAAAGAGCCGATTCAGATTCTGGAACGAGATATGAAAGTGTTAAGGAGGAAGTCAGTTCCTCTAGTTAAGGTGTTATGGCGCAATCATGGATCGGAAGAAGCTTTGTGGAAGCCAGAAGAAGCGATGCGACAGCAATACCCTCACCTATTTCAGTCAGGTAATTTCGAGAACGAAATTATTTTAAGGGGGTAGAACTATAATATCCTGGATTATGGCTTGTGCATTTACGATTAATTATATGAAATAGCATGTCTTATGTGTTATGAATGTGTTATGTGAATTTTAGAATCTTGAAATATAAGGAAAATGACTTAGAAAAATATCGAGTTTTAAGTCCAAAAGAGGGAACTGAAGCAAGGTAGCCTTAAGAAAATAAATAAGGGAAATATGACACACAAACGAGCTTGGAAAAGTGGCTTGGAGGCACCACTTAAGGCCTCTGGAAATGACGCCATGGGCTATAAGGAAGGACCTAAGTTCGAGTCGCATGGGAAGCAAATAAAAAAATTTTGTTTTTTTTGCTACAAGGAGCAGAGAGGTGGATGGCACTAAGGAACTCAAGGGAGGAGTTTAATCCTTTTTAAAATTCGGCTAGATAAGGGATAAATGTTGGATTAATTTTATTAATTTGAATAAGGTGATAATTGAGAGATAAAGCTATCAGAGTAGGGAGAGTTGGCCGAATAAGGGTCTCTAGGTAGATTAATTTTGGTAGAAAGGGGAAAAGGGTGGCTAATCTTCATTCTTTCTTTTCCTCTGCCGAATTCTCTCTGCCAATTATTCTCTTTTCCTTTTTGATTCTCTAAAAGCCGAACCTTCAACATACTCTTCTTCTTTTGCAAAATCAATCAAAGCCGAAACCCCTCCCTAAAATAACCATTGTCGATTCTTCCTAAAGCTCATACCTCTCTCTCTTTTCATCCTTGTAAAGCCGATTACTCCATTAAGTCCCAAAAGCCGAAATCTTTTGAGCACTAGCTAGTCTTCATAGCCGAATCTTTAAGGGGTTTCAACCAAAGGTGTTGTCGACTTTTGTATTAAGGGTAAGGGCCAATTGTCATTCGGTTCCCATTCTTTTTCTTAAACTAGGAATCTAACTCTATTAATGTCTTTGACCAAAACCTTGAAGGACTCTTTCGGGATCTGTCTCTAGTCGACCATAAGGAAGTTTCGGGATCTAGGTGTTGTCGACTTCAAGGAAGGATATTTCGGGATTTTAAAGATTCAAGGTAAGACATGTGTATATTCGGCCAAGGGCTATCTACTTGTGATTTAATGTTAGAATCGGATCTAACATATGTATAGGTATTTCGACATCTCCATAACCAAGTGGTGCTTTCGGGATTTGGGATTTGCAAGGTAAGTGGGTCTATGTATTCGGCCAAGGCCATGTTTGGTGTCATAGATCTATTTCATAATTATTCAAAAGCCGAAAACTAACCCTTTAAGTGATCTAATGTTAGCCGAATACAAGGTAGAAGGATTTCAACATTTCGGGATTTGATTAGTAGTGAAATCGGCACCAAGGTAAGAATTTGATTACAATAATCCTATTAGGATTTGGTTTTATAGCCGAATGGCTTTTTACTAATAAGATTGGGGTTGGCCGAATATAGGCAGTAAAGATCTAAAGCAGTAGATTGGATTTTCGGGATTTGGAGTGAATTTGCTAAGTAAATCAGGTGTGTACTCCACACTATCTCTTAATAGATGTAAGGTAATATTTAATATATATGTTATAATAATGTGAAAGTGGCTAAGTTTCCATGCGATGGTACAAAGTACTCAGGTATGTTTTTCCTACTCCTACTAGGAATATAATACGATCTATTATGGCACATAAGTGCAACTATAAGAATGTGAATAAAGCATAAGGCGTAATTTTTTGCATGTTTTGCATGACATGGGGCATATGGGTGATATGTAAAGGGGAAGTGAATTGGTGGTTTTAAACCCCAATATGTGAATGTGGTGACTTATGTCACAATATCCGAATGTGGTGACTTATGTCACAATATATGAATGTGGTGACCTATGTCACGAATATGTATATGGTCGCTATGCCACGAAATTATAAGGGCGATTAGCACGTTGATTGCAGCGACTGCCTTCGATGGTGTGTAGCGGATGGAGGATTGACTTAGTAGTCCCCACGGTGTGATGGTTGGTACGGGTGATGTGTAGCGGATAGTTATATAGGCTTGGGTTCGGGAATTGCATCATTTTATATAAATGCTATGTGAATATGTATGATGTGACATGCCTAAATCTGTTTGAGACTTAGTGTTGATTGGACACATTGAGTCTGTTTGACTCACCCCTTGTGGGATTATTTTTCAGGTGACACTCAGTGATGGACCAGGCCGGCAGGAGCTCAAGGGTGGCCATGCTCAGCTTCAAGTCTATTTTATTTTGGGTTTTCTCTTTTAAGTACTTTGAATTTAATTTTTGGATTTATTTGATTTAATAAGGCCATAGTAGAACTACTTTATTTTACTTTTATTTATTATGCTTACAAATTTTTATCAATTAAAAGATTAAGTAAAATTATTTTAAAATAAACTCTAAGTGTTTTGTCACCAAAATAAAGGGGTTTCCAATATAAGATAAACTTGTTTTCAACTCAAGCCCAACCCAAAAATAATCTTTCTTTCAAAACACATCGATTTTCCAAAGTCACAAAAGAATTTTGAATCGGATTACAACGAGAAACATACCAGATCCAGTCAGGGCTCGTGGGCCGGGTTTGGGGTGTTTCATGGGGTATTGATTTTATGGGACCATTCGCGAGTTCATTTGGAAATAAATACATCCTAGTAGCAGTTCATTACATGTCAAAATGGGTAGAAGCAAAATCCTTGCCTACCAATGATGCTAGGGTTGTAGTTAAATTTCTCAAGAGACTATTTTCCCGATTCAGTACACCTAGAACCATCATCAGTGATAGGGGTTCTCATTTCTGTAATACACAATTTGAAAAAGTCTTAAAGAAATTTGGAGTATGCCACATAACAGCCACCCCTTATCATCCCCAAACTAGTGGGCAAGTTGAGGTAGCAAACTGAGAGCTCAAGCGCATTCTAGAAAAAATAGTTGAATCAAATAGAAAAGATTGGGCAGTTAAAATAGATGATGCTTTATGGGCTTATAGAACAACATTCAAAACACCTCTAGGGACATCCCCATACAAGCTCGTATACGAAAAAAGTTGTCATCTACCATTCGAGTTAGAACACAAAGCTTTCTGGGCAATAAAATTTTTAAATACTGACCTTGACCTTGCAGGATAGAGAAGAATGATGTAGATAAATGAGTTAGATGAATGGAGAATGGAAGCCTATGAGAACTCAAGGTTGTACAAAGAAGCAACAAAGCGACGCCATGATGCCCGCCTCAAGCAACCAAAACATTTCGAAGTAGGAGACCTAGTCCTATTATACAATTCAAGGCTTAAATTATTCCCTGGGAAGTTAAAATCCAGATGGTCAGGCCCATTCATGATCAAAACAATATTTCCATACGGCACCATTGAGGTAACTCATCCCACTAAAGGCACGTTCAAGGTAAATGGTCACCGACTTAAAATTTATAATGGTGTAGATTTTAGAGATAGGAGAGAGGAGTTTATGCTCTATGAGCCTTCCTTTTGAACTGAAAACAGGGAGAGTCTAGCTTAAGACTATAAACAAGCGCTTCTCTGGAGGCAACCCAAATGCTAACCGTATTAACATTGTTCTGTAAAAGTCTAACAAAAATGCAGGATCATTAACACGGCCTGTAACACGGGCGTGCCGATAACCGTGTACAAACAGGGAAAACCTCTCTTCTCCAACACAGGCTGTGACAACAAGACATGGCTGTGCCTCATGACTGTGTGGAGACGCTGACTTCTCAAACACGGATTGTAACACCAGAACATGGCCTTGCGGAATAACTGTGTGAGGATACTGACTTGTCTAACATGGGTATTGCACGATCGTGCCTCATGACCGTGTGAAGATACTGACTTATTAAGCACGTTTAGAACACGGCCGTGCTCCACGACTGTGTGAACATACTGACTTACCAAGCACGGGCATGCCAGTTTGACACACGGACATGCTAAAAACCCTGAATTGCGCTCAATTTAAAAAAAAATCATGAAAAGCATGGGCATTTCAAATTAAACATGGCTGTGGCGGAAGGCCGTGTTACCCTTCCTATATATTAAAATAACCGTCCCCTTTCCCAACCCTAAACCCTAAAACTCAAATTCCAAACCCCTTTTCTTCAATCCAGCCACCAAATCATTCCCTTTCCCCCAACCCACCGCCTTCCAACCATTTTTTCTCAAAGAAGCAACTATAAACCACCCACACGGCTGCAAAACCATCGTGCCCGCAATTACCACGCCCCTACAAGGCCGTGCTCACACCGTGAAACCCAACTACACCGCCGTGCCCTTCACCCGTGCACCTCACCCACCACCACTCCTGGTTCCTTTTTCTTCACATTTTAGCATATCTTCTCTTTATTTAAAGTTTTGTTTGATTTTAGACTTAAAAATCTGATTCATATTATTTAGTTATTTCAATTTGTGTTTAGTCTATGTTAAAACATGATTTTTCAGTACATTGGCTTTAATGTTCTTCTTGGTTGCTTTATTCTAATTTTATTTGTTAATTTCCATTATCTAATGCATTTTCTGCTTTACTATTAATACATGTTAGCTTTTATTGCTCTTATCATTGACGAATTGATGCTATATTGCAAAACATAGTTAGCCTTTAAATCATAATGCAACATGTTTGGTTCCAATGAATTATTTGTATGGCCTTATTACTTTATTTAGTATGATTTTAGTGAGGAATTATTCTAAATGGATAATTATATGATGGTTGCTGATATTTTCTTGAAGAAGAAATTATAATAATAGTAATTGATTTTGCTTAGGTAAATTCCTAGCTATCTAAAGGAAGTGGTTGTCTTTTGATTACTTTTCAGGAATTATGTCGTCATCACGTATTAAAAGATCCATTCCAAGTAAGAAGAGAAAAACATCTGGATCGTCCTCCGCAAGTGCCTCTACCAAACTTCAACATCCTTTCCTCAGATTCCCTCAAGCAACACAAGAAGAGCGCTATATAAAGATCTGGAAGAGACCTATCGGCCTTTGGTAGATGCATTGGTCGAATGCGATGAGGCAAGTCGACTTCGGCGATATTCGTGCACTTCTCTCAACCGACCCTTGGGAAAACTTCTTCGCCATCGATGAACCCACATTTTTGGAACTTACCCTTTAATTCTGTGCTACATTCACACTTCAGACAGTAATGACGCACTTTGACGATACCGAAACCATCTAATTCTTCCTGGGAGGCTTAGTTCATCAACTAAGCGTACCTCAATTCGGAACGGCACTCGAACTTTACACACCCGAATTCATAGAAGAAAACCCATTGGACGATTTTGACCGAGAGCTCCACTGTGAACCACTCAAATGCTGGCAAAAACTACAACCCACTATAAAAACCTATAATCCCAGTCGTTCTAAGGCAACCGCCCTTTCCCCATCTCTCAGGTACATTCATGCTATCATTTCTCATACCATTACAGTCTGCAAAGAGAGCACCGGCGTCGTTAATAAATAGGACGTCTACTTCTTATCATGCATGTCTGAAGGACATGTTTTCGATGTGGCATATTTTATTGCATGTGCAAAATAGCACCAGACGAAGGCGCATAAAAAGGGAATCCTATCAATGGGACCGTACATAACGCATTTGGCACAACACTTTGGAATCCTCAACACCGATCATCAGAGGTCCTCACTTACACTAATCGGACATATGACACCTCAGGGGATCCAGACGATGTTACACATGAAAATGATCAAGCATCATCGAGGGACGGACCCCTCAATACAGACTAGCAACAGAGGAGGAGATACCTGTAGACATTACTGATGATGTCCCACAAGTTCCGAGCCAGCAACCATCATCTTCAGCAACTTCATTGGCTGATATCTCGACACGCCTCACACAATTTGAGTAAGATTGCACTCCAAAGCACTTCATCGACACTACTCGACGCTTTGATGGGATCGAGGCTACCCTGCAGCAAATCTGCTTTCACTTTTATATATCACCACCAACACCTCTACAGGATCCAATTGACGATGAGGACCTCTTAGTCCTCATAAATTGCTATTTGGCATCAACTTTTCTGAATTTTAAATTTATTATTTTTATCATCGAACGTTGCTTTCAATTTAAACTTTCATTAGTATTTCATTTTTTTATTATTTATTATTATTATTATTTTATTTTCCTACCATTGGCTATCTAACCTCATAAGCAATCCCTATTGATATGTCTTTGCAGAATCAATTACACGCCGCATAAACACACATTCACATAAAAGTCACCCAAGGATTGTATTTTGGACTTCATCCATAAATTCGGGAAGTATCACTTTCCCCCTTCTCTTTTGATTTATCTCATAACTGTTATTATCTATCTCTGAACATTGAGGGCAATGTCCATCTTAAGTGTGGGGGGTTAACTATGGTACTATTTTAAAAACCCTGAAATTAGTCTTGATCTTAAGTATTTTTCTCATATTATTAATTAAGATGAAATTTCTAATGATTTATGATCTTTATTGATATGTCTCTAATTAAAGCATAACTAATTGTGCATTGATGATTAAATTTGAAGGATACTAGAGAATTGAGCATCATAAGTCTACTTTCTAAAAAAATTTTGACAGGTTGTTGAACCTAATTTGAGTATCACCTTGAAGTTCCAAATTTATAAGGATTGATGTCAAAACACCCATAATTCTTTGTGAGATTCTGAGCCTTATAGAGCATATACCTTTTTTTCTTTGCTCACTTTAATTGATTATGAGTGTGTCAACTTTGAATTGTTATTCTAGAACTTGTCTTGTTTATACATGTCGAGACCACATTAATGATTTGATACACGAGATGATAAAGGCACCTAGGTTTAACCCATTTACTCCACTAAAAAGCCTACCTTCACAAATTAACCCCTAGTGAACCCCGTTGAATCCTAATAACCTTTTTATTGACTCACCCACTAATATCAACCCAAAATCCCTTTTATTTGTTATCACCATTCATTTGACTACCCTTTAATCGAGGTTTGATTTGATTAAATTACCGAATTATATTAGTTCAGTTGTTAAATTTATCATTTATGATGTAATATTTTAGTTTGTTCTTAAAAAAAAATCAATCAAAGTTTAGAGATCATGTATCTAAATTCTAATTGATTGAAGAAGAGCTCGTATTGAAGTATTATAGTATTCTTATTAGCTTTTAATTAATGTAAGTACTTATATTAGTTCATTGTTTCTAGTTAGGTAATTGGTTAATTCAATCTCGATTCTAACCTTCTAATTTAGCCTTTATCCACACCTTTAACCCTAGCCCCTTTACAACCCTAATAAAGACCTTTTGATTTGTTTATCATCTCATATAAAGTGGTGGAGATTTGATTTTCAGGCAAGCTTATGGGATTAACTTTTCAAGTTCGACTTAGAGTGCTTATTCTTGAACCTTAAACACTTTTGAGTGATTTGAGTGAACCTTTAGTGAGGATGTCGGTCCTTGTCAGTTTTGAATCAAAGGTAATTACTTAGATAAGGGGAGACACCTACAGTTTCAGGCTATAAAGGTATGACTTATCGTAATTGAATCTTTAGGGCAATTCGAGTTAAATCATCCATGTATAAATTATCTATGAATTATGATGAGGCATTGTCAATGGGAATTAAGAATTTTGGTGAAACACCCCACACCCGGCCCACGAGCTTGGACCGGATCTGGTATGTTCCCCGGTGAAAACCATTTCAAATTCTTTTGTATTTAGGAAAAACTTAAGCGTTTTGAGGGAAAGTTTGTTTTGGGTTGGGCTTGAGTTGAGAACAGGTTTATTTCGTTATTAAAAATCCTTTTTATATAGGTGACAAAACGTTTGGGCTTTGAATTAAATTAATTTTACTTAATCTTTTAATAAATATAAAGATTGTATGCTCAATAAATAAAAGTAAAGTAAACGCTACTACTGACCTTATTACATCAAATAATTTCCCAAAATTAAAACCAAAATAAACTTTAAATTACTTAAAATAAAATAAAAGTCCAAGTCAAAATTCTTGCATGCATGGCCATCCCTAAGCTTCATCGAACCTAGTCCATCAGCGATCGTCACACCAAACATGTTCCCATTAACGGGTGAGTCAAACAGACTCAATATGTACACAAACACTAAGTCTTAACAAATTCGGGCATAACAAATCATATTCATACGTATCATAATTTCACATTTAATGATTCAAGATAATGACACAACCCAAACCCAAACCTAGATGCCATCACCACACATCCCCGTACCAACTTTCGCACACCGTGGGGACTACTAAGTCAACCCTCCATCTGCTACACAACATCGAAGGCGATCATTGCGGTGACGTGCTCATCGCCCATATAAAAGTTGTGGCATAGCCACCAGACTAAATAATTGTGTCATGTGACACCACATTCGAATAATGTAACCGGGTTACCACATTCGGATAATGTGACCAAGTCACCACATTCGGATAGTGGGACCAAGTCACCACCTTCACTTCCCTTTTTCATATAACTTTGAATGCCCCATATTATTTATATCATGCATATCATACTTAAATTCACATTCATGTCACTTTTCACATGTTAAATATAACATATTTCGTAATCCTAGTAGGAGTAGGAAACGTACCTAAGTACTTTGTACCACAACATGGTACTTTAGCCACATTCTTACACTTTCATATTAACACATTTATCATGTTAAAGCCATAAATCTATTAAGATTGGTGTGGGGTACACACCTGATTAACTTAGCAAATTCACTGAAATCCCGAAGAATCCCGATCTACTGCTCTAGATCTTGCTTCCTATATTCGGCCAACATTAAAGGTTTAATGAGAAACTCATTCGGCCACAAAACCAAATCCTAGTAGGATTTGTGCACTAAAACTCACCTTAATGCTGGTTTGCTTATCACTCAAATCCTGAAAACTTTGTTTTTCTTCTCATTGTATTCGGCCAAATCCTAAATCTCTACATAGGTTAGTTTTCGGCTTTTTAAGATAATAAGGAAATAGATCTATGTACTAAAATAAGGCCTTGGCCGAATATTCATTATTACTTACCTTGAAAATCTAAAATCCCGAATTAGATCCTTGCTTCCTTAATGCTGTCGAAATTCCTATAACCATATGTTAGATTTAATCTAATATTAAAGTATATGAAATAGACCTTTGGACGAATGTACATATATGTACTTACCTTGTTTTTAAATCTCGAAACTCACTGAATAACTAGGGAACACGTGGCCTATGGTGTACCTTCGGGAAAAGAACTTCTCCTTACTTGAAGTCGACACTTAGTAAATCCCGAAAGATCTCTTCAAGATTTCGGTAACAATATATTGAGGGTATTAGAATCTTAATTTCGACGGACTTAAATGAAATGGAATGAGAATCGAACCTAATCTTACCCTTACTGAAGAATTCGATGGAACTCTTGCTTGAACCCTTAGCACTATTCGGCTATGGCCTTGATATGTATCACAATTTCGGTTCTTGAGGCTTAGTGAGAAATAGGCTAGGGCTATTGGTACCTTCGGCTTTTGATTGTGTTTGTAATAGAAGAAGAAGAAGAAGGAAGGAGAGTTGAGCAATTTGGGTAATAAAGTTTCCTCTACACAAGGTGTGTTTTCTGCTTGACAAAAACAAATAAAGAAAAGAGGGTGTTGCTTAGGGGATTTGGCAGAGAATAGGAGGAAAAAGGAAGATGAAAATAAGTGGAATGGCCTTATTTTCTCCTATTTGCCGAAGATACTAGCCTTAGTCTCCCCCAATCGGCCTATGTGATAAATTTTTATCTTTTAATTATCACTTTAATCAATAATAGACTTAATCCCTCAATTATCTCTTATCTCCTAATAAAAATAACAATAATCATCCATCATTTATCCACCTATTTAGCCGAATTTTTAAAGAGAATTAAACTCTTCACTTAGGTTCCCTTGTGCCGTCCACCTCTTTTGCTTCTAGAAGTAAAAATAAAATTTCTTTTATTTGCTTCCCATGTGACTCGAACTCAGGCCCAACACCCTTGCATGTGGCGCCATTTCCAAAGGCCCTAAGTGGCATCTTCAAGCCACTTTTCCAAGCCTGTTTGTGTGTCAAATCCTTCCTATTAATTTTCTTAAGGCCACCTTGTTCACTTTCCTCTTTAACTTAGGTTTCCAAAATGGTCACTTTCCTATTTTACTTAGGTTTCCAAAATGTTAACTTTCCTCTTTTACTTAGGTTTCCAAAATGTTCACATTCCTCTTTTACTTAGGTTTCCAAAATGTTCACATTCCTATTTTACTTAGGTTTCCAAAATGTTCACTTTCCTATTTTACTTAGGTTTCCAAAATGTTAACTTTCCTCTTTTTACGTAACATTTCTATACATTCCTGTGTTTCCAAAAATATTCGAATTTATTCATAACACATAAGACATGTCATTTCGCATAATTAAACCGAAAACGCATAGGCCCTTTTCGGGATGTTACGCTTCTACCCCTTAAAATAATTTCGTCCTTGAAATTTCCTAGCTAAAATAATTGAGGGTATTCTTTGTCGCATTGCCTCCTCTGGTTCCCATGAAGCTTCCTCCGATCCATGATTGTGCCATAACACTTTGACTAGAGGAACAGACTTCCTCCGTAACACTTTCACATCGCGTTCCAAAATCTGAATCGGCTCTTCCTCGTAGGATAAGTCTGGCCTTAGCTCCACTTCTTCAACTGGTACCACGTGAGATGGATCCGATCGGTAGCGACGTAGCATGGACACATGGAATACGTCGTGCATCTGCTGCAACTCTGGTGGTAACTCTAGCTGGTATGCCACTGGTCCCACTCGTTTTAGTACCCAAGAAGGCCCTATACACCTTGGGCTTAACTTCCCTTTCCGACCAAACCTCATTACCTTCTTCCAAGGCGAGACTTTCAAAAACACTTGGTCTCCCACTTCAAACTCTATTTCCTTCCGCTTGAGGTCGGCGTAAGACTTCTGCCTATTAGAGGCTTCCTTTAACCGTGCTCGGATTATCTCAACCTTCTCTTTAGTTTCTGCTACCAACTCTGGTCCCAAAACTCGACGTTCTCCTAACTCAGTCTAACAAGTAGGAGTTCGACACTTCCGCCCGTACAATGCTTCATATGGTGCCATCCGAATGCTAGCCTGATAACTGTTGTTGTAGGCGAACTCTGCTAAGGGCAAGTAATCCTCCCAACTTCCTCGGAAATCCATACACAGCCTCTCAACATATCCTCCAACACTTGTATTACTGCTCAGATCGCCTGTCGATTGTGGATGAAAAGTCAGAGTGAAGTCCAACTTAGTGCCTAAAGCTTGATGAAGTGCCCTCCAAAATCGAGACATGAACCTTAGGTCTCTATCTGAAATAATTGACACCGGCACTCCGTGTAGTCTCACGATTTTTGCCACATATAACTTAGCTAACTTCTGAAGGGAATAATCCACTCTTATCGGGATGAAATGTGCGGACTTAGTCAAACGGTCCACTATTACACATACCGAGTCCTTCTTAGTAGGCGTAAGGGGAAGCCCACTAATGAAGTCCATGGTAATTCTTTCCCACTTCCACTGCGAATCTCGATTGGCTGAACCAATCCCGATGAGACTTGGTGTTCAGCCTTAACTTGCTGACACGTCAAACATTTTCCCACGAATTCAGTAACTTTCCGCTTAAGATCAGGCCACCAATATTGTTCTCTTAGATCTCTGTACAACTTAGTGCCTCTGAGATGCATAGCATAAGGGCTACCATGCGCTTCCCGAAGAATCCTCTGTCTTAACTCCTTGTCCCTCGGTATCGCATCCTTTCCTTTGAACACAAGACATTCCTCATCACTAATTTCATAGTCTTTAACTCTCCATTCGTGCTTGTTGTAACTTAACACTTAAATCCTCATCAATTAAGCTGTCCCCTTTCACCTCCATCAACCACGTTGGCTTGACTTGCAACTCACCAACAAAGCTTCCATCCTCATACAAACTTAAATGGGTGAACATTGCCCTTAGGTCCGACACAACCTTCGACTTAGGGCATCGGCACCACATTCGCCTTGCGGGTGGTACTCTATCGAGCAATCATAATCCTTCAATAACTCCACCCACCTTCGCTGACTCAAGTTCAACTCCTTTTGAGTCAATAGATACTTAAGGCTCTTGTGGTCTGTGTAGATCACTGACCTTTCTCCATAGAGATAGTGCCTCCACACCTTAAGGGCGAAAACCACGGTTGCCAATTCCAAGTCATGGGTTGGGTAGTTAACCTCATGCGGCCTTAACTGTCGAGATGCATATGCGACTACCTTTCCGTCTTGCATCAATACACATCCCAAACCTGTATGGGAAGTGTCACAATACACCATGAATTCCTTTTCTGCCTCTGGCTGAATCAATACTGGAGCTTCTGTTAAGACCTTCTTAAGCTTTTCAAAGCTATCCTGCTGCTTATCCGACCATACAAAGGGTACTTCCTTCCTCAACAACCGTCAAAAGGCGGCTATAGGCGAGAACCCTTCCACAAACCTTCAGTAATAGCCCGCCAAACCTAAGAAACTTTGGATCTCAACCACGGACCTAGGTGGTTTCCAATCCAACACCGCTCGATCTTCCTAGGATCCACTCTTATTCCTCTCGGATACCACATGCCCTAAGAACACCACCTCCTTGAGCCAAAATTCACACTTGTCAATTTGGCATAGAGCTTCTTCTCCTTAACACTTACAAAGACAACTCGGAGATGCTCATCATGCTCCTCTTCAGTCTTGGAATACACCAAAATATCGTCGATGAACACGACGACGAACCTATCCAAGTAAGGTTGGAAAACCTGGTTCATCATATCCATGAATACGGCTGGAGCATTCGTCAACCCAAACGGCATTACTACAAACTCAAAATGGCCGTATCTTATCCTAAAAGCTGTCTTATGGATATCCGCCTCCTTCACATTCAGCTGATGATATCCCGACCTTAAGTTGATCTTTGAAAACACTGTCGTCCCCTTAAGCTGATCGAACAAGTCATCAATCCTAGGCAAGGGATACTTGTTCTTGATGGTCAGCTTATTCAATTGATGATAGTCTATGCACAAATGCATAGTTCCGTCCTTCTTCTTCATAAACAGGACCGGTGCTCCCCACGAAGACATACTGGGCCAGATAAGCCCACGGTCAAGCAATTCTTGGATTTGAGCCTTGAGCTCAACTAACTCTTTTGGCGCCATTCGATGTGCGTGATTGACACAGAGTCGTTCCGGTAGCAAGTCTATTCCAAATTCCACCTCCCTATCTGGGGGTATTCCTGGTAATTCCTCTGGGAACACATCCTCAAAGTCCCTTACCGTTCTAACTCCATTGACACCTTCCTCCTTTTCACCCAACGCACTTACGAAGGCTAAGAACGCCCTGCACCCTTTCCTAACCATTTTTTTAGCCTTCAACGCCGAAACTACGTTAGACAGGTAGTTTCTTCTTTCTTCGATCATTACCACTACTTCATCCTCTGGGGTCCTTAGTTCCATTCGTTTAGCCGCACAATCCAACACGACTCAGTGCTCTACTAGCCAGTCCATTCCAAGAATGAGTTCAAACTCACCAAAGGGTAGTTCCATTAAGTCAGCCCGGAAGCTCACTCCCTGAATTTCTAGGGATACATTCCGAAAGATCTTATTCACCACTACAGTTTGGCCTAATGGGCTTACTACAATCATCTCCCTATTAGAAAGTTCAGAGCCTAAGCCTAGTGTTTCAACTACACTACAGGAAACATAAGAATGGGTCGAGCCCACACAATTAAGGCATAATAAGGCTTGCCATAAATAAAAAATGTACCAGTTATGACGTCCGATGCGTCTCCATCCTCCCTTCGGTGAATCACATAAACCAAACCCGGCTGTCTTGCCTCAGTATTAGCAGCTCCTCTGCCTTGTGTTCCACGTCTTCTGCCAGCACCATTACCTCTGTTATTCGAACCACGACCTTATTGAGGCTACTGTCCTCCTCTACCAGCCTGATTAACATTCTGAGCTGCTGATCGACTTTCCTCTGATTTCTTAGGACAATCTTTGAGCATATGGTCATTGGACCCACACTTAAAACATCCTCCGTTTTTTCCAAAGACTTCGAAAGTGCTTCTTTCCACAATGCTCACAAGGACGACATCGCCTTCGGTACCAACTTGTCGATCCTCTACCATCACTCTGGGCCTTTTTGTACATTTTCGACGATCCCGACGACCCATAACCCCTCTTGGGTCTATTCCTATCAGAGCTCTGCTTAACCGAGTCCTTGATTCCCTCAGCTACCTTAGCCTTTTCAACCAACGCGAAAAACTCCCGCTCCTAATGTGGAGCTATCAATAACATTAGGTCATCCCTTAGACTGTCTTTGAATCGCACACAGCACTCATGCTCCGTAGCCACTACTCCTCAAGCATATCGACTTAACCTCAGAAATTCAGCTTCATACGCTGGTACTGACTTGTTTCCTTGAACCATTTCTTAAATGCTTTCCTCTCTCGTCAATATAAGCTGTCTTGACATACTTTTTCCGATATGCCTCCTTAGCATACTCCTGTGTCGGATCCTCGGCGGGGCACCATCCTCATCCGTTAACCACCATTGATATGCTTCATCTCGTAGTAGTGCCACCATTCCTTTCAACTTCTCCTCTGGGGTCAGATCGAGCTCATCCATAATGCGCTTGGTTTCTTCTAACCAAGATCTCAACAGACTGGGTGCCACAATGGATACTCCACAAAACACCTCAAATTTCAGCTTGGCTCGAGTCACTCGGCATGATTTACGAGCTCTCGATTTCCACTGCGCACCACTATTTCCAAAATTTGCAAAGACGACTTGCGTCTGACATCATCCCCGTCTGAGCACTCTGCACTCGACACCGATAGCTGGGGGTGGTGGTGGCGGTGGTAACTCATTGTCAGACCCTTGACCCGATCTAACGGGTTCTAACACAGCCATTCTTCCTCTACCGCATCCTTGACGACCGCGTCCTCTAGAATTCTTATCTAACGATGCGCTTTAATCTGATTTAAGAAAATTTTTACAAATTAGCCTTTATTCCACTGATTAACCGCAAAGAAGTTTTATGAAAAGAATTTTAGGAGTGGTTCTTTCGTATTCTTACATGCACACAGTCTTCACATTCATACATTCATCAATCAATTATGAACTTCCGTTCATTCAGAGAAATGTTGTAGTTTCCATTGTTGTTGTTTTTCCACTACCTAGGGGTATTCGCGTAATTTGTCCTATAGGGGTATTTTCGTAATTTGTCAAATAGGGTTCCTAGGTAATTTTGTCAAAAAGTATTTCAGAAATTTGTAATCCCGGGGCTTTTCGGTAAATTTGATAATTCCAGGGATATTTTGGTAATTTTGAATTTTGGGGGTATTTTGGTAATAAACCAGGGTAGATTTGTAAAGATTAATAATTCAGGGATACTTCAAAATTTGCAAAACTTTGAAGGTTCTTTTTGAGAAATTTATTTTCCAAAACAATGAAGTTGCAAAAAAATTCTAGAAATCAGGGTCATTTTGGAAATTTTGGTAAGTTAGGGGAAATTTTGTAATTTTCCAAAATCAAGGTATTTTTGATAATTTGAAAATAAAGGTTTCTTGGACTTGTTATGCAATAATGAAAATGTTGATTAGAACTGTGGGTATTTTAGACATTTTTATAAACCAAGGGCATTTTTGTAATTTTACCACTAGGGGTATCTTTGTAATTTTATAAATCGAAATTTTTCAAAAATTGTGTAGAAAAGATAGTTTCACTAATTAAAGAAAATGATTTTAAGAGTTTTAAAATTAGGGTTCTTATTAAAAAACATGGCTAGTTCCTTTCGGGTTTTGTTATTGGGTTTAGCCTATGACCGAGTCTTCTTGGTCGGGGTGAACCAAAGCTACGCACTGTAGGATTCGAGTGGAGAGGAGGTGAGTCACACTGACCGCTTAAATACCAAGCTTCCATCAAACCATTCCTAGGCATGCGCATGAGTTGCCACACCCACTAAGTCTTACGGGTTAGGGTGAACCGAAGCTACGCACTGGTAGGATTCTGCGAAGAGGAGGTGAGTCACTAGGACTACTTAAATACCGTGCTCTTCCGGATCCAATCCTGACATGCGCAAAGGGTTACCACACCCTAACTTCGGTTGACTTAGCCATAGGTTTGTTTAGTTAGGCATTTAAGTTTTATGTAGTAGTTGGGGTAGACTAGTCCTGGGGTTCAAGTACCTATCATTCTATTCTACGCTCCATTCCTTTTCTACCCTTCTATAAATCACATAATCACACGATGGTTAAGGGTACTTACCGGTGGACTTGAATTGGAGACTTAGGTGTCATGCCATCAATCCTTCCTATTTTCAGAAATACTTCCATAAAACTCATTTGGGCTCGATTTGAAGACATTTTGGGCCTTAGACCATAGGCCGAGAGTTTAAAACTGGGCTCTGATACCAAACCAAAACACCCCACACCCGGCCCACGAGCCTGGACCAGATATGATATGTTCCCCGGTGAAAACCATTTCAAATTCTTTTGTATTTAGGAAAAACTTGAGCGTTTTGAGGGAAAGTTTGTTTTGGGTTGGGCTTGAGCTGAGAACAGGTTTATTTCGTTATTAAAAATCCTTTTTATATAGGTGACAAAACGTTTGGGCTTTGAATTAAATTAATTTTACTTAATCTTTTAATAAATATAAAGATTGTATGCTCATTAAATAAAAGTAAAGTAAACGCTACTACTACTTTATTACATCAAATAATTTCCCAAAATTAAAACCAAAATAAACTTTAAATTACTTAAAATAAAATAAAAGTCCAAGTCGTAAATTTCTTCTTTGTGCATGGCCATCCTAAGCTTGCGAACCCGATCCATCACCGATCGTCACACAAACATGTTCCCACAACGGATGGGTCAAGCAGACTCAATGTGTACACAAACACTAAGTCTTAACAAATTCAGGCATAACAAATCATATTCATACGTATCATAATTTCACATTTAATGATTCAAGATAATGATGCAACCTAAACCCAAACCTAGATGCCATCCGCTACACATCCCCGTACCAACTTTGCACCGTGGGGACTACTAAGTCAACCTCTATCCGCTACACACCATCGAAGGCGATCCTTTGCGATGACGTGCTCATCACCCATATAAAAGTTGTGGCATAGCCACCAGACTAAATAATTGTGTCATGTGACACCACATTCAGATAATGTAACCGGTTACCACATTCGGATAATGTGACCAAGTCACCACATTCGATAGTGGACCAAGTCACCACCTTCACTTCCCTTTTCATATAACCCAATGCCCCATATTATTTATATCATGCATATCATACTTAAATTCACATTTATGTCACTTTTCACATGTTAAATATAACATATTTCGTAATCCTAGTAGGAGTAGGAAACGTACCTGAGTACTTTGTACCACAACATGGTACTTTAGCCACATTCTTACACTTTAATATTAACACATTTATCATGTTAAAGCCATAAATCTATTAAGATTGGTGTGGGGTACACACCTGATTAACTTAGCAAATTCACTAAAATCCCGAAGAATCCCTATCTACTGCTCTAGATCTTGCTTCCTATATTCGGCCAACATTAGAGGTTTAATGAGAAACTCATTCGGCCACAAAACCAAATCCTAGTCGGATTTGTGCACTAAAACTCACCTTAATGCCGATTTGCTTATCACTCAAATCCGAAAACTTTGTTTTTCTTCTCCTTGTATTCGGCCAAATCCTAAATCTCTACATAGGTTAGTTTTTGGCTTTTTAAGATAATAAGGAAATAGATCTATGTACCAAAATAAGGCCTTGGCCGAATATTCATTATTACTTACCTTGAAAATCTAAAATCCCGAATTGGATCCTTGCTTCCTTAATGCTGTCAAAATTCCTATAACCATATGTTAGATTTAATCTAATATTGAAGTATATGAAATAGACCTTTCGCCGAATGTACATATATGTACTTACCTTGTTTTTAAATCTCGAAACTCACCGAATAACTAGGGAACTCGTGGCCTATGGTGTACCTTCGGGAAAAGAACTTCTCCTTCCTTGAAGTCGACACTTAGTAAATCCCAAAAGATCTCTTCAAGATTTCGGCAACAATATATTGAGGGTATTAGAATCTTAATTTCGACAGACTTAAATGAAATGGAATGAGAATCGAACCTAATCTTACCCTTCTCAAGAATTTAATGGAACTCTTGCTTGAACCCTTAGCACTATTCTATATGGCCCGATGTGTATCACAATTTCGGTTCTTGAGGCTTAGTGAGAAATTGGCTAGGGCTATTGGTACCTTTGGCTTTTGATTGTGTTTGTAATAGAAGAAGAAGAAGAAGAAGAAGAAGAAGAAGAAGAAGAAGAAGAAGGAAAGAGTTGAGCAATTTGGGTAATGAAGTTTCGGCTACACAAGGTGTGTTTTACGCTTAACAAAAACAAATAAAGAAAAGAGGGTGCTTGCTTAGGGATTTGGCGGAGAATAGGAGGAAAAGGAAGATGAAAATAAGTAGAATGGCCTTATTTTCTCCTATTTGTCAAAATACTAGCCTTAGTCTCCCCAATCGGCCAACTATTCCTATGTGATAAATTTTATCTTTAAATTA
Organism: Gossypium rotundifolium; assembly: GCA_025506655.1. Classification (NCBI taxonomy): domain Eukaryota; kingdom Viridiplantae; phylum Streptophyta; class Magnoliopsida; order Malvales; family Malvaceae; genus Gossypium; species Gossypium rotundifolium. The sequence continues at coordinate 162,129,831 of CP106732.1, read as the reverse complement.
TCACTTTAATCAATAATAGACTTAATCCCTCATTTATCTCTTATCTCCTAATAAAAATAACAATAATCATCCATCATTTATCCACCTATTTAGCCAAATTTTTAAAGAGAATTAAACTCTTCACTTAGGTTCCCTTGTGCCGTCCACCTCTTTTGCTTCTAGAAGCAAAAATAAAATTTCTTTTATTTGCTTCCCATGTGACTCGAACTCAGGCCCAACACCCTTGCATGTGGTGCCATTTCCAAAGGCCCTAAGTGGCATCTTTAGGCCACTTTTCCAAGCCTATTTGTGTGTCAAATCCTTCCTATTAATTTTCTTAAGGCCACCTTGTTCACTTTCCTCTTTAACTTAGGTTTCCAAAATGGTCACTTTCCTATTTTACTTAGGTTTCCAAAATGTTAACTTTCCTCTTTCACTTAGGTTTCCAAAATGTTCACTTTCCTATTTTACTTAGGTTTCCAAAATGTTCACTTTCCTATTTTACTTAGGTTTCGAAAATGTTAACTTTCCTCTTTTTACGTAACATTTCTATATATTCCCAGGTTTCCAAAAATATTCAAAATTTATTCATAACACATAAGGCATGTCATTTCGTACAATTAAACAGAAAATGCATAGGCCCTTTTCAGGATGTTACATTTGGAAAGTTCGTTTTAATTATAAATTGAGAATTTTGCTTGAGGACAAGCAAAAGCTTAAGTGTGGGGGTATTTGATAAACCATAAAAGTAACACATTTTAACCCCATATTTAGTATGCTTTTGGATGGTTTAGCCCTCAATTCATGTAAAAAGATGCTCTTAATCCTTTTTTTTCATGTCTTATACTCAGGAGAACACCTAAGGATAAAAAGAATGTAAAACGGGCTTAATACGGACCAAATTGGGCCAACCCAAGAAGTTGGCACGGCCTGGACTTCATGTCACACGGCCGTTGCCCAATATTTAGATTGCACACGGTCACACCCTGATTTACATGACTGTGCCTCGTCGACAAAAAGCCCAACATGGCTTGACCCCGATGTACACGGCGTGCCCCAATTGGCAGACCCGAAGCACGACCTCTACCCATATATCACACGGGCGTGTCATAGTCGTGCCTAAATGAAAAGAATGGAGACACGGCTGACCACGACTTACACGGACGTGCCTTAGCCGTGCCGCTGCCGCGGGAAAGAGCAATTTCACTCGAAATAGGATGCTTAGAGCCCAAGAAACGTAATCCTAAGTCTACTCAAACACCTAAGATGAATTATACCTGAATTACGAGTACTTAGGAGCCAAGAAAAGCATCCCAAAGGTCTATATAAATAATCCACGGCAGCAATTCAAGGGCGTCAGGTTTTAGCAGAATTTTCTACTAGAGCTTTACTCGTTTAGGGATTGTCTCAAAGATAGCCAATTGATCCATCTCGAAGAGTTAGAATTCTACTCAAGACGGAGGATCTCCTCTTCAATTCCTTTAGGGGGTTTTAAGGATTTCCTATGTTTTGTTTTATCTTTTCTCTTGAGATGTTTTGTAATATCCCGGACTATGGCTTATGCATTATTACTAAATTGTATGAAATAGCATACCTTTGTGTGTTAAGGATGTGTTGCATGAATTTTGTAAACTTTAGGAAATAGGAGAATGCTTTAGAAATTATCAGATTTTAAGTTTAAAAGAGGAAGCTAGGCAAAGGAGGCCTTAAGAGAAATTGTATGTGAAATATAACACAAAATGGGCTTGGTACAAGGGCTTGGAGGCACCACTTAGGGCCTTGGTAGGTGGCGCCATGGGCTATGAGGAAGGGATCAGGTTCGAGCCACAAGGGAAGCAAAATAAAAGTTTTATTTTGCAGTAGAGATAAGCAGCAATGGATGGCACTAAGGCTATATTTTAGGAGTTTAATCCCTTTTATTTTAAGAGATAAATGGTGATAAATTAATTAGGAAAAGGGATAAATGATGGATTATTCTTATTAATTTTAAATGAAGAGATAAAGAGAAAAGCAAGGAAAGGCTAGTGTTTGAGTGTTAGCTAAAAATTCATTCTCTTCTCATCTTTTTCAATTGTGCCAAAATTCTTAGCAAGAAGTGTCCATCTTTTTACTTTGTTTTTCCTTTCATCTCTTTCTCTAGCCGAACCTTTACAAGCAATTAAACCTCTTTTTCGCTTTCTTCTTCTCTCCAAAGCCAACACTTTTCTTTTCTTTTTCTTTTATTCTAGCCGAATCTCCATCATCAACTTTTTTCTTCTTTTCACAACTCTCTAAAAGCTGAAGGTAAGCCTTTTTCTAGCCATAGCCGATTGCTCATCAAGACACCAAAAGCCAAAACTTGATCAAACACCTAGCCTATAGCCGAATACCTTGGTGGGTTCAACAAAGGAGCAGTCGAATTCCTGTAATAAGAGTAAGGACCAATTGTCAATCGATTTCCATTCTTTTTCTTTTAGGCTTGTCGAAAATTTAGGAACTAATTCCTATCATTGATCTTGGCCGAAACTTGGAAGGAGGCTTCGAGAATTAGGTGCTGTCGACTACAAGTAGAAGGATCTTTCAAGATTTTAAAGATCTAAGGTGAGTTATATTGGATATTCGGCCAATGGCTATTTACTTGTGATCAAATGTTAGAAACTGATCTAACATGTGTCTATAGAGATTTCGACAGATACCTAAAACAAGGGATACTTTCGGGATTTGAGAATCGTAAGGTAAGTGCACATACGCATTCGGCCAAGGCCTATTTAGTGATTAGATCTATTTCATACTTATTCAAAAGCCAAACTAACCAAATCAAGTGACTTAGTGTTAGCCGATAGCAAGAAAGAAGTATCACAAACTTTATGGGATTTGAGAAGTACTCAAATCGGCAAGCAAGGTAAGATTTCGATTATGTTTCCTCAGGGATTTGGTTATATGGCCGAATAAGATTTTGCTAATATGTCTAACAATGGCCGACTATAGGATCTAAGATCTAAAGCATTAGATCGGGTTTTCGGGATCTCAATTAAGCGCTAAGTAAATCCCGTGTATAATCCACACTAAGCTTTAATTAATTGACGGCTATGTTTTAATTAATATGTTACAAGAATATGTTATGATGTGGCTAAGAGTACCATGTAATGGTACGAAGTACTCAGGTACGTTTTCCTACTCCTACTATGAGTATGATAAAAATGACAATAGTGATAAGAATGTGAAATAAAGCATGATTTTGCATGAAATGTTTGACATGGGGCATATGGGTGATATATAAAGGGGAAGTGAATTGGTGATTTTATACCCCAATATCTGAATGTGGTGACTTATGCCACAATATCTGAATGTGGTGACTTATGTCACAATATCCGAATGTGGTGACTTATGTCACAATATCTGAATGTGGTGACTTATGTCACGAATATTTAAGTGGTGGCTATGCCATGAATTTTATAAGGGCGATGAGCACGTCGACTGCAGGGACTGCCTTCGATGGTGTGTAGCGGATGGAGGGTTGACTTAGTAGTCCCCATAGTGTGATGGTTGGTACGGGTGATGTGTAGCGAATGGTTATCTAGGTTTGGGTTCGGGTTTGCATCATGAATTATATATGTTATTATGTATGATTTGACATGCCTAAATTTAATTTAAGACTTGTGTTGGGTGTACACATTGAGTTTGAATGACTCACCCCTTGTGGGACTATTTTTTTCAGATAACACTCAAGAATGGACCGGCTCAGGAGCTCAAGTGGTGGCCATGCACAACTCGATTTATTATTTTATTTTGGGCTTTTTTTTAGAATGATGGATTTAATTTGGGTTTTATTTGATGTAATAAGGCCATAGGTATTAAATTGTTAATGCATGCTTTTAAATTACTTAATATGATACGACTATTATCGAACTAAAATTAAAAACTAGTTTTTCTTAAGTATAAATACTAAATGTTTTGACACCTAATCAACACGGAATTTAAATTTTGAACCCAACCCAAATCAACCGTTTTCAAAAAACACGCAAAATTTTAGCAAGGTTTCAAACAAGATTCGAACGGTTTTTCCTAGAAGCATGCTAGATTCGGTCAGGGCTTGTGGGTCGAGTTTGGGGTGTTTCATTTTGGTATCAGAGCCCGGTTCAAAACTCGACCTTGAGGGCTTTTAGGGCCCAAAACGTTTTCATCTTTTGAAAGTGGATTTTTCTAAGTAATAAGTAGGTTTTCTGGAATGGCACCTGAGTCTCCGGCCCGAAGTCCACCAGGTAAGTACCCCTAGCTCTTCTGTGAATCGTATGTGGGGATATATAGGGACATAGATTAGTGGACTAGGAATTAAACCCTAGGTCTAGTTTACCCCAACAGAGAATTACATAAAACTTTAATGCACAATTAAACAAACACGTGTCTAAGTCGCGAAGTTAGGTGTGGCAACCGCAGCGCATGTCTAGGATTGGTTTCAAGTGGGAGCTTGGTATTTAAGCAGTCCTAGTGACTCACCTCCTACCCACTTGAATCCTACCCAGTGCGTAGTAATGGTTCACCCTAACCAAGAGGACTCACCACGTGCTAAACCCAATAACTAAAACCCGAAAGGGACTAGCCATATTTTTATAAAAATCCTAGTCTTAAAATCACTGAATTATCCCTTTAAGGTGTAGGAAAACTATTTTGAAAATTTTTTCCAAAATATTCTTGATTTACTAAAATGACCCAAATACCCCTGGTTGGAAAAAAATTACTAAAATGCCCTTGATTTCCCAAAATTACCATACCACCCACAGTTTTTTTTATCAAGAATCTCTTACCTTACAAATATCCAAAAACTTTACAAAATATCAAGACACCCTGATTTGGAAAATTTACGAATTTACCCTAATTTGCAAAATGACCAAACTACCCCTAACCTGTACAAATGACCAAAATACCCTCAGTAAGGAAAATTACCAAAGTACCCTCACATTAGAAATCTTTAAAAATACCCTTGTTTTGAAAAGTCACTAGGAACCATATTTTGCAAAAAATTACCGAAATGACCCTGGCTTGTAAAATTACAAAAATACCCCTAGTGTATAAATTATCATTTCACCCTTGAATTTTTTCCAGCAAGGATTTTAATTTTGTAAAATATCATCAATCTCTATTTTGCAACGTTTTCAAATACCCTAATTTGGAAATTACCAAAATACCCTTATAGGACAAAAATACAAAAATATCCTTGGGTAGTGGAAAACAATGACAACCACAACATTTTCTCTGTAATGAACGCAAGATTATGTGTGTCACTAAATGAATGATGTGAGACTGTATGTGTATGAATCGAAAGAACTACTTCCTAAAATTATTGAACATAGGACTGTTTGTGTTAAATCAGTGGAACAAAACTAATTCATAAAATTCCTTAATCAGATAAACGCAAAGTGAAAGTATGAATTCTAGGGGACATGGTCACAACGTGCATAGCCGTGGAAGAGGCCGAATGACTGTGTCTGAACCTGTTAGATCGGGTCAAGGATCTGAGAATGAAATGCCACCACCACCACCAGCCGTTGATGTGGAATATCAGGATCAGACGGGGGATGACGCAGTGTCACAAGTGATGCTGCGGGTCTTGGAAAGGGTGGCTGGAGCAGGTAGAGGCATGGGAGCTTGAAAGTCGGTACCTGAGCGACTTCGAGCCAATGGAGCTGAGGTGTTCCGTGGTATATCTGGTGTGGCACCCAGCATCATGAATATTAGTTAGAAGCGACCGAAAGCGGATTATGGATGAGCTCGATTTAATCGACGAGGAAAAGTCGAAAGGGTTGGTGTCACTTCTCGCGATGAGCCATAATAATGGTGGCTCACGGTGCGGGATGGTGCTACGCTTGAGGAACTCACCGAGTATGCTAAGGCGCATACCAAAAGAAGTATGTTGGCACTCATTATGTTTATGCAGAGAAAGGCATTTCTGGGCCGGTTCAAGGAACAAGTCTGTGGTGAGTACAAAGTCAATTCCTATAATGAGCCGTTATGCTCGAGGATAGTGGCTCTTGAGCATGAACGGTGTGTCCGGTTTGAAGATGGACTAAGGGATGACTTGAGGTTGCTTGATAGCTCCACAACAAGAGTAGGAGTTTATCGTGTTGGTGGAGAAGGCTAAGGTAGCCGAGGGTATTAAGGATTCGTAAGGCGTAACAATCGATCGTAATAGGCGTAAAAGAGGATTTGGATCATCAAGGCCATCTAGGAATAAGCAAAAGAGGCCTAGAGTTGATGGGTCATGAGGTCGCAAGTCGCTTGGAGGGCGATGTCGTGCTTGTGATCGCAAGGGAAAAAGCACTTGGGTGAGTGTTAGAAAAAGACGGGAGGATATTTTAAGTGTGGGTCCAAGGACCACATGATTAAAGATTGCCCGATGAGAGCTGAAGGGGGACGACCAGTAAGTCAAGGTTCTAACCAGGCTGGAAGAGGAGGATAGCAGCCACCGCGAAGTCGTGGTTCGACTGGCAGAGGTAATGGTTCTGGTAGAGGACGAGGAACACCGGGCCGAGGTGATGGTAACACGGAGGCCAGGCAGCGGGGTTTAGTCTATGCGATTCACCGGAGGGAGGATGGAGACGCACCGGGCGTCATAACCGGTACATTCCTTATTTTTGGCAAACCTTATGTTGCTTTGATTGATGTGGGCTCTACCCATTCCTATGTTGCATGTAGAGTAGTTGAAACTCTAGGGATAGCCTCCAACTATCTCGATAGGGAGATGATCGTAGTAAGCCCATTAGGCCAAACTCAGTGGTGGATAAGATCTTTGAGTGTACCTATAGAGATTCAAAGAGTAGTTTTCTCACGACTTAATGGAATTACCTTCGAGGAATTTGATCTTATACTTGGCATGGACTGGCTAGTGGAGCATCAGGCTGTATTGGATTGTGCAGCCAAACGAATGGAGTTAAGGACCCCAGAGGATGAAGTGATAGTTATGATAGGAGAAAGAATGAACTACTTGTCTAACGTAGTTTCGGCATTAAAGACGGATAAGATGGTTCGGAAGGGGTGTAAGGCATTTTTGGCCTTCATTTGTGCTTTGGATACAAACAAAGGGGGAGTTAGTGGAGTTAGAACTGTAAGAGAGTTTATGGATATCTTTCTAGAGGAATTACCCAGAATACCCCCGGATAGGGAGGTGGAGTTTGGAATTAACTTCTGTCGCACGACTCCCGTGTCAATTGCCCCATCTGTAATGGCACCAAAGTAGTTGGTTGAGCTCAAGGCTCAAATTCAAGAGTTGCTAGACCGTGGGTTTATTCGACCCAGTGTGTCTCCATGGGGAGCACCGGTATTGTTTGTGAAGAAGAAGGATGGAACTATGTGCATGTGCATAGATTATCGCCGCTGAACAAGTCGTCTATCAAGAACAAGTATCCTCTCGCCAAGGATAGATGACTTGTTCGATCGACTAAGGGCCGCAGCTTTTCTCAAAGATAGATCTGAGGTCCGGATATCATCAGCTTAAGGTGAAGGAGGTAGATATCCATAAGACGACTTTTCGGACAAGGTATGGGCATTTTGAGTTTGTGGTAATGCCATTTGGATTGACGAATTCCCCAACCGTATTTATGGACATGATGAACTGGGTTTTCCAACCCTATCTGGATCGGTTCATTGTTGTGTTCATAGACGATATTCTGGTGTATTCCAAGTCCGAAGAGGAGCATGATGAGTATCTCCAATAGTGTTGCAAGTGTTAAGGAAAAGAGTTTCATGCCAAATTCAGCAAGTGTGAATTTTGGCTTAAGGAGGTTACATTCTTAGGACATGTGGTATCTGCCAAGGGATAAGGGTGGATCCTCGGAAGATAGAGGCGGTGTTGGATTGGAAACCACCTAAATCTGGCGGAAGTTTAGAGTTTCTTAGGATTGTCAGGCTATTATAGAAGGTTTGTGGAAGGGTTCTCGTCAATAGCCGCGCCTTTGACAAAGTTGTTGAGAAAGGAAGTATCTTTCGTATGGACCGATAAGCAATAGGAGAGCTTTGAGAAGCTTAAAAAGGTCTTGATCGAAGCTCCAGTGCTGATTCAGCCGGAGGCAGGGAAGGATTTTATGGTGTATTGTGATGCTTCCCATACAGGATTGGGAGGTGTCCTTATGCAAGACGGGAAATTGGTCACTTATGCGTCTCGACAATTAAGGCCACACGAGGTTAACTACCTAACGCATGACTTGGAATTGGCAGCAGTGGTCTTTGCCCTTAAGGTATGGAGGCATTATCTTTATGGAGAGAAGTCAGTGATTTACACGGACCACAAGAGTCTTAAGTACCTATTGACTCAGAAAGAGTTGAACCTAAGATGGCTAAGGTGGGTGGAACTATTGAAGGACTACGATTGTTCCATAGAATATCACCCAGGCAAGGTAAATGTAGTGGCGGATGCCTTAAGTCGGAAAGTAGTAACGGATCTGAGGGCAATGTTCGCACATCTGAGCTTGTATGACGATGGAAGTCTACTGGCAGAGCTGCAAGTTAAGCCAATGTGGTTGAATGAAGTGAAAGAGGGACAGTTGGTGGATGAGGATCTAAGTGTTAAGTTGCGACAAGTGCAGAATGGAGAGTTAGAGGGTTGTGGTGTTAATGACGAGGGAGTATTGAGCTTCAAGGGTAAGGTCTGTATGCCGAAGGACGAGGAGCTTAGGCAAAGAATTATTTGGGAATCGCATAGTAGCCCTTATGCTATGCATCCAGGAGGTAGTAAAATGTACAGAGATCTAAGGGAACAATTTTGGTGGCCTGGTCTTAAGAGAGAAGTTACTGAATTTGTAGGGAAATGCCTAATGTGTCAGCAAGTTAAGGCTAAACACTAAGTTCTATAGGGATTACTTCAGCCAATACAAATTTCGCTGTGGAAATGGGAGAGAATTACCATGGACTTCGTTAGTGGGCTTCCCCTTACGCCTACTAAGAAAGACTCAGTATGGGTGATAGTGGATCGGCTGAAAAAGTCTGCGCATTTTATTCCAGTGCGGGTTGACTACTCCCTACAGAAGTTAGCGAGGTTGTATGTAGCGAAAATTGTGAGGTTGCATGGAGTGCCGATGTCAATTATCTCGGATAGGGATCCGAGGTTCACGCCTCAATTTTGGAAAGCTTTACATCGGGCTTGAGCACTAGATTGGATTTCAAAGATCTGACTTTTCATCCATAGTCGGACGGCCACCGAACGCAGTGATCCAAGTACTAGAGGATATGCTGAGAGGCCGGTGTGATAGACTTCAGAGGAAGTTGGGAAGAATATTTGCCTCTAGCGAATTTGCATACAATAACAGCTATCAAGCAAGTATTCGGATGGCACCGCATTTAAGCAATCAGATAGTCAAGTGTTGGACTCCTACATGAATTGGGCGAACGTCAGATTTTGGGTCCGAAAATTGTGGCAGAGTTTGAGGAAAAGGTTAGTGTAATTCGAGCTCGATTAAAGGAGGCATCTGATAGGCAAAAGTTGTACGCAGATCTCAAACGAAAGGAAATAGAATTTGATGTGGGAGATCAAGTGTTCCTTAAAGTTTCACCTTGGAAGAAGGTGATGAGATTTGGTCGAAAAGGGAAGCTAAGTCCAAGGTTTATAGGGCCTTATCGAGTAATGAAGTGAGTTGGACCAGTGGCATACCAGTTGGAGTTGCCACCATAATTGAAGCAAATGCACGACGTATTTCATGTCTCCATGCTATGTCGATAACGATCGGATCCATCTCATGTAGTTTCGGTTGAAGAGGTGGAGCTGAGACCAGATCTGTCTTATGAGGAAGAGCCGATTCAGATTCTGGAACGAGATGTGAAGGTGCTTCGGAGGAAGTCGGTCCCTTTGGTCAAGGTATTGTGGTGTAACCATGGATCGGAGGAAGCTTCTTGGGAGCTAGAAGAAGCAATGCGACAGCAATACCCCCACTTATTCTAGCCATGTAATTTTGAGGTCGAAATTATTTTAAGGGGGTAGAACTGTAATATCCTGGACTATGGCTTATGCATTATTACTAAATTGTATGAAATAGCATGCCTTTGTATGTTAAGAATGTGTTGCATGAATTTTGTAAACATTAGGAAATAGGAAAGTGCTTTAGAAATTATCAGATTTTAAGTTTAAAAGAGGAATCTAGGCAGAGGAGGCCTTAAGAGAAATTGTATGTGAAATATAACACAAAAATGAGCTTGGTACAGTGGCTTGGAGGCGCCACTTAGGGCCTTGGTAGGTGACGCCATGGGCTATGAGGAAGGATCGTGTTCGAGCCACAAGGGAAGCAAAATAAAAGTTTTATTTTGCGGCAGAGATAAGCAAGAATGGACAAGACTAAGGCTATATTTTAGAGTTTAATCCCTTTTATTTTAAGAGAAAATAGTGATAAATTAATTAGGAAAAGGGATAAATGATGGATTATTCTTATTAATTTTAAATGAAGAGATAAAGAGAAAAGCAAGGAAAGGCTAGTGTTTGAGTGTTAGCGAAAATTCATTCTCTTCTCATCTTTTCAATTGTGCCAAATTCTTAGCAAGAAGTGTCCATCTTTTACTTTGTTTTTCTTTTCATCTCTTTCTCTAGCCGAACCTTTACAAGCAATTAAACCTCTTTTTCGCTTTCTTCTTCTCTCCAAAGACAACACTTTTCTTTCTTTTTCTCTTATTCTAGCCGAATCTCCATCATCAACTTTCTTCTTCTTTTCACAACTCTCTAAAAGCCGAAGGTAAGCCTTTTTCTAGCCATAGCCGATTGCTCATCAAGACACCAAAAGCCGAAACTTGATTGATCAAACACCTAGCCTATAGCCGAATACCTTGGTGGGTTCAACAAAGGAGCAGTCGAATTCCTGTAATAAGGGTAAGGACCAATTGTCAATCGATTTCCATTCTTTTTCTTTTAGGCTTGTCGAAAATTTAGGAACTAATTCCTATCATTGATCTTGGCCGAAACTTGGAAGGAGGCTTCGGGAATTAGGTGTTGTTGACTATAAGTAGAAGGATCTTTCGGGATTTTAAAGATCTAAGGTGAGTTATATTGGATATTCGGCCAATGGCTATTTACTTGTGATTAAATGTTAGAAACTGATCTAACATGTGTCTATAGAGATTTCGACAGATACCTAAAACAAGGGATACTTTCGGGATTTGAGAATTGTAAGGTAAGTAGACATACACATTCGGTCAAGGCCTATTTAGTGATTAGATCTATTTCGTACTTATTCAAAAATCGAAACTAACCAAATCAAGTGACTTAGTGTTAGCCGATAGCAAGAAAGAAATATCACAAACTTTTCGGGATTTGAAAAGTACTCAAATCGGCAAGCAAGGTAAGATTTCAATTATGTTTCCTCAGGGATTTGGTTATATGGCCGAATAAGATTTTGCTAATATGTCCAACAATGGCCGAATATAGGATCTAAGATCTAAAGCATTAGATCGAGTTTTCGGGATCTCAATTAAGTGCTAAGTAAATCAGGTGTGTACTCCACACTAAGCTTTAATTAATTGACGGCTATGTTTTAATTAATATGTTACAAGAATAAGTTATGATGTGGCTAAGAGTACCATGTAATGGTACGAAGTACTCAGGTACGTTTTCTACTCCTACTATGAGTATGATAAAAATGACAATAGTGATAAGAATGTGAAATAAAGCATGATTTTGCATGAAATGTTTGACATGGGGCATATAGGTGATATGTAAAGGGGAAGTGAATTGGTGGTTTTATACCCCAATATCTTGAATGTGGTGACTTATGTCACAATATCTGAATGTGGTGACTTATGTCACAATATCCGAATGTGGTGACTTATGTCACAATATCTGAATGTGGTGACTTATGTCACGACTATTTAAGTGGTGGCTATGCCACGAATTTTATAAGGGCGATGAGCACGTCGACTGTAGGGACTGCCTTCGATGGTGTGTAGTGGATGGAGGGTTGACTTAGTAGTCCCCACAGTGTGATGGTTGGTACGGGTGATGTGTAGCGGATGGTTATCTAGGTTTGGGTTCGGGTTTGCATCATGAATTATATATGTTATTATGTATGATTTGACATGCCTGAATTTAATTTAAGACTTGTGTTGGGTGTACACATTGAGTTTGAATGACTCTCCCCTTGTGGGACTATTTTTTTTCAGATAACACTCAGTAATGGACCGGGTCGGCAGGAGCTCAAGTGGTGGCCATGCACAACTTTGGATTTATTATTTTATTTTGGGCTTTCTTTTTAGAATGATGGATTTAATTTGGGTTTATTTGATGTAATAAAGCCATAGGTATTAAATTGTTTATGCATGCTTTTAAATTACTTAATATGATACGATTATTATCGAACTAAAATTAAAGATCAATTTTTCTTAAGTATAAATACTAAATGTTTTGATACCTAATCAACACGGAATTTAAATTTTGAACCCAACCCAAATCAACCGTTTTCAAAAACACGCAAAATTTTAGCAAGGTTTCAAACAAGATTCGAACGATTTTTCCTAGAAGCATGCCAGATCCAGTCAGGGCTTGTGGGTCGGGTTTGAGGTGTTTCAGTTTTCTTGTTTAATTATGAACTAAACCCCTCAGATATCTGAAGGGGATGAAACCTATGATAGATTTTGTTATTTAATTCTTTCGGTTTATATGATAAATACTTAGTTTGTTCTTAATTATGTTGCTTAACTTTATCTGATATGCTTAGGTGGAGGAGGAATAGACCCTACCTAAGAGTAGATCTAGCATAATTAAGCGGAGTTGATTGGGCGCCTAGAGATAGGGTTACGAGATTTTGTCAGATTAGGGTGAAACCTAATATAGGAGTCCATTGATTGATTTACTACTTCCTTAGGGGGTTATTATAAGAGAACGAGAGTTCCACTAATTAACCTAAGGTTAGACGTTATTCACTTTGAGAGAAGGTTTAATATAAGTTAGGGAGTCTCACGGATCAAGCTAAGTAAAGAAATCATATGAATTGAAAAGGTAGATAATAAGTGAAGTCATAGGTGGATTCTTCCCGAAGGTATCATCTTTATTAATTGAGTTTTCTTCAACGTCTTTTCCCAAAATTTCTTTTCTTTTGTCTTTGCATTTAGTTTAAATATTTCATTTATTTTAGTTTAATAAACCAATCACTCCATATTTTAGGCTAAATAATAGAAAGAAAGTGAGTAGTAGTACTTTTAGGTTCCTTGGGTTCATAAGATATTCTTGCCTGAGCTATACTACTGTTCGATAGGTGCGCTTGCCTCTATCATTGTTGCAGTCAGTCTACAGGTTTGATCACTCTTTTATAAATATTAAAACTAGACTGTTTTGCAGTGATCACTAGGAATTACCTGCAAAATTAAGCAGAGGGGTGAGTTACGAGAACTTAGTGTGTAATCCCCGATACGAATGATAAATGGGCCTAAGCCTACAGAAGCACATTGAGCCTTAGCTCTCACAGTAATGAAATTGGTCGAAGCCCATACGAGTTGAATTGGGCCGTACCCTAACAAAATGGCATAAATAGTGAATTCAATAAACCCAGCCCAATGTAGTATTCCATCCTCTACACTCCACTCCATATATCCAACCTCAGCAGTCCTGTGGGGATTTCTACAATCAACCCTCCATCCTTTACACTCCTCTTTGGCAGTCATGCTGACAGTCATGCTGCTTAAAGTCGATATAATGTGACAGAGTCACCGATATGTATGGCACCAAGCCATCGAAACAATATGGCAGAGCCACCGAAATAATAATATAATCGGCACACAGCCCTGGGTAAATATGATTGACACAAAGTCATCAATAATCAGATTATGCTTGGCACATAGCCATCAATGACAATAATATAATTCCAGACACACCTTGGGTAAATACGATTGGCACAAAGCCATAATCAAGATGGCACGGAGCCATATTTAGGTTGGCATATAGCTATTATACAGAATGTGGTAGAGCCACCGATATATACTTTCCCGATCATCAATATCCCAACCCCATGCAATATGTCCTGTATGTCATGCTCAATCATTACACGTGTATGCAGAATGATCATGCTCAATAACAATCATTTAAACATGTAATAAAAGCATATCAATCATACAACCATAGCCAAACTGGTCATATCATAGCACAAGCCAATCACTTACCTACAAGGGCAAACCAGTCATTTTACCCTGTAAGGGTATTCCGATAATCCTACCCTTCAGGGGTAGTTCGGTAATTCTACTCATAACCAATTCTTGTATGCAGTGTATCTCAAACATAATCAATCATACAATTAACACATAAAACGCTATTACTACCACGAGGGTATAACGATCATTTTGTCGTTTAGGGGTAAAATAGTAATTTTGCAAATTAATAGTATTTCAGTAATTTCACAAATCGGGGGTATTTTGATAATTTTGTAAACCAGGGGCATTTCGATAATTTTACAAATTAGGGGTATTTCAGTAATTTTACAAACTAGGGGTATTTTGGTAATTTCACAAACTAGGGGTATTTCGATAATTTTACAAACCAAGGGTACTTTGGTCATTTTACAAATCAGGGTATTAACGACTCAACAGAAGGTCCACTGTCGCCTCGAACGACTCAAGTATTTTAAACAGAGATAATGATGCGAATGGGCCTAAGGCCCATTCTCTACCAAGTGGGCCCACACACTGTGTGGCCCATTCAAATTTCAAACTTAGCCACATATATGAGATTCACATAGTCTAGTTCACTATCTACTACTCAATCATACAATTTACTCATATGGGCCCCCAGGCCCATTGGGCCCACTTAGCCCCTTTCGGGCCACCGTGGCCCAATAGCCCACACCCATAAGAATACTACTGATGGCCTCAACTATCGCGTTGAAGCCCCACGCGTGCACTTGCACGCCCGTGTGGTTACTATCGTCGTGTCACCCAGATTTAGGCATATGTCGCTTACTACTAGAGTAGAGAGAATACACATCTGATTGGAGTCTGAAGCTGCTAAACCGTGCTCCGAGCACTGCTATGTCTAACGCCAACCAGGTATGCCTACTCTCCTCCTAGACAACTCTATATATAGCTAGCTTCTCACCTTCCTTCTTTGTATCTTTCCGATGTGGGATCCCTCTGTCAAGAGTTTAAATCCAACTCAAACTCTTGCCGTCCAATCTGCAAAATAAATATTCCCTTGCTTTCCATGAGATTCGAACCCAAGCTCTCCCATCAACCAATTCACACCACTTGCCACTAAGCCACCAGCTCCTCTTGTGTCTAAAACCATGCGCAACTAAATATAAATCTATAGCCAAGGTCTAAATCCATTTTGAAAAAATACCAAAAAGAAATGCGGTGCCACGCCTTGAACCTTGGATCTCCTTCCTTCCTTTTGATGTCACCCCATTGCTTCTTATGTGGCGTCACTTTGCCACTACACCACACACTCCACTTGTGTCATCTTCTCCAAATTTTATTCTTAAAGCCTACCTACTAACTCCCAGGGTTTTATTCACCTAAAACTAAAATTTTTTCTAAGGCCTAACTTGAACCCGAACTTTATAGAAGCCCCCTGACCTTCCAAAATCACTCACCTACTAGATCCAACTTGCATTAAAGCCATTCTTTTGCTCCCAAAAATTTTAACCGCTACTACGCCCAAGGCCCATTGGGCCCAATTCTACTAGGCCCAAATTTGGGATGTTACATCGATATTGAAAACTCCAGCTGATTTTGTTGGCTTTGTCCTTGTAACTTACCACTGATAGTTGTTCTGCGACATCTCTTCGATAAACTCGTAGGCTGCTTCAGGAGTTTTGTTGTTCAGGGTTCCACCGACAGCTGTATCAATTAGTTACCTTGTTGAGGGATTTACACCATTGTAGAAAGTTTGGACTTGAAGCCATAAAGGTAATCCGTGGTGTGGACATCTCCTCAAGAGATCCTTGTATCTCTCCCATATGTCGTATAATATCCTAAATCCATCTGCACAAAAAAAGAGATATCATTCCGTAATTTGGTCATTTTGGCTGGTGGGAAATATTTTAATAAAATTTTTTCATCATCCGTCCCATGTCGTAATTAACCTCGTGGTAACGAAGTTCAACCAACGCTTGGCTTTATTCCTTAATGAAAAGGAAATAATCAAGACGAACGGCATCATTAGAAATGCCATTTATTTTGAAAGTATCACAGAACTCTAAAAAATTAGCTATATGAGTGTTCGGGTCTTCGTCCTGCAAACCATCAAATTGAACAAATTGTTGAATCATTTGTATAGTATTAGGCTTTAATTCAAAATTATTAGCAGCTATAGTAGGCCTAACAATACTAGATTCCGCTCCTGTTAAATGAGGTTTAGCATAATCATACAAAGTACGCAGAGCATTGTTCTCTGCCACATCCCGTGGTGGATTATTTTCGTCCATCCCTTCAATAGGATTGGATTCGCCTTCTTGGTAATTTAAGACTCGCCTTATTTCTCTACGATTCCTACGAGCGGTAGCTTCGATATCACTATTGTATATTAGAGGTCCTGTCGGGTTCCTTCTAGTCATAAACTAGAGGTACCTGCTAGGAAAAGAAAAAAATTTTAGCAAGACTAAATAATAAAATAAAATAAATTGTAAAAATAATAATAAAAATAAAAATAATGGCTAAATTAATAAAAATAGAGATTTCTTAATATTTTAATTCCCCGGCAACGACGCCAAAAATTTGATCGTCTAAAATTATTGAGTTTTAAAATTTATAAAGAGAATGATCGAACCTGGAAACTAACTCTGACAACGACTTAAGGCAAGTGCACCTATCGAATAGGAGTATAGCTTAGGCAAGACCGGATTGTCGAACCCAAAGGAACTAAAAGTACTAACTCACTTTCTTTCTATTATTTAGCATAAATATCGAATGATTTGGTTGTTTAAATCTAAATTAACTAATTAATTACTAAACTAAGACGCAAAGAAAAAAAAGCATGGATTTTGGGAAAATAACTTTAGGAAAAACTCAGTTGATTAAGACGATACCCTTAGGAGGAATCCACCTAAACTTCACTT
This sequence comes from Gossypium rotundifolium, assembly GCA_025506655.1. Classification (NCBI taxonomy): domain Eukaryota; kingdom Viridiplantae; phylum Streptophyta; class Magnoliopsida; order Malvales; family Malvaceae; genus Gossypium; species Gossypium rotundifolium. The sequence goes on along the minus strand of CP106732.1, from coordinate 162,112,864 downwards.
GTTATCTAACACTGAACCAGACGATTTATTCACTTAGCTTGATCCGTGAGACTCCCTAATTTATATTAAACCCTCTCTTGAGGCGAATAACGTCTAACCCTAGGTTGATTAATGGAAATCTCTTTCTCACTTAATAACCCCCTAGAATAGCAGTAAATCAAACTATGGACTCCCATATTATGTTTCACCCTAAGCCGACAAAATCTCATCACCCTATCTTTAGGCACGTGATCAACTCCGCTTAATTATGCTAGATCTACTCATAAGCAAGGACTTTTGCTCCAGCACCTAAGCACATTCAACTTGAATCAATATTCCGAAAATATTAACACAAGAATTAAGCACACATAATTAAGAACAAACTAAGTATTTATCATATAGTTCAATAAATAATAACAAGATTCATCTAGGCTTTATCCCCTTCAGGTATCTGAAGGGTTTAGTTCATAATGATAAAATAAAACATCTTAAAAGAAAAGATAAAACAAAACATAAGAAATCCCTAAAACCCCCTAAAGAAATTGAAGGAGAGATCCACCGTCTTTAGTAGAATTCCAGCTTTTTGAGATGGATCAACTGGCTATCTTTGAGTGATTCCCACGAATCTGGCCTTCTGGCTCGGCTTCTTGGCCTAGTTGATTACCTAACTGACCGCCCTCTTTCAGGTTACATTTAGGGTCTTTATATAGGCTCTTAGAATGCATTTCTTTCTCCCTAAGTATCATTTTCCGAGTGAAATTCCTCTTTTCCACAACAGGGGCACGGCCATGGCACACGCCTGTGTAAATCGACTTCAGGCCGTGTTTCGATTTTGTTGATTGAGGCACGGCCATATAAATCATGGTCCAGGCCATGTTTTGATTCTGTTGATTGAGGCACGACCGTGTAAATCTGGTCCAAGCCATGTGAAGTAAATTGACGAGACACGACTATGTGGCTTGTAGTCCAGGCCGTGTCAACTTTCACTTTGGCCCAAATTGGTCAATTTTAAGCCCGTTTCTCGTTCTTTTCATCCTTGAGTGCTTTCCTGAGTATAAAACATGAAAAGAAAGGATTAAGGCCACCTTTTTACATAAATCAAGGGATAAATCATCCAAAAGCATGTTAAATATGGGGTTAAAATATGTTACTTTTACAGCTTATCAGTGCCTCTTCCGAAATACAACACCGCTTTCTTTAATTCACTCAGGAAGCCCAAGAAGAACGCTACAAGGCATTCCGGGAAAGACCTCTAGACATCGGTAGGTGCATTAATTGGAACGCCGTAGAACAGGTCCGGTTGGCGGTTGATATCCGAGTACTCCTCTCGACTGAGCCATGGGAGTAATTTTTCTCCATTATCGAGCCTACATACTTGGAACTTACTCTAGAGTTTTGTGCCATTTTTACCCTGCAAATAGAGGTGGTGCAACACGACGATTCGGGCACGATTCAATTCCATTTAGGAGGAAAGGTCAGACGCTTGAGCATACCACAATTCAGGGAGGCACTCGGACTTTACACCGATGACTTCATAGAAGAAAATGATCTTTCTGACCTAGACCGCAAATTTCACCGCACCTCTGCTCGCTGCTGGTGTGACTTAGCTCCCAACAAAGGTGACTATGACCCCAATCGCTCTAAGGTAACAGCCCTAGTCACCCCTCTGAGGTACATCCACGCCATTCTATCTCACACCATTACAGGCAGACGCGAGAGCACTAGCGTGGTTAACACACAAGATGTCTACTACCTCTGGTGCATGTCGAACGCGAACGTCTTCGAACTTGCATACTTCATAGTCCGTGTGATTTAGCACCAAACAGAGTAACATAGGAGGGGGATTCTTTCAATGGGGGCCATACATTACATGATTGGCTCGACACTTTGGGCTCCTCAACACCGAGACTCAGATCTCCTCATTGGCACTAATCGGCCGGCATCCAAAAAATGCTACACATGAGGATGGTTAAATATCGTCATGGAATCGACCCCCCTCAATACCGACTAGCCACAGACGAGGAGGTGCCCGAGGATATCATTTATGATTTCCCACCAGCCCCGAGCTAGCAGCCACCCCATGCAACAGCTTCAATGGGAGATATCTCTGCACGCCTCACCTAGTTCGAGCAGTACTATACCCAGCAGTTTACTGACACCGTTCGACCTTTTGATGGGATCGAGGCCACCCTTTAGCAGATATGCCATCACTTTCATATCTCATCACCGACACCGCCACAGGACCTGAAAGATGATGAGGACCTCCGAGTCCTCTTTATTTATCTAATTTTTCTTTCCTTTATTTTAAATTTTATTTCTTTTTTTTTCCTATTTTAATATTTATTTATCTTAATTTGAACATTCTCTCTATATATTGAAAACTTTTAATTATCATTGGTTATCTAACCTTCGAGTATACCTAACACATATTTATTTACACCTCCGAGATGTCTAACTGATTACTTCACAGTTTCAATTGCACACTCCATATAAACGAACCAATCACTAGGAGTTATTCACTACTACATAAGTCATCCTTTACCACGACCACTGCCAAACTCCCGGAGTCCTTCGAAATTCAGAAAGTGTTACTTCTCCCCTTCTCTTTTGATTTCATGATTATTTATCTATCTTTGTACATTAAGGGCAATGTACATCTTAAGTGTGGGGGGGATAAAAGTACCTAACTTTTTGCATTGTTCTCAAAACCTTGAATTTTATCTAGTTTTTAAGTATTTTTCTCATATTACTAATTAAGGTGAAATTTCTGATGATTTATGATTTTTTGTTAATATGTTTTGGATTAAGTCATTGATAATTGTGCATTGACGATTAAATTTGAAGAATACTAGAGAATCAAGCATGATAAGTCTATTTTTCAGAATTAAAAATTTTTTTAGGTTGTTGAACTAAATTTGAATATTACTTTGAAGTTTGAAATTTACAGGGATTGATGTCAAATACCTATAATTTTTGTGAGATTTGAGCCTTATAGAGAATATATTCTTTTTCGTGCTCACTTTATTGATTATGAGTGTGTCAACACTGAATTGTTATTCTAGAACTTGCCTCGATTATACATGTCAAGACCACATTATTGATTTGATATACTGAGATGATAAAGGCACCTAAGTTTTAACCCATTCACTCTACTAAAAAGCCTACCTTCATAATTAACCCTTAGTGAACCCCGTTGATCCTAACAACCTTTTTTGTTGATTCACCCACTAATATTAACCAAAACCCTTTGTATTTGTTATCACCATTCCTTTGACTACCCCTCTATCAAGAATTGATTTTATCAGTTGCCTAATTAGTTTATTTCAGTTGATAAAGTTCATTCTTTATTATGTATTTATTTAGTATTGTTCTAAAAAAAACACGAAAAAATGAAAAAAAATCAAAGTATATTCGGTATTAGTAATATAAAAAGTGAGCTTGTACATTTAAATTTCAATTATCGAAGAAAAAGCTCGTATTATTAGTTTTAGAGTTTTAATTGATGTAATCATTTATTTTCTAGTTCATTGTTTTTAATTAGTTGGTTTGTCAATTCAATCTCGATTCAAAACCTTCTAATTTAGCCTTTATCCACACCTTTAACCCAAACCCCGTTACAACCCTGTTAAAGACCTTTTGATTTGTGTATCATCTCATATTGCAGTGGTGGAGATTTGATTTTCAGGCAAGCCTATGGGATTAACTTTTCAGGTTCGACTTATGAGTGCTTTTTCATGAACCTTAAACACTTTGAGTGCTTTGAGTGAATCTTTAGTGAGGATGTCAATCCTTGTCAGTTTTGAATTAAAGGTAATTATTTAGATAAGGGGAGACACCTATGTTTTCTAGCTACAAAATATATGACTTAGAATTGTTTGAATCTTTAGGAGTCTTTGAGTTAAATTATCAATGTATGAATTATCTATGAATTATGAAGAGGCAATATTGATGAGAATAATGAATTGTGGAAAGTTCGTTTTAATTGTAAGTTGAGAATTTTGCTTGAGGACAAGCAAAAGCTTAAATGTGGGGGTATTTGATAAACCGTAAAAGTAACATATTTTAACCCCATATTTAGCATAATTTTGGATAATTTAGCCTTCGATTTATGTAAAAAGGTGCTCTTAATCCTTTCTTTTCATGTTTTATACTCAGAAAGGCACCTAGGGATAAAAAGAATGAGAAACAGGCTTAAAACGAGCTAATTTGGGCCAAAGTGGAAATCGACATGGCCTGGACTCCAATTTACACGGTCGTGCCTCAATCAATAGAATCGAAACACGGCCTGGACCACGATTTACACGGCCGTGCCTAAATCAACAGAATCAAAACACGGCCTGGACCACGATTTACACTGGCGTGTGCCATGGCCGTGGCCCTGTCGTGGAAAAGACAAATTTCACTCGGAAAAGGATACTTAGAGAGAAAGAAACGCATTCCAATAGCCTATATAAAGACCCTAAACGTAACCTAAAGAGGACGGTCAGTTAGGCAGTCAACTAGGCCAAGAAGTCGAGCCAAAAGGCTAGATTCGTGGGAATCACTCAGAGATAGCCAGTTGATCCATCTCAAGAAGCCGGAGTTCTACTCAAGACGGCGAATCTCTCCTTCAATTCCTTCAGGGGTTTTAGGGATTTCTTATGTTTTGTTTTATCTTTTCTCTTGAGATGTTTTATTTTATCATTATGAACTAAACCCTTCAGATACCTGAAGGGGATAAAGCCTAGATGAATCTTGTTATTATTTATTGAACTATATGATAAATACTTAGTTTGTTCTTAATTATGTGTGCTTAATTCATGTGTTAATATTTTCGGAATATTGATTCAAGTTGAATGTGCTTAGGTGGTGGAGCAAAAGTCCCTAATTAAGAGTAGATTTAGCATAATTAAGTGGAGTTGATCACACGCCTAGAGATAGGGTGACGAGATTTTGCTGGATTAGGGTGAAACCTAATATGGGAGTCCATAGATCGAGTTAATGCGATTCTAGGGGTTTTAATTAGAAAGAGATTTCAATTAATCAACCTAGGGTTAGACGTTATTTGCCTCGAGAGAGGGTTTAATATAAATTAGGGAGTCTTACAGATCAAGCTAAGTAAATAAATCGCCTGGATAACAAAGTGAAGTCTAGGTGGATTCCTTCTAGGGTATCGTCGTAATCAACTGAGTTTTTCTAAAAGTTATTTCTTCAATTTGTTCTTTTTATCTTTGCGTCATAGTTTAGTTTAATCAATCAATCACTTCATATTTAGGTTAAATAACAAAAAGAAAGTGAGTATTAGTACTTTTAATTCCCTTTGGTTCGACAATTCGGTGTTGCCTATTGTTCGATAGGTGCACTTGCCTTAAGTCATTGTCAGAGTTAGTTTCAGGTTCGATCATTCTCTATTATAAATTTTAAAACTCAACAATTTTAGATGGTCACTCTTAATCCTTTCTTTCCATGTTTTATACTCAAGAAAGCACCTAGGGACGTAAAGAATGAGAAATAGGCTTAAAATGGGCCAATTTGGGCCAAAATGGAAATCGATACGGCCTGAGCTTCAATTTATAGGGACGTGCCTCAATCAACAGAGTCAAAACACGGCATAACCATGATTTACACGATCATGCCTAAGTCAACAGGACCGAAACATGACCTAAAGTCGATTTACATGGGCGTGTGCTATGACCGTGGCCCTGTCATGGAAAAAAGGGATTTCACTCAGAAAAGAATACTTAGGGAGAAAGAAATGCATTCCAAGAGCCTATATAAAGACTCTAAGTGTAACCTGAAAGAGGGCGGTCAGTTAGGCAGTCAGCTAGGCCAAGAAGCCGAGCCAAAAGGCCAGATTCATAGGAATCACTCGAAGATAGCCATTTGATCCATCTCAAGAAGCCAAAATTCTACTCAAGACGGCGGATCTCTCCTTCAAATCCTTCAGGGGTTTTAGGGATTTCTTATATTCTGTTTTATCTTTTCTCTTGAGATGTTTTATTTTATCATTATGAACTAAACCCTTCAGATACCTGAAGGGGATGAAACCTAGATGAATCTTGTTATTATTTTCTGAACTATATAATAAATACTTAGTTTGTTTTTAATCATGTGTGCTTAATTCTTGTATTAATATTTCTGGAATATTGATTCAAGTTGAATGTGCTTAGGTGGTGGAGCAAAAGTCCCTACTTAAGAGTAGATCTAGCATAATTAAGCGGAGTTGATCGCGCGCCTAGGGATAGGGTGATGAGATTTTGCCGAATTAGGGTGAAACCTAATATGGGAGTCCATAGATTGAGTTAATGCGATTCTAGGGATTTTGATTAGAAAGAGATTTCAATTAATCAACCTAGGGTTAGATGTTATTTGCCTCGAGAGAGGGTTTAATATAAATTAGGGAGTCTTATGGATCAAGCTAAGTGAATAAATCATCTGGTTCAGTGTTAGATAATAAGTGAAGTCTAGGTGGATTCCTTTTAGGGTATCGTTATAATCAAGTGAGTTTTTCTAAAGTTATTTTTTCAATTTGTTCTTTCTATCTTTGCATCTTAGTTTAATAATTAGTTAGTTTTTAGTTTAATCAATCAATCACTTCATATTTAGCCTAAATAATAGAAATAAAGTGAGTATTAGTACTTTTAATACCCTTGGGTTCGTGATCGCTGCAAAACAGTCTAGTTTTAATATTTATAAAAGAGTGATCGAACCTGTAGACTGACTGCAACAACGATAGAGGCAAGCGCACCTATCAAAAAGTAGTATAGCTCAGGCAAGAATATCTTATCGAACCCAAGGAACCTAAAAGTACTGCTGCTCACTTTCTTCCTATTATTTAGCCTTAAATATGGAGTGATTAATTAACTTATCTAAGACTAATGAAATACTTAAACTAAATGCAAAGACAAAAGAATAAATTGGGAAAAGACTTTGGAAAACTCAGTTGATAAAGACGATACCCTGGAAGAATCCACCTATGACTTCACTTATTATCTAACTTTCAATTCATAAGATTTATTTTTACTTAGCTTGATCTCAGAGACTCCTAACCTATATTAAACCTTCTCTCGGCGAATAACGCCTAACCTTAGGTTAATTAGTGGAACTCTCGTTCTTTATAATAACCCCTAAGGAAGCAATAAATCGATCAATGGACTCCCATATTAGGTTTCACCTAATCCAATAAAATCTTGTAACCCTATCTCGAGGCGCCGATCGACTCGCTTAATTATGCTAGAGCTACTCTTAGACAGTATTCTATTCCTCCTCCACCTAAGCACATCGATTAAATTAAGCCACATAATTAAGAACAAACTAAGTATTTATCATATAAACCAATAAATCAAATAACAAAATCCATCATAGGTTTTATCCCTTCGTATCTCAAGGATCTAGTTCATAATAAAATAAGAAAACATCTCAAGAGAAAAGATAAAACAAAACATAAGAAATCCCTAAAACCCCCTGAAGGAATTGAAGGAGAGATCCTCCGTCTTGAGTAGAATTCTGACTCTTCGAGATGGATCAACTGGCTATCTTCGAATAATTCCCTAAACGAGTAAAGATCTAGCAGAAAACTCTGCTAAAACCTGATGATCTTGAATTGCTTCCTTGGGTTGTTTATATAGACGTTTGGGATGCTTTACTTGGCTCCTAAGTACTCGTAATTCAAGTGAAATTCGTCCTAAGTGTTTGAGTGGACTTAGGATTGCGTTCTTTGGGCTCCAAGCATCCAATTCCGAGTGAAATTACTCTTTCCCGCGATAGGGGCACGGCTAAGGCACGCCCGTGTAAATCGTGGTCCAGCCCGTGTCTCCATTCTGTTGATTTAGGTACAGGTATGACACGCCTGTGCAATATCTGGGTAGAGGTCGTGCTTCAGGTTTGCCAATTGGGGCACGGCCGTGTACATTGAGGTCAGGTCATGTTGGGATTTTTGTCGACAAGGCAGGGTCGTGTAAATCAGGGTGTGACCGTGTGCAATCTAAATATTGGGGCAAGGCCGTGTGGCATGAAGTCCAGGCCGTGCTGACTTCTTTGGTTGGCCCACTTTGGTCCGTTTTAAACCTGTTTTGCGTCCTTTTTATCCTTGGGTGCTTTCCTGAGTATAAGACATGAAAAGAAAGGATTAAGAGCACCTTTTTACATAAATGAAGGATATATTCATCCAAAAGCATACTAAATATGGGATTAAAATATATTACTTTTACGGTTTATCAAATACCCCCACACTTAAGCTTTTGCTTTTCCTCAAGCAAAATTTTCAATTTACAATTGAAACGAACTTTCCAAAATTCATAATTCCCATTGACAATGCCTCATCATAATTCATAGATAATTTATTCATGGATCATTTAGCTCGAAGTGCCCTAAAGATTCAAACGAGATAAGTCATGATTTTGTAGCATTAAAACATAGGTGTCTCCCCTTATTTAAATAATTACCTTTGATTCAAAATCGACAAGGATTGACATCCTCACTAAAGATTCACTCAAAGCACTCAAAGTGTTTAAGGATCAAGAAAAAGCGCTCAAAAGTCGAACCTGAAAAGCTAAACCCATAGGCTTGCCTGAAAATCAAATCTCGACCACTATATATGAGATGATAAACAGACCAAAAGGTCTTTATTAGGGTTATAACGGGGCTTGGGTTAAAAGGTATGGATAAAGGCTGAATTAGAGAGTTAAAATCGAGATTGAATTGACTAATTACCTAATCAAAAAAATAATGAACTAAATATGAATATTTACATCGAATGAAAAGTAATAATACCACTATTGATAATTACTCTATAATAAAGAGTATATTCTTCACTTTAAAATTTGATAATACTTTAATACGAGCTTTTTCTTCAACAATTGGAGTTTAATTGCTCTAAGCTCTTTTATTGAATAAACTTGGATTTTTTTTAATTAAGAACAAACTAAGTAAAACTTAATAGAAGGAACTTTGATAATTGAAATAACCTAATTTGGCAATTGATCAAGACAATTCTCGATAGAGGGGTAGTCAAAATAATGTTGATAACAAATACAAAGGGATTTTGGGTTAATATTAGTGGGTGAGTCAATAAAAAGGTTGTTAGGATTCAACGGGGTTCACTAGGGGTTAATTTGTGTAGGTAGGCTTTCTAGTGGAGTGAACGGGTTAAAACCTAGGTGTCTTTATCATCTCGGTATATCAAATCATTATTGTGGTCTCAGCATGCATAAAGGAGGCAAGTTCTAGAATAACAGTTCAAAGTTGACACACTCAATATCAATAAAAGTGAGCATGAAAAATAATATATACTCTATAAGGCTTAATATCTCACAGAAATTGTGGGTGTTTTTGACATCAATCCCTATAGATTTCAAATTTCAAAGTAATACTCAGATTTAGTTCAACAACCTAACAATTTTTATTTTTGAAAAATAGACTTATCATGCTTGATTCTCTAGTATTCCTCACATTTAATCATCAATGCACAATTAACTATGATTTGTTCTAAAACATATCAATAAAAATCATAAATCATTAGAAATATTATGAGAATAATACTTAAGATCAAGACTAATTTCAGGGTTTTGAGAATTATGCAAAAAGTTAGACACTATTACCCCCACACTTAAGATGTACATTATCCTCAATGTACAAAGATAGATAATCAAATTTATGTGCCAAATCAAGAAGATAAGTGGGAAAAGTAATACTCCCTGAAATCTAGATGATCCCGGACATCTTTGGTGGCGGTGATGGTATTTTTATGGGCCCGATGGAGTTGCTACCGAGAAGCAATTTGCTAGATGAAGAAATTGGGTAGCCTGTGAAGATATAGCCAAGAGATCTAGAGAAATAATAATAATATACTAATAATAAATTTAAAGATTAAGGAAATAAAAAGAAGGAGACTAAGAAGAAAACTGAAATTAAAAGAAAAACTAATGGACTAAGAAGTCCTCAGTGTTGGATGGTTTGTGAAGTAGGTGTGACCTCGAAGGCTGTGGTGTGTGATTCCCTAGCAGCCTTTAGAACCTAAAACCAAGAAACTAATATGAAATAAATTAAATTAAGCAGAAAAGAAGTATAGATAAGGAAAATAAAGGAGACGAGAAAAGAAAAATAGAACCAAAAAGGTTTTTGAGACCTTTGGCGTGTCAATTAAGTGAAGATGTTGGCATGAACTCATGTTGAGGTCTCCTCTAAGGAGATAATGCTTATGTTTCTTCGGCATGATCTTTGTGTTGCTCAAGTGTCTTGGATCTTTTCTATGAATAGGGAGAAAAATTTGAAAGAAAAGAGGAAGAAGGAATAAGAAAGAAGATAGGACAAAGAGGATGGGCTGTGGGGATTTAAATAGGATGTCAAATCTGGCACGTTCCCACGCTCGTGTATCAAGGGTGTGTCGATTCACACGGCCATATCGCACGGTCGTGTTGTGGGGTGTGTTGTCTTTCTGCGCTCGTTTTGTTGGTTTGCACACCCGTTCCTAAAAAGCCAGTATAGGAGCACGGTTGGAATGCACTGGCGTGGTCTGTCCGTGCTAAATAAGTCAGTATCTTAGCACGACTGTGAGGCACAACCGTGCTATTTTTATCGGTGCTCGTGCTGTGGGTGGTTGGATCCGTGACATTGGGGGGCTGGTTGGACTGACTTGCACGACTCTGCTTTATCAGTGTGGTAGTTCTGGTGGTCCACACGGCCACGGGCATGATCGTGTGTAAGGCCGTGTGGCCTGGAAATCTACACTTTTATGTTAGTTTTTAATGAAATAATTAGGACAGAAAGATGGAAAGAAAAGAAACTGAGAATAAAAATTGTTAGTGTTTGGGTTGCCTCCCAAAAGTGCTCGTTTATAGTCTTGAGCTTAGACTATTCTTGTGTTGAAGATTTCAAGGAGGTTTAAAGGTTTGAATATCTTCCCTCATGTCTATAGTTCTTCTTTCATGAAAAAATTGGGGTCGAGAAGTGTTTACCTTGGAATTTCTGAATATTGGATTGCTTACATCGACTGTGCTGTGGGGGAAGATTTCATGTACCTCATCTTTTATTTTAAAGTGATTCGATGTCCCTATGAGTTGTTCTGGCGGTCCCTCTAACTTTACTTCGTGTGGATCCGTCTTTGCTTGTGTCTTCTGCTCTTCTAATTTGTCGACCTTAAGTGTATGTGATTCTTCTGAGTTGACTAAGATGCTATGGTTTGACTCAGATTTGATGTCGTGTGGTGTTTCCTGCAATGAAGGTTGAATAATTTGATTATCGGCTAGAGTAATTTTCGTACCTTCATCATTCATGGCTCTAGTTGAGTTGAGAGCTTGAAGATTTATTGATTTATCTCCTATGCGAAGTATGAGTTCTCCTGCGGCAACATCAATCTTTGTTCTAGCAGTTGCTAGAAAAGGCCTTCCTAAAATCAAGGGGATTGAATTATCCTCATCCATGTCTAAAACAACAAAGTCTACTAGGAAAACAAGTTTATCGATTTTGACTAAAACATCTTCAATAATGCCCCTAGGGATTCTAACAGTTTTATCAGCTAGTTGAATATTCATCCTAGTTTGTTTGGGCTTCCGTAGACCTAGTTGTTTAAACAGTGCATAAGGCATAACATTTATACTTACCCCTAAATCAGCTAACGCATTATCAATAGTCAAACTACCAATTAAGCATGGAATCGTAAAACTCCCTGAATCTTTTAGTTTTTATGGTAGCTTGTTCTGTAGCATTGATGAGCATGTTGCGTTTAATTCTACATGGCTCTCTTCATCTATTTTACGTTTGTTCGTCAAGAGCTTGCTTAAGAATTTCCTTGCTCGGGCGTCTGAAAAAAAGCTTCAAGAAGAGGTAAGTTAATATGTAATTTCTTCAAGAGTTTTAGAAACTTACTGAATTGTTCCTCTAAATCATCTTTTTTCAATGCTTTGGGATAAGGTATGCGAGGTTGGTATTCTTTGATTATCGGTTTTGGCTTTTCTTGAGCTACCTCGGTCTTATCCTTCTTTTATTGCGCTGATTTGGTTTTATCTACTTCTATACCCTCTTGAGTTGTAATGGCTTGGATTTGCTCTTTTGGGTTTATTTCTATGTTGCTTGGTAGACGTCCTTGTTGGTGTTTAGAAATTAGCTTTGTCAGGTGTCCCACTGACCTAGTAAGTTCTCCAACTTGATTCTCGAGTCCTTTCATCGACTTTTGTTGTTCATCAAGGTTTGTATCAGTCTTTTGAAGACGAGATTCTGTGGCTGCCATGAATTTTATCAGCATCTCTTCAAGGCTTGATTTTTTTCTTGTGGGTAGGGCTGATTTTGATAATTTGGAGGAGGTTGCTACCTTTGAATTCTTGATTTCCTTGTCCTCCCCACGAAAAATTTGGGTGGTTCCTCCTACCTAGGTTATAAGTATTACTATAAGGACTATTATTGGATCTGAAATTGCTACCTATATAGTTTGTCTGCTCGTTTTCTGCTCCTAGTTGGTAGGGTGGGTACTCATCATTCGCCACATTCCCACTTGCTTCACATTGCATTACTGGATGTACCTGCGAAGAACATAAATTATCAAGCTTTTTATTCATTAACTCCACCTGTGTTGACAGTATTGTCACTGCGTCTATGTTGAAAACTCCAGCTAATTTTATCGGTTTTACCCTTGTGATTTGCCATTGATAAGTGTTTAATGACATCTCCTTAATAAAATAGTAGGCCACTTCAGGAGTTTTATTGTTCAGAGTTCCACCGGCTGATGAATCAATCATTTGCCTTGTTGAAGAATTCATACCATTGTAGAAAGTTTGGACTTGAAGCCACAAAGGTAATCCGTGGTGTGGGCATCTTGTTAGGAGATCCTTGTATCTTTCCCATGCATCATATAATGTTTCTGCGTCATTCTGGACAAAAGAAGATATGTCATTCCTAAATTTGGCCATTTTGGCTGGTCGAAAATACTTTAAAAGAAATTTTTCGATCATTTGGTCCCATGTGGTGATTGACCCTCGTGGTAACAAGTTCAACCACTGCTTTGCTTTATTCCTTAATGAAAAAGGAAATAACCGAAGATGTATGGCATCATCAGAAACGCCATTTCTTTTGAAAGTATCACAGAACTCTAAGAAATTAGCTATATGAGTATTTGGATCTTCGTCCTGCAATCCATCAAATTGAACAAACTGTTAAATCATTTATATTGTGTTAGGTTTTAATTCAAAATTATTAGCAGCTATAGAAGGCCTAACAATTCTAGATTTTGCTCCTATCAAATTAGGTTTAGCATAATCATACATAGTACGCGAAGCATTCTAATCTTGCGCATCAGGCGGATTATTTTCGGCCATCCATTCAGTAGGATTGGATCTGTTTTGTTGTTCTTCTCTTGTAGTCTAGAGCTCGTCTAGTTTCTCTGCGATTTCATGCAGTGGTAGCTTCAATATCAACGTCAGATTCTAATGGTCCTCTAGGGTTTCTTCTAGTCATAAACTAGAGGTACCTTGCAATTTTAATAAAGAAAAAAGATTAGTAAAATTAGAAATTTAAGAAAAATTAGAAATAATGGCTAAAGTAATAAAAATAGAGCTTTAAGTAATATTTTAGAAATCCCCAAAGAATGTAAAAAAACTTGATCATTTAAAATGCCTAGTTTTAATATTTATAAAAGAGTGATCGAACACAGAGATCGATCATGCGACAACGATAGAGGCAAGCGCACCTATCAAAAAGTAGTATAGCTCAAACAAGAATATCTTATCGAACCCAAGGAACCTAAAAGTACTACTACTCACTTTCTTCCTATTATTTAGCCTTAAATATGGAGTGATTAATTAACTTATCTAAGACTATTAAAATACTTAAACTAAATGCAAAGACAAAAGAATAAACTGGGAAAAGGCTTTGGAAAACTCAGTTGATAAAGACGATACCCTCAGGAAGAATCCACCTATGACTTCACTTATTATCTAACTTTCAATTCATATGATTGCTTTTTACTTAGCTTGATCCGTGAGACTCCCTAACCTATATTAAACCTTCTCTCGAAGTGAAATCAAATCAAATTTTGAATTTTAACATTAAGTTTTAAATTTAGTTAACATTAAATTTTAAAACTCGAAAATTCTAGATAATCATTGACCAAATCAAATCTCGACAAAAAGGGAGTCAATACAATAGGAAAAATTCTTAATGAATAAAAAAGAATGAGTTATGGGTTAATATTAAGGGTAGATCAAGAAACTTTTATTAGGCACAAGGAGGTTCACAAAGGGTTAATTATGAAGGTGGGCTTTTTATTGGAATAAATGGGTTAGTACTTAAGTGCCTTTAACATTTTGGTATATCAAATCAAATGGGTGGTCTCGATATGAATAATCGAAGCAAGTACTAGAATAACAAGTCAATATTGACACGCTCATAACTAAAAATAAAAGTGAGCAAGAAAAATATATGCTCTAAAGGCTCAAAATCTCACAAAAATTTATGGGTTTTTGATGTCAATCCTGTAAATTTCAAACTTCAAGGTAATACCTCAATTAGGGAAACAACCTAGCAATTTTAATTCTAAAAATAGACTCATCATGCTTGATCCTCTCATGTCTTAAAGTTCAAACAATCAATACACAAATACCTATGAATTTAATCCAAAACACATCAACAAAAATCAAAAATCGATAAAAATTCATTCTAATAGTAATATGAGAAAGATTACTTAATCACAAGACAAAATTCAGGGATTTTCAAATAATCATATAAATAACCTCCCTACACTTAAGATGTACATTGTCCTCAATTTACAAAAATAGATAATCACAGTAGAAACAAATATCATAAGAGAGGGACAGAATTGAAACTACCCTAAATAGTGGATGAAATTCCCAAAATAGTGAAAATCAGAATTGTAGATAAATGTATATGTAGGGCATGATTCTGAGCAACTGATAAGAAAACAAACATAATGATGAAGAAGATTAAAAGGGTTACTCTATTAGAAACAACATTAATAATAAAAAATAGTTCAAAATATAAAAACCAAAGAAGTCTAAAAACATAACAATGAACATAAAAATAAAAAATAAAAAAAACAAATAGACTCAATGGTCCTTATCATTAGACACATCAGTAGTGTGAGCCGACGGCACTGGAGGAGCAGTATGGAGATGCTGACAAATTTGCTGCAAAGTCGCATCAATACTGTCAAACCTTTGAACACAGTACTGATGGAAGCTAGTAAACTCCTCAAAAGATACTCTTCGAAAGCTCGCAACAGAATGAACAGGTCGGTGACTCGAAGGTGGAGGCTATGATAGAACCTCGTGAGAGGGAGTGTAACATCCTTAAATCAGGGTCTTTGTATTTTGTGTGTTTGCATGTGTAATGTATGTTAGGTATGTTAGTTTGGTTTATCTTGGGGTCTAGGCTTGAGCCAGGATATGGCCTGAGTCGTAGCAGGAAATTACGTTTTGGGCTTTGGAAGGGGGAAGCTATTGGCGTTAGGGGTTAAGGGTATTTGGTGGTGGTTTGTGTCGCAAGAGAAACCTTGGTGGAGTGGCAAGAGAGGCGCTACTTGGGCACAAGGGAGTGATGCCTCATGCATGCAAAGGGAGCCTAGGTTCGAGTAGCAGAATCCCCTGTTCTGCTTATTATTTTGATGCCAAGACCAAGGAAAAGTTGAGTTCAGGATGGACTCTGGTGGATAAGGGTGGAAGGAGTCAATAAGATTTGAATGGTTGGAGAAGAGTGAATGTAAGAAGTTTGACTCATTCAAATTGTTTGAATGAGTGGAAGAGAGGAATTCAAGGAGGAAGGAGGGGGATGACATAGAGTTTGAAGGGTGTTGGGGTGTGTTAGCCGAATTCGGTAGTGGCTAAGGGGTGTTGGAGTTTTTGACTTTGAGTGTGGGGAGGTGTGCCAAAATTGAGGTGGTTTTGAGTAGAATTTTCGGCATTTAGGTAGGTGCACTCATCGATTTTGGTTTTTTTTCTTTTTTCTTTCAATCTCTCTCTTTTTGGAAGCACCACAATTTCTCTCCTCTTTTTCTCACCTTTTGCAATTGCCAAAACCCTTATTGGTTCTTTGCCCTTCTTCTTCTTTCCTTCTCCTCTCAACAAGCCGTTACCAAATCTATTCTACTTTCTTTTCTTCATTTTGAACTTAAGCCGAAAGCATCATTCCACTTCTCTTCCAATTTCTTTTCTTCTCCTAGGTTCTCTTGTGCCGAAATACCTAAACCTTCCTTCTCTTTTCTCATTTTGGTTCTAGCCGCATCTAGTACTCATCATTCTTTCCCTCTTCATCTACATTCTGTGATAGCCAAATATCCTGGTCACTCTCTTTTATTTTTCTCAAAGAGCCGAAACTACCTCCTCTCTTCATCACATTTGGGCCGAAACTATCTTCTCCTCTCTGTTCCTTTTGGGTACTCTTCTATCTAGTGTTGCTGAATCTTGCTAGGTGTTGGCCAAATTTGTGGAGTTAAGGTAAGAGGGGAGAGGTTCCCTTGTATTTGCATTATCTCTTTCGGCATTTCTTGGCCAAAGCTGAATGGCTATTTGTTAATAATGGTATGTTTGGCCAATTATAGGGAAGGTGTGACACAAGCGTTTGGATTCCCGGGAGTTGCTCGATTCATGGTTTATATTTAAATCTTCAGGATTTATCGATTAGGTAAGGGATCTAATTTCGGGATTTAGTTCTTTACGATTTATTTTACTGCTTTAATCTGAGTTAGTGACTAAGGTGTTATGGACTCGAAGGTTAACCAAACGTTAGGAGGGGTCGAATCTGAGACCCCAAGCCCTAAGTTCAAGAAGAGAGCAGTGTCGGCTACTCGTGATTGGCTACCTGAGTGTGGACGGACACCTGAGAAGCGCAGTAGTCAGATAGCGGTAGTGTCGATTAACGATAGTACCGATGTAGAGAGCGTCGTATTGTGAGTAATCAGGTGTGTAACTCTTACACACTTCAATTGTTAATATGTTAAATCGTGTAATTGCTAAAAACTGGAATAACTGCTGAAGACGGTAAGTTACCCTTGCGGGTAGGAAGCGAGGACTTCGAGTAAGTCCACTCTGATTAGTTAACATTAAATGCCCGTTAGAATCTGTATATGCCATGCCATGTAATCTCTGATTGTTGAGCATGATCTTTATACTATGAAAGGTATGTTCGTTGATGTGGGTTTGATGAGAGGAGGGGAAGTTATGATTTCGAGTGTCACCAAGTGGTTTTGACCACACGAAAGGGTTGGCCCCGCTTATTATATTATTGTGACTAAGTCTCAGTGGTTTTGACCACCAGTGGTTTTGACCACATATTGCTATTTGTGACTACGGTCACTAGTGGTTTTGACCACACCGATATTATTTGTGACTACGGTCACCAGTGGTTTTGACCACACCTATATTATTTGTGACTACGGTCACCAGTGGTTTTGACCACACCGATACTATTCGTGACTACGATCACCAGTGGTTTTGACCACACGGGGTAGAAACAGGAGTATGGATGGTTAGGTTTTGGGATTGCATGACTTGCATGTTGACTTATGAATAGTGTACGAGCCTTGCTATTTTCGGGATGGGGGTTTACACATTGAGTCTCGATGACTCACCCTGATGTTTATTTTTGCAGGTAAACCTTAAATTGCAGATGTGGAGCCGGGGTGGACTCGAGGTGGCCATTCATTACTTTTCAGGTTTCGTTTTAAATTATTACTTTGGTTTATATACTTGAATTTGGTTTTTAAGTTGTAATAAGGCCACTATATCTTTATTTTGGGGTTCATTGATCTACTTGTTTTTCACGAAAAATTTGCATAAGTTAAACCCCACGGCTAACTTTAAAATGAATGCTTTTTTTGGACTTGTACAGATTATCGGGTTTTTCTAAAACTTTACCATCGGGTAAAAATCAACAAGTGGTACAAATAGGCTAACGCGATTTTTTAAAAACTCAATTGGATACAGTTTTGGCAACTAAACTAAAATGATTTCGGGTTTTAAACAAAAATAAAAGGTTTCTTATAATAGAAGACAACATACAATCTTTCTAAATCCATTTTGGAAACAACCTGCTTTTAGACAATGACCTTTTTACTCCGAAATTAACCTATAACTTGTATTTTTTTTGAAATTATTTACACAGGGGACATTCTGGATTTGATTATGGTATGTTGACCGGGTTTGGGGTGTTACAATTATGGTATCAGAGCCTAGGTTCAAAAGCTCGACTGTGGGCCCGAGGCCCAAAAATGTTTTAATAAGTAGGTTACGAAATGATTTTGATGAGAAATGTGTAATTTGGGAGAGCATGGCACCGAGTTTTCGGCACCGATCCGCCCAGGTAAGTACCCCTAACTGCTGTTTATATGATTGTGGTGGTTGTGTTATGCCTGATAGTAATAGGAAATTACTTTAGAGACTGAAACACATAGAATTTGGGTGAATCTGCGAAAACAATTCCTATAGTAAAACTATTCATAAAATTGTGCTGTAATATCAGTGGAATAAGTCTAACGAATAAAATTCTTAAATCAGATTAAAACAAGAACGGTAGTCATGAGTGCTCAAGGACGTGGGCGTAATGCACGTGGACCGAGTAGAGGTAGGATGGCATGTCAGAATCGGTAGGGTCCAATCATGGGTCGAAGAATGAGGTACCACCGTTACCAGCTGTGGATGCGAAGTTTCAAAATCAGACGGGATGTGACGACGCAGTGTCACAGGCGATGCTGCAGGTTCTGGAGAGGGTACCCAGAGCAGGTGGAGGATCAGGAGTTCGAAAATTTGTGTCTGAACGATTCTGGCCTAATGGAGCCAAGGTATTCAGGGGTGTGTCTGGGTGGCTCCCAATATAGCAGAGTATTGGCTAGAGGTGGCAGAACTCATTATGGATGATTTGGGCTTTACGACTAAGGAAAAGTTAAAGGGGGTAGTGTCTCTTCTAGGGATGAGTCTTACCAGTGGTGGCTCACGATTTGGGATGGTGCAACGACGGATGACCTCACTTAGGATCTCTTTAAGGCAGCTTATCAGAGGAAATACGTCGGGGCTAGTTATATTGATGCACAGCGTAAGGCTAAATTTAGTCTAGGGGAATAAGACAGTATCAGAGTATGAGGCAGAGTTCCTGCGATTAAGTCGCTATGCTCGGGGTATTGTGGCAACGGAATATGAACGCTGTGTTAGGTTTGAAGACGGGTTGAGAGGTGAGCTACGGATGTTGATTGCACCACAATAGGAAAGAGAATTTATGGTTTTAGTGGAGAAGGCCAAGGTTGCTGAGGAAGTGAAGCAGTCAGTGAGACAAAGTCAAGATAGGAATTGGACTAAGAGGAGCTCTGGGTCATCAGGGTCTATCGGGACTTTGCAAAAAAGGGCTAGATATGGTGGGCCGAATCAAGCTGCAAGGCCTGCTACTACTACTCAGTGGCCGCCACGGTGTGTACGATGTGGAAAGATTCATTCGAAGTCTTTGGATGTAATGAGAGGTGTTTCGAGTGTGGATCGATGAATCACCAGGTAAGAGAGTGTTCGTGAAAATCAGCTAGAATCCAGTCTGAGGGTCAAGGGGGTACACAGTTCAGGAGGGATGGTCAGCAACCACTGAGTGGTCGCAGTCCGATCAGGGGAAGAAATGGTTCGGGGCGAGGTCGCGGAGCACCAGGTAGAGGTGTTGGAAATACTGATACAAGACAGCCTGGGTTGGTCTATGCAGTGAAGCGTCGAGAGGAGGGCGACGCACCGGATGTTATAACCGATACGTTCTTAATTTTTGGACTGCCTTATACTACTTTAATAGATGTTGGTTCGACGCATTCTTATGTTACCAGTAGTATAGTGGGAACTATGAACTTAGCCTTTGAGATTTCTTCTAGGAGATGATCAGAATTAGCCCTTTAGGTCACTCAGAAAGTAACCAAACTTTATAAGGATGTACCCTAGAACTTCAAGGGGTAGTGTTTTTGGCTGATCTGATGGAACTACCATTCAGAGAGTTTGATTTGATCTTGGGAATGGACTAGTTAGTGAAGTACCAAGCAAGTTTAGATTGCGCAGCTAAGCGTATGGTATTGAGAACAGTTGAGGGTGAAGAGGTGGTGCTGATAAGTAATAGAAGAGATTATCTATCCAATGTTGTCTCCGCTTTGAAGGCTGAGAAGATGGTAAGGAAGGGTTATGAAGCGTTCATGGTTCATATTTGTGCATTGAAAGCTAAGGAAGTAACCGTAGGAGATGTTCAGACAGTGAAAGAATTTTCCTATGTATTTTTAGAAGAGCTTCCGGGTCTGCCTCCAGATCGCGAGGTCGAATTTAGAATAGACTTGTTATCGGGGACCGCGCCAGTGTCTATTGCCCCATATAGAATGGTGCCGAAGGAGTTGGGGGAGCTGAAAGCATAGATTCAGGAGTTGTTGGATCGAGGTTTTATCTAGCTGAGTGTATCACCTTAGGGAGCTCCTGTGCTTTTTATTAAGAAGAAAGACGGTACGATGCGAATGTGTATAGATTACCGACAACTGAATAAGTTGACGATCAAGAACAAGTACCCATTACCGAGGATAGATGATCTGTTCGATCAACTTAAGGGTGCATCATTCTTCTCTAAGATTGATCTAAGGTCGGGATATCATCAGCTTAAGGTGAAGGAGGCTGATATTCATAAAACTGCATTTCGCACTCATTATGGGCATTACGAGTTCTTAGTAATGCCGTTTGGGTTGACCAATGCACCGGCAGCATCCATAGACATGATGAATCAGGTGTTCCAGCCGTATTTAGATCGGTTCATTATGGTATTTATAGACGATATATTGGTGTACTCGAAATCTGATGAAGAGCATGATTCGCATCTGCGTGTGGTTTTATAGATTCTGAGGGAGAATAACTATTCCCAAAGTTTAGTAAATGCGAGTTCTAGTTGAAGGAGGTAACTTTTTGGGTCACGTGGTATCAGCTGAGGGGATTAGGGTAGATCCTCGAAAGATTGAGGCGGTATTGAACTGGAAACCAACTAAGCCTGTAGCGGAGATTCAGAGTTTTCTAGGTTTGGCAGGATATTACAGAAGATTTGTGAAAGGGTTTTCCTTGATCGCAGCGCCGTTGACCAAGTTGCTGAGAAAAGGGGTTCCATTTGTGTGGTCAGACAAGCAACAGGAAAGTTTTGACAAGTTAAAAAGGATTTTGACAGAAGCTCCGGTTTTAATTCAGCCTGAAGCAGGGAAAGAGTTTACAGTCTATTGTGATGCGTCGCATACTAGGTTGGGTTGTGTACTGATACAAGAAGGGAAAGTAGTGGCATATGCGTCTCGGCAGTTGAGGCCCCACGAAGTGAATTATCCTACACATGATCTGGAGTTGGCTGCAGTGGTTTTTGCCTTAAAAAGTTGG
Source organism: Gossypium rotundifolium (assembly GCA_025506655.1). Lineage (NCBI taxonomy): Eukaryota > Viridiplantae > Streptophyta > Magnoliopsida > Malvales > Malvaceae > Gossypium > Gossypium rotundifolium. The sequence goes on along the minus strand of CP106732.1, from coordinate 162,091,556 downwards.
AGGCATTACTTGTATGGGGAAAAGTCAATAGTCTATACGGATCACAAGAGTTTGAAATACCTCCTAACTCAGAAGGAATTGAATTTGAGGCAGCGTAGGTGGATCGAGTTGCTAAAAGACTATGATTGTTCGATTGAATACCATCCGGGTAAGGCTAACGTAGTGGCTGACGCATTGAGCCGCAAGGTGGTAGCGGACTTAAGAGCGATGTTTGCCCATCTCAATCTGTATGATAACGGAAGTCTGTTAGCAAAATTGTAGATGAAGCCGACTTGGGTAAATCAGGTTAAGGAGGAACAACTAATAGACGAGGATCTAAGTGCTCAGAGGTCACAAGTGCAGAATGGTGGACTGGAAGGTTGTAGTTTAAACAGCGGTGGAGTATTGTGCTTTCAGGGGAAAGTTTGTATGCCGAAAGACGTTGAGTTAAGATAGAGGATTCTGCAGGGAGCTCATAGCAGCCCATATGCTATGCATCCGGGAGGTAGCAAGATGTACCGGGATTTGCAACAATAATTCTGGTGGCCGGGTCTGAAGAAAGAAGTAACAAAATTCGTGAGTAGGTGTCTGACGTGTCAGCAAGTCAAAGTTGAACATCAGTTACCTTCAGGTCTGTTGCAGTCGGTAAAGATTCCACAGTGGAAGTGGGAGAGGATTACGATAGATTTCGTCACTGGGCTACCCCTTAAGCCTAGCAGGAAGGATTCAGTCTGGGTACTTGTGGATCGTCTGACAAAATCAGCTCATTTCATACCAGTTCGGGTGGATTACTCACTTCAGAAGTTGGCTAAGTTGTATGTAGCAGAGATAGTAAGACTGCATAGGGTGCTAGTAGCGATTATTTTGGATAGGGATCCTCGATTCACATCAAGATTCTGGAAAGCATTGCACCAGGCATTGGGTACAAGGCTAGATTTTAGCACGGTGTTTCATCTGCAGTCAGATGGGCAGCCAGAGAGGGTGATCCAAATTTTAGAGGATATGCTGAGGGGTTCTGTTCTAGAATTCAGAGGTAGTTGGAAAGAATATCTACCGTTGGTGGAGTTCACGTACAACAACAGTTATCAGGCAAGTATTCGGATGGCACCGTATGAAGCACTGTATGGACGAACGTGTCGTACCCTTACGTGTTGGACAGAGTTGGGGGAGCGTCAGTTGTTGGGTCCAGAGCTAGTGGCTGAAACAGAGAGTAAGGTTAAGCTGATTCGGGCTCATCTGAAGGAGGCTTCGGATAGGCAAAAATCTTATGCTGATCTTAAGCGAAGAGATATAGAGTTCGCAGTGGGTGACAAGGCCTTTCTTAAGGTATCACCGTGGAAGGTGTTGAGATTTGGTCAGAAGGGTAAGCTGAGCCCTAGGTTCATCGGCCCATTTAAGGTGTTAAATTGTGTAGGACCGATAGCTTATCAGCTCGAGTTGCCAGTGGAATTGAGTCAGATCCATGATGTGTTTCATGTTTCCATGCTAAGGCGTTATCGATCAGATTCGTCGCATGTTGTGTCAGTTGAAGAAATAGAAGTAAGCCCGGATTTGTCCTTTGAGGAAGAACCAGTGCAGATTCTGGACATGGATGTCAAAGTTCTACGTAGGAAGTCAGTTCCTTTAGTAAAGGTGTTATGGCGGAACCACGGAACGGAAGAGGCCACGTGAGAACCGGAGGAGGTGATGAAGCAGCAATACCCTCAACTCTTTTGACCAGGTAATTTCGGGGCCGAAATTATTTTTTTAGAGGGTAGAACTGTAACATCCTTAAATCGGGGTCTTTGCATTATGCGTGTTTGCATGTGTAATGTATGTTAGGCATGTTAGTTTAGTTTATCTTGAGGTCTAGGCTTGAGCCAGGATTGGGCCTAAGTCGTAGCAAGAAATTGCGTTTTGGGCTTTGGAAGGGGAAAGCTATTGACGTTAGGGGTTAAGGGTATTTGGTGGTGGTTTGTATCGCAAGATAAGTCTTGGTGGAGTGGCAAGGGAGGCGCTACTTGGGCACAAGGGAGTGACGCCTCATCCATGCAAAGGGAGCCTGGGTTCGAGCAGCAGAATCCCCTGTTCTGCTTATTATTTTGATGCCAAGACCAAGTAGAAGTTGAGTTCAGGATGGACTCTGGTGGATGAGGGTGGAAGGAGTCAACAGGATTTGAATGGTTGGAGAAGAGTGAATATAGAAGTTTGACTCATTCAAATTGTTTGAATGAGTGGAAGAGTGAATGTGAGGAGGTGTGCCGAAATTGAGGTGGTTTTGAGTAGAATTTTCGGCATTTAGGTAGGTGCACTCATCGGTTTTGGTTTTTTTTCTTTTTTCTTTCAATCTCTCTCTTTTTGGAAGCACCACAATTTCTCTCCTATTTTTCTCACCTTTTGCAATTACCGAAACCCCTATTGGTTCTTTGCCCTTCTTCTTCTTTTCTTCTCCTCTCAACAAGCCGTAACCAAATCTATTCTACTTTCTTTTCTTCATTTTGAACCTAAGCCGAAAGCATCATTCCACTTCTCTTCCAATTTCTTTTCTTCTTCTAGGTTCTCTTGTGCCGAAATACCTAAACCTTCCTTCTCTTTTCTCATTTTGGTTCTAGCCGCATCTAGTACTCATCATTCTTTCCCTCTTCATCTACATTCTGTGATAGCCGAATATCTTGGTCACTCTCTTTTATTTTTCTCAAAGAGTCGAAACTACCTCCTCTCTTCATCTCATTTGGGCCGAAACTATCTTCTTCTCTCTGTTCCTTTCGGGTTTTCTTCTACTCTAGTGTTGCCGAATCTTGCTAGGTGTTGGCTGAATTTGTGGAGTTAAGGTAAGAGGGGGACGTTCCCTTGTATTTGCGTTATCTCTTTCGGGATTTCTTGGCCAAAGCCAAATGGCTATTTGTTAATAATGGTATGTTTGGCCGATTATAGGGAAGGTGTGACGCAAGCGTTTGGATTCTCGGGAGTTTCTCTATTCGTGGTTTATATTTAAATCTTCGGGATTTATCAATTAGGTAAGGGACCTAATTTCGGGATTTAGTTCTTTAAGATTTGTTTTACTGCTTTAATCTGAGTTAGTGACTAAGGTGTTATGGACTCGAAGGCTAACCAAACGTTAGAAGAGGTCGGATCTGAGACCCCAGGCCCTAAGTTCAAGAAGAGAGTAGTGTCGGCTGTTCGTGATCGGCCACCTGGGTGTGAACGGACACCTAAACAGTGTAGTAGTCTGATAGCGGTAGTGTCGATTAACGATAGTACTGACGTAGAGAGCGTCGTATTGCAAGTAATCAGGTGTGTAACACTTACACACTTCATTTGTTAATATGTTAAATCGTGTAATTGCTAAAAACTAGAATAACTGTTGAAGACGGTAAGTTACCTTTGCGGGTAAGAAGCGAGGACTCCGGGTAAGTCCACTCTGATTGGTTAACATTAAATGCCCGTTAGAATCTGTATATGCCATGCCATGTAATCTCTGATTGTTGAGCATGATCTTTATACTATGAAAGGTATGTTCGTTGATGTGGGTTTGATGAGAGGAGGGGGAAGTTATGATTTCAGAGTGTCACCAGTGGTTTTGACCACACAGTGGGTTGGCCCCGCTTATTATATTATTGTGACTAAGTCTCAGTGGTTTTGACCACTAGTGGTTTTGACCACATATTGCTATTTGTGACTACGGTCACCAGTGGTTTTGACCACACCGATATTATTTGTGACTACGGTCACTAGTGGTTTTGACCACACCTATATTATTTATGACTACGGTCACCAGTGGTTTTGACCACACCGATACTATTCGTGACTATGGTCACCAGTGGTTTTGACCACACGGGGTAGAAACAGGAGTATGGATGGTTAGGTTTTGGGATTGCATGACTTGCATGTTGACTTATGAATGGTGTACGAGCCTTGCTATTTTCGAGATGGGGGTTTACATGCTGAGTCTCGATGACTCACCTCGATGTTTAATTTTGCAGGTAAACCTTAGATTGCGGATGTAGAGCCGGGGCGGACTCGAGGTGGCCATGCTCATTGCTTTTCGGGTTTCGTTTTAAATTATTACTCTGGTTTATATACTTGAATTTGGTTTTTAAGTTGTAATAAGGCCACTATATCTTTATTTTGGGTTTCATTGATCTGCCTATTTTTTTACGAAAAATTTGCATAAGTTAAACACCACAGCTAACTTTAAAATGAATGCTTTTTTTTGGACTTGTACAGATTATCGGGTTTTTCTAAAACTTTACCATCGAGTAAAAATCAACAAGTGGTACAAATAGGCTAACGCGGTTTCTTTAAAAACTTAATTGGATACGATTTTGGCAACTAAACTAAAATGATTTCGGCTTTTAAACAAAAATAAAGGGTTTCTTATAATAGGAGACAACACACAATCTTTCTAAATCCGTTTTGGAAACAACTTGCTTTTAGACAATGACCCTTTTACTCCGAAATTAACCTACAACTTGTATTTTTTTTTTGAAATCATTTACTCAGGTGACATTCTGGATTCGGTTGTGGTATGTTGACCTGGTTTGGGGTGTTACAGGGAGGAACATCATTAGTGATGTCCTCAGGTTCATCCTGAGCATCAGAATGAGACAATTGGTACTGAGGAGGATCCACTCCACAACGTTGCTCTATCATCCTCATGTAGATCATGGTTGAAAGTCCTTGTAGGGACATCCGGCCGACTAATGTGAGTGAAGAGAATTACGCTGATGTGTCTAAAAGACCGAAGTGTCGAGCGATACGAGTCACATAAGGACCTAAACAGATAAGGCCCTTCTTATGGCGTTCGGTCTGATGGCGAAAGGTGATGGCAATGAAGTATGCCAAGTCAAATACATACCTTTACTCCATGCTCCATAAGAAATAAACGTCATGAGTATTAACGATACCGGTGCTCTCTCGCCGACTTGTCAAGGTGTGAGCTAATAGTGTGTAAAGGTATCATAGAGCCAGAGAGAGATGTTGCCTTCGAGAGACTTGGATCATGGGGGCCCGTATTTACTAAAAGAGCCGCCCAACAGGAGGAAGGTAGGTAATGAGTGTGGCAGTGGAGGTGAGGGAAGTTTTCAGCACCCATAAAAATCTTCCGTATAAAGCGCCAAGGAAACTACGAACTCTGGGACACTCAGCTGGTGCACTAAGCCGCCAAGTCGGATTGTAACGGTACCTAGCTCATCATGCGTTGACATGACTGACTGTAGCTAGAACATCGTGCAAAGTTCCAAAGTCAGTTCCATATATGTGGGCTCGACGATATCAAAAAAATGGTCTCATGGAGCTATAGTCAGAAGGGTCCGAAAGAGGTCAGCAAGGTGGACCTACTCCAAAGTAGCCCAATCTATGTATCGGCCCACGCCGAGTGGTCGTGCGCGAAGAAGCTAAAATAAAGCATCTTAGGGTCCTGCTGGGAATCGCAAATAAGGATGGCGATCCTCGGTAGATGCGCTCGAGGAGGTCGCGCTAGGTCTCTTTCGCTTTTTTGAAGCGGGGACAGTGACCTTGTATTTACCTCGTGTGTTGGTCATAACGTACTTGTTAGAAATCAAAATGACTTTCATTAATACGTAAAGAATCATGAAGAAATTTTGAGATGGCTAAATCTAAGTAGTCCTAATTAACAAATGTCTTCTAAAGAATCAGGATATCGTAAAAACAAGAGTAATAAACAAAATAGAAACACATAAAAATCCTAATACTAAGCAAAATAAAAAAATTAAGGGAATAAATAAGCAATATAATTCAAAAAATAAATGAAGAAAATAACTATTATAATAATCGCAAATAGGACATAGAGGATAAAATAGACTAAGATTGCGTCATAATAATGACTATTCAAGAACATATATAATAAAGAAGGCAACAAATAAGGTTAGCAATTACCATTGAAATAACTAATAATAAGTAAAATAATAATAAACAATAAAAGACTAATATACTAATAATGATAATAAATAAAAGTGAATAATTAAAGAAATAAAATAAATAACATAAATAAAAAATAAATAAATATAATAAAATAAAGAAAATGGTGAAAGGAGACAAAACCGATGAGGAATGGTGGTAGTCGGAATATCACGGGCAGTGGCGAGCTGCTAGAGCAGGAGGCGTGGCTTGGGGAGGAGGAGGTGGTGCGGACGGTGGGTTTGTGGCGAGGGGGAAAGAAAGTTGAGAGAAAGGAGGTGCGGTTGTGGGGGTTTGGGTTAGTTGACGGAGAGAAAAAAAGGGGGGTTTTGGTTGTGCTAGCGACAGAGGGTTCGTCGAGGGTGGGACAGTATGGCCGGAGATGGATGGGCTGCGGAGGCTATGGATTTGGGGCTTTTGGTGACGAAGACAAAAAAATGAAAAGTAAAAGAAAAGATAGGGTTTGGGGTTAAAAAAAAGAGCCCCGATCGTGCGGGGCTCGTGTTGGGCCACACTGCCGTGGCCCACGCTCGTGTGATGTCCTATTTAGCCCGTATTTGATAATAAATGAACTCAGTCCATCGCACAGCCTCGGACACGCCCGTGTGATGTCCTGTTTAGCCTGTGTTTGATAATAAATGAAGTTAGTCCGTCGCACGGCCTCGGACACGCCCGAGTGTCCGGGCTGTGTTCCTCACATAGCCATGTTGCAAGGCCGTGCTCGACCTCATTCGCTTCTTCCATGCTCGTGTGACTTCTTCCATGCTTGTGGGCTTCGGCCGTGTCTACCACACAGCCATGTGCCTTGCCCGTGTTCCTTCCTGACTTGCTTTAAACTTGGAAAATTTAGCTCTGGGGTTCACACAGTCTAAGACATGCCCGTGTGTCCATGCCATGTGTCCAACATGGCCGTATCGCATTGCCGTGGGGATTAATCGTAGGCTGTGTCTTTGTCATTTTTGGGAAAATTTTAAGTCCTGTTTGCACACAGCCAATGGACACACCTGTGTGTCCAGGCTGTGTGGGTCACTATCAATTTTCTTAAAGTTTCAAAACTAAGTCATGAGAGGTTACACGGCCGAAGACATGCCTGGGTATCTAGGCCGTGGGGTCCACACGACTAGGGACACACTCATGTGTCCAAGCCGTGTGAGTTAAAAAACTTATATTTTTGTAATATTCGGGATTTAGGGGTTATGCATTTTAACTTAAATGCATGTAGTGGCATGCTTGTGTATGATTTGTATGTGTTTTGGGGGATTTGGAAACCTTGGGGTGTAGGTAGAAGCTTTAGAAAATATTTGATTTTTTTTAAGCATTGAAAAGAGAGCTAAGGGAGCTAGGCCTTAAGGAGTTTAGTATATGGACTAGGACACAAGAACTGAGCTGGTAAAGTGGCAAGGGAGGTGCCACTTAGAGCACAGGAGAGTGACGCCTCAAGGAGTGTGAAGAGGCCTAGGTTCAAGTAACGCAGGTGGCGTTTTGGAGCTTTTATTTTTTGGCAAAGAGGTGCAGTGGTGGACGGTACAAGGACTCTGAATGGATGAGTGAAAGACCAAGTCAAATCCATTTGAATGTGTGGCTAAGAGAGTGGATAAGAGGTGGACTCATTCAAACTCTTTGAATGAGAGGTGGAGAGGAAAAGTAGGAGGAAAAGAAGGGATTTGAGAAGAGGGGAAGAGTTGGCCGGCAAAGGGACTTTGGACGGGGCATATTCGGTCATGCATAGGGGAGTTAAGTGCCGAAATTGTTAAGGGGTTCTAGGTGCATTTTGGTTCTCTTTTCTTTCCCTAGTGTTGTGCCAAAAGTAGTAGTCAGGGAACTTTTAAAACCTTTTTGCATTAGCCAAATTCAAGAAGACCATTAAGGTCACTTTCTTCTTCTATTTTCTTCTTCTCTTTTTATTGTCAAGATTCTTCAAAAGCCAAAAGTCCCATTGCATCTTTACTCTTTGAAGCAGACTTTTCTAGTAGCATTAAAGGCCGAATCCTATCATCATTCCATTGTTGATTTGAAATCGATCCTTTTTCCATTTTAACTCTCAAAGCCGAATACCCTTTTTCCCTGTGGGTCAATTTCTCCGGGTTTCCAAGCAAGGGTGCAATCGATCTCAACATTGTGGTAAGGGTTAATTGTCATTCGCTTTCTTTTCCTTTTTCCTTTGGTTAGCGAAATCTAGGAATCTAATCCTCTTATTCTCTTTTGGCGAAACCATGAAGGAGATCTTCGGGATTCTTGTAGCCATTTATTGAAAGGTGATTTTTAGGATTTGGATATTCGAGGTAAGCGTGGATATAACATTCACCAAGGCCCACTTTTATAGGTTTTATGTAATAAAGTCAATCTAACATAAGTCATATAGGATTTCGCAACCTTCAAGGCGGTGATAGATTTGGGACTTAATCAAGCAAGGTAAGGGGGTTGGAGTATTCGGCCAAAGGCTATACCTTTTAAGTGTTAGCCGATTCTAACTGTGATGTTATAGGAAGGGTTTGACAGAGATAAAGGAGGAGTGTCAGATCGAAAGCATTGTTCTCAGTGTTATCAGGTGTGTAGCCCTACATTAATTTCCTGATAGATTAATAGTGTTATGTTAAATGTGAGTTAATAAAAATATGAGTAACATGGCTAAGGGTACCATTCAATGGTACAGTGCATTTATGTACGTTACCCCTAACTCTCAGTTAATAATGCTTATAGGCATTGATATGGAAATATGTGTAATTTTGTTATGACTTTGGGGTAAGGTACATTGCATGATATCTGAATAATATGTATGTTGCATGGACATAATGGGTGAAATGATAAGGGGAAGTGTTGCGGTGGTTTTTACCACATTATCAGGTGACTTATGTCACATATTATGAATCCGGTGACACTGTCACATTAACTGGTGGCTATGCCACGATTATAACGGTGATGTGCAGTTGATTGTAGTGACTGCCTTCGAGGGTGTGTAGCGAATGGAGGGTCGATTTAGTAATCCCCACGGTGTGATTGGCAGGTACGGGTGGTGTGTAGAGGTTGGATATCTAGGTGGGTTTGGGTTGCATCATTGCTTATATTTGTTTGTATGTGATTTAATATGCCTTAATTGATTGGGAATCAGGTTGGTTGTTGCACACTAAGTCATTGACTCACCATTCATGGGCTAACATTTTGCGGTGATACTCGGTGAAATGGACCGAATTGGCAGGACTTTGTGGTGGCCATGCTCACTTTCAACATTTCGGTTTTCTTATGATTAAACTTATCACGTTTTCTTGTTATGTTTTCGGGATTTATTTCAGGTTTTATTTTGTTGTAATAAGGCCATTACTATTTAACTATTTTATTTATGCGTTTTAATTTTTATTCAGATACGATCAACATCAAACAAATGGTTAAACAATTTTTCGTAAAACAACTTCAAATGTTTTGACACCTAAACACCTACGATTTTCAACTTAGTGATAAGCTCTAAAATTCGGCATTTCTTTTAACTTGTAATTTTTGAAACATGAAGATAACATTTTAATGAAATACAAACTTTAATAACAACACGGTTTTCAACTTGATCATAACACAAATCTATTCTTCTTCAAAACAACCTAATTTTCTAAAATGACAAAACGAGATTTAGCTAAGTTTTCTTAAGGAACATGTCAGACCTAGTCGGGGTTTGTGGGCCGTGTATGGGGTGTTTCAATTTGGTATCAGAGCCAGGTTCAAAACTTGACTTGAAGGGCTTTTTGGGCCCAAAACGTTTTATGAAAGTGAGTTTACTAAAAGATGAGCAGGTTTTCTGGCATGGCACCGGAGTCTCCGGCCCGAAGTCCACCAGGTAAGTACCCCTAATTATTGTGTGATTTGTATGTGGGTATTACGGGATCGTAGATTAGTAGATTAGGAGCTATTGAACTCTAGGATTAGCTTACTCCAACACAAAATTACATAAAATTTAAAGACTAATTGAACAAACCTGTGAGTGAGTCGTCGAGTTAAGGGTGTGGCAACAATTGTGCGCATGTCTAGGATTGGATTTAGGGGGAGCTTGGCATTTAAGCAGTCCTAGTGACTCACCTCTTCTTCACTCGAATCCTACCTGGTGCGTAGCGACGGTTCACCCTAACCAAGAGGACTTACCCACAGGCTAAATTCAATAATTAAAACCCAAAAGGGACTAGCTACACTGTTTTATAAAAACCCTAGTTTTAAAATCACCAAATTACCCCTGATTTGCAAAAAACTACCTTAGATCTGAAAAAAATTACCGAAGTACCCCGATTTGTGGAAATTACCAAAATACCCTTAGTTTATAAAATTACCATACTACCCTCAATTTTTACCAAAATATTCCTATTTTGCAAAAATACAAAAAACCCCTATTTTGCAAAATTTCAAGATACCATGATTTGGAAAATTTCCAAAATACCCCTATAGGACAAATTATGAAAATACCCCTGGGTTGGAATGGACGAAAATGCTCAAAGTGATAAACGTGTGTAGTAGATACTACTGAATGAATATGATTCTCTTAATTAGAGTAGGAGATTAGAACGAAAACTTTGTAATGATCGAAAAAACTGCTACTAAACTTCTTTACATAAAACTTGTTCGTGGGTAATCAGTGGAACAGAAGCTAATATATAAAATTTCTTAAATCAGATTAAATCGTGATCATAGACATGAGTTTTAGGGGACGTGGTCGTAATGTGCGTGGGCGTGGTAGAGGCAAATGATCAGATCGAAACCAGCTTAGGTCAGGTCAAGGGTCCGAGAATGAGATGCCACCACCACCAAATTACCGGTGTTGAGTATCGAGGATCGACGGGATGATGCGATGTCGCAGCGATCTTGCGAATTCTTGAGAGGGTGGTGAAGCGGTGGAGGTATGGGAGCTCAAAAATCTATATCCGAGCGACTCCGAGGCAATAGAGCTGAGGTAGTTCGAGGTGTATCTGGTGTGGCGCCCAATACGGCTGAGTATTGGTTGGAGGCGACGGAACGAATCATGGACGATTTGGATCTGACTACTGAGGAGAAACTAAAAGGGGTGGTGTCACTTTTTCGGGATGAGTTTACCAGTGGTGGCTCACGATTCGGGATAGTGCTACAGCAGATAATCTCACTTGGGAGTATTTTAAGGTGGTGTATCAGAAAAAGTATATTGGGTCTAGTTATATTGATGCGCAGAGGAAGGCGTTTCTGAGGCTGGTTCAGGAGAGTAAGTCTGTAGCGGAGTATGAGGCAGAATTCTTAAGGTTGAGCCGGTATGCTCGAGGTATCGTGGCTACAGAGCATGAACGATGTGTCAGGTTCGAGGACGGACTGAGGATGATTTGAGATTGTTGATTACTCTACAGTAGGAGCGGGAGTTTACCGTGGTGGTAGAGATGGCTAAGGTAGCCGAAGGGGTCAAGAAATCTGTGAGACAGAATTCAGATAGGAATAAACAAAAGAGAGGTTTTGGATCATCAGGGTCATCAAGAAGTCTCCAGAAAAGACCTAGAGTGGATGGGCCGCGAGATCGACAGGTTGCTGTGGGAGGTCAGTATCGTTCGTGTGCTCAATATGGAAAGATAGACCCGGGGAGTGTTGGAAGAGGACTGGGGGATGTTTTAAGTGTGGGTCCAAAGACCATATAATTAGAGACTGTCCGGTGGATACAGATAGGGGCCGATCAGCAGATCATAGTTTTAATTAGACTGGAAGAGGTGGACAGTAGCCGTCGCGGGGTCATGGTCCGGTTGGCAGAGGTAATGGTTCTAGAAGAGGTCGTGGGACACCGGGCAGAGGTGTTGGTAACACGGAGGCAAGACAGCCGGGTCTGGTATATGCTATTCGTCGGAGGGAGGATGGTGACGCATCGACGTCATAACCGATATGTTCCTTATAGCTGATAAGCCTTTCTTTGCTTTAATTGATGTTGGCTCGACCTACTCATATGTTGCATGTAGAGTAGCTGAAACACTAGGTGTAGTATCTAAATTGTCGGTTAGAGAGATGACTATAGTGAGCCCGTTAGGTCAAACGGTAGTGGTGAATAGGATATTTCGGAGTGAGCTTCTAGAGATTCAGGGAGTGGTATTTCTTACCGACTTGATGGAACTACCTTTTGGGGAATTTGACCTCATTCTAGGCATGGATTGGCTAGTGGAACATCGGGCTAAATTGGATTGCGTAGCTAAACGAATGGAGTTGAGGACTCTAGAGGATGAGGAGATAATTATGATAGGAGAAAGAAGAAACTATTTGTCTAACATAGTCTCCGCGTTGAAGGCTGATAAGATGGTTCAGAAAGGGTGCAAGGCATTTCTGGCCTTCGTTAGTGCCTTGGATGCAAGAGAAGAGGGGGTTGGTGGAGTTAGAATAGTAAGAGAATTCATGGATGTCTTTCTGGAGGAGCTACAGGTTACCCTGTGATGTGGAGGTGGAGTTCGAATTGATTTATTGCTGTGCACAGACTCTGTGTCAATTGCTCCGTATAGGATGGTGCCAAAAGAGTTGGTAGAGCTCAAGGCCCAGATCCAAGAGTTACTCGATCGTGGGTTTATCCGACCTAGTGTGTCTCCATGGGGAGCACTGGTCCTATTCGTGAAAAAGAAGGACAGGACTATGCGCATGTGCATAGATTACTGATAGTTGAATAAGCTGACGATCAAAAAGAAGTACCCATTGCCGAGGATAGATGACTTGTTTGATCAACTTAAGGGGGCGGCGGTATTTTCAAAAATAGATCTAAGGTCGGGATATCATCAGCTTAAAGTGAAGGAAGCAGATATCCATAAGACAGCTTTCCGGACTAGATATGGACATTATGAGTTTTTAGTGATACCGTTCGGATTGATGAATGCCCTAGCCGCGTTCATGGATATGATGAACCAAGTTTTCTAACCCTACTTGGATCAGTTCGTCGTTATGTTTATAGACGACATTCTGGTATATTCCAAGTCCGAGGAAGAGCATGATGCGCATCTCCGGGTAGTATTGCAGGTGTTAAGGGAGAAGAAGTTATATGCCAAGTTTAGCAAGTGCAAATTTTGGTTAAAGGAAGTTGCGTTTTTAGGTCATGTGGTGTCTGCGGAAGGTATAAGGGTGGATCCTCGGAAGATTGAGGCAGTGCTAGATTGGAAACCACCTAAGTCTGTGGCTGAGGTTCACAATTTCTTGGGGTTAGCAGGCTACTACAGAAGATTCGTAGAAGGGTTCTCATCAATAGCAGCTCCTCTGACGAAATTGTTAAGAAAGGAGGTACCTTTCGTATGGGCGGATAAGCAGCAGGAGAGTTTTGAGAAGCTTAAGAGAGTATTGACAGAGGCTCCGGTTTTGATTCTGTCGGAAGCAGGGAAGGATTTTGTGGTGTATTGTGATGCTTCTCACACAGGAATGGGATGTGTTCTAATGCAAGACGGGAAGGTGGTCGCTTATGCGTCTTGGTAATTGAGGCCACACGAGGTTAACTATTCGACGCATGATCTGGAGTTAGCGGTGGTAGTATTTGCTCTAAAAGTGTGGAGGCAGTATTTGTATGGAGAAAGGTCGGTGATCTACAGGTACCATAAGAGTCTGAAATATTTGTTGACTCAGAAGGAGCTGAATTTGAGACAACAAAAGTGGGTGGAGTTGTTGAAAGACTACGACTGTTCAGTAGAGTATCACCCGGGTAAGGCAAATATGGTGGTAGATGCCCTAAGTAGAAAAATAGTGTCGGATCTGAGGGCGATGTTTGCACACCTGAGTCTTTATGATGATGGAAGTTTGCTAGCAGAATTGCAGGTGGAGTCGACATGGCTAAGTCTGGTAAAGGAGAAATAGTTGGTAGATGACGAACTGAGTGCTAAGCTGCTGCAAGTGCAGAATGGGGAGTTGGAAGACTATGGTGTAAACAGCGATGGAGAGCTGTGTTTTCGGGGCAAGGTATGTATGCCAAAGGATGAGGAGTTAAGGCAGAGAATTCTTTAGGAATCACATAGTAGCCCTTACGCTATGTAGCCTGGAGGAAGTAAGTTATACAGGGATCTATGGGATCAATTTTGGTGGCTCGGTCTAAAATGAGAAGTTACAGAATTTGTGGGGAAGTGCTTAACGTGTCAGCAGGTTAAGGCTGAACAGTAAGTACCTTCGAGATTGCTTCACCGATAAAAATTTCGCAGTGGAAGTGGGAGAGAATTACCATGGACTTTGTTAGTGGGCTTCCTCTTATGCCTACTAAGAAGGACTCGGTATGGGTGATAGTAGATCGGTTGACGAAGTCTGCACATTTCATACCAGTGCGGGTTGACTATTCTCTGCAGAGGTTAGCGAAGTTGTATGTGGCAGAAATTGTGCACGGAGTGCTGGTGTCAATTATTTCGGATAGGGATCCGAGGTTCACGTCGAGGTTTTGGAAAGCACTACATCAGGCTTTAGGCACCAGGTTGGACTTCAGCACGGCATTTCATCCGCATTCGAATGGCCAATCTGAGCGGGTAATTCAAGTGTTAGAGGATATGTTAAGGGGTTGCGTGATAGACTTCAGAGGAAGCTGGGAGGAGTTCTTGCCTTTAGCTGAGTTTGCGTACAATAACAGCTATCAAGCAAGTATTTGGATGGCACCGTATGAAGCACTGTATGGACTTCGCACTCCTACGTGTTGGACAGAGTTGGGAGAACATTAGGTTTTGGGTCCAGAGATTGTAGTAGAATCGGAAGAAAAGGTTAAGGTAATTCGGGCACGATTGAAGGAGGCATCTGACAGAAAAAGTCATATGCAGACCTCAAGTAGAAGGAGATAGAGTTTGCAGTAGGGGATAAGGTGTTTCTAAAAGTTTTGCCATGGAAGAAGGTAATAAGATTTGGTCGCAAGGGAAAGCTAAGTCCCAGGTTTATAGGACCTTATCGGGTTTTGAAGCGGGTTGGACCAGTGGCATATCAGTTAGAGTTGCCTTCGGAATTGAAGCAGATGCACGATGTGTTCCACGTTTCGATGCTACATCGTTACCGATCGGATCCATCTCATGTAGTGCCAGTTGAGGAGGTGGAGCTGAGACTAGATTTGTCCTATGAGGAAGAGCCGATTCAGATTCTGGAACAGGATGTGAAGGTGCTACGGAGGAAATCAGTTCCTCTAGTCAAAGTGTTATAGCGTAACCATAGATCGAAAGAAGCTTCTTGGGAGCCAGAGGAAGCAATGCGACAGCAATACCCTCACCTATTCTAGCCAGGTAATTTCGAGGCCGAAATTATTTTTAAGGGGGGTAGAACTGTAATATCCGGGATTTAGGGGTTATGCATTTTAACTTAAATGCATGTAGTGGCATGCTTGTGTATGATTTGTATGTGTTTTGAGGGATTCGGGAACCTTGGGGTGTAGGTCGAAGCTTTAGAAAATATTTGATTTTTTTTAAGCATTGAAAAGAGAGCTAAGGGAGCTAGGCCTTAAGGAGTTTAGTATGTGGACTAGGACACAAGAACTGAGCTGGTAAAGTGGCAAGGGAGGCGCCACTTAGAGCACAGGAGAGTGACGCCTCAGGAGGTGTGAAGAGGCCTAGGTTCGAGTAACGCAGGTGGCGTTTTGGAGCTTTTATTTTTTGACAAGGAGGTGCAGTGGTGGACGGCACAAGGACTCTGAATGGATAAGTGAAAGACCAAGTCAAATCTGTTTGAATGTGAGGCTAAGAGAGTGGATGAGAGGTGGCCTCATTCAAACTCTTTGAATGAGAGGTGGAGAGGAAAAGTAGGAGGAAAAGAAGGGATTTGAGAAGAGGGGAAGAGTTGGCCAGCAAAGTGACTTTGGAGGGGGCATATTCGGTCATGCATAGGGGAGCTAAGTGTCGAAATTGCTTAAAGGGTTCTAGGTGCATTTTGGTTCTCTTTTCTTTCCCTAGTGTTGTACCGAAAGTAGTAGTCAGAAAACTTTCAAAACCTTTTTGCATTAGCCGAATTCAAGAAGACCATTAAGGTCACTTTCTTCTTCTATTTTCTTCTTCTCTTTTTCTTGTCATGATTCTTCAAAAGCTGAAAGTCCCATTGCATCTTTACTCTTTGAAGTTGACTTGTCCAGTAGCATCAAAGGCTGAATCCTATCATCATTCCATTGTTGATTCGAAATCGATCCTTTTTCCATTTTAACTCTCAAAGCCAAATACCCTTTTTCCATGTGGCTGAATTTCTCTGGGTTTCCAAGGAAGGGTGCAATCGATCTCAACATTGTGGTAAGGGTTAACCGTCATTCGATTTCTTTTCCTTTTTCTTTTGGTTAGCTGAAATCTAAGAATCTAATCCCTCTTATTCTATTTTGGCTGAAACCATGAAGGAGATCTTTCGAGATTCTTGTAGTCGACGATTGAAAGATTTTTCGGGATTTAGATATTCGTGGTAAGCAGGATATAACATTCGGCCAAGGGCCACTTTTATAGGTTTTATGTAATAAAGCCGAATCTAACATAAGTCATGTAGGGATTTCGGTAACCTTCAAGGGCAAGTGATAGATTCCGGGACTTAATCAAGCAAGGTAAGGGGGTTGGAGTATTTGGCCAAAGGCTATACCTTTTAAGTGTTAACTGATTCTAACTGTGATGTTATAGGAAGGGTTCGACAGAGATAAAGGAGGAGTGTCAGTATCAAAAGCGTTGTTCTCAGTGTTATCAGGTGTGTAGCCCTACATTAATTTCCCGATAGATTAATAGTGTTACTGTTAAATGTGTGTTAATAAAAATACGAGTAACATGGCTAAGTGTACCATTCAATGGTACAGGGCATTCAGGTACGTTACCCCTAACTCTCAGTTAATAATGCTTATAGGCATTGATATGGAAATATGTGTAATTTCGTTATGACTTTGGGGTAAGGTACATTGCATGATATCTAAATAATATGTATGTTGCATGGGCATAATGGGTGAAATGATAAGGGGAAGTGTTCCAGTGGTTTTTACCACACTATTCGATGACTTATGTCACATATTATGAATTCGTGACTCTGTCACATTAACTGGTGGCTATGCCACGATTATAAGGGCGATGTGCAGTTGACTGCAGCGACTGCCTTCGAGGGTGCGTAGCGGAAGGAGGGTCGATTTAGTAATCCCCACGGTGTGATTGGCAGGTACGGGTGGTGTGTAGAGGTTAGATATCTAGATGGGTTTGGGTTGCACCATTGCTTATATTTGTTTGTATGTGATTTAATATGCCTTAATCGATTGGGAATCTGTGTTGGTTGTTGAACACTGAGTCTGTTGACTCACCCTTCGTGGGCTAACATTTTGCAGGTGATACCCAGTGAAATGAACCGGGTCGGCAGGGACTTTATGGTGGCCGTGCTCAGCTCAACATTCTGGGTTTTCTTATGATTAGACTTATCACGTTTTCTTATTATGTTTTCAGGATTTATTTCAGGTTTTGTTTTGTTGTAATAAGGCCATTACTATTTAACTGTTTTATTTATGCGTTTTAATTTTTATTCAGATACGATCAACATCAAACAAATGGTTAAACAATTTTTCGTAAAACAACTTCAAATGTTTTGACACCTAAACACCTACGATTTTTAACTTAGTGATAAGCTCTAAAATTCGACATTTCTTTTAACTTGTAATTTTTGAAACATGAAGATAACGTTTTAATGTAATACAAACTTTAATAACAACACGGTTTTCAACTTGATCATAACACAAATATATTCTTCTTCAAAACCATCTAATTTTCCAAAATGACAAAATGAGATTTAGCTAAGTTTTCTTAAGGAACATGTCAGACCCGGCCGGGGTTTGTGGGCCGGGTATGGGGTGTTTCAATTTTAAACATGAAGAATAGATAAAAATAAATTAATTAGTAGTGTTAGTGCTCGAGTTGCCTCCTAAGAAGCGCTTGTTTAAAGTCTAAGCTAGACTTACCTTGTGTGCATATTTACGAGGGTTCGCGGAGCCGAAGCTCCTCCCTATCATCTCTAAAATTATCACCATTGTAAATTTTAATCGATGTCCGTTTACTTTGAAGGTGCCGTATGTTGGATGAGTTACCCCTATTGTACCATAGGGAAAAACATTTTGAATTACGAATGGGCCTGACCATTTTGATTTCAGCTTTCTAGGGAACAATTTAAGCTTTGAATTGTATAGCAAAACAAGATCTCGGGTTGCAAATTGCTTAGGTTACTTCAAAAGAGCATCAAGGTGTCGCTTTGTCGCTTCTTTGTATAATCGTAAGTTCTCATAAGCATTTGCTCGCCACTTATCTAGCTCGTTCAACTGCATCAATCTTTTCTCACCTGCATGTTTAGAATCATAATTTAGGAATTTTATAGCCCAAAATGCTTTGTGCTCCAATTAAAATGGTAAATGACAGCTTTTCCCTAAACAAGTCTGTACGGAGATGTTCCTGTGGGAGTTTTAAAAGTAGTTCTATAGGCCCATAAAGAGTCGTCTACTTTTATTGCCCAACCTTTCCTATTTGATTCTACGATTTTCTCTAGGACACGCTTAAGCTCTCGGTTTGCCACCTTAACTTGTCCACTAGTTTGAGGGTGATAAGGGGTAGTTGTTCTGTGGTACACTGCATATTTATTTAGGACTTTATCAAATTGAGGATTACAAAAATGAGTACCCCTATCACTAGTAATCGCTCTAGGTGTTTCGAATCGAGAGAAAAGCTTCTTAAGAAATCTCACTACCACTCTAGCATCATTAGTAGGTAAAGCTTGAGCTTCCACCAATTTTGACATATAATTAACCACCACTAAGATGTATTTATTCCCAAATGAGCTAGGGAATGGACCCATAAAATCAATGCCCCCTACATCAAATATTTCACATGATAGCATATATGGTTGAGGGATTTCATCACGTTTAGAGATATTACCTGTTCTCTGGCATCTATCACAAGAAGTAACATACCTGTTAGCGTCCTTGAACAGTGTGGGCCAATAAAAACCTGATTCGAGCTTTCTATGTGCTGTCCTAGTCCCACTGTAATGTCCTCATATTGGTCTTAAATGGTAATATTCTAGGATTTTGCTTGCCTCTAACTTTGTAACACATCTTTGAATTACTTGATCTACACATATACGAAAAATTAAAGGATCCTCTCAAAAATAATTTTTCACATTGGCAAAGAATTGCTTCTTTTGATGATGTGCCAACCCTTTTGGTAGATGTTAGCAACTAAGTAATTCGCAATATCCGCAAACCAAGGTACCTCAAAGTCAGATATAGCTAAGAGTTGTTCCTCGAAACGAGTCATTTATCTCACTCTCATCGAGCTCTTTGAGATGTGGATTCTCAAGCCTAAAATGTGGTTTGCTACAAGATTTTCAACCCCTTTCTTATCCAGAATTTCCAAACCAAATTCCTGCAAAAGTAAAATCCATCTTATGAGTCGAGGTTTTGCATCAGACTTAGTTAAGAGATAAGGAAGAGCTAAATGGTCAGTGTAAACGAAAACTTTAGATAATATCAGATATTGTCTAAATTTATCGATTGCAAAACCAGAGATAGCAATTCTTTTTCTGTGGTAGTGTGGTTTTCTTGTGCGGCCGTTAATATCTTGCTAGCATAATAAATCGATTGAAAATGCTTGTCTCTTCGTTGTCCAAGAACTGCACCTATTGCAAAATCACTCGCATCACACATTAGTTCAAAGGGAAAATTCCAATCAAGGGAAATTATAATTGGAGCATTGATTAATTTATCTTTGAGTGTATTTAATGCTTCTAAACATTCTTGATCAAAATTGATCAAAATTGAAAGGCATGTCTTTTTCTAGTAGTTTTGTTAAAGGCTTAGCTATTTTAGAAAAATCTTTAATAAATCTTCTATAAAACCCAACATATCCTAAAAAGCTTCTAATACCCTTAACTGAACTAGGAGGAGGTAATTTTTCTATGGTCTCAATTTTTACTTTAGCAACCTCAATCCCTTTACCAAAAATTTTGTGACCTAACACAATCCCTTCTCGAACCATGAAGTGACACTTTTCCCAATTAAGCACAAGGTTTGTCTCCTCATATCTAGTTAGAACTTGTTTTAAATTTTTAAGGCAAATGTGAACAGAATTACCGAATACCAAGAAGTCATCCATAAATACCTCCATATTATCTTCCACAAGTTCATCAAAGATGGCTAACATGCAGCGCTGAAAAGTAACAAAAGCATTACATAATCCAAAAGGCATTCTACAATAAGCAAACGTACCATATGGACATGTAAATGTTGTCTTCTTTAATCCTCAGGTGCTATCGAAATTTGGAAGTAGCTAGAGAGTCCGTCTAGGAAGCAATAATACATATGCCCAGATAATCTTTCCAACATTTGGTCAATGAATGGTAAGGGGAAGTGATGTTTTCTCGTGGCATTGTTCAACTTCTTATAGTCAATGCAAACTCTCCAACTTGTGACTGTTCTTGTTGGAACTAATTCATTCTTCTCATTAGCTGCAACAGTTATGCCTCCCTTCTTTGGAACAACCTGCACAGGGCTCACCCAAGTACTATTAAAAATAGGATAAATAACTCTAGCATTTAGAAGTTTAATTACATCAGCTTTAACAACTTCTTTCATATTGGGATTTAGTCATCTTTGAGCTTGCACACACGATTTATATTCATTTCCATTAAAATTTTGTGGGTGCAAAACGAAGGGCTGATCCCTTTAATGTCAGAAATCTTTCAAGCTATAGCTCTTTTATGCTCCCTTAGTACTTTTAGTAGCTCATCTTTCTCATTGGGTTGTAAGTCTGAAGCAATAATTACTGGTAGTGTAGAATTATCTCCGAGGAATGCTTACTCTAAGTGATTTGGTAATTACTTCAGTTCCAATTTGGGAGGTTCTTTAATAGAGGGTTTTTGTTTTAGTTCATTGTTCATTTTAATGCCCTCATACTTCTCTTGTCTTGGGGAAAACTCGTTAGAGTTTAACTCAATTTTTATCTTCCCTATCTCAGTGATATAGTCATCTGCCTCCTCACCTTGGACAAGACACATTTCCAATGTGTCTTTATGAATGATTTCCTGAAAAGAATCTTGAATAGAATGATCAATAGAGTCAATAAAGTAACAGGAATCATCTTGTTCTCTAGAGTATTACATAGCATCATAAATCTTAAAAATAATTTCTTCGTCACCTACCCTAAGCACAAGTTTACCATCACCTCATTAATGACAACCCTAGCAGTGGCTAAAAATGGCCGACCTAATATTAAAGGTACCTCAACGTCCTCATCCATGTCAAGCACAATAAAATAAACAGGGAATATGAATTTATCTATTTTTACCAAAACATTTTCAATAATTCCCCTAGGGTATTTAATAGATCTATCAGCTAATTGGATACTCATCCTAGTGGGTTTTGGTTCCCCAAGACCAAGCTACTTAAACATTTTGTAAGGCAACAAATCAATGCTGGCACCTAAATTAACTAATGCTTCCTCAATATTTAAACTACCGATTAAACAGGGAATAGTAAAACTTCCTGGACCTTTCAATTCGGTTGGTAGCTTATTTTGAAGAATAGCTAAGCATTCCTCATTGAGTTCCACAGTTGATAGCTCTTCAAACTTTCTTTTATTTGTTAAAAGCTCTTTTAAAAATTTTGCATATGTAGGCATCTGCGAAATAGCTTCAACAAAAGGTAAGTTAATATGTAATTATTTAAAAAGTTCAAGAAATTTACCAAATTGTGCATCCATGTGGTCTTTCTTCAACTTTGCTGGATATGGGATCAGTAGTTTATATTCTTTAAGCACCAGTGTTACACTTAAGTCAAAATTTACTCCCTCACCCTTCGCCTTATCAGCTTCTTGTGGCATCTTTTTTTCAGCTTCAACCAACACCTTCCCATTCCTTAGTGTAACTGCCTTTACATGCTCTTTTGGGTTAGGTTCGGTGTTACTAGGTAGACTACCTTGTTGCTTTTCAAAAACTAATTTAGCCAGCTGTCCAATTTGATTTTCAAGCCCTTGAATTGATACTTG
This sequence comes from Gossypium rotundifolium, assembly GCA_025506655.1. Lineage (NCBI taxonomy): Eukaryota > Viridiplantae > Streptophyta > Magnoliopsida > Malvales > Malvaceae > Gossypium > Gossypium rotundifolium. The sequence goes on along the minus strand of CP106732.1, from coordinate 162,069,753 downwards.
CTAGCTTTTCAATGCTATCTTGGTATTTTGAAAATGAGTCTCTGGCACCGAAATAAATTTCGCTAACATATCTTTAAGATTCTGTTTATTCTCTTACTGGTAGGGTGGTTGGAAACCTGGAAGGGGTTATGGTCTTTGATTCCCTTGACTACCCCATGAAAAATTTGGGTGGTTCCTCCATCCTACATTATATGTGTTACTATAAGGATTATTTGGAGGTTTAGAGTTATTACCCATGTAATTCAATTGCTCACTCTCCATGCTAGGACTCTAGGGTAGATATTCTAAGGTATTCATCCCTCCTCCATTTGTGTCGCATTACATCACCGGATATACCTGCGTAGAAACACATAAACCATCAATCTTTATATTTAAGAGCTCTACCTAGATAACATGGTGATCGCGTCGAGGTTGAAAACACCAGCGGCTTTTGTCGGCTTTGTTCTCATGAGTTGCCGCTGATAATTATTCAGTGACATCTCTTCAATGAACTCATAAGCCCCCTCAGATGTTTTATTATTTAGGGTACCGTCGGCGGCTGCATCGATCAGTTGCCTAGTTGAGGGGTTCAAACCGTTGTAGAAGGTTTGAACTTGTAGCCATAGAGGTAACCCATGGTGAGGGCACCTTCTCAATAGATCCTTATACCTCTCCCATGCATCGTATATGGTCTCTAAGTCCATTTTAACAAATGAAGAGATATCATTCCTCAACTTTTTCGTCTTGGCCGGTGGAAAGTACTTCAACAGAAACTTTTTGGTCATTTGCTCCCATGTAGTGATAGACCCTCGTGGTAGAGAGTTCAACCACTGTTTAGCTTTATTCCTCAATGAGAAGGGAAATGACCAAAGGTGTATGGCATCATCAGAAATGCCATTGATCTTGAAAGTGTCACAGTACTCCAGAAAGGTAGCCAAATGAGTATTTGGATCCTCATCTTGCAAACCATCGAACTGAATAAACTTTTGGATCATCTGAATGGTGTTCAGATTTAGTTCAAAGCTATTTACAGCAATAGCCAGTCTTACAATACTCGATTCAGCCCCAGTTAGATTAGGCTTGGCATAGTAGTACATAGTACGAGGAGCAGGATTCTGATTCACAGGATTCGTGACAACCACAGGAGGTAGCAGATTATTCTAATTTTTAGCCATCTCCTCGGTAATATTGGTATCGTCCTCTTGCTCTTCCTCTATATACTGTAGAAATATCGGTAATATTTCTCTACAATTTCTGCGAGCTGTGCTTTCAATTTCACTATCAAATAATAGAGGTCCTGACGAGTTTCTTCTAGTCATAAACTAAAGATACCTGCCAGAATCAAAACAAAAGAAAGATTAGAAAAAAAATAATAAACTAAAAAAAAATTAAATTGCAGAAAATAAAAAAGGGCTAAAGTAATAAAAATTAAGTGTTCCTAATATTCTAGTCCCCGGCAACGACACCAAAAACTTGATGACATCACAAACTAACTAAAATACGACAAAGGCAAGTGCACCTATAGAATGGTAGTATAGCTATGGTGAGTCAGGAATATCGTATCCACAGGACTAAAAGTACTAGTAGTTACTATCTTTTTATTATCTAGCCTATAATTAAATGGATTGTTTTTAATCTAAAACTAAACAATTAACTGTGAACGCGACATAGAGTGAAGAAAGTAATTGAATTAACCAATGACAAAGACAATACCCAAGGAAGAATCCACCTAGACTTCATTTATTATTATGACTCTGAATTAAACGATTTATTCACTTGTCTTAATCCATAGAAATCCCTAATTTATGTTAATATCTCTTTCAAGACTAAGAACAACTGATTCTAGGTTGATTAATTGAAATCTCTTTCTAATTAAAACCCCTATTGTCGCATTAACTCGATCTATGGATTCCCTTATTAGATTTGACTCTAATCCGATAGATTTATGTCGTCCTATTTCTAGGATTGTAATCAACTCCGCTCAATTATGCTAGATCTACTCTTAAATATGGACATTTGCTCCACTGAATAAGCATATCAAACTTGAATTAACGTCTTGAAAATATTAAAGCAAGAATTAAGAACACATAATCAAGAACAAGAAAAAGTATTTATCATGTAATTCAAAAAATTAAATAATAAGATCCGTCATAGGTTTCTTCTTTCCTAGGTATTTAGGGAGTTTAGTTCATACTCATTGAGGAAAACATCTCAAAATAAGAATAACAACAAGACATGAAAAACCCAATAAAACTTCGAAGGGAATTCGACTAGAGATCTTTAATCTTAGAGTGGATCTAGTACCGAGATGATTCCAACGGTGTTCTTCGAATAATTTCTGTGTAACACCCCAAACCTAGCCTAGACGTTATGGTCAAATCTGGAGTGTCAAATTGAAGTGTCTTTCAAAAATTTGACTTGTTGGTAAAAGTCGTTTCCAAATTCAAAACCCCTTTATTGTTATTTAACAAATCATCTAGTCAAAACGCTTGTCTTATTATCAGTTATTGTTATAATAGGTTGATTTAAAATCGCAGAAGCTTTTCGAAAAATCTAATGTTTAACTTTCGTATCTTTGAAAACAATAACTATTTTGAAAATTCGCCTTCTTCTAAACTAGCAGTTTTAAGTAAATAAGCAAAGCCCAATTAAAAATTAAAAAAAAAACATAAATGGACTTATTACATAAACAAAACCCAAGATAAATTGTAAATTTAAGTAAAAGCAGTGTAAAACAGTTGCAGTAGTGTGGCCACCTCCGAGTCCCTCACAGTACCAAATCGCCTATGGCTGAGGATTACCTCTACAGTAATAAGGAAATGGTGAGTTTACAAAAAACTCAGTGTGTAATCCCCTACCGGTCGACCGAGATACAACATGCAAGATGTGATGCAGGCCCGAGCCCTATACAGTAATAGTACATTATGGGTTTTAGCCCAATACAGTAACAGTGTGGGCCTTAACCTAATACAGTAACAGTGTAATAATGCAACCCATCCCAATCCAACCAACACACCATGTGGGGATAAAATCGACCTACCCAGCCAACACACTAATATCCCAACAAAGCTACCAGTACAGTATCGTGGCAAAGCTGCCAGTAACAGAATATGTGGCAAAGCCATCAGTACAGTATACTTCCTCCATAATAGTATCCCAACCCTATGCAGTGTGTCATGTCATAAATCATGCGTATATGCAGAATTTCATATTCAGTAACAGTCATATATAAGTCATGAACACATTATTCAACTTACCCTTAGGGATATAACGGTCAATTCCATCTATTAGGGATAATATAGTCATTTCACCCTTTAGGGGTATTTTGGTCATTTACCTACTTTGGGCTCTTAGTGCAGATATCAACCTCTCGGGAGGTCCGCAATCGCCTCAAGCGACTTCGGTAACCTAAACAGTCATAACAGTATAAATGGGCCTAAAGCCCATTACTTAGCCCAAATGGGCCCACTCGCTCGTGCGACCCGTTTAGCCCAGATTTTGCCACGGCTATGTGACCTAGATAGCCTAGTCCAGTATATGCCACAAATCGTGGATTTCATCAGTGTGGGCCCACACGGTCCATTTCGGCCCAACGTGGCCCAATACGGCCTAAGCCCATGAGAATGTTCATGGATGTCTCTTATAGTCTATCGCCCACATTTCGTGGGTTTGGCTTACCACACGAGCGATCACACGCTCGTATGGTCTCAAACGTCGTGTTTTCGACTTTTCAAGGGTAACATCCTAAATTAAGGGGCATATGCATTTAATGTGTGGTTATGTGTAATGTGTTAATTAGAGTGTTAGGGGTCCAGTTTGGGATCAGAATAGGGCCGAGGCCTTGGTTAAACTTTCTGTTTGGACACTATAGGGTTTAAAAGATGGTATCTATGGTTTAAATTACAAAATGGGCTTGTGGCGATGTGCAATACCGCAAAGAAACTATAAGTCAAGGCATTAGCGGTGAAGAAGCCCAAATTATAGTCGCTGGAGCCCATGCATTTGGGCCATTTTCAAACTTAAAGGAGGAGCAAGTGGACTGACAATAAGGCTTAAAATTATGAGGATTAAATGACTTGGATAATGTGGATAATGTACTGATAAAGGAAGGAAGAGGTGGTGTTATTTAAGCCTCTTTTAGAGGTGTGAATGGATAAAGATAAGGGAGAAAGAATAGGAGTTATCTATTTGAGCGACCCGGTGGTGGCGAATTTTCATCTCTTAGAGGGGAAAAAATCAGTTTCAATATACCAGAGGGGTGCCGAAATTTCCCTCATTAATTGATTAGTTTTTAGTTCGAGGAAGGGGCATTTTCGGCTTTTGAGAGGTAGGTGCCAAATTCTCTTCAATTAGGGGGATATCTCTTCAATTCCAGCATTTGAACCCCATTCTCTTAATCTTTTATCTCATTCTCTGTTCTCTTCTATAAGTCGAAACCCCAGTCAATCTCTGCAATCTTTTTTTCTGATTTCTTCAGAAGCTGAAACCTCTTATTTCACTCTCTTCTTCATTCTATTTCCTCTTGTGCCGATTTCTCCATTAAGTCAAATCTTCAAGGGTTGCCAAATTTTCTCAGTAAGGTAGGTGCCGATTTCTTCCGATCTATTTTTTCTTTTTCTTTCTCTTTCGATTTTTAGAAGACAAAGCCGAAAGGCTAATGGATTGTTGGTTTCTTGTGTCTACGTGTTGGGCGACATTCGAGAAGTGAAGTAGATCACATAGATCTAAAAGCTGGAACCGTTAGTCTCTGAACCTCATATCTTTCTTTTCGGGATTTCAAGGCAAAGGAGGGGATTGGATCTGTTAAACCAATCCCTAAGTTTAAGAAGCGAGCGATGTCAGCAGTTCGAGATTGGCCACCGGGTTTGGACCAACTTCAGAACAAAACCTTAGACTATTAGCAGTCGTAGCGGCTAATGATAGTGTCGACTTAGACAGTATCATCTTGTCAGTAATCAGGTGTGTAGATCTCTATCACACTAGTTAATCTGTATTATATGTATGTTATGGGTCAAAAGCCAGAAAAAGGCTGTATGAACAGTCGTATTACCCAGAAAAGGTAGGTAAGGGATGCCAGGTATGTAATCATAGAAACTTCTTTATGTGTATCGGAGTATGTAAAAGTCTGTGATCTGTTTAGATAGTATAATGTTCTGATTCTTGCATGTATGTATGCATGGGATGGGATTGATATGATGAAGGGGAAGAAGGTCGCATAGTGATCGGTGGCTTTACCACATAGATCACACAGTGATTGATCTTTATGACAGGCAGCACAGCTGTCAAAATACTATAGTGTATTATTAAGGTCGCATGGCGATTAGTGGCTTTGCCACATAGGTCACATAGTGATTGGTCTTTATGACATGCAGCACAGCTGTCGATATGGTGTGTAGCGGATGGAGGGTTGATTGTAGAAATCCCTACGGTGTGATAGTTGGTACGGGGTGTGTAGAGGATGGACTCTTAGGTTTGGGATGGGCCATGTTTCATGTAAATATATATTCTGCTGCCATTGTGTATGAGCCAAGGACCATAATGTGTTTGTGGGCCTTAAGGCTTTTATGTGTTTTCGGGATTTGCACACTGAGTCTTGGTGACTCACCCTTTTATTTTTTCCAACTTTTCAGATGAGCAGTAGATCGTGGACATGTGAGCCGAGGCGAACTCGAGGGGCTATCAAGTCTTTTATCTTCATAGACTATTTTCGATTTTTCTTTAAGTTTCAATTTTAGGATTATTTTTGTAATAAGGCCTCCATAACTTAGGCTATCGAACTATATTTTTTTTTTTGTGTTACATCTTATAAACTTATGTTTTCAAAGTCTTAATTATAAAGTGAAATGAAAATGGGTTTTTTCAAGCATGATCAACGCAAATGTTAAAGTTTCTTCAAAAATGTCACAATTAATGATTAATCGGTTAAAATAAACTGAGATTTTTAAAACCCTTCAACGTAAAGTTTTCAACATTCAACCAGTAGCATACCAGATCCAGTTATGACGTATGGGTCGGGTTTGAGGTGTTACATTTTGGTATCAGAGCCCAGTTCAAAACTCGGGCTGTGAAATGGATCTAGTAGTGATTTGTAAAATTGATGTAAGTTTGAGAAATGTTCGGTTGAGATATGGCCTTCGAGTCTACCGGCACCCGATCCATGCAGGTAAGTATTCTAAACTCATTATGTGATATGCATGTTGGGCTTGAGGGGCTCTATAGGGACGTAGGCTAGTATGCTAGAGTTTATGGAATTTAGGTTTAGTTCAAACAATTCTTCAAATCTCATAAGACTTAATTTCTAATTAAACATGTCTGTGAACAAGTCACAGGGTTAGGGTGTGGTAAAGGCATACGCATGTCTAGGATTGGATCCAGGGAGAGCTTGGTATTTAAGCGGCCCTAGCGGCTGACCTCCTCTTCGTTGGAATCCTACCTGGTGCGCAGTGTTTGTTCACTCTAACCGACAGGGCTTGTTGACAGGCCAAAATTTGTAAAATTATCGAAATACCCCCGGTTGGAAAAATTATCGAAATACCCCCAGATTGTAAAATTACCAAAATACCCCTATTTTGTAAAATCACCAAGATACCCTATTTTGGAAAATTATGAAAATACCCCTGCAAGATAAAATTTCAAAAATACCCCTGGGTAGTGAAATGACAAAAATACCCTTATGTGATGAATGTGAGTTCATGGATGCTACTTATATGTTGATGTGTGATGGTTGAATGTATGTGGATTCTAGAGCTAGAAAATACAGACCTGAGAATTGAACCTTGTAGATAGAATTCAAATTTGAAAGAACTACTGTTAAAACTACTTTCATAAGATTTTTGTGGTTAATTAGTGGAAGAAATTAATAATTCATAAAATTCCTAATCAGATAAACGCGAATCGATAGAATGAGCACTAGAGGACATGGTGTACGTGGCCGAGGTAGAGGCAGGATTGTTGTGTCGGAACCGGTAGGGTCTGGTCACGAGTCGGGGAATGAGGTGCTAGTGCCATCAGCTGTGGAGGCAAAATTTCATGATCAGACGATCGGAGATGATGCGGTATCTCAGGCGATGTTGAGGGTTTTAGAGAGGGTTGTTGGGGCAGGCATAGGCACAGGAGCCCAGAAATCTGTGTCGGAGCGACTTAGAGTTAATGGGGTAGAAGTGTTTAGGGGAATTTTTGGGATAGCCCCGAGTACAGCTGAGTATTGGTTGGAAACGGTCGAATGCATAATGGATGATCTGAATTTCACGGAAAAAGAGAAGCTGAAAGGAGTAGTGTCCCTTCTCCAGGATGAAGCTTATCAATGGTGGCTTACGGTTAAAGATGGTACAGTGGCTGACTGTATCACCTGGGATTACTTCAGAACGGTGTTCCAGAATAAATACATTGGAACAAGTTATGTGGACGCGTAGCGTAGAGTATTTCTAAATCTGGTTTAGGGAAGTAGGTCGGTGGCGGCGTATGAAGCGAAATTCTTACGTTTGAGCCATTATGCTCGAGGGATAGTGGCCACAGATCATGAACCATGTGTTCAATTTGAAGATGGCCTAAAGGATGATTTATGTGTTTTGATAGCTCCACAGTAGGAGGGGGAATTTGCTGTGCTTGTGGAGAAGGTTAAGATAGCTGAGGAGGTAAATCAAACAGAAAAGCTGAATCAGGATAAAGATAGAAGTGAAAGTAGGAGGAATTTTGGATCGTCAAGAGCAGCTGGGCGTACTCAGAAAAGACCTAAGTCGGATGGGCCAAATCGGATGGAGAGACCTGCTGCTAACTAGACACGGATGTGTGTTCGCTGTGGTAAATTCTATGTAGGTGAGTGTTGGGCAGGCAGTGGAAAGTGCTTTAGGTGTGGGTCTTTGGACCATCGTGTTAGGGATATCCACGACCACGAAGCGATGTAGGACCCAGTGGGTGGAAATGCTCACCGGTAGAAGAGGTTAGCGACCGCAGAGGGTCGTGGTCCAAAAAAGGTGGTAACAGCTTTGATTGGGCCGTAGCACCTACGAGGGCGTAAAACACCGAGGCGAGACAATCGGGTTAATCTATGCCGCCAGACGTCGAGAGGAGGTCGACGACGGATGTTATAATCGGTATGTTTTTAATATTTGGTTTGCCTTACACTGCATTGATTGACATTGGGTCGACACATTCATATGTTGCTAGTAGTGTGTCTGGAACTTTAAGTTTAGATTTTGAGATTACCCCTAGGGCGATGACTGTAATTAGCCCATTAGGACAATCTGTGGTAGTAGATAAACTCTATCGGGAGGTACCCTTAGAAGTTCAGGGAATAGTTTTTTGGATAGATATGATGAAATTGTCGTTTGGGGAGTTCGACTTAATATTAGGCATGGACTAGCTAGTGAAATATCAAGCTAATTTAGATTGTGCAGCCAAGCGTATGGTGTTGAAAACCCCCGAGGGTGGTGAAGTGTTGGTAATAGGAGAAAGGGGGAACTGTCTGTCAAATGTAGTGACTGCCCTAAGAGTAAAAAGGATGGTGAGAAAAGGATGCGAGGCAGTTTTAATGTTTGTTCGGGCTCTGGAAGCCAAGGATCTAACTGTTGGGGAGTTAGGACAGTGAAGAAGTTTCCTGATGTTTTCCTAGAAGAGCTTCCGGGACTATCCCGGATTGTGAAGTGGAGTTTGGTATCGATCTTTTTTTGGGAACAGCGCCAGTATCTATTACTCCATATAGGATGGCGCCAAAGGAGTTGGTGGAATTGAAAGCGCAGATTCAGGAGTTGCTAGATAGAGGGTTTATTCGACCAAGTGTGTCACTGTGGGGAGCGCCGGTGTTATTTGTCAAGAAGAAAGATAGATCAATGCGTATGTGCATTGACTATCGTCAGTTGAATAAGTTAGCAATCAAGAACAAATACCCGTTGCCAATGATCGATGACTTGTTCGATCAGTTGAAAGGGGCCTCAGTCTTTTCGAAGATAGACCTGAGATCAGGGTACCATCAGCTTAAGGTCAAGGAGGCAGATATTCAAAAGATGACTTTTAGGACTCGCTATGGTTATTACGAGTTCATGGTAATTCGGATTGACCAATGTGCCAACAGCGTTTATGGACATGATAAACTGAATATTCCAACCCTATTTGGATCAATTTGTCATGGTATTCATAGATGATATCCTGGTTTATTCAAGATCGGAGGAGGAACATGACTTACACCTTCGAGTGGTTTTGCAGATCTTGAGGGAGAAGCAGTTGTATGCCAAATTCAATAAGTGTGAATTTTGGCTAAGGAAGTTACGTTTTAGGCCATGTTGTGCTCGGTGGGGGATTAGGGTTAACCTCAAAAATTGAAGTCAGATTGATTGGAAGTCGCCAAACTGCGGCGTAAATTTAGATTTTTCTTGGACTGGCCGGGTACTATCGAAGGTTTGTTGAAGGATTTTCTTCAATAGCAGCACCATTGACTAAGTTATTACAGAAAGGAGTTCCGTTTGTTTCGTCTGATAAGTAGCAAGAGAGTTTCGAGAAGTTAAAAAGGATTTTAAAGGAGGCTCCAGTATTGATTCAGCCGAAGCTTGGAAAGGAATTCGTAATTTACTGTGATGTGTCACACACGGGACTAGGATGCGTGTTAATGCAAGATGGAAAGGTTGTTACGTATGCATCTCGGTAGTTAAGACTGCACTAAGCAAATTATTCCACCCATGATTTGGAGTTGGCGACCGTGGTTTTTGCTTTAAAGATTTGGAGACATTATCTGTACGGGGAGAAATCTATTATTTATACAGATCATAAAAGCCTAAAATACCTTTTGACCCAGAAGGAGTTGAATTTAAGGCAGAGGAGGTGGATCGAGATGTTAAAGGATTATGATTGCTCGATCGAGTACCATCCGGGTAAAGTTAATGTGGTGGCAGATGCCTTAAGTCGTAAAGTAATCTCTGACTTGAGGGCAATGTTTGCTCACCTTAGTTTGTATGATGATGGGAGCTTATTGGCTGAACTTCAAGTGAAACCCTCTTGGGTCGGGCCGAGTTAAGGAGAAGCAACAGACTGATGAGTTGCTAAAGGAGAAGTTTCATGTAGGATCAAGTGATGGATCGACGGACTTCAGTATGAATGAGGAAGGACTGTTATGTTTTCAAGGGAGAGTTTGCATGCCAAAAAGATCTGGAATTGAGGCATAGGATTTTGCAAGAAGCGCATGGAAGTTCATATGCTATGCACCCCGGAGGGAATAAGATGTATCGAGATTTGTGGGATCAGTTTTGGTGGCCGGACTTGAAGCGTGAGGTAACTGAATTGGTGAGTAAGTGTTTGACCTGTCAGCAGGTAAAGGTGGAACATCAGTTACCATCAGGGTTGTTGCAGCCGGTGAAGATTCCACAATGGAAATGGGAAAGGATCACAATGGCCTTTGTTAGTGGGCTACCCCTCACGCCTACTAAGAAATATTCAGTCTGGGTAATTGTTGATCGCTTGACGAAATCTACTCATTTCATACCAAGACGGGTCGATTACTCTCTGCGGTCGGGCTAGGTTATATATAGCGGAGGTAGTGAGGTTGCATGGGGTACCAAGATAAATCATATCGACAGGACCCGGTTTCACATCACACTCGGAAGGCTTTGCATCAAGCGTTGGGTACGGTTGGATTTCAAGACTGAGATTTCATCCTCGCATGGATGGACACCGAAGGGTAATTCAAATCTTGGAGGACATGTTAAGGGATGTGTCATTGATTTGGAGGTAGTTGGGAAGAGTTTTTACCATTGGCGAGTTTGCTTACAACAACAGCTACCAGTCTAGTATTCAAATGGCGCCCTATGAAGCATTGTACGGGCGGAAGTGTCGTACTCCTACCTGTTGGACGGATTTAGGGGAACATTAGATTTTGGGTCCAGAGTTGGTTATCGAGACAGAAGAGAAGGTTGAGTTAATTCGAGCTCGACTAAAGGAAGCGTTGGACCGACAGAAGTCCTATGCAGACTTGAAGCGTAAGGACATAGAGTTTGCAATGGGTGACAAGGTGTTCTTGAAGGTGTCGACATGGAAGAAAGTGCTAAGGTTTGGACGGAAGGGTAAATTAAGTCCCAAATTTATCGGACCTTATCGAGTGTTGAAACGAGTGGGGCCAGTAGCCTATCAACTAGAGTAACCTTCTGAGCCAAGCCAGATTCACAATGTATTCCACGTTTCTATGTTGAGATGATATCGTTCAGATCCGTCTTATGTGGTGCCTGTGGAGGAAATCGAGGTAAGACCTGACCTATCCTTTGAAGAGGAACCAGTGAAAATCTTGGATCGTGATGTCAAAGTGTTGCGAAGGAAAATGGTTCCGTTGGTTAAGGTTCTATGGTGGAATCACAGTTTTGAGGAGGCTACATGGGAACCAGAGGAGATTATGCGGTAGCAGTACCCGCATCTATTCTGATCAGGTAATTTCGAGGCCAAAATTTCTTTAAGGGGGTAGAATTGTAACATCCTCAATTAACGGGCCTATGCATTTAATGTGTTGTTATGTGTAATGTGTTAATTAGAGTGTTAGGGGTCCAGTTTGGGCTCAAGATAGGGCCGAGGCCTTGGTTAAATTTTCTGTTTGGACACTATAGGGTTTAAAACATGTTATCTGTGGTTTAAATTACAAAATGGGCTTGTGGCCCAGTAGCAAGGGGCGTTGCAAAGGAACTATAAGCTGGCGTCATTAGCAGGTGAAGAAGCCCAAGTTATAGCCGCTTGGAGCCCATGTATTTGGGCCATTTTCAGCACTTAAAGGAGGAGCAAGTGGGACGACAATAAGGCTTAAAATTAGGAGGGATTAAATGACTTGGATAATGTGGATAATGTACTGATAAAGGAAGGAAGAGGTGGTGTTATTTAAGCCTCTTTTGGAGGTGTGAATGGATAAAGATAAGGGAGAAAGAATAGGAGTTATCTGCTAAACAGCCAGTGGTGGCCAAATTTCCATCTCTTAGAGGGGGGAAGAAATCGGTTTCAATATGCCAGAGGGGTGCCGAAATTTCCTTCATTAATTGATTAGTTTTTAGTTCGAGGAAGGGGCATTTTTGACTTTTGAGAGGTAGGTGCCAAATTCTCTTCAATTAGGGGGGATATCTCTTCAATTCCGGCATTTGAACCCTATTCTCTTAATCTTTTATCTCATTTTCTGTTCTCTTCTACAAGCCTAAAGCCCAGTCAATCTCTGCAATCTTTTTTTTTTTGATTTCTTCAGAAGCCGAAACCTCTTATTTCACTCTCTTTTTCATTCTATTTCCTCTTGTACCGATTTCTCCATTAAGCTGAAATCTTTAAGAGGTTGCCGAATTCTTTGAAAAGGTAGGTGTCGATTTCTTCTGATCTATTTTTTTCTTTTTTCTTTCTCTGTCAATTTTTAAAAGACAAAACCGAAAGGCTAATGGATTGTTGGTTTCTTGTGTCTACGTGTTGGATGACATTCGAGAAGTGAAGTCGATCGCATAGATCTAAAAGCCGGAACTGTTAGTCTTTGAACCTCATGTCTCTCTTTTCAGGATTTCAAGGAAAAGGAGGGGATTGGATATGTTAAACCAATCCTAAGTTTAAGAAGTGAGTGCTGTCAGTAATTCGGGATTGGCCATCGGGTTGTGCACCAGCTTCAAAACAAAACCTTAGATAGTTAGCAGTCGTAGCGGCTACTGATAGTGTCAACTTAGACAGTATCGTCTAGTCAGTAATCAGGTGTGTAGATCTCTATCACACTAGTTAATCTGTATTATATGTATGTTATGGGCTAAAAGCCGAAAAAAGAATGTATGAATAGTCGTATTACCCAGAAAGGGTAGTCAAGGGACGCCAGGTACGTAATCATAGAAACTTCTCTATGTGTATCGGAGTATGTGAAAGTCTGTGATATGTTTAGATAGTATAATGTTCTGATTCTTGCATGTATGTATGCGATTGGATTGATATGATGAAGGGGAAGAAGGTCGCATAGCGATCGGTGGCTTTGCCACATAAGTCACACAGTGATTGGTCTTTATGATAGGCAGCACAGCTGTCGAAATACTACAGTGTATTATTAAGGTCACATGGCAATTGGTGGCTTTGCCACATAGGTCACATAGTGATCGATCTTTATGACAAAAGACACATTGCCGATAGGTGTAACGGATGGAGGGTTGATTGTAGAAATCCCCACGGTGTGATGGTTGGTACGGGGGTGTGTAGAGGATGGACTCTTAGGTTTGGGATGGGCCATGTTGTATGTAAATATATATTCTGTTGCCATTGTGTATGGGCCAAGGACCATAATGTGTTTGTGGGCCTCAAGGCTTTTATGTGTTTTCGAGATTTGCACACTGAGTCTTGGTGACTCGCCCTTTTATTTTTTCCAACTTTTCAGATGAGCAGTAGATCATGGACATGGGAGCCGAGGCAGACTCGAGGGGCCATCAAGTCTTTTATCTTCATAGACTATTTTCAATTTTTCTTTAAGTTTCAATTTTGGGATTATTTTTGTAATAAGGCCTCCATAACTTAGGTTATCGAACTTTTTTTTTGTGTTACATCTTATAAACTTATGTTTTCAAAGTCTTAATTATAAAGTGAAATGAAAATGGGTTTTCAAGCATGATCAACGCAAATGTTAAAGTTTCTTCAAAAATGTCACAATTAATGATTAATCGGTTAAAATAAATTGAGATTTTCAAAACCCTTCAAGGCAAAGTTTTTCAACATTCAACCCGTAGCATACCAGATCCGGTTATGATGTATGGGCCGGGTTTGGGGTGTTACATTAGGTTTTTGGCTTTTGCCGTTCTACAGTTATAGTGGGGTGTTTACACACCTGTTTATGAAACCGCTCCAAGTTCCACGAGCACCCAACCTAGATTCAAACATGACCCACTGTCAGTCCTTTAATTGTTAGGGTAAAACATCCCCTCTTATTGACACTTAATCCAAAACCACCATCCTTACCTTGTTTGAATGAGGCGACTTTAGTCCTCCAAGGCCGTTAACCAGAATTGATCACACTCCTTTAGAGATTATCCGTACCACAAACACCGATCCATTAACCAAGGTAGGCCATGTAAGTGGCCTCAAACCACAAATGATCTCCTATAAGACATAATCAGTATGGCTTAAACTCCAAAATTGAGATAACACATTACATTGATTGAACGCTGAGAACGAGGGTTGCAACTATTTCAAAACCACTGAGACCCAACCACTCCTCAAGGAAAACCCTAGAACCTGCGACGAGTAACACATCATGAAAGAAAGGAAACAACAGTCGGTAATCAAAGGATGAATAAGAGGGTAATCGGTTTTAAGAAGAAGAATAGAAGCGAACAGGTTTAATCACAAAGTGAGGAGTATGAACATTTACCGATAATCAGAGACACTTGAAGCACTAGAACAACAAGAAGAAGCGAAGAGAAGATCTCGCAGAGAGTGATATAACAAAAGGTGATATTCGGCCAAACTAGAAGGTAAAGGAGAAATATTCTGACAAGGCAAGACGATTGGAAGGCAAGGGATATTCGGCCAAAAGAGTACAGATTCAAGAAGAGAAGAAAAGAGGAAAGAAAAGGAAGAGTTGCTCAAAAACGACTGGCAACTATTGACCAAAAAGAGAGGGACAAAATGAACCAAAAGTTGATGAGTGGAGGGAAGAAAAGTGAATTCGGTAGAGGAGAAGAAAGAAAAATGCAACAAGGAAAAGGAAGCAGAGAAAAATTGCCAAAAGGACCTACCACATTCGGCCAAAGAGAGGAAAAGAACCCAAATGAGCAGTACACCTTTCTTGGTCGAATTCTTGAGTTCAAAGTCCCAAATCGGCACAAACTCCCTCCCCTCTCATCCCTTTGATTTTCTCCTAAAATCTCTCCCCTTTCCCTCATTGAATCTCTCTATGACCAGTTCAAACACTCTTCAAATTCTATTCAAACTCCCCTTAGCTGTGTTTCAGTCCAACTCCACTACCTACACAGTTTGATAAACCGTAAAAGTAACATATTTTAACCCCATATTTAGTATGCTTTTGGATAATTTATCCTTGATTTATGTAAAAAGGTGCTCTTAATCCTTTCTTTTCATGTCTTATACTCAGGAAAGCACCTAAGGATAAAAATAATGTAAAACAGGCTTAAAACAGGCCAATTTGGGCCAAAGAGGAAATCGACACGGCCTGGACTTCAAGCCACACGGCCGTGCCTCATCAAATTACTTTACATGGCCATGCCACGACTTACACAGTCGTGCCCCAATCAACAGAATCGAGACACGGCCTGAAGATGATTTACACGGACGTGTACCTTGGTCGTGCCCCTATCGCGGGAAAGAGTAATTTCACATGGATTTGGATTCTTGGAGGCAAAGAAACACATTCCTAAGTCTACTTAAACATCCTAGGAGGAATTCTACTTGAATTAGGATACATAGGAGCCAAGTAAAGCATCTCAAAGCCTATATAAACACCCAAGGTAGCAATTAGAAAGGGGAGTTCTACAGAAGCCGAAACTGACGGCTTTTTGTAGAGGTTTTTGTCAAGCTTTCATCTTTTAAGGAATCACTTGTAGATAGCCAGTTGATCCATCTCAAGAAGCTGGAACTCTATTCAAGATGGAGGATCTCTCCTTCAATTCCTTCAGGGAGTTTTAGGGATTTCTCATGTTTTGTTTTATCTTTTCTCTTGAGATGTTTTCTTATTTAGTTATGAACTAAACCCATTAGATACCTGAAGGGGACAAAACCTATGATGGATTTTGTTATTTGATTTCTAAATTATATGATAAGTACTTAGTTTGTTCTTAATTATGTTGCTTAATTTAATCTGATGTGCTTAGGTGGAGGAGGAATAGACCCTACCTAAGAGTAGATCTAGCATAATTGAGTGGAGTTGATCGGGCGCCTAGAGATAGGGTTACGAGAATTTTGCAGATTAGGGTGAAACCTAATATGGGAATACATTGATCGATTTACTGCTTCCTTAGGGGGTTATTATAAGAGAACGAGGGTTTCACTAATTAACCTAAGGTTAGAAGTTATTCGCCTTGAGAGAGGGTTTAATATAGGTTAGGGAGTCTCACGGATCAAGCTAAGTAAAGAAATCATATGGTTTAGGGTTAAATAATAAGTAAAGTCATAGGTGGATTCTTCCCGAGGGTATCGATTTCATCAACTGAGTTTTCCTAAAGTCTTTCTCCAATTCATTCTATTGTCTTTGCATCTAGTTTAGTTTTTCATTAGTTTCATAAACCAATCACTCCATATTTTGAGGCTAAATAATAGAAAGAAAGTGAGTAGTAGTACTTTTAGGTTCCTTTGGGTTCGATAAGATATTCTTGCCTAAACTATACTGCTGTTCGATAGGTGCACTTGCCTCTATCGTTGTCATGGTTAGTCTATAGGTTCGATCATTCTTTATAAATATTAAAACTTAACTATTTGACACGATCAAGTTTTTGGCGCCGTTGCCAGGGAACACTAAAATATTAAGAAAGCTCTATTTCTATTACTTTAGCCAAAAAAATTATTTGCAATTTATTATTATTATATTATTCTTTATTATTATTTCTTTTTACTTTGCTATTTTTTTCCTCTATTTTGCTTTTGGCGTAAAAATTTTAGTATATGGAAAAGATGGCATCAATAATTATCGATGGCAAGGCATGGGGCAATTCCTACTAAAATGTACCAAAGGTGTCTTCAACCTCGACGTGGTCACCAAAGTTATCTAATCGATAGAGATGATGAATAAAAGATTGATAATTGGTATAGTCCTCGCAGTACATCCGTAAATACAATATGATTTGAATCTAGGAGGCGGTTTAATCCTCGAGTACCCACCCTACGGATATGGCATGGAAAATGAGCAAGCTCACTATACAGGTAACTATTCTAAATATCAAAATAATTTTTATAGTGACACTTATAATACAGGATGGAAGTACCATCCTAATTTCTTGTGGGATGATCAAAATAGCCAAAAATCAGAACTTCCTTCAGATTTTCAACAACCACCTCACCAAAAAGAAGAGGAGCCGAATCTTGAAGAGATGTTGATGAAATTCATGGCAGCCACATATTCTCATTTCCAAAAGACTGAAGAAGCACTTGATGAACAAAAAAAATCGATCAAAGGGATCGAGAATCAAGTTGGAGAACTTATTAGGTCAGTGGGACATCTCGCAAAGCTAATGTCAGAACGACTGCTAGGACGTCTACCAAGTACCACTGAGGTTAACCCAAAGGAGCAAATTCAAGCCATCTCAGCTCAAGACAGTAATGGGTTAGATGAACCAAACTCAATACAAGAAAACAAGGTAGACTAAGGTAAGGTAGAGGTAACACAATAAAAGCCAAAACCGGTAATCAAGGAGTACCAACCTCGCATACCTTATCTCGAAGCAATAAAAAGAGACGATTCAGAGGAACAATTCGGTAAGTTTCTTAAACTCTTAAAGAAAGTACATATTAACTTTCCTCTCCTTAAAGCTCTTTTTCAGATACTGCACTCGAGAAAATTTTTAAGACGACTCTTGACCAACAAACGCAAATTAGACGAAGAGCACCACGTGAGCTAAACGCAATGTGCTCAAAGAATTCTACAAAATAAACTGCCATGGAAATTAAAAGATCCAGGGAGTTTTATAATTCCATGTTTAATTGGTAGTTTATCTATTGATGATGCGTTAGCGGATTTAGGGCAAGCATCAATGTTATGCCTTACAAAATGTTTAAACAACTAGGTCTAGGGAAACCTGCATAAACTAGGATAAGCATTCAATTAATCGATAAAACTATAAGAATTCCTAGGGTATAATAGAAAATGTTCTAATCAAAATTGATAAATTCATATTCCCAGTAGACTTTGTCGTTTTAGACATGGATGAGGACAACACGATCCCCTTAATTTTAGGAAGACCCTTTTTAGCAACTGCTAGAGCTAAAATTGATATCTATGCAGGAGAACTCATACTTCGTGTAGGCGACAAGATAGTCACTCTTCAAGCTCTTGACTCGGCCAGAACATCAAGTAATAAAGGTGAGAAAGTAAATTCAGTTGATAACCAACTTGTTCAACCTTCATTGCAGGAAACACCATAAAGCTACAAACCTGGGCCGGACCATAGACCTCGTGCTAATAAAGAAGAATTACATAAAGAACCAGGACCACATGAAGTAAAATAGAAGGAAACCCCAGACGAGCTCATAGGAACAACAAATCACATCAAAATAGAGGATCGGGTATTGTTGAATAAGAAAGACCCTCGAATCACCAATTCAGAACTCAAGACAAATGAAGAAATCACTTTTGTGGTACTTAATGTCTTCCTATACGGCACAGTCGAGGTAAGCAATCCTAAATTCAACACTTTTAAGGTAAACATTACTCGACTTAAACTTTATATCCATAACCGAGTTGATCGCATGAGAAATGATTTCCACCTCCTCGATTTCCACCTCCTCAAACCACCATGATTGTGCGTACAACAGGTAAGTCTAGCTAAAGACTTTAAACGAGCGCTTCTCGGGAGGCAACAATTTTTATATTTTTTATTTTTTAATTTTTTTCTTTTATTTTTTCTTTTTAGCACCTAACCATAAACTAACCAAAGAGCGATTTCTAGGCCACTACCTTACACACACGACGTGCCGTGGCGTGTGGAAGATGTGGATAAACCATGGGCGTGCGATGAGTGCATGACATAGAAAAAATTCTTTTCCTAGCACGGGTGGCGATAATAGTCCACGCCCGTGCCGACGCCCCGTGCGAGGTTACTGACTTGTCAAGCACGGGTAAAACATGGTCGTGCCTTTCAACCGTGCCAACATTCTGACTTATCGAACACAGGAGGAGCACGCTCGTACTAAATGACCATGTGAAGAATGACACGGCCGTGCCATGACACCCATGGCCATGCTCGAACACCCTGAATATGTTCAAAATTCAAAATCCCAAAACACGGGCTACATCTCTATTTAAACCTCATTCCCCATTTTTCTAGTTGTCTTTCATATTTTCCATTATTTATTTTTGTTTTTATTTTATTTCATCATTATTTTTTACTTTATTTTATTTTATTTTCTTCTTCTTATTCTTTATGATATTTAGATTTAGCTTAGGATACTATAAAACCAAGTCGGCTACTTCGAGGATTCAATTTCAAACGGTTCGAGACGCTTCCCACGCTCACCTCCAATCTTATCCAGCTCTTTTCATAGACTTCATCCAAAAATTCGTGAAGTGTTATCGCTCCCTTCTTTTTGATTTTATTATTACATAATTGTTTATCTATCTTTGTACATTGGGGGCAATGTACATCTTAAGTGTGGAGGGTAAAAGTGCCTAACTTTTGCATAATTCTCAAAAATCCTGAATTTAAAACTTGTTTTCAAGTATTTTCTCATTTTACTAATTAGGATGAAATTTCTAATGATTTATGATTATTATTGATATGTTTTAGAGTAAGTCATAGTTAATTGTGCATTGATGATTAAAATTGAAGAATACTAGAGAATCAAGCATGATAAGCCTACTTTCTAAAAATTAAAATTGATAGGTTGTTGAACTGAATTTGACTATTACCTTGAAATTTGGAATTTATAAGGATTGATGTCAACAACACCCATAATTTTTGTGAGATTTTGAGCCTTATAGAGCATATATTCTTTTTCGTGCTCACTTTATTAATTATGAGTGTGTCAACTTTGAACTGTTATTCTAGAACTTGCCTCGTTTATACATGTGGAGACCACATTAATGATTTGATATCGTAAGATGATAAAGGCACCTAGGTTTAACCCACTTACTCCATAAAAAGCCTACCTTCACAAATTAACCACTAGTGAGCCTCATTAAATCCTAACAACCTTTTTATTGACTTACCCACTAATACTAACCCAAAAATCCCTTTGAATTTGTTATCAACATTCTTTTGACTACCCCTTAATCGAGGTTTGTTTTGATTAAATTACCAAATTATATTAGTTCAGTAGTTACATTTATCATTTATGATGTAATATTTCAGTTTTCTTAAAAATAAAATTAAAAAATCTAAGTTTATTCAATATTAGCGAGATACAAAAGAGCTTAGAGCATTTAAACTCCAATTGTTGAAGAAAAGCTCAGATTAAAGTATTATCCAATTTTAAGTGATGAAAATACTCTTTATTATAGAGTAATTATTAATAGTAGGTATTATTAGTTTTCATTCGATGTAAATATTCATATTTAGTTCATTGTTTCTAGTTAGGTAATTTGTCAAGTCAGTCTCGATTCTAACTTTCTAATTCAGCCTTTATCCACACCTTTTAACCCAAGCCCCGTTACAACCCTGATTAAAGACCTTTTGATTTGTGTATCATCTCATATACAGTGGTGGAGATTTGATTTTCAGGCAAGCCTATGGGATTAACTGTTCAGGTTTGACTTATGAGTGATTATTCTTGAACCTTAAACACTCTAAGTGGTTTGAGTGAATCTGTTGTGAGGATGTCAATCCTTGTGGGTTTTGAATTAAAGGTAATTACTTATATAAGGGGAGACACCTAAGTTTTCATACTACAAAGGTATGACTTATCTTGATTGAATCTTTAGGTCTCTTTGAGTTAAATTATCCATGTATAAATTATCTATGAATTATGATGAGACATTTTCGATAGGAATTATGAATTATGGAAAGTTCGTTTTAATTGTAAGTTGAGAATTTTGCTTGAGGACAAGCAAAAGCTTAAGTGTGGGGGTATTTGATAAACCGTAAAAGTAACATATTTTAACCCTATATTTAGTATGCTTTTGGATGATTTATCCCTGATTTATGTAAAAAGGTGCTCTTAATCCTTTCTTTTCATGTATTATACTCAGGAAAGCACCTAAGGATAAAAAGAACGTAAAACGGGCCAATTTGGGCCAAAGAGGAAATCGACACGGCCTGAACATCAAGTCACACGGTCGTGCCTCATCAAATTACTTCACACGGCCATGCCACAATTTACACAGCCGTGGCCCAATCGACAGAATCGAGACATAGCCTGAAGACGATTTACACGGGCGTGTACCTTGGTCGTGCCCCTACTGCGGGAAAGAGCAATTTCACTTGGATTTGGATGCTTGGAGGCAAAGAAACACATTCCTAAGTCTACTTAAACATCCTAGGTGGAATTCTACTTGAATTAGGATACTTAGGAGCCAAGTAAAGCATCTCAAAGCCTATATAAACACCCAAGGTAGCAACTAAAAAGGATAGTTCGACAGAAGCCGAAACTGAAGTCTTTTTGCAGAGGCTTTTGCCGAAGCTTTCATCTTTTAGGGAATCACTTGAAGATAGCCAGTTGATCCATTTCAAAAAGCTGGAACTCTATTCAAGACGGAGGATCTTTCCTTCAATTCTTTCAGGGAGTTTTAGGGATTTCTCATGTTTTGTTTTATCTTTTCTCTTGAGATGTTTTCTTATTTAGTTATGAACTAAACCCTTCAGATACCTGAAGGGGATGAAACCTATGATGGATTTTGTTATTTGATTTCTAAATTATATGATAAGTACTTAGTTTGTTGTTAATTATGTTGCTTAATTTAATCTGATGTGCTTAGGTGGAGGAAGAATAGACCCTACCTAAGAGTAGATCTAGCATAATTGAGCGGAGTTGATTGGGCGCCTAGAGATAGTGTTACGAGATTTTGCCAGATTAGGGTGAAACCTAATATGGGAATCCATTAATCGATTTACTGCTTCCTTAGGGGGTTATTATAAGAGAATGAGAGCTCCACTAATTAACCTAAGGTTAGACGTTATTCACCTTGAAAGAGGGTTTAATATAGGTTAGGGAGTCTTACGGATCAAGCTAAGTAAAGAAATCATATGGTTTAGGGTTAAATAATAAGTAAAGTCATAGGTGGATTCTTCCCAAGGGTATCGACTTCATCAACTGAGTTTTCCTCAAGTCTTTCTCCAATTCATTCTTTTGTCTTTGCATCTAGTTTAGTTTTTCATTAGTTTCATAAACCAATCACTCCATATTTTAGGCTAAATAATAGAAAAAAGTGAGTAGTAGTACTTTTAGGTTCCTTTGGGTTCGATAGGTGCACTTGCCTCTATCGTTGTCATAGTTAGTCTACAGGTTCAATCATTCTTTATAAATATTAAAACTCGACTGTTTGACACGATCAACAACTCAAGCAGTAAAATAAACACTTCATTGTGCAACCCAGGACTTGAACCTCAGACCTCCCAGTTACACAACATGCCACATTGCCATTAAACAATAAGCTGTTTTTGTGTCATAAAACAAGCACTCTTATATATAAGGCCTATATGTCAGTGTCTAGATTTATTTAAGAGCAAAACTAAAAATTCTGCAAAAGCCAAGATTTGAACTCAGGCTTCTCATGCACCCCCATACACACCCAAATCACTTAGCCATTATAGAAAACAAACAATTTATGTCATAACATGCAAAAATTAAAGACTTAAATTTTGGAGCGTTACAACTCTACCCCCTTAATGAAATTTCAGTCTCGAAATTTACCTCATCATAAGAGATGAGGGTATTGCAGACGCATCGCCTCCTCGGGTTCCCACGTGGCTTCCTCTGAACTGTGATTCCACCAAAGCAGTTTGACTAGTGGAATAGATTTCTTCCTCATCACTTTAACCTCACAGTCCAATATCTGCACTGGTTCCTTCTCAAAGGTCAGATCTGGCCTACCTCGATCTACTCGACTGGTACTATATGTGTGGGATCAAAGCGATAACGCCTCAGCATGGAGACGTGGAACACGTCATGAATCCGGTCTAATTCTGGAGGCAACTCAAGTTGATAGGTGACAGGTCCCATA
The DNA here is from genome assembly GCA_025506655.1 of Gossypium rotundifolium. Taxonomy (NCBI): domain Eukaryota; kingdom Viridiplantae; phylum Streptophyta; class Magnoliopsida; order Malvales; family Malvaceae; genus Gossypium; species Gossypium rotundifolium. The sequence continues at coordinate 162,046,985 of CP106732.1, read as the reverse complement.
CGCTTCAGTATACAGTAAGGCCCAATGAACCTAAGGCTCAGCTTACCCTTTCGCCCAAACCTCAGTATCTTTTTCCACGGGGAGACCTTGAGAAATACAAAGTCCCCCATAGAATACTCAATCTTTCAGCGTTTAAGATCCGCGTAAGACTTCAACCTATCAGTTGCTTCCTTCAACCGATCTCAAATCAGTTTTACCTTTTCTTCGGTATCAAAAACTAACTCTATCCCCAAAACTCGCCGCTCACCTAGCTCAGTCCAACAGGTTAGAGTACGACACCTACGGCCATATAAAGCCTCGTACGGTTCTATTTGAATATTGGACTGATAGCTATTATTATACGTAAACTCTACTAGTAGTAAATAGTCTTCCCACCTGCCTCAAAAATTAATTACACAACTTCTTAACATGTCCTCCAGTATCTGAATCACCCTCTCTGATTGACCATATGTCTGAGGATGGAATGCAGTACTGAAGTTCAACCTAGTACCCAAAGACTCGTGTAATTTCTTCCAGAATTGAAGGTCTTTGTAGGATATGATGGAAATCGGTACCCCATACAGTCTCACAATCTCAGCCACATATAACTTTGCCAGCTTCTACAACAAGTAATCAGTGCAGACTGGTATAAATGGGTAGATTTAGTCAATCAGTCTACAATAACCCATACCGAATCCTTTTTAGTAGGCGTTAAGGGCAGCCCACTCACAAAATCCATAGTTACCCTCTCTCACTTCCAAAGTGGAATCTTCACTGGCTGCAGTAATCCTAAAGGTAGCTGATGCTCAGCTTTAACTTATTGGCACGTCAAGCACTTACGCACAAAATCAATAACCTCCCGTTTCAGTCCTGGCCACCAGTATAGCTCACAAAGATCTCGCTATAACTTGTTTCTGCCTGATTGTATAGCATATGGACTACTATATGCTCTTGCAAGATAGATCGCTTTAAATCGTAATCCTCAGACACGTACTCTCCCACTAAACACAAGACTCTTTTACCATTTAGCCCAAAATCTGAAGTTTTCCCATTCTCAACCTCTCAGAAACAAGGAACCATTGACTCATCCAACAACTGTTTACCCTTAATCTATTTAGTCCACATCGGTCTAATTTGCAGTTCAACCAATAAGCTACCATCATCAAACAAGCTGAGACGAGCAAACATTACTCTCAAATCAGATACAGCCCTACGGCTTAGTGTGTCAGCTACCACTTTAGCATTACCAAGGTGGTACTCAATCGAGCAATCATAATCCTTAAGCAGCTCTACCCATCTTCGCTGCCTAAGATTCAGCTCCTTCTGAGTGAAGAGGTACTTGAGGCTCTTGTGATCTGTGTAGATAATACAGTTCTCACCGTATAAATAGTGCCTCCAAATTTTTAGTGCTAATATCACGCAGCTAACTCCAAGTCATGAGCAGGGTAATTCGCCTCGTGAGGCTTAAGCTGACAAGACGCATAAGCAACCACCTTACCCTCATGCATTAGCACACAACCCAAACGTGATGTATCACTGTAGATGGTAAATTCATTCCCAGACTCGTCAGATAAAGATAGGGCCTCGATCGTAACCTTCTTCGCTTCTCAAAACTTTCTTCTCGCTTATCATCCAGCTTAAACAAGACTTTTAAGCGTAACTTAGTCATAGGTGCAGTAATCAAGGAAAACCCATCAATAAAACATCTGTCATACCATGCCAGACCCAGAAAGCTTTGAATATCAGATACAGCCTTAGGTGGTTTCCAATCTATTATGGCTTCAATTTTTCGAGGATCAAACCTAATCCCCTCGGCAGATATTACGTGACCCAAAAATGTCACTTCTCGCACCCAGAACTCACACTTGCTGAACTTAGTGTACATTTGTTTCTCCCTTAAAATCTGTAGAACAATTCAGAGATGTGCATCATGTTCATCTTCGGTTCTCGAATACATCAAGATATCATCTATAAATACCACCACGAACCGATCTAGATAGGGCTGGAATACTCAGTTCATCAGGTCTATGAAGGCAACTGGTACATTCGTTAGCCCAAACGGCATTACCAAGAACTCGTAATAACCATAACGAGTCCTAAACGCAGTCTTATACACATCAGCCTCCTTAACTCTCAACTGATGGTACCTAAAATTAAGATCTATTTTGGAGAAAACCAAAGCTCCTTGCAACTGATCAAATAGATCATCTATTCTCGGCAAATGATACTTATTCTTAATAGTCAGTTTATTCAATTGTCGATAGTCGATGCACATGTGCATGGACCCATCCTTATTCTTTACGAACAACACTGGTGCTCCCCATAGAGACACACTAGGTTGAATGAATCCTTGATCCAACAGTTTTTGGATTTGAGCTTTTAACTTGTAACATCCTGATAATTAGGGGTTATGCATCTTACTTAATTGAATGATATTGCATGCTTAATTATTAATGATGTATTTTGGAAGTTATTTGAGCTTCATTAATTAAGTGAATGCTTAGTGAAACTTTTAATTTCTAATAATTAAGAGAGAGCTAAGCAAGTTAGGCCTTAAGAATTAATGACAAGGAGTTTTAAGCATAAGTTGAGTAATTGGCAAAGTGGTTAGGATGCATGGATGAGTGCTTGAGGGAGAGGTTCGAATCCCTAGCTAGCAAATGGGAAAAATTTTAGTTTTATGTTTCCTTCCCTTTAGTGTCGGCCAAGAATATTCTAGAGTGGATGAGTATTCTTTTATTTTTGGCCATTTGACCATATGAAAAGGAAGCTAAGAACTTATGGTATGGAATCATGAAGGATGATAAGATGAGGGGGACAAAAGGCATGATATTGGGCAATGTTTTGGGAGCTTGTTCATGGTCATTTGACCATGAACCTAGACGATTTAGGGGCTAAAGGGAGTGGTTAATGGTGATAGCAAAATTAAGATTGATAGGAAGAAATGTGGAGCAAAAAGGGGAGTATGTTGGCTTCCTTGTTGGCCGAATTTTGGTATGGGATTAGGAGGTTTTAGTTAACCAAAAGGTTGTCAATTATGCATTTTCCTTTGTCCAATATTCTTCTTCTCTTAGCCAAAATTGTCTAGTGACATTTGGTACAAGTTTGCTTTGTTTTGGCCTTTGTATTTTGACCAAAATAGGTACCTTTATTTCATCTTTTCCTCTCAAAATTTTACCTTCTTTTGATACCAAAATATTGTCACTTTTGAAGACACTTTCTTTTCTTCCTCTCTAGTGCCAATTCAACTTTCACCAAAAGCTTTCTCTCTCATTTTCTTTTCTTCCTTTTCATTCTATTTCTTTTTCTTTTTCCCACTTATAGCAAAACTACCAAATTGCAAAGAACTATCTTTTATTCATTTCTTCCCTTGGTCAATGTGCATAGGTCTCTAAACCTATCTCTTTTCTTTTCTTCATCATCACCTTTTCTTCTTCTCTCTCTCTTTCATTTTCATTCTCTTCTTCTTTCTCTCAAAACCAAACCATCATATTTGAAACCCCATCTTTTCTCTTCTCTTTTATTAAAGCCAATCATCAATTCCTTTCTTCTTTTGTTCAAGGTCAACCTTCAAGTGAATCAAAGTAAGGTTTTTGTTTTTCAATAGTTTTCATTATTCCTTTTATTATAATTGATCTAAAAAAATAAATCTTTTATTTTTCTCTCCTAGGCGAATCCTTGGAAAGGATTTTTAAGGATCTTTGTTGAAGACAACTTTTAAGAAGTGATCTTCAAATCATCAAGGTAAGATTATCCTTTTTGGTTATATCGATTTCTTTAGATAGACTACTAATCGATCGTATTTTTAGGGCGATTTGAGACTAACAAGATAGGTAAGAAAAGGGCGCTTGGAGTGTTTGAAAAGAGGAGGTATTCCTTTACCATCAAACTTCAAACGAAGAAATCAGACGGCTGTTAGAGACTTTCCACGGGTTGTGGACCCTCCGCTAACGAGGATCGGTTATTTGAAGTAGTGCGGACAACGAACCACTTTACGTTGGTGGAATATCGGGGTTTTGATCCATCTAGTGGAGAAAACCACAAATAACTTGCTGCTCGAGAACTCAGGGTAAGGATTTAGATCCATCATCAATAAGTGTAGTTTTGTTAGCAATAGTGTATACTAACCAAGTGTGTTAATTAATTAGGTGTTGACGAGCGAGAGGGTATTGTTCTCACCGCCACGAGGTGTGTAACTTACATTAAAAATCTCATAGATTTACATATATTTAAATGTGATTATATGACCATGTGTATGATTGTGATTTTGGATACCATTCAAGGTATACTATATTCGTGTATGTTTACCCTAATATTTTGTTCCTTTTACTATATGCATAAATGTGAGATAAGTATGACTATATTATGATCTATAGGGCAAATAGCATGAAAATTTATTGATATGTATGTGCATGGGCATATGGGTATATTTGATAAAGGAGGAAGTATTCGGTGGTTTTACCACATTTACGGTGACTTCGGTCACATATGTGAATCTGGTGACTTGGTCACGATATTTGAATCTGGTGACTTCAACACGATATGTGAATCTGGTGACTTGGTCACATATTTGAAATCTGGTGACTTGGTCACATATTTGATATCCGTGACTTCGATCACAATTTTGTCCGTGGCCTTGCCACAAAATTATAAGGCGATGTGCATGTTGATCGCAAAGAATCGCTTCGATGGTGTGTAGCGGATGGAGGTCGATTTAGTAATCCCTACTGTGTGTTAGTTGGCACGGTGGTGTGTAGCGGATGGATATCTAGGTGGGTCAGGCTTGCATTTCATTTCATGTACATAATCATGTAATATTGAATGATTATTATTTGATCTGCTATGAAAATGGGCCTTTGGGCTAAATGTGAGCTAAACGGGCTTTTAAGCTAAATATGAGCTAAATGGGCTTTTGGGCCAAATATGACTTAAATGGGCCTATGAATAAATGTGTTATGAAAAATGGGCTTTTTAATGTATGTGTTATACATTGAGTTTATGACTCACCCCTTTTGTGGGATAAACTTTTCAGATGATTCGTAGAGCGATGGATCGGGTCAACAAGGATTTCGAGGTGGCCAATGCTCAAATAATGAAGTTTGGAAATTTTCCTACTTAAATTTATTAAGTTAATTTTTATTATTTAGACTTTATTATGGGTTGCTATTTTGTAATAAGGCCACTATAAACTATCTTTAATTTTGTGTTTGGATTTACCTTTATTTGCCATAAACAATAACTATTAAATAACTAAATGGTTTTGATAAATAATAATTCAAAATGTTTTTGTCACTAACATATATATATGTTTTAAAGTAATTTCCTTAAATGTGGTTTTCTTTTTATTTATCAATTCCTCCCACAAGTAATGATTTTCTTTTAAAAGCTATAAATTTCTCTTTACAAAAATGTTAAGTTAATTTGTTTTCTACAAAATCATCAAGTTTTTCTTAAACAAAAATGAGAATTCGCTATAGTTTTACTCGAGGAACATACCAAATCCGATTAGGCTTTTTGGGCCGGGTTTGGGGTGTTTCATAACTCCACCAACTTTTTCGGTGCCATCCTATAAGGAGCGATGGACACTGGAGTTGATCCAGGCAGGAGCTCAATACCAAATTCCACTTCATGGTTCAGAGGCAACCTAAGGAGCTCTTCAGGAAATACATTAGAATAATCGTAACTATTTTGATATCTCCAACAGAAGGACCCTCAGAATCAGATACACCAATATAGGCTAGAAACGCCTCACAACCCTTATGAACCAGTTTTTTGGCCCTTAATATAGAGATCACATTAGACAGAAAGTGTAACATCCCAAAGTTGGGCCTAGTAGGATTGGGCCCATTGGGCCTTGGGCATAGTAGCGATTAAAATTTTAGAGAATAAGAGAACGCCTTTAATGCAAGTTGGATCTAGTAGGTGAGTGGTTTTGGAAAGTTAGAAGGCTTCTATGAAGTCCCTGGTTCAAACTTTAGCTTTAAGGAAATTTTGATTTTAGGTGAAAAAAACCCTGGGAGTTAGTTGGTAGGCTTTTAGTTGGTAGGCTTTAAGAATAAAATATGGAGAAAATGACACAAGTGGAGTAAGTGGTGTAGTGGCAAAGTGACGCCACATAAGAGACAAGGGGGTGATGCCACAAGGAAGGAAGAAGGTCCAAGGTTCAAGTCTTGGCTCTTTCATTTTGGTTTTCTTTTTATACGGACTTTAGAATTTGGCCATAGGTTTATATTTAGTTGTGCATAATGTTAGACACAAGAGGAGCTTATGGCCAAGTGGCTAGTGGCGTGTTGAGCTATTGAAGGGAGCAAGGGTTCGGATCTCATGGAAAGTAAGGGAGTATTTATTTTGCGGATTGGATGGCAAAAGTTTGATTTGGATTTAAACTCTACTGACGGAGGGATCCCACATCAGAAAGATACAAAGATGGCAGGTGAGAAGCTAGCTATATATAGAGCTGCCTAGGAGGAGAAGGGGCATACCTGGTTGGCGTTGGGCATAGGAGTGCTCGGAGCGCGGTTTAGTAGCTTCAGATTCCTATCAGGTGTGTATTCTCTCTACTCTAGCTGTAGAGCGGCAAATGCCGAAATGTCGGTCACACGACGTGGTAGCCACATGAGCGTGTGGGTGCACATGTGGGAGCTTCGACGCGATAGTCGAGGCCACCTTGAGTATTTTTGTGGGTTGACGTTGTTTGGGCCACGATGGGCCGAAAGGGGCCAAGTGGGCCCAGTGGGCCTAGGCCCATATGAATAAATTGTATGATTGTGTAGTAGATAGTGAACTAGACTATGTGAATCTCATATATGTGGCTAGGTTTGGGCTGAATGGGCCACATGAGTGTGTGGGCCCACTTGGGTCTAGAATGGGCCTTAAGCCCATTCGCTTCATTATCTCTGTTTAGAATACTTGAGTCATTCGAGGCGATAGTGGACCTTCTGTTGGGCCGTTAACACCCTGATTTGCAAAATTATTGAATTACCCCTAGTTTGTAAATTACCGAATTACTCCTGGTTTGCGAAATTATCGAATTACCCCTGGTTTGTAAATTACCGAATTACCCTTAGTTTACAAAATTATCGAATTACCCCTGGTTTGCAAAGTTACCAAATTACCCCTGGTTTGTAAAATTATCGAATTACCCCCGAATTACAAAATTACTGAAATACCCTTAGTGTGTAATTACCGCTTTACCCTTAAACAACAAATGACCCTTGTACCCTCGTGATAGTACTAATATTATCTGTGTTAATTGTATGATTGATTATGTTCGAGATTGGCCACCAGGTTGTGGGTCGGCTTCTGAGAAAAGTCGTAGGCAGATAGTAATAGTTTCGATTAGCGATAGTGTCGACGTAGAGAGCGTGACATTATGTGTTATCAGGTGTGTAACTCTTACACACTTTATATGTTAAATATGTTATTATCTGTATATTGCTAAAAGCCGAAGTGATGGCATGGATCACTATGTTACCCTTGTGGGTAAAAGCGAGGACTCCGGGTAAGTCTACTATGTTTTGTTATCAGTAAATGTGTGTGCTATAAGCCTGAATGTGCTATGTTAGTTGATTGTTAAGCATGATCATACTATGATGTAAAGCATGTGCATAAAAATAGGATATGATGAGAAGAGGGAGGAAACTTGGTCTTTTCAGACTGTCACTAGTGGTTAGGTACCACAAGTGGGTTGGCCCCACATAATCTTATTTGTGACTAAGTCTCAGTGGTTTGGAACCACCAGTGGTTAGGTACCACATATATGCTATTCTGTGACTCGTCCTAGTGGTTTGGTACCACAGTGGGTTGGCCCCACGTATTGATGATTCGAGATTGTCACTAGTGGTTAGGTACCACAAGTGGGTTGGCCCCACATATTATTATTTGTGACTTTTGTCACCAGTGGTTTGGAACCACCAGTGGTTAGGTACCACCAGTGGCTAGGTGCCACAAATGTTGGGTAGATACAGGAGATACGGTGGATATGCATATTAGGTTGGTCAAGTTGCATTGCATACATTATCTCATTGTGACATATGATATGGGTTAAGGCTCAACTAAGGCTATTTTGGGCTAAGGCCCAATTGCCACTGCTACTATAATGGGCTTCTACTCGGATTGTTGTGATGCATGTTCTTACCGATGAGGGTTGTACACACCGAGTTTTCGTTAACTCACCCTCTTTTATTAAATGTTTTAGGTAATTTCAATGATTGAGGATTGGGAGCCGTGGAGGACTTTGGTGGCTATACATCAAGATACTACTCGTGAACTTTAGTAATTTCGATTTTTGCCTTTTCTTTTAGATTATTTATTTTGGGTTAATATTTTGTAATAAGGCCATTGGTTTATTTTTTCTAAGTTTTCATTTATAACTGTTAAACTTATAAATACGGGGTTTTCTTAAAACATTAGCAATCGTTTTCTAAAATATCATGTTTACGCAACGATGCAAGTTCAACTTTCATAACAAAACAATTTTTCAAAATAATAACAACTTTTAAACGGTTATTTAGTAAATCACATTTTTCTCAATCAAACAACGAACTCGGAGTTCAAAAATCTGATAAAACTTTTCTAAACAATTGCTTAGCTTTTCAACTTCCTTCACTGTGACACGCCTGATTCGGGCGGGTGTTACAGAAAGTCCCTTCACTCCCCAATCACAACCACCTCCTCATCATCCGTAGTCTTCAACACCATACACTTAACAGTACAATCCAAACTTGCACGATGTTTTACCAGCCAATCCATCTCTAAGATTAGGTCGAATTCACCAAACAGTAGCTCCATCAAATCTGCTGGAAATATAACTCCTTAAACCTCTAGGGGCACATCTCTGAACAACTTGTCTACTCTTATTGATTGTCTCAGTGGACTTAACACAATCATCTCATTGACAGTACTCTCACACATGATACCCAAGGTGCCAGACATAGTTCATGCAATGTATGAATGCGTAGACCCTATATCAATCAGAGCAGTGTAAGGTACATTATGAATTAGGAACATACCGATTATAACATCTGGAGCGTCACCATCCTCTTGGTGACGAGCAGTATAGACCAGTGCTGGATGCCTCACCTCAATGTTGCCAGCACCTCTGTTTGGTGCTCCACGACCTCATCCCACACCATTTCCACCCTTGGCCTACCCACGGCCTCTCGGTGGTTGCTAACCACCTCTCGCTGGCTGCACATAACCCTACCTACAGCTTGCATCTGAACAGGCCTCTGAGGACAATTCTTGACTTGATGGATCAATCACTACATGGGAACAAATGATCGAAAAATTTTTATTAAAATATTTTTCGCCAGCTAAAACTGCCAAATTAAGGAATGATATCTCTTCTTTTGTGCAGATGGATTTAGAAATACTATACGATGCATGGGAGAGATACAAAGATCTATTGAGAAGGTGCCCACACCATGGATTACCTTTGTGGCTACAGGTCCAAAGTTTTTACAATGGTGTGAACCCTTCAACGAGACAACTGATTGATTCAGCAGTGGAACCCTGAATAACAAAACTCCTAAGGCAGCTTATGAGTTTATAGATGAGATGTCACTGAATAACTATTAGTGGCAAGTTACAAGGACAAGGCCAACAAAGACAGCCGGAGTTTTCATCCTCGACGCAGTCACCATGCTATCAAATCAGGTAGAGATGTTAAATAAAAAGATTGATGGTTTATGTGGTTCCTCACAGGTACACCCAGTAATTCAATATGACTCAAATCTAAGAGGTGTGGCGAATTCTGAGTATCCACCCTACAATCCTGGCATGGAAAGCGAGTAGATAAACTATAAGGGTAACAATTTTAGATCTCAAAATAAACCTTATAGTAATACTTATAATCCAGGTTGGAGGAACCACCCCAATTTCTCATGGGGTGGTCAAGGAAATTAGAGACAACAACTCCTCCAAACTTCCAACAACAGCCCAACCCACAGGAAAGGAAGCCGAATCTTGAGGAGATGCTGACAAAATTCATAGCGGTGTCAGAAACTCGTTTCCAAAACACCGAAACAACACTTAAAAATCAACAAGCATCGATTAAAGGAATTGAAAACCAGTTAGGGCAACTCACTAAGCTGATCTCCGAATGACCACAAGGTAGCTTGCCAAGTAACACTGAGATGAACCCAAAAGAGCAACTTCATGCCATAACCGCTCAGAATAGTGAAGGGTTAGTAGATTCTGAACCTGAGCCAAGGCAAGAACCTGTGGTAAGTGAAAGTAAGGTTGAGGTAAGCCAAGAAAAGCCAAAATCGGTAATTAAAGAATACCAACCTCATATACCATATCCCGATGCGATGAAGAAAGACAATTCAGATGAACAGTTCAGTAAGTTTCTTAAAGTTTTAAAGAAATTACATATTAACTTACCGTTTCTTGAAGCTCTTTCGCAGATGCCAGATTCAAGGAAATTTTCAAAAGAGCTTTTGATAAATAAATAGAAGTTAGACGAGGAGTCACATGTGAAATTAAATGCAGTGTGCTCAGCAATGTTGCAAAACAAACTACTACAAAAATTAAAAGATCCAGGGAGTTTCACAATTCTATGTTGAATTGGTAGTTTAACTATTAATAACGCGTTAGCTGATTTAGGGGCAATCATAAATGTTATGCCTTATAAAATGTTTAAACAACTAGGTCTAGGGAAACCCAAACAAACTAGGATGAGTATTTAATTAGCTGATAAGACTATTCAAATTCCTAGGGGTATAACTGAAAATGTACTCGTTAAAATTGACAAATTCATATTCCCCGTAGACTTTGTTGTTTTAGATATGGATGAGGATAATACGGTTAAAATAGAGGATCAGGTATTGTTGAATAAGGAAGACCCTCGAATCACCAATTTAGAACTCAAGACAAACGAAGAAATCACTTTTGAGGTACTTAATATCTTCCTATACGACACAGTCGAGGTAAGCAATCCTAAATTCAACACTTTTGAGGTAAACATTACTCGACTTAAACTTTATATCCATAACCGAGTTGATCGCATGAGAAAGGATTTCCACCTCCTCAAACCACCATGATTGTGCATACAACAGGTAAGTCTAGCTCAAGACTTTAAACGAGCGCTTCTCGGGAGGCAACCCTAGTACTAACTGTACTAATTAGTTTGGTCTTATTTCTTCTCGTATTTAGGCATAGGTTTCCATACCCACACAGCTATGCACACGGCCGTGGTTGTGGCCGTGTGGACACCACGACTAGGCACATGAGCGTGGACCTTATCTCTATTTAATTATTTACTTTTATTCATATTTTTTTTCTTATTTTTAATCTTTTATTATTTTCTATTTTTTCTCAAATGGCATTTAGATTTAGCTTAGGATACAATAAAACCAAGCCAGCTACTTTGAAGATTCAATTTCAAATGGTTCGAGACGCTTCCCCATATTCACCTCTAATCTTATCCGGTTTCTTTTCATAGACTTCATCCAAAAATTCAGGAAGTGTTACTTCTCCCCCTCTCTTTTGATTTTATTATTACATAATTGTTTATCTATCTTTGTATATTGAGGGCAAAGTACATCTTAAGTGTAGGGGGTAAAAGTACCTGACTTTTTGCATTATTCTCAAATCCTGAATTGTAACACCCCAAACCCGGCCCATACACCACGATCGGATCTTGCATGTCACTAAGAGAATTTTGTAACACACAAAGCGACCTTGAAGAAAACCTCTGTGAGAAAAATGGGTTTAGTGCTTGTTTAGAAAACTTAGAAACTTTATGCTAACCGAGTTGTATTTTCGCCAAATTTCCCAGAAACGATTGACCATTTAAAACCCATGTTATCCTTTTTAAGTTATTAAAATTTTGTTGCAGAAGAGGGTAAATTTACTTGATTGTTTAGTCGCAAGAAAACTTGGTTGTCTTTGTGCTTCTTTTATCAACATGTAATAATTTCGTTCTGTTGTTTAACTCGAGTGTTTAAAACTTAAAAAAAGAAATCCCAAATTTAAAACCGATTAACAATGGCCTTATTACAACGTAAAATACCAAACCAGCTATTAAAAGTAAATAAATAAAGTTCTTTACTAAAATGTGAGAAACCATGCATGGCCACCTCGTGCTCATCTCCAACCCGGTCCACTGCCTGAAAATGTTAAGGAATTGGGTGAGTCATAAAACTCGAGCAGCAACACTCATGCACTCATTAGATCGGCCTTAGCCCTCCAAAATGTAATAACAAGACAAGTCATGCCAGAATGATGTAGAACCCATCCCAAATCCTAGATTTCCATCTGCTACACACCACCCGTACCTGCCAATCACACTAATGGGGATTTCTACAATCAACTCTCACTGCTACACACCATCGATGGCAATCATGTCGCTTATCGTCAAATCGTGACATAGTCACTGTAATGATCATGGCGAGCCACTATAATGATCGTGGCGAGCCACTACAAGACTTCCCTTTCATCACATATTCCCAACCCCATGCAACATAAAATACAGATGTAGGGATGTAAAGGATTACAACCAGCGTGTATGGAATACTCATAACATGGATTGAATTATTTCATCATAACCTTTTATTTTATCAGAACATAAATCACTAACCTGATGTCTCACTTACACCCTCCTGAAGTGTCACAATAGCCATACCGAACTTTCGGGATTTAACAGAATATGATAATCATATTAATATAGCATTAAGGATAGTGTCAGTAGTTACACACCTAATAACACGTAATATCACGCCCTCTACGTCGACACTATCACTAATCGACACCACCGCTATCTGCCTACGATCCTGCTCAGAAGTTGGCCCACACCCAGGTGGCCAATCACAAACAGCAGACACAACCCTCTTCTTAAACTTAGGGATCGAACCCAAAGGTTTGCTTCCCTCACCAACTTGTATGTTTATTGCATCCATTAAAAGCCTCGTCAAAACTCACTATGAGAGATATGATTTGAATGTCCACCCAACACGGTTAAGATAACAGTTTAGAAAATGAATCGATTAACAGAACCACTAAAAGAAATTGTCTTACCAAAATCGATTGAATCTTAGAGTTAACGGTCTTGGCTAAAACGTTGATTGAACCCCTACACCACAACCAAATGAGATTCGGCTAATGGAGAATGAATTAAAGAGAAGTGGCCCTTCGGCCAAACAGGGGACATAAGTCTACCCTCCACCATATGACCACACCAAAAACCCTATCTCCTTACCTTCAGTTTTCTTCAAGATTCGACACAAGCAGACACCACAGAGGGGATTCGGCTTCTAGGAATAAAGAGTGAAAAGAAAAGAAAAAACCATCGAGATATTAAGAAAATGATTCAGCTTAGAATAAAGATGAGAAAGAAAAGAGATAGCAAAGAAAAAAATGACAGAGAACTTATCAACCCTGGGATGATGATTCGGCTATGGTGAAACTTCGGGAAAAGAGGCTGAACTTTGGAGGTTTCGGCTATGATAGAAAAAAAGAGAAAAAGAAATGGAATTGCCTAGGCAAATTTCGGCAAAGGAGAAAAATAAAAGAATTTTGAGAGAATTCTAAACACGCCTCTAAATGCCGAAAAAAAACTGCAAAACACTAGCACCTTAACCAAATTTCGACACACCCCTAAATGCCCAAAACCGAATGTTCCTCCTCTCTCAGTCCCCTTAAAAATTTGGCTACTACTTCCCCCTCAATGCCGTCCTTCAAAATCTCCTCGCTTTCCTCTCTTCCAATCATTCAAACGAGTTTGAACTATTCAAGCTCCTTGAATTTCTCTCCACCACCCATTTGAACTGCTTGACCAAGTCTTACCTCTCTCATCCAGAGTTTGATTGTCATCCAACCACTTCCCTTGCCGTAGCCAAAAAAAAATACTCATTTGCTGCTTCTGAGTTTCGAACCTCCTCCCTCTCAGCTCCCCTTGTGACATCGCCCCTGATGCTAAGCGGCGGCCACCTTGCCGCCTTCCATCGCACCTCTTGTGACACAAAAAGCAACCCAAAATTCCTTAAGTCCTACTCCTATTCAGCTTTCCCCTAGAAGTGCCAAAACTAAAAATTTTACTAAAGCTTCGGCTTAACCCCGAGCCTTCCCGAGGCCCCCAAACACGACCAAACAACAAGCAGAACACGTCGACATGCAGAAATCATAAAAAAATGCTAGACCCCAAATCTTGGATGTTACAGTTCTACCCTCTTAAAATAATTTCGGCCTCAAAATTTACTTGATCAAAAGAGTTGAGGGTATTACTGTCGCATCACATCCTCTGGTTTCCACGTCGCTTCTTCTGAACCGTGATTTCACCACAGAACCTTCACCAAAGGAACCAATTTCCTACGCAACACTTTGACGTCCCGATCCAAGATCTGCATTGGTTCCTCCTCAAAAGATAAGTCTGGACTTACCTCAATTTCCTTGACTGGCACAACATGAGATGGATCCGAACGATAGCGTCTAAGCATAGAAACATAGAATACATCATGGACCTGATTCAACTCTGAAGGTAACTCGAGCTGATAGGCTACTGGTCCCACTCGCTTCAACACCCGATACGGCCTGATAAACCTGGGACTCAACTTGCTTTTTCGACCAAATCTTAGCACTTTCTTCCACGGTGACACCTTTAAGAAAACCCGGTGACCCACTGCAAATTCTACATCTTTCTACTTCAGATCCGCATAGGACTTCTGCCTGTCTGAAGCTTCCTTCAATCGATCTCGAATCAACTTAACCTTGTCTTTTGTTTCAGCAACCAACTCTGGACCCAACAACTGGCGCTCACCAACTCTGTCCAACACGTAGGTGTATGACATTTCCAACCATATAATGCTTCATACGGCGCCATCTGAATACTCGACTGGTAGCTATTGTTATACGTGAATTCCGCCAATGGTAGAAATTCCTCCCAACTACCCCTGAAGTCTAAAACATAACCACTCAACATATCCTCTAAAACCTAAATCACTCTCTCCGACTGTCCATCAGATTATGGATGAAATGTTGTGCTGAAGTCTAACCTTGTCCCCAGCGCTTGATGCAACGCCTTCCAAAACCTTGACACGAATCTAGGGTCTCGGTCTGAGATGATAAACACTGGTACCCCATGCAACCTTATGATCTCTGCTATATACAACCTAGCAAACCTTTGTAGAGAGTAATCGACCCGAACCTGTATAAAATGAGTAGACTTCATCAAACAGTCAACTATCACCCACACCTAATCCTTCCTAGCAGGCGTAAGAGGTAGCCCACTAACAAAATCTATCGTGATCCTTTCCCACTTCCACTGTGGAATCTTCACCGGTTGCAACAATCCCAAAGGCAATTGATGCTCTGCCTTAACCTTTTGACACGTCAAACACTTACCCACAAACTCCATAACTTCTCGTTTCAATCCAGGCCACCAAAATCACTCCTGCAGATCCCGATACATCTTACTTCCTAAAGAATCATCTGCCTCAACTCCATATCCTTCAGCATACAAACCTTCGCAGGGAAACACAAAACTCTGTCATTGCTCAAACCATAATCCTCTAATCCACCATCTTGTACCTGCCAAAGTCTAACACTCAAAACATCATCTGCTAACTGTTTCTCTTTAACCTGATTCACCCACGTCAGTTTCACTTGCAGTTCCACTAATAAGCTTCCGTCATCATACAAACTAAGGTGGGCAAACATTGCTCTTAAGTTTGATATTACCTTACGGCTCAATGCGTCTGCCACCACGTTAGCCTTACCCGGATGGTATTCAATCGAGCAATCATAATCCTTCAATAGCTCTATCCACTTTCTCTGTCTTAGATTCAACTCCTTCAGGTAAGGAGGTATTTCAGACTCTTGTGATTCGTGTAGACAATAGACTTCTCCCCATACAAGTAATGTCTCCAAATTTTCAGGGCGAAAACTACTGCAGCTAACTCCAGATCATGCGTTGGATAATTCACCTCGTGAGGCCTCAGCTGTCGGGAAGCATATGCTACTACCTTCCCCTCTTGCATCAGCACACATCCTAATCCGTATGTGACACATCATAATAGACAGTAAACTCTTTTCCTGCCTCAGGTTGAATCAACACCGAAGCTTCCGTCAAAATCCTCTTTAGCTTCTCAAAACTTCCCTGTTGTTTGTCAGACCACACAAATGGAACCCCTTTCCTTAACAACTTGGTCAATGGTGCTACAATAAGAGAAAACTCTTCCACAAACCTTCTATAATACCCAGCTAGACCAAGAAAACTCCAAATCTCTACCACAGACTTAAGTGGTTTCCAGTTCAATACAGCTTCAATCTTTCGAGGATCCACCCTGATCCCCTCAGCTGACACCACATGACCCAAGAAGGTAACCTCCCTTAGCCAGAACTCAAACTTACTAAACTTTGCAAACAACTGCTTCTCGCTTAGAATTTGCAAAACCACTTGAAGTTGTGAATCATGCTCCTCCTCGAACTTCGAGTACACCAAAATGTCGTCTATAAACACCACAATGAATCGATCCAAATATGGTTGAAAAGCCCGATTCATCATATCCATAAACGCTGCTGGCGCATTGGTTAATCCAAACGGCATCACCAAGAATTCGTAATGACCATAACGCGTAAGAAACGCTGCCTTATGTATATCTGCCTCCTTGACCTTAAGCTGGTGATACCCTGACCTCAAATTGATCTTAGAAAAGACCGAAGCCCCTTTGAGCTGATCAAACAAGTCATCTATCCTCGGCAGCGGGTACTTGTTCTTGATTGTCAGCTTATTCAACTGACGGTAATCAATACACATTCGCATTGATCCGCCCTTCTTCTTTATTTAAAAGCACGGTGCTCCCTACAGTGACACACTCGACCGGATAAAACCCCGTCCAACAACTCCTCGAATCAGGCTTTCACTCCACTAACTCTTTCTAGCCATTCTATACGGAGTAATAGACATCGGCTACTGTTCTAGAGAAGGTCAATACCAAACTCCACCTCGCGATCTGGAGGCAATCCCGAAAGCTCTTCTAGAAACACATCGGTATACTCTTTCACCGTTCGAACATCCCCCACAACTAACTCCTTAGCCTCCAAAGCACAAACATGAACCATGAATGCCTTATATCCCTTTCTCACCATTCTCTCGACCTTCAAACCAGCTACCACATTGGATAGGTAATCCCTTCTCTCACCTATCAACACCACCTCTAAACCCTCTACGGTTCTCAACACCATACACTTGGCTGAACAATCCAGATTTGCTTGATACTTCACTAACCAGTCCATTCCTAAGATCAAATTGAATTCCCCAAATGGCAGTTCCATCAGATTAGCCCAAAACACTACCCCTTAAACTTTTAGGGGTACATCCTTATATAGTTTGTTCACTACTACAGTTTATCCTAGAGGGCTAACTACAGTCATCTCCCTAGAAGAAGTCTCGTAGTTTAAGTTTAAAGTTCCAGCTATAGCACTAGCAACATAAGAGTGTGTCGAACCAATATCAATCAAGGTAGTGTAAGGCAAACCATAAATTAGAAACGTACCGGTTATCACGTCCGGCAAGGTCGCCTTCTTCTCGACACCTAATCGATAGACTAACCTAGGTCAGTCTCGCATCAGTGTTACTAGCACTTCTACCAGCGCCCACGGCCGATCCGAATCCATTACCTCCTCCGGCCGAGCACGACCCTCAAGAATGGTCGACCACCCTCTTGACTTTGATCATAACCTCTTCAAGTCGGTCAGACTGATCCACCTGTGGATAATCTTTAATCATATGATCCACAGATCCACACTTGAAGCATCCTCCAGTTCTTTTCTACACTCCCCAAAATGCACCTTCCCACACAAAGTACATGGTCGATACTGACCCCCTACAGCAGATGTCAAAGCACGAGCTGGCCCATTAACCCTAGGCCTTTCCTGAAAACCCCCAGATAAACTTGACGACCCAAAACTCCTCTTATTCCTACCCTGATCCTTATCCCTATCCTGCCTTTCAGTCTGTTTCACCTCCTCAGCTATCTTAACTTTCTCAACTAAGGCAGCAAAGTCTCTCTCTCGCTGTGGCGCTATCAATACCCTTAATTCATTCTGCAGTCCATCCTTGAACCGTACACAACGTTTATAGTCAGTCGCTACTATTCCTCGACCGTAACGGCTTAAGCGTAGAAACTCCGCCTCATACTCTGCCACAGATTTGCTCTCTTGAACCAGATTCAAGAATGCCTTCCTCTGAGCATCAACATAACTGGCCCTAACGTACTTTCCCTGAAATGACACCTTAAAGAAATCCCAGTCGATCCGATCTACTGGAGTACCCTCTTTCACCGTGAGCCACCACTAATAGGCTTCGTCTCGGAGAAGAGAACCACCCCTTTCAACTTCTCCTTTACCGTGAAGTCAAGATCATCCATTATACGCTCACTAGCCTCCAACCAATACTCGGTTGTATTAGGGGCTACGCCAGAAACACCCCTGAACATCTTCGCTCCATTGGCTCGTAGTCATTTAGATACCGATTTCTGAGCCCCCGCACCCAAACCTGCTCCATCAACTCTCTCCAAAACCCGTAGCATCGCCTAAGACACTGCATTGTCTCCACCCGTTTGGTCCTCGAGCATTTATTTCAAGGATCAAGGCAAGCGGCGACATTTTGTTCCCTAACCCATGACTGCACTCCTACCTGCCCGGCATCGCTACCCTATCTCTACCACGTCCATGCACATTACGTCCACATCCTCTACTACTCATCTCTAACGTATCGTCTTAATCTAATTTAGAAATTTTATGCATTAGCATTTCTTTCCACTGTTTATTAAAGAAAAATTTTATGAAATATAATTACGAGTAGTTTCAACGATTCACACACAACCTAAAAGTTTTCATATTTAAAGTATAGTTCCTTAGTTCTAACATCCATGGCAATATATCCACATGGCACATGCAATTCAAACTTAAACAGAAACTTACCTGGCGGACTTGGGCTAGAAACGCAGGAGCCATGCTAAAACATGTATTTATTTTTTTCTCCTTTTTTTTTTTCATTCTACTATGTTTTAAAACCATTCTTTAGAAAACGTTGTGAACCCAAAACCTAAAGCCTAGCTTTTGAACCACGCTCTGGTACCAATTTGTAACACCCTAAATCCAGCCCATACACCACGACCGGATCTGGCATGTCACTAAGAGAATTTTGTAACACACAAAGCGACCTTGAAGAAAACCTCTGTGAGAAAAATGGGTTTAGCGCTTGTTTAGAAAAATTAGAAACTTTATGCTAACCAAGTTGTATTTTCATCTAATTTCCCAGAAGCGATTGACCATTTAAAACCCATGTTATCCTTTTTAAGTTATGAAAATTTCGTTGCAGAAGAGGGTAAATTTACTTGATAGTTTAGTCGCAAGAAAACTTGGTTGTCTTTGTGCTTCTTTTATCAACATGCAATAATTTTGTTCGGTTGTTCAACTCGAGTGTTTAAAACTTAAAAAAAAAAATCTCAAAATTTAAAACCGATTAACAGTGGCCTTATTACAACATAAAATACCAAACCAACTATTAAAAGTAAATAAATAAAGTTCTTTACTGAAATGCGAGAAAACCATGCATGGCCACTTCGTGGTCATCTTCAACCCGGTCCACCGCACTACGTGCTACCTGAAAATGTTAAGGAATTGGGTGAGTCATAAAACTCAGTGTACAACACTCATGCACCATCAGATCAGGCGTTAGCCCTTCAGAACAGAATAACCTTACAACTCATGCCAGAATGATGCAGAACCCATCCCAAATCCTAGATTTCCATCTGCTACACACCACCCGTACTTGCCAATCACACCAATGGGGATTTCTACCATCAACCCTCATTGCTACACACCATCGATGGCAATCATGCTGCTCATCGTCAAATCGTGACATAGTCACCAGAACAGATCTGGAAGAGCCACTACAACAGATCGTGGCAGAGCCACTACAACAGATCGTGGCAAAGCCAATACAATTGATCGTGGCAGAGCCACTACAACACTTCCCCTTTCATTACATATTCCCAACCCCATGCAACATAAAATACAAATGTAGGGATGTAACAGATTACAACCAGCGTGTACAGAATACTTATAACATGGATAGAGTTATTTCATCATAACCTTTTATTTTATCAGAACAGAAATCACTAACATGATGTCCTGCTTCCACCCTCCTCAGGTGTCACAATAGCCATACTGAACTTTTGGTATTTAACAGAATATGATAATCATATTAATATAGCATTAAGGATGGTGTGAGTAGTTACACACCTAATAACACGTAATATCACGCCCTCTACGTCGACACTATCACTAATCGACACCACTGCTATCTGCCTACGATCCTGCTCAGAAGCTGGCCCACACCCAGGTGGCCAATCATGAACAGCAGACACAACCCTCTTCTTGAACTTAGGGATTGAACCTGAAGGTTTGCTTCCCTCACAAACTTGTATGTTTCTTGCATCCATTAAAAGCCTCGTTAAAACTCACTACGAGAGATATGATTTGAATGTCCACCCAACTCGGTTAGGATAACAGTTTAGAAAATGAATCGATTAACAGAACCACTAAAAGAAATGTCTTACCTAAATCGATTGAATCCTGGAGTTAACGGTCTTGGCTAAAACGTTAATTGAACCCCTATACCACAACCAAATGAGATTCGGCTAATGGAGAATGAATTAAAGAGAAGTGGCCCTTTGGCCAAACAGGGGACATAAGTCCACCCTCACTATACGGCCACACCAAAAACCCTATCTCCTTACCTTCAGTTTTCTTCAAGATTCAGTACAAGCAGACACCACATAGGGGATTCGGCTTCAAGGAATAAAGAGTGAAAAGAAAAGAACAAACCATCGAGATATTAAGGAAGTGATTCGGTTTAGAATAAAGATGAGAAAGAAAAGAGATAGCAAAGAAGAAAACGATAGTACAACCTTGGGATGATGATTCAGCTATGGTGAAACTTCGGGAAAAGAGGCTGAACTTTGGAGGTTTTGGCTATGATAGAAAAAAGAGAAAAAGAAATGGAATTGCCTAGGCAAATTTCGACAAAGGAGAAAAATAAAAGAATTTTGAGAGAATTCTAAACGCACCTCTAAATGCCAAAAAAGAAAACCGCAAAACACTAGCACCTTAACCAAATTTTGGTACACCCCCAAATGCCCAAAATCGAATGTTCCTCCTCTCTCAGTCCCCTCAAAAATTTGGCTACTACTTCCCCCTTAATGTCGTCCTTCAAAATCTCCTAGCTTTTCTCTCTTCCAATCATTCAAATGAGTTTGAATTATTCAAGCTCCTTGAATTTCTCTCCACCACCCATTTGAACTGCTTGACCAAGTCTTACCTCTCTCCTCTAGAGTTTGATTGTCATCCAACCACTTCCCTTTCTTGAGCCAAAAAAAAAAAAAAAAATGCTCATTTGCTACTTCTGAGTTCCGAACCTCCTCCCTCTCAGCTCCCTTTATGATGCCACCCCCTTGCAAGCTAAGCAGCGTCACCTTGCCACTCTTCCACTGCACCTCTTGTGACACAAAAAGCAACCCAAAATTCTTTAAGTCCTACTCCTATTTAGCTTTCCCCTAGAAGTGCCAAAACTAAAAATTTTACTAAGGCTTCAGCCTAACCCCGAGCCTTCCCGAGGCCCCCAAACACAGCCAAACAACAAGCAGAACACTTCAACACGCAGAAATCATAAAAAATGCAAGACTCCTAAATCCCGAATGTTACATGAATTTAGTCTTGTTTTCAAGTATTTTTCTCATATTACTAATTAGGGTGAAATTTCTGTTGATTTATGATTTGTATTGATATGTTTTAGAGTAAGTCATAGTTAATTGTGCATTGATGATTAAATTTGAAGAATACTAGAGAATCGAGCATGATAAGTCTACTTTCTAAAAATTAAAAATTAATAGGTCGTTGAACTGAATTTGATTACTACCTTGAATTTTGGAATTTATAAGGATTGATGTCAACAACACCCATAATTTTTGTGAGATTTGAGCCTTATAGAGCATATATTCTTTTTCGTGCTCACTTTATTAATTATGTGTGTCAACTTTGAACTGTTATTCTAGAACTTGCCTCGTTTATACATGTCGAGACCATATTAATGATTTGATATACTGAGATAATAAAAGCACCTAGGTTTAATCTACTTACTTCATAAAAAGCCTATCTTCACAAATTAACTCCTAGCGAACCCCGTTAAATCCTAACAACCTTTTTATTGACTCACCCACTAATATTAACCCAAAAATCCCTTTGAATTTGTTATCACCATTCTTTTGATTACCCTTTAATCGAGGTTTGATTTGATTAAATTACCGAATTATATTAGTTCAGTAGTTACATTTATCATTTATGATGTAATATTTTAGTTTGTTCTTAAAAAACCCCAAGTATATTCAATATTAGTAGTATATAAAAAAAGCTTAGAGCATTTAAATTCCAATTGTTGAAGAAAAGCTCGATTAAAGTATTATCAAATTTTAAGTGATGAAAATACTTTTATTATAGAGTAATTATCAATAGTGGTATTATTAGTTTTCATTCGATGTAAATATTCATATTTAGTTCATTATTTTTAGTTAGGTAATTTGTCAAGTCAGTCTCAATTCTAACCCTATAATTTAGCTTTTACCCACACCTTTTAACCCCAGCCCCGTTACAACCCTGTCAAAGACCTTTTGATCTGTGTATCATCTCATATACAGTGGTGGAGATTTGATTTCAGGCAAGGCTATAGGATTAACTTTTTAGGTTCGGCTTATGAGTGCTTATTCTTGAACCTTAAAAACTTTGAGTGATTTGAGTGAACCTTTAGGGAGGATGTCCATCCTTGTCGGTTTTGAATTAAAGATAATTATTCAGATAAGGGGAGACACCTATGTTTTCGTACTACAAAGGTTTGACTTGTCGTGATTGAATCTTTAGGACTCTTTGAGTTGAATTATCCATGTACAAATTATCTATGAATTATGATGAGACATTGTCGATAGGAATTATGAATTATTGAAAGTTCATTTTAATTGTAAGTTGAGAATTTTGCTTGAGGACAAGCAAAAGCTTAAGTGTGGGGGTATTTGATAAACCGTAAAAGTAACATATTTTAACCCTATATTTAGTATGCTTTTGGATGATTTAGCCCTTGATTTATGTAAAAAGGAGCTTTTAATCCTTTCTTTTCATGTTTATACTCAGGAAAGCACCCGAGGACAAAAAAACAAGAAACGGGCTTAAAATAGGCCAATTTGGGCCAAAGAGGAAATCGACACGGCCTGGACTTCAAGCCACACGGTTGTGCCTCGTTAAATTACTTCACACGGCCATGCCACGATTTACATGGCCGTGCCCCAATTGACAGAATCGAGACATGGCCTGAAGATGATTTATACTGGCGTGTACCATGGTCGTGCCCCTGCCGCGGGAAAGAGCAATTTCACTCAGATTTGGATGCTTGGAGGCAAAGAAACACATTTCTAAGTCTAATTAAACATCCTAGGAGGAATTCTACTTGAATTAGGATACTTAGGAGCCAAGTCAAGCGTCTCAAAGCCTATATAGGCACCCAAGGTAGAAACTAAAAAGGGGAGTTCGGCAGAAGCCGAAACAGGAGGGTTTTTTGGCAGAGGCTTTTGCCGAAGCTTCATCTTTTAGGGAATCACTACAAGATAGCCAGTTGATCCATCTCAAGAAGCCGGAACTCTATTCAAGACGGAGGATCTCTCCTTCAATTCCCTCAGGGGGTTTTAGGGATTTCTTATTTTTTGTTTTATCTTTTCTCTTGAGATGTTTTCTTATTTAGTTATGAACTAAACTCTTTAGATACCTGAAGGGGATGAAACCTATAATGGATTTTGTTATTTGATTTCTAAATTATATGATAAGTACTTAGTTTATTCTTATTTATGTTGCTTAATTTAATCTGATGTGCTTAGGTGGAGGAGGAATAGACCCTACCTAAGAGTAGATCTAGAATAATTGAGCGGAGCTGATCAGTCACCTAGAGATAGGGTTACGAGATTTTACCAGATTAGGGTGAAACGTAATATGGGAATCCATTGATCGATTTACTGTTTCCTTAGGGGGTTATTATAAGAGAATGAGAGTTCCACTAATTAACCTAAGGTTAGACGTTATTCGCCTCGAGAGAGGGTTTAATATAGGTTAGGGAGTCTCATGGATCAAGCTAAGTAAAGAAATCATATGGTTTAGGGTTAAATAATAAGTGGATTCATAGTTGGATTCTTCCTGAGCGTATCATCTTCGTCAACTGAGTTTTCCTGAAGTCTTTCTCCAATTCATTCTTTTGTCTTTGCATCTAGTTTTTTTTTTTCATTAGTTTTATAAACCAATCACTCCATATTTTAGGCTAAATAATAGAAAGAAAGTGAGTAGTAGTACTTTTAGGTTCATTTAGGTTCGATAAGACATTCTTGCCTAAACTATACTACTGTTCAATAGGTGCGCTTGCCTCTATCATTGTTATAGTTAGTCTACAGGTTCGATCATTCTTTTTATAAATTTTAAAACTCGACTGTTTGACACGATCAACTAATTAGAATGAAATTTCTGTTGATTTATGATTTTTATTGATATGTTTCGGATTAAGTCATTGATAATTATACAGTGATGATTTAAACTTTAAGATACTGGAGAATCAAGCATGATGAGTCTATTTTCAGAAATTAAAATTTTGTTAGGCTGTCTACCTGAATCTAATTATTACCTTGAAGTTTGAAATTTACAAGGTTGTCATCAAAAACCCATAATTTTTGTGAGATTTTGAGCCGTTTAGAGCATACATTATTTTCGTGCTCACTTTATTGATTATAAGTGTGTCAACATTGATTTGTTATTCTAGAATTTGCTTTGATTATACATGTCAAGATCACATCATTGATTTGATATACAGAGATGATAAAGGCACTTAGGATTTAACCCACTTACTTCACTAAAAGCCTACCCTCACAATTAACCCCTAGTGAACCCCTTTGATCCTAACAACCCTTTTATTAATTCACCCACTAATATTAACCCAAAACCCATCTTGTATTTGTTATCACCATTCCTCTTGACTACCCTTCTATCGAGACTTGATTTGATCAATTACCTAATTATTTTATTTCAGTAGTTGAATTCATTTTATGTTATGTACTTACTTGATTTGTACTTAAAAAAATAAAAAAATTTGAAGTATATTCATTATAAGTTCTATGATTAAGTGAGCTTATACGTTTAAATTCCACATTTTGAAGAAGAAGCTCGTATTATTAGTATTACAAGTTTTCAATTGATGTAATTATTCAGGATTAGTTCATTTTTTCTAGTTAGGTAAATTGTCAATTTAATCACGATTTTAACCCTTTAATTTAGCCTTTATCCACACCTTTAACCTAAGCCCCATTACAACCCTTTAAAGACCTTTTGATTTGTGTATCATCTCATTTTATAGTTGTGGAGATTTGATTTTCAAGCAAGCCTATGGGATTTGATAAACCATAATATGAATATAGTTTAATCCCACATTTAGCATACTTTTGGATGATTTATCCCTTTAATTATGGAAATAGGTGCTTCTAATCCTTTGTTTTCATGTTTTATACTTAGGAGAGCACCAGAGGATGAAAAGGACGAGAAATGGGCTGAAAATAGAGTAATTGGGCCAAATTACAAAATTGACACGGCCTGGCCCCCAAGCCACACGGAAGTGCCTCATTAACAGACCTGACCACGGCCTGGCTTCAATTTACACGGGCGTGTCCCTGCCGTAGCAAAGAAGAGTTTCATTCGGATTAGGGTACTTAGATGTTTTGTTTTATATTTTCTTCTGAGATGTATTCTTTTATAATTATGAACTAAACCCTCAGATACCTAAGGAGGATGAAACCTAAGACGGATCTTGTTATTGTTTTCTAAGCTGTATGATGAATACTTGATTTGTTCTTAACTATGTGTTCTTAATTCTTGCTTTGATATTCCAGGATATTGATTCAAGTATTGATGTGCTTAGCCAGTAGAGCAAAAGTCCCTATTTAAGAGTAGACCTAGCATAGTTAAGTGGAGTTGATTGTAACCCTAGAGATAGGATGACGAAAATATGCCAAATTAGGGTCAAACCTAATATGGGAGTCCATAGATTGAGTTAATGCAATTCTAGGGGTTTTAATTAGAAAGAGATTTCAATTAATCAACCTAGGGTTTGACATTAGTAGCCTCAAGAGAGGTATTAATATAAATTAGGGAATCCTACGGATCAAGTCAAGTGAATAAATTGTCTAGTTCAGAGTTAGATAACAAGTGAAGTCTAGGTGGATTCTTCCTTGGGTATTGTCTCAATTGGTTTTTCCCTCAAGTATTTCCCCAATTCATTCATTTTGCCTTAGCATCTTTAGCTTAGTAGTTAGTTAATTTTAGGTTAAACAAAAATTTCCTTAATTCTTAGGTTAAATAATAAAAAGAAAGTTAGTATTAGTACTTTTGGTTCTTTTGGGTTCGACAATCCGTTCTTGCCACTAAACTATATTATTGTTCGATAGGTGCGCTTGCCTCAAGCCATTGTCACAGTTAGTTTTTAGGCTAGATCATTCATATTATAAATTTTTAACACTCTGATCGTGTCTATCGAGTCTTAAAAATTTATAAAAAGAATGATCAAACCTGGAAACTAACTAAGACAATGATGGAGACAAGCGTACCTATCAAACAGTAGTATAGCTAGCGGCAAGACCAAATTGTCGAACCCAAAGGAACCAAAAGTATTAATATTAACTCTCTTTTTATTATTTAGCCAATGAATTAAGGGAAATTTTATCTAATCTAAAATTAACTAATCAACTAAGCTAAACGTGCTGAGACAAAGAGGAAATTGGGGAAGGACTTGAGGGGTAAACCAATTGATTTAGACAATACCTGAGGAAGAATCCACCTAGACTTCACTTGTTATCTAATGATTGCTGAAATCAGAGCTTTAAAATTTATAATGAATGAGATCAAACCTTGAGACTAACTCTGACAACGATTAAAGGCATGTGTACTTATCGAACAGTAGTATAGCTTAGGCAAGACCGAATTATCGAACCCAAAGGAACTAAAAGTACTAATACTTACTTTTTTTTATTATTTAGCCTAAAATATGGAGTGATTGGTTGATTTAATCTAGTTTAATGATTTTTAAGCTAAAGACAAAGACAAAAAGAATGATTAGGGAAATAACTCGAAGAAAACTCAATTGATCACAACGATACCCTCAGAAAGAATCCACCTAGACTTCACTTGTTATTTAATACTGAACCATATAATTTTATTTACTTAGTTTGATCCTAAGACTACGTAATGTATATTAAACCCTCTCTCGAGGCAAATAACGTCTAACCCTAGGTTAATTAGTGGAACTCTTGTTTGCTCATAATAACCTCCCAGAATAGCAGTAAATCGATCTATGGATTCCCATATTAGGTTTCACCCTAATTCGGAAAAATCTTGTTACCCTATCTCTAGGCGTGCGATCAACTCCGCTTAATTATGCTTAATCTATTCTTAAGCAGGGTCTATTCCTCCTCCACCTAAGCACATCAGATTTGGATTAAGCATGCATAATTAAGAACAAACTAAGTATTTATCATATAATTCAAAAATCAATAAAAAATTCATCTAGGTTTCATCCCCTTCGGGTATCTGACGGGTTTAGTTCATAACAAATAAAGAAAACATCTCAAGAGAAAAGATAAAACAAAACATAGAAAATCCCTAAAACCTCTTAAAGGAATTGATGGAGAAATTCACCGTCTTGAGTAGAAGTTTGGCTCTTCAAGATGGATCCACTTGGCTATCTTCGAGTGATTCCACAAAACGTGATCTTCCTGGCTTAGCTCTTTGGCCTAGCTCACCGCCTAACGCCCCTTTCAGGTTACACATAAGGTGTTTATATATACTTTTAAAATGCTTTTCTTGGCCTCTAAGTGTCCCAATTCAAGTATACTTCCTACTTGGTGTTTGAATCAGCTTTGAAAAGTGTTTCCTTAGCTCTATGTATCCAAATCCAAGTGAAATTGCTCTCTCCCGTAACAGGGGCACGACCATGGTACACGCCCGTGTAAATCATTTTCAGGTCGTGTCTCGATTCTGTCGATTGGGGCACGGCCGTGTAAATTGTGGCATGGTCGTGTCTTAGTTAATTGTCAAGGCACGGCCGTGTGGCTTTAAGATCTGCGTATGACTTTTTCCGGTCAGATGCTTCCTTTAACCATGCCCGAATTACCTTAACCTTCTCTTCGGATTCTGCCACAATTTTCGGACCCAAAATCTGACGTTCCCCCAATTCCGTCCAACATGTAGAAGTGCGACACTTCCGTCCATATAGCGCTTCGTACGGTGCCATCTGAATACTTGCCTGATAGCTATTGTTATACGCAAATTTCGCTAAAGGCAAGAACTCTTCCCAACTCCCTCTGAAGTCTATCACACAGCCCCTCAACATATCCTCTAACACTTGGATCACTCGCTTAGATTGACCGTCCGACTGCGGATGGAATGCCGTACTGAAATCCAACCTGGTACCCAAAGCTTGATGTAGCGCCTTCTAAAATAGAGACGTAAACCTCAGGTCCCTATCTGAGATAATCGACACCGGCACTCCGTGCAGCCTCACGATCTCAGCTACATACAACTTTGCCAATTTCTGCAGAGAATAGTCAACCCGCACTGGTATAAAATGTGCAGATTTCGTCAGTCGATCTACTATCACCCATACCGAGTCCTTCTTAGTAGGCGTAAGGGGAAGCCCACTAACGAAGTCCATGGTGATTCTCTCCCACTTCCATTGCGGAATCTTTATTGGCTGAAGCAATCCTGATGGAACTTGGTGTTTAGCCTTAACTTACTGGCACGTTAAGCACTTCCCTACAAATTCGGTAACTTCCCGCTTAAGAGCAGACCACTAGAGCTGTTCCCGTAAATCCTTGTACAACTTACTACCTCCAGGATGCATAGCATAAGGGCTACTATGCCATTCCCTAAGAATTCTCTGCCTTAACTCCTCATCCTTTGGCATACAGACCTTACCATGAAAACACAGCACCCCGTCGCCATTTACACCAAAATTTTCCAATTCCCCACACTGCACTTGCCGCAACTTAGCACTTAGATCCTCTTCCGCCAACTGACTCTCTTTCACCTCATTCAACCACGTCGGCTTAACTTGCAACTCTGCTAACAAACTTCCATCGTCATACAAGCTAAGATGTACAAACATTGCCCTCAGATCCGACATTACTTTTTGACTTAGGGCATATGCCACTACATTCGCCTTGCCCGGGTGATACTTTATAGAACAATCATAGTCCTTCAATAATTCTACCCACCTTCGCTGTCTCAGGTTCAACTCTTTCTGAGTCAGTAGATACTTAAGGCTTTTGTGGTTTGTTTAAATCACTGACTTTTCTCCATATAAATAGTGCCTCCATACCTTAAGAGCAAAGACCACTGCCGCCAATTCCAAATCATGCGTCGGGTAGTTAACCTCATGTGGCCTCAATTATCGAGATGCATAAGCAACTACCTTCCTGTCTTGCATCAAAACACATCCCAAACCTATGTGAGAAGCATCACAGTACACCACAAAATCCTTTCCGCCTCAGTCAATCAAAATTGAGCTTCAACAAGACCTCTTAAGCTTCTCAAAGCTCTCCTGTTGCTTATCTGACCATACGAAAGGTACCTCCTTTCTCAACAACTTCGTCAAAGGTGTGGCTATTAATGAGAACCCTTCTACAAATCTTCTATAATAGCCTGCCAATCCCAAGAAACTACGAACTTCTACCACAGACTTAGGTGGTTTCTAATCCAATACTACCTCAATCTTTAAGGATCCACCTTATCCCTTCAGTAGACACCACATGCCCTAAAAACGTAACTTCCTTTAGCCAAAATTCACAGTTGCTGAACTTGGAATATAGCTTTTCCTCCCTTAACAATTGCAACATAACTCGGAGGTGCTCATCATGTTCTTCCTCTGACTTAGAATACACTAAGATATCGTCTATGAACACAACAACAAACTAGTCCAGATAGGGTTAGAAAACCCGGTTCATTATGTCCATGAACACGGCTGAGGCATTTGTCAATCCAAACGGCATTACCAAGAACTCATAATGTTCGTACCTTGTCCGGAAAGCTGTCTTATGGATATCTGCCTCCTTCACTTTAAGCTGATGATATCCAGACCTTAGATCTATCTTTGAGAATACCGCGGCCCCTTTAAGCTAATCGAACAAGTCGTCTATCTTTGGCAACGGATACTTGTTCTTGATGGTCAGCTTATTCAACTGACGATAATCTATGCACATACGCATAGTTCTGTCCTTCTTCTTTACAAACAACACCGGTGCTCCCCATGGAGACACACTAGGTTGAATAAACCCACGATCAAGCAACTCTTGGATCTAAGCCTTGAGTTCAACCAACTCCTTTGGTGCCATTCTGTACGGAGCAATTGACATAGGAGCTGTACCCGACAGTGAGTCAATTTTGAACTCCACTTCCCTATCCGGGGGTATTCCAGATAACTCCTCCGAAAAAACATCCACGAATTCTCTTACTGTTCTAACTCCACTAACTCTCCCTTCTTTCGCATCTAACGCACTAACGAAGGTCAAAAATGCCTTGCACCCTTTTTGGACCATCTTATCAGCCTTTAAAGCAGAGACTACGTTTGACAAGTAGTTTCTTCTTTCTCCTATCATAATTATCACCTTATCCTCTGGCGTCCTTAACTCCATTCCCTTAGCCGCACAATCTAATACAGCCCGATGTTCCACTAGCCAGTTCATGCCAAGGATGAGATCAAATTCTCCAAAGGGTAGTTCCATCAAGTCGGCAGGAAATACCACTCCCTGAATCTCTAGAGGTATACTCTGAAATATCTTATTCACCACTACAGTTTGGCCTAATGGGCTTACTACAGTCATCTCCCTAATAGACAGTTCAGAGGCTATGCCTAGTGTTTCAACTACTCTACATGCAACATAAGAGTGGGTAGAGCCAACATCAATTAAAGCAAAGTAAGGCTTTTCAGCTATAAGGAACGTATCGGTTATGATGTCTGGTGCGTCTCCATCCTCCCTCTGGCAAATTGCATACACCAGACCCGGCTGTCTTACCTCTGTATTACCAGCACCTCTGCCTGGTGTTCCCCATCCTCTTCCAGAACCATTACCTCTGCCATTTAGACCACGATCCCTCGGTGGCTGCTGTCCACCTCTTCCAGTCTGATTATAACCCTGACCTGCTGGTCGGCTCCCATCTATTTTTATAGGATAGTCCTTAATCATGTGGTCCTTGGACCCACACTTAAAACATCCCCCTGTCTTCTTCCAACACTCTCCTAGATGCATCTTCCCACACTGAGCACAAGTACGATACTGCCCTCCAGTCACAACCTACTGACCTCGTGGCCTATCAACTCTAGGCCTCTTTTGCACATTCCCGAATGACCCTGATGATCTAAAACCTCTCTTTTGCCTATTTCGGTCTGTATTCTGTCTCACAGATTCTTTAATCCCGTCGACCACCTTAGCCTTCTTTACCAACACGGTAAATTTTTGCTCCTGCTGTGGAGCTATCAACAACCTCAGGTCATCCCTCAGTCCGTCCTTAAATCGGACACATTGCTCATGCTCCGTAGCCACTATACATCGAGCATAATGACTCAACCTTAGAAATTTTGCCTCATACTCCGCTACAGACTTATTTCCTTGAACCAGCTTTAGAAATGCCTTCCTCTGCGCATCCACATAACTGGTCCCAATGTACTTCTTCAGGTATGTTGCCTTAAAGTACTCCCAAGTGAGATCATCTACGGCAGTACCATCCTGAATCGTGAGCCACTATTGATATGACTCATCGCGGAGGAGCGATACTATCCCTTTTAGTTTCTCC
The DNA here is from genome assembly GCA_025506655.1 of Gossypium rotundifolium. Lineage (NCBI taxonomy): Eukaryota > Viridiplantae > Streptophyta > Magnoliopsida > Malvales > Malvaceae > Gossypium > Gossypium rotundifolium. The sequence continues at coordinate 162,015,083 of CP106732.1, read as the reverse complement.
TCGGTAGTCAGGTCCAAATCATCCATAATTCGCTCGTCGCTTCCAACCAATACTCACCAGATTGGGTGCCATACCGATATACCACGTAAAACTCACTCCATTAGCTCGAGTCACTCAGTGCATGACTTTCGAGCTCCCATGCCTCCACCGCTCCACCCACCCTTTTGAACTCGCAAGATCGCTCGTGATATCGTGATCATCCCCTCGATCCTCGATATTTCACATCAAGAATGGTGGTAGTGGCATTTCATTTTCGGACCCTTGACCTAACCTAACGGGTCCGACATGGTCATTTGGCCTCTACCACGACCACACACACTACGACCACGTCCCCTAGAATTCATGCTTCTGAATCGCGTTTATCTGATTAAAGAATTTTATGAATTAGTTTTTGTTCCACTGATTTATCGCGAACAGTCTTATGTTCAATAGTTCTAAAGAGTAGTTCTTCAATTCATACACACGCATAGCCTCAAATTCATTCATTGAATCATCACATTCATGAACTTGCGTTCATTACGTAAAAGTGTTGTAGTTGTCATTGTTGTTGTTTCCCACTACCCAAGGGTATTTAGTAATTTTATCCTATAGGGATATTTTGGTAATTTTTTCAAATTAGGGTATTTGAAAATTTTGCAAAGTGGAGATTTTGGTATTTTACAAAATTGAAATACTTGGTAAGAAGATTCAAGGTAATTTGGTAATTTTATAATGTGGGGTATTTTGTAATTTTACAAGCGAGGGCATTTTGGTAATTTTGTAAAATATGGTTCCGATGACTTTTCAAAATAAGGGTATTTTTGGAAATTTTTTTAATTCGGGGTATTTCGATAACTTTCCACACTGAGGGTATTTTAGTAATTTATCAGGTTAGGGGTAATTTGGGCAACTTGCAAACCAGGGGTATTTTGGTCATTTTTAAATCAAGGGTACTTTGGAATTTTATAATCATGGTTTGACTTTAGAATTTCACAAAACAAGGTGACTGGTCCCTTTCGGGTTTTAATTATTGAATTTAGCCCGTGATTGAGTCCTCTTGGTTAGGGTGAACCATCACTACGCACCAGGTAGGATTCGAGCGGAGAGGAGGTGAGTCACTAGGATCGCTTAAATACCAAGCTCCCCGAATCCAATCCTAGACATGCACTGCAGATTGCCACACTTTTAACTCTGACTCAAAGGATGTGTTTGTTTGGTTAGACTTTAAATTTTATGTATTTGATGTTGGAGTAGACTAATCCTGTGGTTCAATAATTCCTAATCTACTAATCTCGTCCATATAATTTCCCACATACAAATCACAAAAGGGTTAGAAGTACTTACGGTGGACATCGGTAGAGACTCAAAGCCATGCCGTAAAACCTGCTCATTCCTTAGTAAAATCCAATTTCAAAAGAAAGAAAACGTTTTGGGCCCAAAAGCCCTCAAGGTCGAGTTTTGAACTAGGCTCTGATACCAAACTGAAACACCCCAAACCTGGCCCACGAGCCTTGACCGAATCTAGCATGCTCCTTGAGTAAATCATTTCAAAAACTTGTTTGTGCTTTGGAAAAACTTGAGTGGTTTTGAAGAAAAATCGATTTGTGTTGTGATCCGTTGAAAACGGTGTTATTCTTGAAGTCTAGATTTTATTAAAACTCCATTTTTATACTTCAAAACTATAAGTTAAAAGAAATACTGAGTTTTTAGAGTTCACCATTACATTGAAAATCGTTGGTGTTTAGGTGACGTAACATTTAGAATTTATTTTAAAGAAAAGTTATTTAACCTTTTGTTTGATAATAATCGTATCATGATAAAAATAATTAAAATGCATGCATAAAACAGCTTAATAGTAATGGCCATATTACATCAAAGCAAAACCCAAATAAATCCAAAATATTTAAATATAAAAATTCCAAATAAAATAACATCGAAATGAGCATGGCCACCACTAAGCTCTGCGCCGACCGGTCCATTTATCGAGTGTCACCAAAAGATATCCCACAACGGGTTGAGTCAATGACTCAATGTGTAACAACCAACACAAACTCCCAACGATTTAGGCATACAAATCGATATATATAAAACATATATAAACAATGATGCAATCTCGAACCCAAACCTAGATAGCCATCCTCTACACATCACCGTCGCCATCACACCGTGGGATTACTAAATCGACCCTCCATCCGCTACACACCATCGGTAGGTCAGTCACCAGAGACGACTTGCACATCGCCTTATAAATTGTGGCATAGCCACGATAATGTGATGAGTCACCAGATAATAATATGTGACATAAGTCACCACATTGATTATGTGACATGAGTCACGATATTGTGGTAAAACCACGGATCACTTCCCTTTCATAATCACCCATATGCCCCATGTGTCATACAAATCATGAGGATAACATGCCATATGCCTTATTCATATTCGTAACCAATTTTCATATATGTCACATTCAATAATACTATTAATGATCTTTAGAGAATAACGTATCGAATATGTCGTACCATTGAATGGTACCTTTAGCCACATCTTTCAGATTCTTATTAACACACATATTTAATTAATATCGTAAATCTATTAGGAATTTATGTAGGGCTACACACCTGGTACTAACGTGTTCACTGAATCCCGAAAGACTACCGAAACAGATTGTACTCCTCCCTAAAAATCATAGTTAGAATCGGCTAGTCACAACACTTAATATGGCCTTGGTCGAATGTTAACACTCTCTTACCTTGCGGATCTAAATCCCGGAATAAATCCTTACTCTTGGTGTTGTCAAAATTCCTATAGGCACATGTTAGATCCAATTCTAACATTTAAACACAATAAATGGCCTTCGGCCTAAAACCACACTTGCTTACCTTAGATTTTGAAATCTCGAAGATCTCCTCCTTATAGTCGACAACAACCAAATCCTGAAACCTCCTTCATAGTTTTGGCAAAAGAACAGTAAAAGAGGTTAGATTCCAACTTTCGGCTAAAAAAAAAAGAAGGAAATCGAATAACATTTGATCTTACCCCTACTACAGAAATCGACTGCACCCTTGCCTGCCACCACAGAGAGATTTGACTATGTAGGCTAGATAATGATTGATTTGCTTCGGCTTTTGGAGTTTAATCAACAATCAGCTATGGCTAGGAAAAGCTTACTTTCGACTTTTGGAAAATGGTTGAATCGTGAGAAGATGAAGAAGAAGAGAAACTAAGGTTTGAGAGGTTTCAGTTTCTGGTCACAAAAGAAAAGAGAAAGGGAATAGAGCTTTTGGCAGAGAGAAAAAATCAAAAAGATGCCTATTACTACACTAAGTAAATTCGGCACCTAGCTCCCCTTGTATGACCGAATTATGCACCCCTTAGAGTCCCATATTCAGCCACTTGCCTCCCTCTCTCCCTTATCCCTTGATCCCCTCCACCTTAGCCGAATCCTCAAACTCTCCCACCCAATCTATACCTCATCCTTCTAGAGTCCACATGCCGTCCAACTCTCTTGCTGCCTCACACAAAAACACTTCCAAAAGTGCTCCCCTTGCTGCTCGAACCTAGGCCCTGCACACTGCTTGTGGCGTCACTTATTAAGGCTCTAAGTGGCGCCTCCTTGCCACTTTAACAAGCCCATTTGTTTATCCAATTTTCCCTACAATTTTTCTGAAGGCCTCATTCGCCTAGCTCCCCCCTTCAAGACTTAAAATCTGATAATTTCTAAGGCATTCACCTACACTCTAGAGTTATCAAAAATTCACACAACACATTTAAACACACATAGGCATGCTACTTCATATAATTAAGCAAAAATGCACAACCCCTAAATCCTGGATATTACACGTAATTCAGGTATAATTCATTCTAGGTGTTTGAGTAGAATTAGGATTACGTTTCTTGGGCTCCAAGCATCCTATTCTGAGTGAAATTGCTCCAAGCACGCCCGTGTAAGTCGTGGTCCAGCCTGTGTCTCCATTCTGTTGATTTAGCCATGGCTATGACACGCCCGTGTAATATATGGGTAGAGGCCGTGCTTGAGTCTGCCAATTGGGGCACAACCGTGTACATCGGGGCCAGGCCGTGTTAGACTTTTTGTCGATGAGGCACGGTCGTGTAAATCAGGGTGTGACCGTGTGCAATCTACATATTGGGGCACGGCTGTGTGGCATGAAGTCCAAGCCGTGCCGACTTCTTGAGTTGGCCCAATTTGGTCTGTATTAAGCACGTTTTGCATTTCTTTATCCTTAGGTGTTCTCATGAGTATAAGACATGAAAAGAAAGGATTAAGAGCATCTTTTTACATAAATTAAAGGTTAAATCATCCAAAAGCATACTAAATATGAGGTTAAAATGTGTTACTTTTACGGTTTATCACGAATCCTAAGTACCCACCCTATGGATATGGCATGGAAAACGAGAAAGCTCACTATACAGGTAACTATTCTTGATATCAAAATAATTTTTATAGTGACACTTATTATGCAGGTTGGAAGTACCATCCCAATTTCTCGTGGGATGATCAAAATAGCCAAAGATCAGAACTTCCTCCAGATTTTCAACAACCACCTCACCAACAAGAAGAGAAGCCGAATCTTGAAGAGATGCTGACAAAATTCATGGTAGCTATAGATTCTCGTCTCTAAAATACTAAAGCAACACTTGATGAACAATAAAAATCGATCAAGGGGATTGAGAATCAAGTTGGAGAACTTACTAGGTTAGTGGGACATCTCGCAAAGCTAATGTCAGAACGACCGCTAGGACGTCTACCAAGTAACACCAAGGTTAACCCAAAGGAGCAAATTCAAGCCATCTCAGCTCAAAACAGTAAGGAGTTAGATAAACCAAACTCAAAACAAGAAAACAAGGTAGACGAAGGTAAGGTAGAGGTAACACAAGAAAAGTCAAACTGGTAATCAAGGAGTACCAACCTCGCATACCTTATCCCGAAGCAATAAAAAGAGACGATTCAGAGGAACAGTTCGGTAAGTTTCTTAAACTCTTAAAGAAAGTACATATTAACTTTCCTCTCCTTGAAGCTCTTTTTCAAATACCAGACTCGAGGAAATTTTTAAGACGGCTCTTGATCAACAAATGTAAATTAGACGAAGAGCGCCACGTAGAGCTTAATGCAATGTGCTCAGCAATTCTACAAAATAAACTGCCATGAAAATTAAAAGATCCAGGGATTTTTACAATTCCATGTTTAATTGGTAGTTTATCTATTGATAATGCATTAGCAGATTTAGGGGCAAGCAACAACGTTATGCCTTACAAAATGTTTAAACAACTAGGTCTAGGGAAACCCAGACAAACTAGGATGAGTATTCAAGTAACTGATAAAACTATAAGAATTCCTAGGGGTATAATAGAAAATGTTATAATCAAAATTGATAAATTCGTATTCCCAGTAGACTTTGTCATTTTAGACATGGATGAGGACAACACGACCCCTTTAATTTTAGGAAGACCCTTTTTAGCAACTGCCAAAGCTAAAATTGATATCTATGCAGGAGAACTCATACTTCATGTAGGCAGCGAGTTAGTCACTCTTCAAGCTCTTGACTCAGCTAGGACATCGAGTAATAAAGGTACGAACATTGATAACCATTTGGTTCAACCTTCTTTATAGGACACATCACGAAATCACCTAGCTGAGCTAGATCTTAGACCTCGTGCCATAAAGAAGAATTATATGAGGAATGAAGCCTTAGGGTCGACAAACTAGAAGAGTGGAAAACATAATTTAAAGAAGAACCAGAACCACACGAAGTGAAACCGAAGGAAACCCTAGACGAGCTGATAGGAACAAAAAATCACATCAAAATAGAGGATCAGGTATTGTTGAATAAGGAAGAACATCGAATCACCAATTCAGAACTCAAGGCAAACGAAGAAATCACTTTTGAGGTACTTAATGCCTTACTATAAGGCACAGTCGAGGTAAGCAATCCTAAATTCAGCACTTTTGAGGTAAACATTACTCGACTTAAACTATATATCCATAACTGAAGTGATCACATGAGAAAGGATTTTCACCTCCTCAAACCACCATGACCATACGAATGAGAGGTAAAGTCTAGCTAAGACTATAAACGAGCACTTCTCGGGAGGTAACCTGAGCATTAACCCCATTTTTACATTTTTTATTATTTATTATTTTTTCTTTTCTTTTTCTTTTTAGCACCTAACCATAAACTAACCAAAGAGTAGATTTCTAGGCCATACGGCCCTACACACAGGCGTGCCCGTGGCTGTGTGGAATCCAAGAGCTGAACCATGGGCGTGCCAGTAGTCGTGCACAACATAGAAAAATTTCTTTTCCCAACACGGGTGGCGATAATAGACCACGCCCGTGCCGACACCCCATGCGAGGTTACTATCAAGCACGGGCTAAACACGGCCGTGCCTCCCAACCGTGCCAACATTCTGACTTATCAAACACGGGAGGAGCACGCCCGCATTGAATGACTGTGAAGAAAGACACGGGCGTGCCATGACTCCCACGGCCATGCCCGAACACCCTGAATGCGTTCAAAATTCAAAATCCCAAAATAAGGGCTACATCTATATTTAAACCTCATTCTCTATTTTTCTAGTTGTCTTTCATTTTTCCATTATTTATTTTTGTTTTTATTTTATTTCATCATTATGTTTTACTTTATTTTATTCTATTTTCTTCTTCTTATTCTTTATGATATTTAGATTTAGCTTAGGATACAATAAAACCAAGCCGGCTACTTCGAGGATTCAATTTCAAACGGTTCGAGATGCTTCCTCACGTTCACCTCCAATCTTATCCGGTTTCTTTTCATATACTTCATCCAAAAATTTAGGAAGTGTTACTTCTCCCCTTCTCTTTTGATTTTATTATTACATAATTATTTATCTATCTTTGTACATTGAGGGCAATGTAAATCTTAAGTGTCTTGAGGTAAAAGTACCGAATTTTGCATTATTCTCAAAATCTGAATTTAGTCTTGTTCAAAGTATTTTCTCATATTACTAATTAGGATGAAATTTCTAATGATGTATGATTTTTATTGATATGTTTTAGAGTAAGTCATAGTTAATTGTGCATTGATGATTAAATCTGAAGGATACTAGAGAATCGAGCATGATAAGTCTACTTTCTAAAAATTAAAAATTAATAGGCCGTTGAATTGAATTTGAATATTACTTTGAAGTTTGAAATTTACAGGGATTGAGGTAAAAAAACACCCATAATTTTTGTGAGATTTTGAGCCTTATAGAGCATATAATCTTTTTCGTGCTCACTTTATTGATTATGAGTGTGTCAACTTTGAACTGTTATTCTAGAACTTGCCTCGTTTATACATGTCGAGACCACACTTTTGATTTGATATACAGAGATGATAAAGACACCTAGGTTTTAACCCGTTCACTCCACTAAAAAGCCTACCCATACAAATTAACCCCTAGTGAACCTCGTTGAATCCTAACAACCTTTTTTTTGACTCACCCACTAATATTAACCCAAAATCTCTTTGAATTTGTTATCACCATTCTTTTGACTACCCTTTAATCAAAGTTTGATTTGATTAAATTACCAATTATATTAGTTCAAGAGTTACATTTATTATTTATGATGTAATATTTTAGTTTATTCTTAAAAAAAATCCAAGTTTATTCAATATTAGTAGTCTATAAAAGAGCTTAGAGCATTTAAACTCCAATTGTTGAAGAAAAAGCTCATATTAAAGTATTATCAAAGTTTAAGTGATGAAAATATTCTTTATTATATAGTAATTATCAATAGTGGTATTATTAGTTTTGATTTGATGTAAATATTCATATTCAATTTATTGGTTTTGGATTAGGTAATTAGTCAATTCGATCTCGATTCTAACCCTCTAATTCAGCATGTATCCACACCCTTAACCTTAGCCTCGTTAAGTCAATATTCATATTTAGTTCAATGTTTCTAGTTAGGTAATTTATCAATTCAGTCTCGATTATAACCACTAATTTAGCCTGTATCCACACCTTTAACCCTAGCCCCGTTACAACCCTGATTAAAGACATTTTGATTTGTGTATCATCTCATATACATTGGTGGAGATTTGGTTTTCAGGCAAGCCTATGGGATTAACTTTTCAGGTTCGACTTAGAGTGCTTATTTCTTGAACCTTAAACACTTCGAGTGATTTGAGTGAATCTTCTGTGAGGATGTCAATCCTTGTCAGTTTTGAATTAAAGGAAATTACTTAGATAAGGGGAGACACCTATGTTTTCATGCTACAAAATCATGACTTATCTCGTTTAAAACTTTAGGGCTCTTTGAATTAAATTATCCATGTATAAATTATCAATGAATTATGATGAGGCATTATTAATTGTAATTATGAATTATGGAAAGTTTGTTTTAATTATAAGTTGAGAATTTTGCTTGAGGACAAGCAAAAGCTTAAGTGTGGGGGTATTTGATAAATCGTAAAAGTAACATATTTTAATCCCACATTTAGTATGCTTTTGGATGAATTTATCCTCGATTTATGTAAAAAGGTGCTCATAATCCATTTTTTTCATGTCTTATACTCAAGAGAACACCTAAGGATAAAAAGAAAGTAAAACGGGCTTAAAACGGACCAAATTGGGCCAACCCAAGAAGTCGACACGGCTTGGGCTTTATTCTATATGGCCGTGCCTTGCTATCCACCTAGAACATGGCCTGTCACCAATTTACACGGTCGTGTCTCGTCGACAAAAAGCCCAACACGGCCTATCCCCGATTTGTATGGCTATGCCCCAATCGACAGACCCGAAGCACGGCCTGATCCTCGACATGCATGGGTGTGCCACGACCGTGCCTAAATCAACAGAATAGAGACACGGGCTGAGCCTCAATTTACACAAGCGTGCCTTAGCCGTACCCTTACCACGAGAAAGAGCAATTTCACTAGGAATAGGGTGCTTGGAGCCCAAGAAACACAATCCTAAGTCTACTCAAACACCTAGGACAAATTATACCTGAATTATGAGTACTTAGGAGACAAGTAAAACATCCCAAAAGTCTATAAAAACACCCCAATACGGCTATTCAAGGGGTCAATCATTGAGCAGAGTTTTCTGCCAAGCTTTTCTCGTTTAGGGATTGTCTCGAAGATAGCCAAGTGATCCATCTCGAAGAGTCAGAGTTCTACTCAAGATGGAGGATCTCCTCTTCAATTCCTTCAGGGGGTTTTAGGGATTTCTTATGTTTTGTTTTATCTTTTCTCATGAGATGTTTTCTTGTTTAGTTATGAACTAAACCCCATAGATACCTGAAGGGGATGAAACCTATGACAGATTTTGTTATTTAATTCTTTCTGTTTATATGATAAATACTTAGTTTGTTCTTAATTATGTTGCTTAAATTTATCTGATGTACTTAGGTGGAGGAGGAATAGACCCTGCCTAAGAGTGCATCTAGCATAATTAAGCGGAGTTGATCAGGCGCCTAGAGATAGGGTTACGAGATTTTGTCGGATTAGGGTGAAACTTAATTTGGGAGTCCATTGATCGATTTACTGCTTCCTTAGGGGGTTATTATAAGAGAATGAGAGTTCCACTAATTAACCTAAGGTTAGACGTTATTCACTTCGAGAGAAGGTTTAATATAGGTTAGGGAGTCTCACAGATCAAGCTAAGTAAAGAAATCATATGAATTGAAAAGGTAGATAATAAGTGAAGTCATAGGTGGATTCTTCCCGAAGGTATCGTCTTTATCAATTGAGTTTTCTTCAAAGTCTTTCCCAAAGTTTCGTTCCTTTTGTCTTTGTATTTAAGTTTAAGTATTTCATTTGTTTTAGATTAATAAACCAATCACTCCATATTTTAGGCTAAATAATAGAAGGAAAGTGAGTAGTAGTACTTTTAGATTCCTTGGGTTCAATAAGATATTCTTGCCTGAGCTATACTACTGTTCGATAGGTGCACTTGCCTCTATCATTGTCGCAATCAGTCTACAGGTTCGATCACTCTTTTATAAATATTAAAACTTGACTGTTTTGCAGCGATCAAAGACCTCCATAATGTCTTCCACAAGTTCATCAAAAATGGCTAGCATGCAGCGCTGAAAAGTTGCAGGAGCATTACATAATCCAAAAGGCATTCCACGATAAGAAAACGTACCGTATGGACATGTAAATGTAGTTTTCTCTTGAATCTCAGGGGCTATCGAGATTTGGAAATATCCGAAAAGCCGGTCCAGGAAACAGTAGTACATATGCCCGGATAATCTTTCTAGCATCTGGTCAATAAAGGGCAGAGGAATGTGATCTTTTCTGGTTGCTTCGTTCAACTTTCCATAGTCAATACAGACTCTCTATCATGTGACTGTTCTTGTAGGAATCAATTCATTCTTTTCGTTTGCTACAACAGGCATGCCTCCTTTCTTTGGAACGACCGGCACAAGACTTACCCAAGTGCTGTCAGAAATAAGATAAATTATTCTAGCATCTAGAAGTTTAATTACCTCAGCTTTAACAGCTTCTTTCACGTTGGGATTTCATCATCTCTAAGGTTGCACGCATGGTTTATACTTCTCTTCCATTAGAATTTTGTGGGTACAAAATGATGGGCTTATACCCTTAATGTTAGAAATTTTCCAAGCTATGGCCCTTTTATGTTCTCTTAGTACCTGTAGCAACTTATCCTTTTCTTTGGGTTTCAGTTTCGAAGAGATGATCACCGGTAGTGTAGAATTATCCCTAAAGAATGCATATTCTAAGTGTTTTGGTAACTGTTTTAATTCTAATTTGGGTGGCTCATCAATAAAGGGTTTTTGTTTTAGTTTGCCATTAATTTTAATGCCCTCTTCTTTCGTTTGTCTATAGGGGAAATGTGTTAGAATCTAATTCGTCGGTATCATCATCTACCCCCTCACCTTGAGTAAGACACAGTTCCAACGTGTCGTTATGTATGATTTCCTGCAAAAAAATCTTGAATAGAATGATCAATGGCATCAATAAAATAACAGGAATCATCTTGTTCTCTAGAATATCGCATAGCATCGTAAATTTGAAAAGTAATTTCTTCGTCGCCTACCTTCAGTGCAAGTTGACCATCACCTACATCAATAACAGCCCTAGCACTAGCTAGAAAGGGGCATCCAAAAATTAAAGGCACCTCAACATTCTCATCCATGTCAAGCACAACAAAATCAACAAGGAATATAAATTTATCAACTTTTACTAGAATATCTTCGATAATTCCCCTAGGATATTTAACAGATCTGTCAGCTAACTAAATACTCATCCTAGTGGGTTTAGGTTCCCCGAGACCAAGTTGCTTGAACATTTATAGGGCATTAAATTAATACTGGCACCTAGATCAGCTAGTGCTTTCTTTATGTTTAAACTACCAATTAAATAGGAAATAGGGAAACTTCCTGGATCTTTCAATTTGGTTGGTAGTTTGTTTTGGAGAATAGCTTAACATTCTTCATTAAGCTCTACTGTTGATATTTCTTCCAGCTTTCTTTTATTTGTTAAAAGCTCTTTTAAAAATTTTGCGTATGTCGGCATCTGTGAAATAGCTTCAACAAAAGGTTAGTTGATATGAAATTATTTTAAAAGTTCAAGAAATTTACCGTATTGGGCGTCTAGGCGGTCTTTCTTCAACTTTGCCGGATATGGTATTGATAGTTTACATTCTTCGCGTATTGGTGTTACATTCTCAACTTCCTCATCCTTTTCCTTATAAGTTTCACGTGGTATCTTCTTCTTTGTTTCAACCAACTCTTTTCCACTCCTTAGTGTAACTGCCCTCACATGCTCTTTTTGTTTAGTTAAACTTTATGGTTTCCTAATAGAAAGTAACTTATTTAGTTATCTGATTTGATATTTCAGCCCTTAGATTAATGTTTGTTGATTAGTCAATATCGTTTCAGTATTTTTGAAGCGGGTTTTTGACAATTCTATAAATTTTGCTAGTGTCTCTTCAAGGTTTGGCTTCCTTTCCTATGGGTAGAGCTGTTGTCCTTGATTGTGGTGGTATCTCCAGTCTGAGTTATAAGCTCTACTATAAGGGTTATTTTAAAGTCTAAAATTGTCAACCATATAGTAAACTTGCCCGATTTTAGTACTCGGATTGTAAGGTGCATAACTAAATATACTTGCAAAGAATCACATAGACCATCAATCTTTTTATTCATCATCTCTACCTGATTTGATAGCATGGTGACTGCGTCGAGATTGAAAACTCCGGCAGCTTTGGTTGGCTTTGTCCTTGTAACTTGCCACTAATAGTTATTCAGTGACATCTCCTCTATGAATTCATAAGCTACTTCGAGAGTTTTGTTATTAAGGGTTCCGCTGACTTCTGAGTCAATTAACTGCCAAGTTGAGGGGTTCACACCGTTG